>OY804604.1:27264375-27999453 GCA_963680895.1 Fragum sueziense
CCAGATTCTCTACATGTTATACTATACGTATGAGTTATAATTCTGGCTACAAAGGAATTCAATTTCTGACCATGAAATCGGACACTGTCCGGGGAAATCATGAAATTATTTAAAATATCCATTAGGGATATTATTCCGCGGAACTGAGATATACTTAGGAATAGATTAGACAATGAATCATTACTTAAGAGGGGAATGTCTTGAATTGCTGAAACTATATGTTACATGTAGAACGGAATTTGAACCATTTCGCAAACAGCGACATCAATTATACCGGTCCAAGTTGAATGGAATTGAAGAGGACAAAATGAATGATATCAATAGAAGACAAAATATCTAACACAAACGTTATCGAGGGAAAAGAAAAATAAGTTAATTATCAGCAATTTGTTCTTTACCATCAGTATTTTCCAATCTTTTTTCTCAATAAGGTCCCATTTTATGCACACTTATCGTGTGCGACATCACTATTTTTTCCGTTCAGTTAGGTGATATGGAAGACTTTTCCAATATCGGTCATTGGACTATAGGTGCATCGCTTGTTAACAAAGTTTATTAATCTCCGTAACTTGGCAATGCTTGAACATTGCGTTATACCAGGATACATGATTGGTCTGAATAAAATGATGAACAAGGGATTAAAAACAAATACAATAGTGTCAATTGGGAAAACGTGCATTTGGATTTGAGTTTAAATAAAATCCCATCATTTTGCATTTTCTGTGTGATAATTTCCAAGTGTTCAACTGTTTTAATTGTTAAACAATGAAATTATAACGTACAGTTTTGTAAATTTGGATGATTTGCTACATAAAACTGGAATATAATATTCTTGGATTTCGACATTTAATAGGTAAATAATATTTATTGGAATGAAATTATACATAGTATTATATATTTAGTCAAAAAATGCATTTGATATACACTAAAAATATTCAGTAAGTTAAAATTTCTCCATGTTAGCTTCTAAGAACGCATGTTCTTAAGTACCAATAAATTGAGCTTTTAATTCTGGATAAGTTTAACATCCTCCCAAATGGTAAAAAAAATGTTTTTTTTATTTTGTAAGCTGCTACAAAAGACAAAATGGATGTTACTAAAGGTTATTATATCTTTTTTTCAAATAACGTCCGGCTTTCACGACGTTTAGAGGAACTGCTCAGTAAAACAATGACATAAAAGAAGAATTTCTCTAGATTTTCAACCACTTAACTTATGAAATTCATACTTTTGTCTATTCTTTTATCTTCTGCAACACCCGAACAAACTTTGGTTTGGCACAAACATTTTAAAATAACATGAGAAAAACATGAAAGCAAAAAAACTATGCTAATAAGCGTTCTTTCACTTTGTCTCGATATTTTCTGACCTATGTTGTTCAAAACCATTTCTTTGCCAAAATCGAATTCATTTTCTGCAGTAGATTCCAAATGTTAGGAAAACTGTTAAGGTCGACGTTACATAACCCTTTAAAAAGAAAGAAAAGATAGAGAAAAAATGCTGCAGACGAAACAATAAATGCTTTTAACCCATTACCAAACGACAAAATTTCGGACTGACCCAAATTCAAAGATGTTGCAGACGACAATTTCACGTGAATGGAATTTAAAATGTGTTGGTCATTCTGGGTTAGAAAATATTGTGGGAAACGAAGAAATTGCTTATCACAAGCAATTTCTTCATTCCCCACAATGTTTTTCCCAAGCCCTTTCGCTTAGAAACGTCAAAACCAGGTATTGTGTGGGAAAGGATTAATCTTGGAAACCGTATAATATTTAGCACAGGAGAATTGGAAGCAATATGAAAAATGCTGATCATCAGCATTTTCTGTTTTTGTCTTAATGTTTTCCCAGTCCCTTTCTATCAGTGAAGCCAAAATCAGTCCTTGTTTAGGAAAGGGGATAAACTATTATATCACCCTAATCGACAAAAGTGGACCATGTTCTTGGGAAGTGGAGGCAATAAAATTGATCTTTCTAAATGTTGACAATTGGTGCACTATAGCATGGAAATCAACGAGGAACAAACGGATTAGATTGTTTATTTTCATTTTTATTTCCTCTAAGGAATGTCAAAAACTGACTCCACTAGACAGGCCAAAGTTAAACCAAAGACCAGTATCCTTAAGGTAAGTTTGGAGAGCGCCCACGTGACTTACAAATTTTGTGTTTATTCAGCGGCACCAAATGCCAATGCTACAATTTTCATCAATTTTTGAAAGTGAAACATTCCCCCTTTTTTTTATACTGGTGAATGTCAAAATGGATTATTTTATTGATCTAAATGTAAAGATATACCGGAAAATTTTAGATCTTATTTGAAAATATAGATATTTTTGTCATAAATAGGCTAAAACAGGGTGGGTGGGGTAAGATAAAGTCAAATATCTTTTTTTTATATGCGTGGAAAGGTGTGCTGATTTTTTTTCTGTAAAAATAGCTCTAGGTATTATCTTCAAAATATCCAAAAACAAAAATATTCATTGGGTAATTTTTTGGCGAATTGAAAAAAAGTTGCAAAAATTTCTCCATAAAAATGTGATTTTTCAACTTTTCTCACATTTTTTTTTCCAGAAAATAGTTTTGAAATATCTCTTTCAATCATTTCATCACATTAGTACATATGTGAAGTTTTTAAATTGATATAGCATTTGAAATTATCCATTCAGAATAACTCAGGCCCGTAGGAAGCAATTTCATATTGGGGAGCTAAAGCCCTTGTCCTGAATATTGGGGGGGGGGGAGGGGGGAGGGGGGGGGGGCTAATTTGGATCTTCCCAAAATTTTCAGTGTAAAATTAAGAAAATTGTGCATTTTTCGCCAATATTGGGGGGGGGGGGGGGGGCTCAGCCCCCCTCCCCCTAGCCCCCTGTTCCTACGGGCCTGTAACTTGCTATATGACTTTAAAACATAAGGCTATTTTGCGAAAATGGTCATTACTAGTCAAAGGCAGATAACTCTGACACGAAAACGAGTCAGGAAAATTACACTGATTTTTTTTTAATATTTTGTTCAGGAGATGTTATTGTACAAAGAAAAAAATCATTGGGCGGATAAAAAGTAACCCCCGAGTCCTAACTTACCTTAAGGCAGACACGTTCCTGTCCCATCATGAAAATATTTAATGACATACGACGCTTTTAGGACAAGAGTAAGACTTAAGTACAAGCGAATTTTGTCCCAAAATATTCTTTAAGCAAGAACAATCCGTTGATCCAACAGCTAATATTGTATCATGTACAGTATCTATTGTTTGCTATATCCAAAAATGGAAGGAAGGCGATTTAACCCTATTCCAAACATCAAAATTTTAGGATGTTCAAATTCAAATAGGCTTCAGAAAACAAAATGGATGATGAAAGAGTTTGAATTCGTGTACAATACAGCATAAAGATATTGAGGCAAAAGGAGAAAACACTGATTTTCACCATTTTCTTCTTTTTTCTCAATGTTTTCTCGAGCATTATCTATTAGTGACATCAAAGCCAGGTCTTGTTTGGAAAGGGTTAAGAAGAAAAGTCTCTATGTACGAGAGGTGTACATAGAACAATTTTAGCAAAAAAAAGTATTAGGATATCTATACCACAAATCAACTAGAATCTATCAGCAAAGTAATTTCTTTCGTATGGGGACAGAGTTTCCGATGCCAATGACCGTACGTTGGTCCACTGTGACAAATTGTCGATGCACCATAAATGCTCTGATGACGATGGCACCAGGTTCTGTTTGGAAGCTTAGCTCTGCTTTTCAACGAAAACCTCGTGACTGCAGATTTTTGAAGCTGCACTTACGATGTTTTCGTTGAAAAGTGACGTTATCCGACACTGACAAATGGAAACAAATGGTTGGGGGTTGGGTTCATTTTTTTAGTAAAGAATTAATCTTCTATGATTCAAATCGATTAACTTTAAATAATCAGTTATCAATTTTACCCACGTCGACATTTTAACCTTTTATATACTGAAAACAATAAGTTTAGCAAGTTTTTCAAACTATGAAATAGGAAGAATAACTTCTACACACATAATACTTTCTTATTGCCTACAATGTGTGTTTTCAGTCTGTTATTGGCATTGGATAACGAGCAAAAATCAGTCCGATATCATCAAAAAACGGTCGTTATAGCGAACAGTTTTCGCGCGCTCGTGTGCTAAAAATAGATTTCTGATGGGAATACCCCCAACAACGTTTGCCGGGTACCAGTCTAATATTTTGTTTATCGGTCATGAATCGGACATTTTTTTCGTAACAGTGTTAGCATAGAATTATTATTTTCAAGCGAGATATTAGTCGATCATAGATAATGCAGGCGGGAACTAAAACTACGAAACATTGTGCATATGCAACGTGCAACATTACTTCCAGATACGGAGACAGACCAGAAATGACAAACGTTTTTTCTTAAGATTCCTCAACAGCTTAACCAGAAAAACATCGAAAAGTCTGAAAGTAAAGTAGTTATGATCATGAAACTTCTCGGGTAGATAGATCTCACCAAGGAGAAGTGCAACGTACAAGGAGCATAACTCTACCTTGCTTATTTTGTGAGTTATTGCCCTTTGTTGTAGTGAAAGCCTGTGGGTGTATCAAATCACATTCAGCGACAAATTCTAGCTTTTTTTCTATATCAACCCTTTCCCAAACAAGACCGGTTTTGACGTCCCCAACAGAAAATTCTTGGGAAAACATTGAGACAAAAGAAGAAAATGATGATCGACCAAATTGAAAAGACCTGCACAGAAGACAAAAATCGATGTGAATAACTTCTTTGGATATTGATGATCATTCTTCTTTTGCCTCAATATTTTCTCTGAGATAAAACACTAAAAGAATTCATATCCGTTTTGTCATCATCACTTTTTTTCAATTTGGCCCAACATGACATTTTGTCGTTTTGGAAAGGGTAAGCGAGTACGCACGAGCGGCACGACGAAGCCAAGACAGGACAGTATGTGTAAACATTACTTGTCAACTGCTTATTTCATAGTTACCGATCTTAAAAAGTACACGACAGTGCAGCAACCTTCTCAACTCTGAATAAGAATGTTTCTCAACAAGTGATTACGGCCATCCAGCTCTTAGAATGTCATCTTCGGCAAGTTGAACGTGGAAAAACTTCGCGAGATTCACAGCCATATTTGTACGATAAGGGATTCCCAATCTATTTTTAGACCAGTGAGGCGTGACAATGACGTATTTGTTTCACCAGAAAATCGAACGCTATTCAGTAAATTCACGTGCAATATCGGACTGGTTTTGCACTCAAATATCCTCGATCGGGGATTTGTTGTGAGTGCTTCAGAAAATTGAAAGTAAAGCCGAAATTTTGTCATATCCTTTTCCGCGATGTAAATTCTTATAAGACCCCCATTTCCAGTTTACACCTCGATAAATAGTAAACTAGATCTCCCAGTGTAACCATATCTGATGACGTAATATAGTGACGTAGGTTTAATTCTTGGAATCAAAAAGTAAACAAACGGACAGCTGACAGATTTTAAACTAAAAGTGGACTTTGTGGACATGGTAGGATAGAAATTAGAATTGAGTGGTTGTGGTCTAGGTCAAATGTGGTGGTAAGCCTATGTGTTTCTTGTTCTTCTTTTAGTTACTGCAATTTTTCCTTTACAACTTTGTTTTTTACGAATGTCTGAAACGAACCAGAGATCTACCTCGGAAGTTCCGACCTTTTGTTTTATTAATCGCACTGAAATGAACGTTAGAATATCCAGAGTATGTTTCCAAAAGAAAACTTAGTCGAATATTGTTACGATTTCGCCAACCTAGACACGGTACGGAAACTACAGAGACAGAGCCATTGACTCTGCCGCTTAAATCCACTGGGGCGCTTCCGGCCATGTGTGGCTCTGTCTCTGGGGTCGCGATTTTTTGACAAAAACAGGTGAGTGTTCAGCTTTGTTGTTCATTTATTTTCGTCTGGTGCTTTAAATCGAAAAACCGGGAATGTCATGCTCCCCTCAGACCATTTATCTGCCTGTTCTAATTCTGTGGGATTCAAAGTCGGCAGGGTTTTCACAGGATCATTGTCGTCGTGGGTCGACCCTATGTGATTTTTTCTTGTTTACATCATGTATTCATGTACATTTCAACGGTAAATAGCCAATTTGCTGCAGCCAAAAACATGTGATATACTAATCGAGGGATAATCTCGATCAGACATTGCTTTCCCATGTAACAAAACATTAGAAATGATTGGCAAACGTAAAGTTTGAGCAATTTCTATCGGTGGCTCTGTCTCTGGCGGCTGGCTCTGTCTCTGGCGACTGGCTCCGCTTTGAACTGTCGGTTAATTTTAGTTTTTAGCCCGTTGTGCAATATATGACGACTTATATAGGCCAAGGGTGTATCTTTTAAGAAGATTTCGGTTATCATTACACACGCACTCAAATAAAACCATGTGACGCATTCGCTTTATGTACTGTTAGCCTAGTGACCACGTCCTCATTTTGAGCAATATTTAGTGTTTAACTTGTACCACCCCACGAAGCAAAGGCTGAAAAATTTGCCAGTCGTTTCGGTTTATGCTTCGCAAATATTCTTTGTCGTTTTCTTAAACATGGTATACATTAGATTGATTGAGGAGTTTGTGTCAACATTAGAATAATGATTCACAAAGTGCAAACTTGTAACAAGTTTCAAGTGCAAACTTTTAAATAGAACAGCCATATCAGCCTATTGTTTAGTGCGTTGGAGTAGTTGAGAGATTCTGTGCGAACTAGCACGCCAGATGATGAACGAATCGATGATGATGATGATGATGATGATGATGATGGTGGTGGTGGTGGTGGTGGTGTGGCTGGCTGCAGATTAGAAATGTTTTAAGAAATAACCGCGTTTATATAATTGATATGCACTTTCTCACGAAAGCTTGGCACTAAGTATGCAAAAGAAGCAAGTGAAACTATATATCGGATCCGGGATTTCTATGATGGGGTTCGAACATACAAAATGTGTATTCGTTTTCCTCTATTACGCGTTTTTTTTTACTGAAATGCTTTATCACCCCAACCCCATGCCCTCCGTTTACATCGTATCATTGCCTATGTCCGACGATATAGAAATTGAATAATTATAAATACTTCATTTTTGCAGAGATTTTGAATGACACCCAATTCTTCTTTGTCGTTTTAATTTTACTACTTAAACCCGTTCGAGAAAATGTTATAGATAGGCACTGTACAAAATGTTAAAACTGTTGTATCGAATTGTTCATGGTACGAAAACGTTGGCATACTTGACGCGGGCTCTATTTTCGAAGACAGAATCTGTTGCTCCAAGTGTCGATTTCGGTGCCGTAAGAATAAGTTCTGTTGACCTTATCCTACTATCTTCGTGAATAATCGTTCTTTCATTTTTAATTTATACACACTGTGGTTAAATAACGTGTTTGTTTGACCACAAATAGATTTTTCCTTTAAGTCGTCATCATTTTTCGCGTCTTTCACAGAGTTGAATCTAGCTTTGCCATCCAGAGGGCCGGCCCTACGGGCCCAAAGCTCTTGGTCGAGGCATGTTTCCCACTGAATAAAAGCGAATAATGGCACATTTTGCGCGGTGGCCGTGAGAGTTCAGTAGCTGTCTCCAGATAGTACGATGTCTTTATCACAGGATGTTCGGTTCCGAGTCACATATTTACATAAATCGAAATCCCTCTTCCCCCGTCAATTTAGACTCGCTGATCTTTGATCATTCAAAGGACATTGTTTAATTGTAGCTTTGAAATTGAACAACGCTGAATGTTCGATGTTTTGCAAAGGGTTTAATCGGTGACTGAACCATTCGCCATACACAATATGATCTATTCAGTGTGTGAGTAAATTACTTCGACACGAATTTTGTGATAGATTAATTTTTTTCACCAAGCACGCAGAGACAGAGCCAGCCGCCAGAGACAGAGCCAGCCGCCAGAGACAGAGCCACCGATAGAAATTGCTCAAACGTTACGTTTGCCAATCATTTCTAAGGTTTTGTTACATGGGAAAGCAATGTCTGATCGAGATTATCCCTCGATTAGAACATCACATGTTTTGGCTGCAGCAATTGGCTATTTACCGTTGAAATGTACATGAATACATGATGTATACAAGAAAAAATCACATAGGGTCGACCCACGACGACAATGATCCTGTGAAAACCCTGTCGACTTTGAAGCCCACAGAATTATAACAGGCAGATAAATGGTTTTAGGGGAGCATGACATTCCCGGTTTTTCGATTTTAAGCACCAGAAGAAAATAAATGAACAACAAAGTTGAACACTCACCTGTTTTTGTCAAAAAATCGCGACCCCAGAGACAGAGCCACACATGGCCGGAAGCGCCCCAGAGGATTTAAGCGGCAGAGCCAATGGCTCTGTCTCTGTAGTTTCCGTACCGTGTAGATGAAGATTATGTCAGTAAAAATGCGATGAAACTTGACTACATAGCTACACGATGAAAATCTAACGGCCCGTATAGTGCATATCGTACTTACTCGATATATGTTGAGTCGAATGCCGGAAAACTCTGGTATCTGTCGGTGTAAACGTTGCTAAATTTTCACAAAGTTTTATAGTTATTCGTCTTATTTTATTACATTTCTTTGCAAAATTATTCATATTTTATGCAATAATAGCGTCATTTCACGTTTTTTCGGTCGTTAACATTCTCAGAGGCCCACAAAATGGGTTATCGATAACGCATTTTTTGGGCCTCTGAGAATGTTAACGACCTCAAAAACGTGAATTAACCCTAAAATATATCACAAAGTTACCCAATCGACCGAGATTGCGTGTATCGCTTAATTCGCACATGTGTGTTTTCATTACGCCGCGTTATTCAATCAAGCGTTTAGTGCGTATAGCACGTGCAACACCACTTCGAGACCGAATAAATTTTACGAACACGTTTCATAGCTTTGCATCTGAGTTGGAACAACGAAAACCGCTTCTATAATTCGCAAAGATTACCATGGGACGCCGTCCAGGACTGACGTTAGAACGACGTCAATATGATCTTTGTCTGTTGGATGCAGGCATTAAAGCTAGAGAGGTTGCAAGACGATTAAACGTACATGAATCTACAATCAGTCGTCTGAGGGCTAGATTTCAACAGACTGGAAGTGTCTCTGACAGACAGCGATCTGGTAGACTCCGAAAAACGACACCAAGGGAAGACCGCTACATCATCACGACGTCACGACGAAACCGCTTCATGTCTGGCAGTGTTATAGCTGCTCGTCTCCAGACTGCAACAGGCTTAAGGATTTCCGCAAATAATGTACGGTTTGAGTTTATTGGGGTTTTACGCCGTTTTCAACTACCAGGGTCATATCACGGCGGCTGGAGCACCTAACCGTGGGTTCCTGGTATTTCTCGCACCAGTACAACCACAATATCCAAACCGAGCCTCCGGCTGCTCTCTCACATAGATGATTCACACCCATTGGTGAGAGACAAATGACTTTTGTCAAATGTCAGAATGGATACTTGCCGAGTCGGGGTTCGAACTCGAGACCCCTGGATTGACAGACTCCGACGTAACCGACTGAGCTATCCGGGCTCGGCAAATAATGTACAGAATAGACTTCGTAGCGCTAGATTACGTGCACGTTGTCCTTTTGTTGGGTTGCCGTTAACGCACCGTCATCGTGAAACACGTCTCCCATGGGATCGAATACACAGACGCTGGACACAACAACTATGGAACCAAGTTCTTTTCAACGACGAGTCGAGGTTTAACGTTTCATTCTCTGATGGCAGAGTTTATGGAGCCGATTAGGTGAGCGTTATGATCGTGCTAACGTTAGAACACACGACCGATACGGAGGAGGTGGAAGCGTTATGGTTTGGGGCGGTATCTGTTATCGAGGCAAGACTCGCCTTATAACTATTCCTGGGGCCCTGACAGCAGCAAGATACTGTGACGAAGTGTTAGTGTCTGTTGTTGTACCGATTATACAGGGAGGCGACGCAAACATTTTTCAACAGGATAACGCCCGACCACATGTCGCAAGACATTCCAGAGATGTTTTACAACGTAACAACATAAACTTACTAGAATGGCCTGCTAAATCCCCGGATATGGCACCAATCGAACAATTGTGGGACGTTTTAGGAAGACGAGTCCGTTGGCGTCATGACGTCACAAACGTACGTGAACTGAATGGCCTTGCACCAGGAACGGCAGCGGATACCTATACAAACTATAAGGAATCTAATTCGAAGCATGAGAAGGAGGTGTGTTGCTGTTATCAGGGCTCTTGGGGGACACACAAACTACTGACATTTTTGTGACTTTTAGGTAATTACCCCAAAAATGTTCTAACCCCAGTTTTGCTGTTTTATTGAATGAATTTCCTCACTAGTTGTGGCGTTTTTGTTACCAAACATTTTATTGTATCGATTCGTACTTGTAATGTGTCTGAAGGAATTGCATTCTTAAAGAAAATGATAAAGAAAAAAAACTTGCTAAACTTTTTGTTCATAGTATAGTAGGATATTCAAAGATGCTTCAATGGCCAATATGAGAATCATTGTAAAAAGTTTATTCACATAGAAAACATGTGAATATAGCGAGAATACTTTTAATGAGTTTTTCCTTTTTCATACTTAGTAGATATGCATATGTTTTCTCTAAAAAATTAAAGGCCCGGTCCCACTGGCCGATTGACAAAAACGTATGCAAAAAGGACACAGCGGACGAGCAAAATTTCGGTAGTGGTACCATCTGTTTTCATCCGCTTTAGAAAATGGCGAAAATATAAAGGAAAAGAGAGCACGTCAGTAGTATATAGCGGGGATGTTAAACGGATATTCGTGGGAAGCCTGGCGGATGGGAGCGGATGTCAGCTAAATATACGGAATACATCCCAGATAAAAACTCTTTTTTCCATTTGTATACTTCATATAAGCGATGTATATGCTTACATCCTTTCTTTTTGCTGCTAACGATGTATAGACGTTCTATGTACCTTATCGTTCCCCTATCAATCCCTTTTCAATTTCGGTTGATTTGAGTTTCAGGGATGCCTATAGGATGAAGAAAGGATACAACGGACTGATAACGGACATTAAGAACGTCTGTTGCTCGTATATATTGCGGATTTATATCGTACACGACGGAAGGTTCATCCGTTCTAAAAGTTTTGGGCAGCTCAAAACTTCTTGCGCGGATGAAATTACGGTTGACGGATGCCCGTTGGATAAAACGTATGCAATAAGTACACATCGGACTTCCAACGGATGGCCAGAGACGTCTAACGGATTTAGCAAGATTTTTTGTACGTTTTATATCCTCTTTGCATCCGAAAGTGCAGTGGGACCGGGCCTTAACTCAATGGACAATGTCACATGAAAAGTTCATTGGATCAGAATTAAAAATCGATTTGTCTCTGGATGTCAATCTTTTCCTTTGAATATTTTAAGACTTATACTAAAGATTGATTAAATATTAAATATTTAAACATATTGTCCGTTTCTTGAACCTATTTGAAAGATCTTTATGTGACCCGTCACACCAAAAGGGACATTCTTGGAATTGTGAAGAGTGTCAATGTTGAAATCGGCTTTTGTAACTCGTTTAAGGTAAGACCTGGGTAATGGGCTATGTGACTAGTTATGGAACGAAATCTAGACGATTTCAAGGGAAGTAATTTTGATTGCTCTTAAATTAAGATTTTTTTTACTTTTGTTGGGGGGGGGTTTGGTTACTCTCAATATATTTAGCGGAAGTGCATTACCCAGGTCTTACGTTAAGGCAAAATACCCGTAATATGGCTATTTTGCAATTCATAATACATCAGATTTTTTCAAGCGTCGTTGTTACAGATCCGAACTTATTCGGGCGCGGTCGTAAACATTCGGCGGTGGAAAGTTCCACCGCCGAATATTTTCGACGTCGCCCGAATAATTCCGACGTCGCGCGAATTTCAGTAGGGGAGGACTACCTTAACGGGACATTTCATTCCAATTTCAATTTTTTAAAATATGTCTTGATGCCAAGATTGGTTATTCTAATGAGTATAAATACTATTAGTTTTTTTAAGTTATTTCAAATAAGCGAGATACACGCATTTAAAGTTGAGACATAATCGATAAATTGCATATAAATCCGAACTGTTGTCCACAACAATTTGTTTAATTTTAACACAAAAATATAAATTTCTCGTAAACGGCGCAATCCTTTGGCTTGAAAATTCCAGAATTTTCATAAGGAAATATGCTCTTTCAGATTAAAATAAAAGTAAAATTTATGACGAAAAATTCTGAAATGTCACTTTAAGCCAAGGTTAGACAGCATGCGGAACTAGAATCCTAGATTGATAGACGACGATGTTTGAGACTAAGCTTTCGATGCCTGCTCTGGCCTGAACCCTTTTCAAAAAATCAAAAAAAAAAAAAAAAAAAAAAAAAAAAAAAAAAAAAAAAAAATCTGGGTTCGCTCCCCGAAATAGTAAAAATGATCTCGAAAATTATGGGGGCAAACTTAGAATAATTATGCTAATGCCCAAAATTTTTCCCCTTTTACCTCGATATTTTCTTCTCAACCTATATTTATCATTATTAATTTTGTCGTCAGAATCAGCGTTCAAGTTGGATTTATCTTATTTTTCCGTTGTTTGTGAAAGTCTATTAAAACAATTTAACTTGATGTAAACAAATTTATGATTTTAATTATCGGAAGAAAATGTTCCTTGTTCGCTAAATATAAATGCTTCACTTCATAATTAAGCGTTGATGGGTAAATTCCTGATAATTGATATTTCCAGTAAACATTCTCTTAACCCTTTCCCAAACAGCAAAATTTTAGCGTTGTTTATTTCAAAAGCTGCTCCAGACGACAAAATGGGTGTTTATAAAGATAGAATTTGCATAGAATATGACATGGAAAATAATGAGACAAAAGGAGAAACTGCTGGATATCAGCAGTTTCTTCTTTTATTTCAATGTTTTCTCAAGCCTTTTCTATAAGGGACGTCAAAACTAGGTCTTGTTTGGGAAAATGTTAACATCGATATCCCTTTTTCACTGAACGATTTTTCCAAGCCTACAGGAACGGCCTTGAGGGACCAAAGTTTTTGATGCCATCCGTGGCAACGGAGTTTTCACGAGCTCATCATGATTTTTAAGATTCGGATACCCTCGTCAATTTCCGTCGTCACGGAAAACACCGAAAAAAAGCGGCGGAATTGCACGAAGAATTTGGTATCTAGTGATAAGTAGAATTCATTAATATACCGAGAGGCAAAAGAAAGTATACACTTTTTCTTTGTCAATATCTCTCTTAATTTCCATCGTATCGGCTCAAAATTTTGTACTTTTTATTTCTACCCATAAACCAATAATACAGTATTGAATTTTTTTCTTAATTTACTTGACTATTCATACTCCTGCTACATTCTGATTTTGCAAAATTTGCACGTGCGACTTAGTGGAACATCAAATATTGCCGTTAATCCGTATCTGAATTCTTTATTCTTTATCACAGCAAATCACTATGTTAAATTTTCTCTAACATTATAACGCAATTTTCGGTGGCAGGAAGAAATCGATCAATATGTCACTTTTCTGCATTAAGACCCATTTTCTACGACGCAGGACGATATGAAAAAACCATTATGCTAGGGACATTTTACGCAAATTTTATCAAAATCCGTTAAAGAATTTAGAAGGAGTAATATAGGGTTAATTCACGTTTTTGAGGTCGTTAACATTCTCAGAGGCCCAAAAAATGCGTTATCGCCTGAGACCGAAGGTCGAGGGCGATAACCCACTTTGTGGGCCTCTTAGAATGTTAACGACCGAAAAAACGTGAATTGACGCTATTATTGCATAAAATATGAAGAATTTGCAAAGAAATGTAATAAAATAAGACGAATAACTGAAAAACTTTGTGAAAATTTAGCCATATTTTCACCGACAGACACCAGAGTTTTCCAGCATTCGACTCGACATATATCGAGTAAGTCCGATATCCACTAGACGGGCCGTTAGATTTTCATCGTATAGTCAAGTTTCATCGCATTTTTACTGACATAATCTTCATTTGGGTTGGCGAAATCGTAACAATATTCGACTAAGTTTTCTTTTGGAAACATACTCTGGATATTCTAACGTTCATTTCAGTACGGGTACAGTAATAAAACAAAAGGTCGGAACTTCCTAGGTAGATCTCTGGTTCGTTTCAGACATTCGTTCATTTCGATAAAAAACAAAGTTGTAAAGGAAAAATTGCAGTAACTAAAAGAAGAACAAGAAACACATAGGCTTACCATCACATTTGACCTAGACCACAACCACTCAATGCTAATTTATATTCTTCCATGTCCACGAAATCCACTTTTAGTTCAAAATCTGTCAGCTGCCCGTTTGTTTACCTTTTGATTCCAAGAATTAAACCTACGTCACTATATTACGTCATCACATATGGTTACACTGGGAGACCTAGTTTACTATTTATTGGGGTATAAACTGGAAATGGGGTCTTATAAGAATTTACATCGCGGAAAAGGGAAATGACAAAATTTCGGCTTTATTTTCAATTTTCTGAAGCACTCACAACGAATCCCCGATCGAGGATATGTGAATGCAAAATCGGTCCGATAATGCACGTGAATTTACTGAATAACGACCGTTTTTGACAATATCAGACTGATTTTTGCTTGTTATCCAATGCCAATAACAGACTGAAAACACACATTTTAGGCAATAATGTAAGATATCTTGTTTGCATCAAGTCCCCTTTTGCCATGACAGATCGTTATACGGAAAAGCAATAACCATATTCGCATGGCCCTACATGCCTAGGCAATTTCTGTGAAAATGTTATCCAAATCCGTTCATAAATGTAGCGGTTGTATCAACCCGAATTATTGCATTCATTAATTGATTTAATCCCCTTTTTCGATGACGCTGTATGCTATGAAAACACATTTGCAACGGAAGGAAGACCGGATAGACGGATAGGCGGAGATATTTATATCAATAAACGACCACATTCGATGGCGATTAAAATTCGTATATAATCAATTTATCATTTTCTTAGAAAACGTGGAAGAACTAAGGTGTATACTTATTTTTGCCTCTCAGTATATATAGGCCTAGTCTTGCGACTTGTGCGAGAATTTGTTATCCAATCGGTAGTCGTAAATACCACATTCAAGTATATTCTTTACTCCGCTTACTACCACCACCACCACCACCACCAATATAATTTTATTTGGTCGTCAATTACTTTTTATTGGGTGCTGATTAAAAGATCATTCGAATTCAGCAAATTACTTGCGTTTTCCTGCCACATCTTCTTCCTCAAACGTTTTCTTTCAATTTCGGTCATATCTTGAGTGAATTATTGAAAAGTATTAAAAAATCGTGTTACGAGATCCCTCGCCGTGTAATTAGATACGATTGTTTCAAATCATTCAAAGTTCACATGAAAGACCATAATTAGTTAGAATTGTTACGTGCGATGTAATCGTTAGACATAATTGAGTCGATGTTTGTAAATAGCGCCGAAGAGGGGAATGACTCTTTAACCCTTTCACAAACGACAAAATTTAAGGACGATCCACTTCAAAAACTGCCACAAATGACAAAATGAAAGTTATTAAAGATAGAATTTGTCTAAAATATGACATAGAAAGTATTGAGGCAAAATGAGAAACTGCTGGTTATCAGTAGTTTCTTCTTTTGCCTCAATGATGTAGCAAGCCTTTCTATTACGGACGTCAAAACAAGGTCTTGTTTGAGAAAGGGTGAATAGAAGTACACATCGTTTGTGAACGGGCTTTTACAAGGGCATAAAAAGCTGCGTTTCAACAAAATCTCGTAACAGCAGCTCAAAAACAAGCTGCAGCTATGAGGTTTTTGTTGAAAAGCGACGAAAAAGGTTGTGGTAGTTCGTACTGGCTATTTCAGTCATTGATTGCTTGCAAAATGCCGAATAATTACACGTAGCACTCTTAGACGCTTAGATTTCTTCCAGTCAAAGATCGCATGAAAGACCGTTATTAATGGGAAATTGATTCGTGTGTTTCTATAATAAGTCATTTAGATTGTGCTTTATGAAATGGAAAAGTACTTTTAATAGAAAATGATGCTGTTACTCATTTCTTGCTCGATTGGTCGAAACCCATGCCCAAAGATATGATATCATTTCAACGCGTCATTCGCTTACCTAGAATTGCATGCTTACGATCGCTAAAAGAAATTCAAGACGCACGATTATAAAGACGCACGACGGGTTGTAAGAGAGGCTGAGGACAATGCTGAATAACACGATGGGGATCGATCACGTGACACAAAATCATCCTTTTTTTTCAATAATTATTTTAATATATGACCAATTAAAAGAAGATTCGAAGTGGAGAAGGTGGGAAAACGCCAGTGAATTACTCGATGCAAGACTATCTAAAAATCAGCTGATAAAATGTTATTGACGACAAACCAAAATTTTGGTTGGTCGTCAACAACCATTTTATCAGCTGATTTTTTTAAAGATCTACATATCACTCTATTTCCTGATGAATTTCCACCTATTCTGATACCAACCGTTTTCTAATTGGCCACATATTAGCATAATAATAGAAAAAATATGCAAAGTTTCATGTCACGTGATTCTCCATCGTGAAAAAGTGCATGTCACATTCTTACACTCTAAGATTTCTTTCAGTCAAAGATCGCATGATACGTCGTTATTAATGGGAAATTGATTCGTGTGTTTCTATCATAAGTCATTTATTAGTGAGATCGTGTTTTATAATTTTAAAATATTAGGGAAAAAGTAATGCCCGTTTAGTAGAAAATGATGTCGTTATCTTAAATTTTTGTTCGATTTAACGAAACCCACGCGCAAAGATATTTTTCCCACAAAAATTATTTTACTAGAATTAGAATTGCTTGCTTCAGATTCGCTACAGAAAATGCACCCACTTTTTTAGCTCACCTGAGCACGAAGTGCTCAATGTGAGCTATTGTGGTCACTCAATGTCCGTCGTCCGTCCGTCCATCTGTCTGTCCGTCCGTCTATCCGTCTGTCCATCTGTCAACAATTTGGTGTTTACACTCTAGCATCCACAAAAATTGGCCAATCTTGATCAAACTTGGTTAAAGTGAGAATGGTCATAGGTTCTCGGATGAGTTCGAGTATGGGCCTGATCGGACCTGGAAGTCTGGAGTCGTTTGCCCTTGAACGTAAAAAATAGCTAGTTTTGACTTTGTTTACACTCTAGCATCTACAATTATTGACCAATACATGACACCTACCTTGAAAAGAAATCCCGTCCGCCATTTTTAATTTGACTTCGATGAACCCAACCAACTTTGCATACAGTAGTTTCCATACAGTGATCATATTTTTCCATGAACGCAAGCAATACTTGTATTGACGTCCAAAGTGGTATTTGGTCGAGATAGCTTTTTGGCAAAAGAAGAAACTAACCTTTCTCTTCTTAACACAGTAGCTTCTGTGCTATGCTATACCATTCATTAAAGCAATACTGGTATCAAATATTTCAACTTAGTCAATCGCGCCGTGTATGACTTAGATAAAATACATTATAATCAATTTTAATTAGTTCCATGAACATGCATCAATTCTACCGGCGACTCCACCTTCAGAGGGGATTTTGTCTGCCTTGTATATTTCATTAAGGGGATATTGTCCGCCCTAGCAATTCCGTCGAAGGGATTTTGTCCGCCCTTTTAGTTCTACAAAGGGGATTTTGTCCGCCCTTGTAATTCTGCTGAGGGGATTTTGTCCGCCTATTCCAAAAATGGCCGAGGGGATTTTGTCCTAAGGGGATTTTGTCCTACATTCGGACAAAACTTGGACATTATGTTGGAGACCATAAGATCTCGGATGAGTTTGATTTTCAGTCTGATTTGACCAGAAAGACAAGAGTCATGTGCCCTTGAATTCGAGAAAATTGCCATTTCGGCTGTTTTCGACATTGTTTACGTCTAGAATCTACAATTATCAACCAATCAAGACAACACTTAGACACAATGTTAGGTACTATAAGATCATGGATGAGTTTGATTTTCAGTCTGATCTGATCAGAAAGTCTAGAGTTACGTGCCCTTAAATTGATTAAGTTGCCATTTTCGGCTGGTTTCGACCTTGTTAACACTCTAGAATCTACAATTATTAATCAATCACGACAGAACTTGAACACAATGTTGAGTACCATAAGATCTCGGATGCGTTTGATTTACAGTCAGATCTGACGTGAAAGTCGAGAGTTACGTGCCCTTTAATTTGACATGTTGCTATTTTCGGCTGTTTTCGACCTTGTTTACACTCTAGAATCAATAATTATGAATCGATCAAGACAAAACTTAGACACGATGTTGGGGACTATACGATCTCTGATGAGTATGATTTTCAGTTGGATCTGATCAGAAAGTCGAAAGTTATGTGCCCTTGAATTTGACAAAATTGCAGTTTTTGACTGTTTTCGACCTTGCATACACTATAGAATCTACAATTATGGATCAATCAACACCAATTTTTGACACAACGTTGGAGACTATAAGATCTCGGATTAGTTTGATGTTCTGAATAGAAAGACGAGAGTTATGTGCCATTGAATGTGATAAAATTGCGATTTTCGGCTGTTTTCGACCTTGTTTACACTCTAGAATCTACAATTATTAATGAATCAAGACAAAACTTAGACACAATGTTGGGGACTACAAGATCTAAGATGAGTTTGATTTTCAGGTTGATCTGATCAGGAAGTCAAGAGTTATGTGCCATTGAATTTGATAGAATTGCTGTTTTTGGATGCTTTCGACCTTGTTTATACTCTAGAATCTACAATTATTTATCAATTAAGACAAAACTTGGATACAGTGTTGGGAATCATAAGATCCCGGATGAGTACGATTTTCACAACGTTATTGACCATAAGTTTGTTTTCAGTCTTAAAGTCATAAATATTAATTGAATTGAACAAACGTGTTGCTATTATCATTTTGGTTCAGGTGAGGGATATAGGACCATCATGGTCCTCTTGTTTTAAATCATTAGCAGAATTTCGAAATCGTTGAACATGTATGTACATGTGTATGAATTGTTTCAATTAAGGTAGGCTTTCCTTATGAGATTCACGTGACGTCAAAATTTTTCGTGTGACGCCGTTAACAAATACGAGTATGACGGTGGAACGACGTAAACGATTTTCCTCTTTAAATTTGAATCGCAATAACGGTTTATCTCGTGGCCTCCCTGAAAACTCCTTGTCCGTCGCCATAGATGCCATATGAATATGTGACCCGTCACGCTAAAAGGGACCTTATCCGAAATAAAAAAAATCCAAATTTTGACAAACTTGTCAGAACTAGCACAGGTCAAACTGATCACGTATGCAAAAAATGAGCTTATAGTAAGATATGGAAAACTTTTCAAATTTAGAAAATTACATAAAAGTGAAAAGTGTCGGCCCTAGTCTGGCTGCGCGGACTGCGCAGACAGAGTAGGGTCGATATTTTTCACACTTCCTATAAGGTCCCTTTTAGCATGACGGGTCACATTTATCTTATCATTTGCGACATCTCTGAAATTATTATTATTATATCTTTATTTCCTCCAATATTGAAGATTTATATTAATTACAAGCATTGTACATAAATAACAGCAAACAAAATTACAATACGTGATAGGTGAAACGAATATACAGAAAGCTTAAGGCATCAAAAGAGAAAGGGGCAGAGATAGAGATGTATGACAGACAGGCGGACAGACAGACTGAGTGAGAAAGACAAACAGAGAAGATAGATAGCCATACATTACAACTAGAATTTACAAACAAATTGTAAGCAACATATATACAAGTTAAATGTTTTGGATGTTTTTTAATATCGAAATTCATTACGACTCCCTATGTTCATACTTTAACGAAACGAAATACTAAAGTTTGAGAAGGAGCGTAATTATTACAGTAAGGCTTATATGTACGCACGTCGTCTCATTGCAGTACTCAGTAAGGTAGAAAGATGAAGATGAGACACTGTATGTACATTTGTTGTATACATGGTATAAATTTCAAACGTACATACTTCCCATGCGTAGATATGCCCACGGAGAAAGCAAAAGTAGCTATATCTATACATACAATAGTTTGGCACTAAAATAGTTATAAATCAGCGACATGCAACATGTGAACATATACATCAATGAATAATGTGAGCATTTACTATTATAGAAGTATGAAATATATCTATAAGACACATCGTAGATACTGTCTCCACAGCTAAACGGAATACCTGTAAAGACACCAAATACGATGGAGGAACATTGCTGCTCTATAACAGAACAATGGATAGGTTTCATCTAAAACAGTAGAAACTCTCTGGTTTTGACCAAAAATAGCCTCAACAAATTCAGTATGACTAATCGAACGAAGCACGTTAGAAACATTTTGTCCAAATTCTACTAAGATACTGTTTAAAAATGTAGATTTGCAAGTCTGTGTAAGAACACAAGATGTAATTATATGTTCTGCTAAGCTTGTTTGAATATCATTGCGATTACACCGCGTGCAGACACGATTTGTAAGCGCAATATATGCAATCAACTGAGAGACGGAAAAGCAGACTCGCAACATGTTGGGATATTTTTTAGCATAGCGCCATACTGAACAGTCATAGAAATTTGGTTGAATAAGTCTGTAGAGTCTAAACTTTTCCGTAGACGTTCTTACGTCCCATTCATTAATGTAAAAATTACAAATTTTTGTATACGTAAGCTTTTTCCAAGCGGCCTTATTTGGAAATGTTCCATTTGATAGAAAGACATTCATATACTCTGTTAAACTGTATTTACTCAACAACACATTTATATCCTGCATGAACCCGGATTGAACTTGATTTTGAAATGAGCAAAGTCTGAAAAGAAAAAGTGACTTTGTCGCGCAATCCCTCTCTAATCGACACAGCTGACCAAAGAAAGTAAGCTTTTTCTGGTCAATTTCGGCTTCAATAGGTAAAGCACTGATCATACCTAAAACAATATCCGATCTTGATCTAATATTAAGACCTTGAATTTGTTTTAAACATAATCTGTGCGACCTTTCCAAGGTCAACATATCTCGGCCAGAGAGGGAATGTAAAAACTCTGTTCCAAATAAGGCCCTTGGAATTACTATAGATCTATAAATCTTAAGACTGATCAAAGGATTAAGTCCATTTTGATGGAGTCCGTTTTTGATAAGCCCATAAAATGTGCCTCTGAGTTTACGGTCTAACTTTTTAACTGTTGAAGTATTATTATTATATTTATTACAAAAGATGCCTAAGTGAACGAATTCGTCTTTTTCTACAATTATATCATTGCCTATAACGAAACAGCGATTACTACGCGAAAAAGATATTTTCGATTCATTAAAGGTAACGACTGCACATTTGCTACCATTATATTGAAAACGCCAAAGACGCGCAAAATTAAAGCAAATATCTAACATGTCCTGCAACGACGTACTTGACAAAGATAAAAGCGTCATGTCGTCTGCAAACGACGGGGCACATAAACTTATGCCTTCAATTTGAAGACCTAATTGACTATTTGCAAGTTGATGGATTAAATCGTCGATAAAGACGAGATAGAGAAATGGGGACCAGACCCCGCCCTGTCTGGTGCCCTGTAAGACCGGGAACCAATCCGAAACATGGCCATTATAAAGGACTCGGCTATACATACCTTGGTGCATTACAATAACGGTTTTCAAAAGTTTAGACGGGACACCAAGCTCTTTAAGTTTGTAAAATAGGCCATCGTGCCAAACACGATCAAATGCTTGTCGGGCGTCTAAAAAACAAGCAAACAGTTTACTACCCTTTTCCAAACAATATTGGACGCTCTCAGTGAGAATAAATGATGTCATTGCACTGCCCATACCGTTTTGAAACCCTCCTTGCAAGGGGTGTAAAGGTCGTACAATGGCCATTTTTAAGCGATTAAGCAAAACTTTCTCATAAAGTTTTAAAACAGATGATGAAAGTGTTATTGCTCTATAACTTGACGGTTAATGCCGACAAGTTTCTATTTACATTGTCTCAACCCATTATCAACAATCTTTTCCTATATCTCACTATAATGGAACATTGTGAATTATTTATGCACCATTTTGCAGCTTTCTGCAAAAACCTCGTAACAACAGCTTGTTTAAAGCTGTAGTTACGGGTTTTTTGAAGAAAAGTGATGATCGATAGATTCTGTTCTGCATATTGTTTTACAATCCATATCGCGACACTCCTATCATTTTTGTTTTTATCATAAATGTCCATAGGTCCCGTCACAATGAAAGTAGCTTAAAGGGACCCATGCTGAAAAGTTTTGCATCAAAACAAGATGGACGCAGTCTGAATAAGTGTTGTTTTGTGGTGCATCGCATTATCTCTGGTAAAAAAGTAATTGTAGCCCAAATGTCGCGTTTTTTCACCTTCTTTTAAAAACTAGCTTCACATAGAAATAAAAATGCGGCTAGGTAAGAAAGACAAAATACTTGAAGCAGAAGGCCTCGATAGGACATAGACAATCTACCCTGTTATGTAACATTACTTACGTTTTCCGGTGTTATGTACCTATTTGTTTTTTCGCTTAAGGGGGAATGCTCCAGTTTTTCGGAACACTCGGACATTACTATAGTAAATTAAATGTTTCGTACCAATATGTTTCGCTACCAGATTTTCAATAATATAACACATCATTACAGTTTACCATTTTTGACGGTAAAAGTGTATTTATTATGCGAAACTGATTGTCTCAAGGTGGAAATCGATTATTTATAGCAAGACAGTCGTAAGTGTGTATGCAGTTACCACTGTTTTGCGTCATTTTATTCATGTGTAGCTTATAAAAATTGCCGTAACTCACTAATAAGTGCGCTGACCTATATATTTTCTTTTTGAATTATTACCAGGACATGTTGCTTAATACAATGAGGGAGTTTTATCAAATTATATTATGTAGAACTTGAAATATTTCCAAAAATATGCAAATTTTGGCATAAAACACTCCAGCTTCGTTGATCTAACCAAACACGTGAGCATGCTGTTTTATACATTTACGCATTTATAATAGCACATATTTTGGGTTTTCTGTTCATATTAAATGTAAGACGTTACTTAAAATCCGTTTTCGGGGATAAACGATGAATATACAGCTTTTTATTAGCATTTTAGCGACCTTGGACAGGTGCAAGAAATTGTGCATTTTTTCAATGTAGGGGTATGCGATACGAATGCCAATAAAATTCAAACAAGATCGCTGACCACCCATTTATATTTTATTTTTCAATTGGTAATAACATGTAATTTCAACATACAAAATATGAATAAATTCTATTAATGGGAAAAAATTTAGGAAACTGGAGCATTCCCCCTTAACTAGCATATAAATATGACACATTCCTGGAGTTAGCCTGGGTCCAATCGTCAATATACAATGTAGGGCATAAATATCGGTACCCGTTACAAATTGCGGCACCCGTTTTTGATCGTGTTTATACTGGAACCCAGTCTATCCGTGAATATGCACCGACCGATCAAGAATTTTGCCATTCTTACATTCTCTCCATATACCAGGTCAATTATTGTCTCAGAATAATGAACGAAGCCTATTATCTGTATGTCATCTTGACCAGAGAGCCAAATATATCTGTATACACAAGTGGAACTGTGGACAATTACCAATTATATGATATTTATGTCTTTAATATCACAACCAATTTTCGGGACACCAACAGGCTTGAGTAACCCTTTCAGAAATGACAAAACTGCATATCAAAGTGGTCCAATTTCAAAGAAAATATAAAAATATAAAAATATTAAACAAGACATACGATAACCGTCATGTTGGAGACTTACCTTAAAGGGTGATGGTAACAGATGGTCTAATTGCAAAAAATGATTTTTTTTTAAAAAATATGCAAAACTTTTGTGTTGGCCACCTCAGAATGGTTAATAATATGCGATTCATACAGAGATTGAGCCGAAATTATAAGAGAGATAGCTGAATTCAGGGAGAATCCAAACCAAAATTCAACCCCGTCTCAGATGCGGTTGAATTTATTTTTCAACTGTCACGCATGCGTATACAGCGCGGACCAAGATTCAAATGAGATTCATGCTTGAATTTCAATATGACGTCATCATGTATGTTGTGACGTCATTTAAGAAAGTCGCAGGTCCTACTGTTTTTGACCTACTTTCGACATCGCTTCATGAATTCGGTATCAAATTGCGAAAAAATGAGTCGTTGCTTCAATAGTTTGTCGTAATCATTTAATCAGGTCATATAAAGCTTAAAAAGTGTACATTTCGTTTTGTTTTGACAAATTTTGGTCCAAAATCTGGGAAATAGTAGCTTTAAGATGTGGGTGCAATGACAAGTTTCTTGTTCATCCGTTCATTTGATTTTGTAGATTCGAAATTTCGGATCTGGCTTTGAATTTTTCTTTGTAACTGTTTTAATTGGTTATTACAATCAATTCTTGTAATTAATGAAATGATTTCAACTCATGGAGTATGATAATTATTGATCGACATATATCTTGTTTTCAAATTGACCCCTCATTGAAAAAGTCTTGTTTTATCCAAAATAAAGGACTCCATCAACAAAACATAAATTATTAATAACAAAACATAAATTACAAATTTGTTTCATAAACAGTTGGGCCTTTTTTCGTCTTGTTCGACTTAAAGTAAATAAGTCTTGAAAATAGAATTACGGAACTGCAAAATTCATTTTGGAATTTCCATACGTAATTAGCCTTTTCTTCAGGCCTGACAATTTTCTGACCAAGATGTTTTGAGGCCCACTCAGAAAATGTAACCATTTGCAATGAAAAAGAGAATATTCTATTCCACAAAACCGTTTGACCGTCTGATTGAACGAAATTGGAAAGCAGTGCCGATTTCGATTAATGCCGTATGTATTGTGGCTATTCTTTATAAATCTACCGAAGGAATCGACGACTAAGAATTCATTTACTTGCAAATGAGAGCAAATTGGGACATAACTTGTTATATATAGTATGAAATTTTGTCATTCTTATGGGGGCTTGATTTTACTTTTTATATGCATTGTACTATCTTTTGGGATATGTACACTTTTCTTGTAAATTATTCCTTATATTGTGGGCCGGTGGCCTAATAGTAACTAATAAACTGTTAAACTGTAAAACTGAATGGAGTAAAACGCATTTACGCTCGTAAGTACTTCCAAGAGAGTAGAACATACACACATCCATAAATAAATGAATGCAATGTTTTCCATCGTGAACCGACCTTCCTTGACCAAGATAAACAATTACCAAGTTGATCAACGCTTCTCAATGACTTAATCACACCTGAGAACAAACTGTCCATTTCAAACATTGTTTTCATCTCTCGTGTTTTCATCTCCGTATCATATGTTTCCGCACGTCCAATGGAAATATCAGGAATTAAGGTCGGAGCTTTTTGAACGACTTTATGGGGTGTTGAGCTTCGTATTTTTTATGTACAGGACTCATGCATTCAAAATCGGGAATATCATCGATAGAAAGATTGTTAACTCCAAAATCCTGATTTTCTACGTTGATTATGTCCATCTTTTGTATTGTATACTCGCAAATGGCGATGATGTCTTAGTCTGACTGCTTGATAATATCCGGAATTATACTAAAGTTCAGAGTTTTCAAACCTTTTTGTCCAGTCTAATCATTGATCTCCCTCCTGCGCACTTTTAATATCTGGTTGGAATGGTTCTGTTCTGAATGCTTCACTTTTCGAAACTTCCTTCGATATGACAGTAGTAACAAGTGAACAGCATGGAACTGAAAATAAAAGAAAAAAAAAATAAAACAGACGCCGGCAAATTCTTGGTAATTTCTACTATTTGACCCTTACGGAATTGTATTGACAAATAGCAAAGAAACTAGATTCCTTCTCTAATCTGATAAAAGTATATTATGTAGACATATTGTCACCTTCTTTATTGAAAAGCATTTGAGTCAATGTCAAAATTCGCAGGTTTTTTAGACCAATAAATCATGAAAAATAATTGTCAAATATTCTAATGCTTGTGTTCTTAATATGTTGTTAGATTCTTAATGACATGTTTCAAATCATTTTCCACCCTGAATTGAGGGTGTGTATAATCTAAATCGGTTATTATCAATGTGTTCCGGACAAAATGTCTTTGGTGTTCCAGTTAAATAAAGGTTTGAAAATAATATAAATAAAAAGATATTTCATATTTTTTCACCACATTACATCTTACAATGCCAATGGCTAATAATTAATAGAAAAAAATTTTGGATGCATAATTACTAAATAGTTTACATTAAAGTACCTCTAGTTTATAAACTTGAAAGAAATCAAACGTTCTTTTCTCAAAATTTCTTATTTGAGTCCAAATGTCCAGAAAAAAATTCAATTGTCAAAATAAGTATGTCCAACTTGCTTTATGTAACTGGTACTTTTGATGCATTTGCTTGATCAGTTTTCTTGGAAAATTATGGCGCGCGAATAGGGTCTAAAGTCAATATAGCGCTAGACCGATAATTAAAATAGGGGTAGACCGGTAAAAATAGCGGTCTACCCTTATATTTTTACCGGTCTACCGATAAAAATATCGGTCTACCCTTAAAATAAGGGTAGACTCCTATTTCAAATAACGGTCTAGCGATAAATTACCGGTAGACCGATAGTTATTTTTGACCCTTCTGCTCGAAATCTCATTAGCCAATCAAATGGCTCGTTACATCCTCAACCCACCGGGAATATCAACGACCGTATAATACAAGCTCTGTGATTGGCTATCGAAAAAATAGGGGTCTACCGATAAAAATAGCGGTCCACCGGTAATTTTATCGCTAGACCGTTATTTTGAATAGCGGTTTACCCTTCTTTTATGGGTAAACCGATATTTTTATCGGTAGACCGGTAAAAATATAAGGGTAGACCGCTATTTTAAGGGTCTACCCCTATTGTAATTATCGGTCTAGCGCTATATTGACTTTAGACCCTATTCGCGCGCCATAGAAAATGAATTTTACATTACCGGAACACCAAAGACACTAGAGGAACACCAAAGACATCAATATAACCCCAAAGAAAATCATCTTTTTTCTTTGCCTTAACATGTTTATTTTGCATTGATTTGGTAGGACACTGGCAGCTAATATTTGTCCTATTTGTTTCCTATTCCCGGAACGTACATCAGAACTCATGACAAATTTTAAAATGCAGACCAACAGTCCAAACTAAACCTCCAGTTGATAGTAAAATCTAACCTGCTCTAAGACATGGATTTAGTAATACGGCATGAGTTGAAAGATATAGGAATGCAACGAGATATAGTTAATGTGTAATAAATTATTATTTCATTGAACGATATAAAACATTAAGGGCTATGTTATTTTACCATTTACCGTCTGTCAGCCTGTCCGTCAGTACAAAACTTAAAATTGGCATTTCTCTAAAAGTATTGGACAAAGAAGGCACACATTTGGTATGTTACGTTTGTACTATGATATCTATCTGCTCCATTCATTCAGATATTACCCAAAGTTATTTATAACCATTAACATGCAACCCCACTTAGAACATCGAGCGAAACCTAAATTCGGCATTTTCTCCATAAGTATTACACGAACAAAGCTGAAATTTTGTATGTTACCTTGTTTACATAATATCTACCAGATCCAAGCAATATGATATACCTCAGTGTCATTTTATTTTTGTCTTTGGCGTTCCAGTGCTTAGACTGGAACACCAAGGACTGGAACATCTAGGACAATTTCACACTAATTTGCAAAAATATACGTGTAAATAGGGCATTTGTTAAATCCACTATTGAAAACATTTGCTGTACTCAAAGTCAAATATACCAGTCAAATATCTAACAAAAAGATGCATTGCAAAGTATAATAAAATGCGTCATCCCAAAGACAAAGAAAAAAAGTACGGTACAATTTAATCGCCTTATTTTTCAATTTATAAACAAGACAAAAATACAATCTTCCTCTTTCAATCTCAATGTATGAACCTAAGGTAGTTTTTCAAAAGGAGGTAGATGATTGTGTCTACATCTAATCAAAATGGCATTTCTTTGAACTTTTAGACATTGGAACACCAAGGACAACAATCTGTGGGACAGGGATATATGATGAATTTTATACCACTTACCTAATATCATTTGGGTAACTGGTATATTTAAAGCGTAATTTAACATATTGTCAAGCAAACTAATCCAAAAAAAGTGTTTCAATTAGGATTAAAAGTAGTTATCTTTGTTGGTCAAAACCAATGAGGGTAGCCGTGGGACAAAGCAAATTTACACATTTCAGGCTATATAACATGTAAAATATCTTATTAAAAGATGTAACATGCTATAGTTTATGCTTAATCAGCACAATTGCACTGTTATCTAGTACTCATTTTAAACATAAATGTTTGTTCTATTATTTAAATGTACAATTTATCACATGTAGACAAGAAAACCTGCGAATTTTGAAAACGACTCATTTACAAGTCAGCCACATATTAACATAATTGTTGAAGAATATCGGTAGTAATTGTAAAACATGATTCCCAGCCATGAATACGTTATCATTAAATATATCATTCCAGAAATGATAAGTTCTGTATTGCGTCAAGTCTACATCGTTCAAAATTGCATTATGTCTACACCGGTCAAAATTTGTTATGAAAATATAACCACATCGTACATAAAACACAGAAAACTGCACCGTTGTGTCTGCATATTTTCACTGTGACTACACCGCTGTTTGGCCATTTAGTAAACACGGAGTTTGTGGTCATTCTGGACATTTTTGTGTATAATAACGGTAACCATAGAAAAGAGCATGTTAAAAACATCCAAGTTAGAGCAATAGTTTGTTCCCTAGTTCGCTGATTACTATGTAATCATCCTTAAAAGGGCAACTTTCTCGCTTCGAAAAAAGTTTTCCGTGTTGGACTGTCTTTGCACAGCGACTGAGTACGATAGGACAACACTGGTACTTTGATATATAGAACAGTTGATAGGTATACATTTTGCCTGTGTAATTGTATAGTCTAGGGGCCAACCCCAAAAAGAGGCCTAGAAAGTGGTTTTCTTTGGACCAATAGTCCAGAAAGATTCCGATGGTACAGTGAGTTAGGGTAACCATTGGGGCTTTATTTTATGGTGGATGCCAGAACTGAAAGTGGTGCAGTTTTTTTTCCAGGGGCAGATAACTCTTCCCACCAAAAAAATGAAATAAACAGTTTTTTAGTTGACCATGAATCGAAATTGTCGTCAAATTTTTTTCTGTGACTTTTTTCCTCAATAACTTTATGTTTTTATTGAAATATTATGTATGCCAAAAAATAATTAGTAATAGAATAGTCGGTTTTTAAAACACATTTACCGTAATTGCCCTAATAAATGTTCATTCACCAAAATAGAAAAATCACTCTAAAATAATTAAGAAAAGTTTTTTCAAACTTTATTATCTTTTTTAAACGTTGATGATAGAAAAGTTTAGACACCATAGGGATATTTTGAAGTCAATTAGGTTTCGTTCCAGGATGACTTTTTCAACAAATGTCGGTGTGATTTTTTTCTGGGGGCAGACAACTCTTACCACCAATAAGGGCATGTTCAAAGAAAGACTTTATGACAAAACATGTTTACAATCTAGTTCTCGCAAAAGTGAACCAATATTCATTAAACTAAATCAGAACAAGTATGATAATAGGTTCTTCAATGAGTTTGATTATTGGCCAGATCGGACTAGAAAGTCTTGAGTTATCTGCCCTTGAACATCAAAAATAGCTATTTTAGACTTTGTTTACCATCTAGCATCCACAATTATTGACCAATGAAAATGAAACTTCTACATAATGATAAGGACTATAAGATCTCAAATGAGTGTGATTTTCGGTCTGATCGGACAAGAAAATCATGAGTTATTTGCCCTTGAATACGACAAAATTGCCGTATTTGACTTTTTCGACTTTGTTTACACTCTAGCATTTTTAAATATTGACCAATCAAGTTGAAACCTGGACATTATGTTGCTGATTATAAGATCTCTAAGGTGTTTTATTCTCAGAAAGATCAGAATAGAACATCGCGAGTTATATGGCCTTGAATTCAACAGATTTGCCATTTTCGACTATTTTTATTTGATTTACACTCTAGAATCTTCAAGTATTGATCAATCCAAATAAAACTTATGCATAACGATTGGAACTAAAAGATCTCAGATGAGTACAATTTTCAGAATGATCGGGATATAAATTCATGAGTTACTTGCCCTTGAATTTTACAAAATTGCCGTTTTACGACTATTTACGACTTCGTTTACACTTTAGTATCTACAACTAGAGACCAATTAATTTGAAACTTGGTCATAATATTGGTGACCATGAGATCGCGACTGACTACAATTTTCAGAATGATAGGGACATAAAGTCATGAGTTATATGCCCTTGAATTTTACAAGATAGCCATTTTCAACTATTCTCAACTCCGTTTACACTCTAGAGTGCATAATTATTGACCAATCCAAATGAAACTCATACATAAGGATTGGGACTATAATATCTCGATTGAGTACAATTTTCAGAATGATCGGGACATAAAGTCATGAGTTATATGCCCTTGAATTTTTCAAAATTGCCATTTTCGACTATTTTCGACTCCGTTTACACTCTAGCATGTATAATTATCGACCAATCCAAATGAAACTTATATATAAGGATTGGGACTATGATATCTCGATTGAATACAATTTTCAGAATGATCGGGACATTAAGTTATGAGTTATATGCCCTTGAATTTTACAAATTGTCGTTTTCGAATATTTTGACTTGGTTTACACTCTAGCATTTACAATTATTAATTAATCCAAATGAAACTTTTATACAATTTTGGTGACCATAAGATCTAGGACGAGTATAATTTTCAGAATGATCGGGTCTGGACGTCATGAAATATGCCCTTGAATTTTACAAAATTGCTGTTATAGACTATTTTCGACTTGGTTTACACTCTAGCATCTACACTTAATGACCAATCCAAATGAAACTTGGACACAATCTTGGTGACCATAAGATATAGAATGTTTTTAATTTCAGTCAGGCAGGATCAGAAAGCTGTGTTTTTGTGCCCTTGAATTTGATAAAAACTAATGTTTTTTACTTTGGTTTTACTCTAACAACCACACATTTTGACCAGTCGAGACAAAAAACTAAAACACAATGTTGGTGACCATTCTTATAAGATGAATACAAATTTCGACATAATTGGACCCGAAGTTGTTAAGTTATGTTCCTTTGAATTGGACAAACTTTCCATTTTGACTTTATTTTCAGTCAAATAACCAGATAGATGGACAAATCAAGACGATATTTGATGGGTAGAATGTTTCCGACGTTGTTTTTACTCTAAAAACCACACATAGTGAACAATCAAGACAAAACTTAGACACCAAGATAACGACTACGAGATTTTGGATTAGTTTGGCATTCAGTTATTTAGTCAGGATAGAAAGTCTAGAGTTATTTGCTCTTGAATTCTGTAAAATTGACTTTTTTCGACCCTGTTGTCACCCTAGCTACCACAAACATTGACCAAGCTAGACAAATCTGAAGTATGTGACTGTGCGATATATTTTATAGTGTTAATGTGAATCTGACATCCTGAGTTATAAGCCTTTAATTTTGACAAAATGACCATTTTTGACTTTGTTTTCATTGCAAAAGACACACATGTTGATCGGTCGATACAAAAAGTGGACAAAATGTAAGTGACCACAAGATATGGTTCAGTTTTCAGCCTGATCATGATCCAACAATTTTAATTGCTTTCCCTTGAACTTGACAAAACTGCTGTTTACGAGTGTTCAGTTTTGCAGTCACAAATATTAATTGATTTGAATAAAACTTGGGCTCATATTATCTTGGTTCAGGTGAGCGATTTAGGACCATCATGGTCCTCATGTTATTTATTAAGACTATTAAGAACATCTGACAATCAAAACTCTTTTTCAAGGATTTGCGCTAACTGTCAGTTGAAAACGCGAAATTCGTTAAGTTACAGGTAAATATTGATTACGTTTTAAGCACACAAAGTTTGGGCGATGAAAGACGTACAGACGATCGGGCGGACAAAATGGACAGTAGAATCCATTAACATATTCTAAATTGTCTCCTTCTACATTACTTCTATCAGTCTTTTTCGATGATTTGGGTGCAAAATTGTGACTTATCTGCCAATAAATAAGCTATCAGCCATTTCCGACAGAAAACTTCAAATTTTTCAAAAAATATATCAACTTGCGGACATGGATTAAACATGTTTTTATCAAATGACATGTCATGTTAGAAGTTTAAAAACATTTCCGGGTACTTGGAAATGCATTTGCACAGTTTTAAGCAGATCTATGAGTTTTTGGCTTTTTAACGACATCATGAAGGAGAAGGGGGTATACATAGCTTAAATTGGTGGGTGGGGTGAGGACAATTGTAGATTTCTTAGAATTCAAGATGATTTTTGGTAAAAGAAAATTACAATCACGAAGACTATTCAAATGTGATTTCTTTCCATAAAATTGATTTATCAATTAGATAAAAATGGTAGTATAGAAACCATTTCTGACGACAACTATTTAACCTTAATTTCAAGTGGGTGGGGTAAGAAAAGAGCTTGTAAAAAAAAAATTGCACCACTTTTGATTATGGCATCCACCCTATTCTAACGTCCCATTGAACTAACAATCACCTGGTAGCAACAGATTTTTTCTGGACGATTGGTCCAATAAAAATTAATTTTGCGGGACGGGCCCCTAGACTAGTATCGGTATCAAGGCAAGATACGACCGTTTAAGGTATCAATGAAAAACTATGACACCTACCTCTCATGTTGTATCGTTGTCGCCATCTTTGAATGACTGCACAAACCTAACAGACAACATATAGCGGACGAGAATCGACCTGGCAGAGCATTCCATTCGATTAGTATGGGCTGCTCTGCCAGGTCAATTATCGTGAGGTATACAATACAGTGATTATAATTGTTTTAATTTCGTCACAAAAAGTTCTAATGCTTTGGTAGATCTATATTGTTATACATTAAAGAATTATACGATCATAGAAGCACGTAGGCCAATAAGTCGCGACGGAATATCTTTTTATAACGTATATTTTGCATGGCTTGTTTTGGAAATCATTAATTACTAACATTTTAATATAAGATCCTATGTATAACAACTAGTATCCATATTTTCGCCTCAATACGTCATTGTATTATGATATACTGTAATTATAAAAGGAATCATAGACTATAAGACCATTCTATCACGTAGGCCAATTTTAACCCTTTCCCAAACGGCAAAGTTGTAGGGTGTTCCGAATTGAAAGATGCTGCAGACGACAAAATTAAGATTGAAAACCATTGGATTTGTGTGAAATATAGCATAGAAAATATTGAGACAAAAGGAGAAACTGCTGGTTATCAGCAGTTTCTTCTTTTGTCTCAATGTTTTCCCGAGCCTTCTCTATTATGGACGTCGAAACCAGGTCTTGTTTGGGAGAGGGTTAAGTCACGACATCCAAATCATGATTGGCGCATTAGTACCAGCCAAAACTTACAGTGACGTAGGCTCTTTTTTCTTACCGAAAAGTCCCTGCCATAACTATGTTAACAAAACCATTTTTACGACATTTTTAATGATATGCCTCAAATAGCCTTCTATTTTATGTCGTAATATTTCGTGGCTTGTTTGGAAAAGGGTTAACAACAGTTTATTAGTTTCTCAGTATTTCTACTACTACTACTATATATCTGGAGTTACGAGGTTTTTCTTGTAAATCCCAATATATCATTATCCCTAACTTCGCCACAATGCGTCCTTGTGTTATGGAATATTGTCTTCCATTAAAGGATTACGTGTCTGTATCGTGTAGGGACATGGAACAAGAATAAGAAGAAAAATTTATTGATAGAACTTGAATATTAATGTTCATCGTTACAATACGAAAATTAAATTCTGTTGCGTAGAATCTTCTTTACAGACTCTATCTGACTTATAATCCGATTTTTCTCTACAGAAATATCAAAGAGCGAATTTAATCAGAGAAAACTCGGATTATCTGACTAAATGTTCGCTAACGGTTCACAATTCCAGCAACATGATCGTGCCATTATTCAAAACTTATTGCAATGTGCTATTTGATAAGAATATTGACTTTGAAACATTATTGGTTGTCAATATTTTTTATCAGGTGCTGTTTAAAAGATCTATCAAATCCGGAAAATCTATGACATGTTCACACCGAATCCACGTTTTACGTCTGAACCAAACTTTCCGAAATTGCATTTTATTGGACGATGTATTAAAACTGTTTTTGAACAATCGAAACGGAGTAAAAAAAATCGCCGATGACATATTAAAGACAACGTTTCTTTGTTTGAGAAAATGTAATAACGAAAGTTTCACGAGGCACTATGGTAACCGAATACTTGATAATTTGAAGGACCCGATTTTCACTCGGTGGGGAGAGATTTTAACATTTTTTCCAAATGGCAAAGACTTTTTACGGTTCCAAATCTAAAGGTGTCGCAGACATTTCAAACCGATGAAATTTTAATTTAGATATTTCTAGTTTAGATTAGAAAACATTAAGAGTGAAATACGCGAGGGAAAAGGAGACAATTATGATTATATGTTTCTTCATGGGTTTCAAATAACATAGTTTATATTGTCAAAACAAGGATGTGTTCGGGAAAGGGTTTTTTTACTTGCCAGAATTCAATTTGAAATATTTCCCAATTTCTTTTTAGTCTGCAAGCGTGTCGCCAGTTTCGGCTAGAAACTAAAGAAATTCAAGCGTATTTCTTAGTAAGTAAATTTTAAACATATATTTACGTAATATTCATAAAGAAAACGCCTTTATATAGAAACATCCTCGCTATTATACGAGCTGTGGATTTTAATTTGTCAGCTTGAGTCTTTTTAAATTTAAATTCGTCTGGTTAAGTGTATGAAATTCCATTTTATTTCGTTTTTTTATTTTAAAGTCTGCAGTCATGATTTTCTCATTTTCTCGTTTGTCGAGTGAAAGCTAAAACACAAGATACCTTACAGTACTACATTTTGTGATTTTCGTGAATATTGTAGAATGCATAAATAGGGAACGATTCCAGTTATAAGGTAGAATAATTCTAATGCATCTTTACTATTGTCATACATTTTCGACAAATGTCGACATTTTCCGTATCTATTTTTAGCAAAAAATAGTGCTAAATATTACTTCCCTTTGTAAATCAATTCCCTGAGTACACCTACACCTTTTTCTGGTATGATTCTCCGCTGAACATCATTTTTTCAGAGACATTTTTCATGTACTTTTATATGATTTTGATTGATATCATCAGTTTGTATGTGATTAGAAACTTTGATATTCATTGAAACTTCCTACTTAGGAAACAAATTGTAGTATGTATAACTGTCGTTTCTTTTGTTACTGGCTGGCCCAATATACCGAGAAACCCTGTGGTGCAAGACACATACATGTATTCTAATGAAATCAATGATGCGGTGATCAAACGCCTATCGTTTGAGAACGGCGCGTGGATGAGATCATCGCTGTTCAGATATTCGCACTCGATTTTCATCACTTCTTCGCCGGTTATCCTTATTCAAATGTGCCAACTCGTTGTCAGTTAATAGGCTTCGATTTTCCGTGTGAACAAATACGTCATCGTCACGCCTCACTGGTCTAAAAATAGATTGGGAATCCCTTATCGTACATATATGGCTGTGAACCTCGCAAAAATTTTCCACCTTCAAGTTGCCGGAGATAACATTCTAAGAGCTTGATTGCTGTAATCATTTGTTGAGAAACATTCTAATTCCGAGTTGAGAAGGTTGCAGCACTGTCGTGTACTTTTTAAGATCGGTAACTATGAAATAAGCAGTTGACAAGTAATGTTTACACATACGGACATGTCCTGACTTCATCGTGCCGCTCGTGCGTGCTCGCTTACCCTTTCCAAAACGACATAATGTCATGTTGGGCTAAATTGAAATAAAAGTCTGCAGACGACAAAACGGATGTGAATATCTTAAGTGTTTTATCTCGGAGAAAATATTGAGGCAAAAGAAGGATGATCATCAATATCCAAAGAAGTTATTCACACCCATTTTGTCTGCTGTGCATGCCTTTTCGATTTTGTCGATCATCATTTTCTTCTTTTGCCTCAATGTTTTCCCAAGAATTTTCTGTTGGGGACGTCAAAACCGGTCTTGTTTGGGAAAGGGTTAATATAGAAAAAACTAGAATTTGTCGCTGAATTTGATTTGATACCCCATAGGCTTTCACTACAACAATGGGCAATCTAACTCACAAAATAAGCAAGATAGAGTTATGTTCCTTGTACGTTGCACGTCTCCTTGGTGAGATCTATCTACCAGAGAAGTTTCATGATCATAGCTACTTTACTTTCAGACTTTTCGATGTTTTTTCTGGTTAAGCTGCTGAGGAATCTCAAGAAAAAACGTTTGTCATTTCTGGTCTGTCTCCGTATCTGGAAGCAATGTTGCATGTTACATATGCGCAATGTTTCGTAGTTTTAGTTCCCGCCTGTATTATCTATGATCGACTAATATCGCGCTTGAAAATAATATTTTTTTGCTAACACGGTTACGAAAAATTGTCCGATTCATTGACCGATAAACAAAATATTAGACTGGTACCCGACAAACGTTGTTGGGGTATTCCCATCGGAAATCTAGTTTTAGCACACGAACGCGGGAAAACTGTTCGCTATTGTAACGTGGTTTGATCCGTGATTTGATCTTTTTTTAGATTCTTTTTCGTTTTAAGTCCTTAGATATAATATGCAATCCAGAAGAAGTGGTATAAGGAAGCTGTAATAGACTATAAAAAGATAAAGTACAATGTTGTCTTTAGAATTTGCATTATTTTTCAAATAGTGATGTTCAATTGGTATCAGGTAAAGGGTTAAAATGGTGAAAGTCATACGAAATCACAACTGATATGTTATCATTTGCCAACTTCTGAAAGTCTAATACAACGTTTGGGTTTTAGTTATAAGCATATAATTAGATATGGGCTACTGTTCCCTTCATTTGAGGCATTGACTTCTTTTGGGAAAGAAATAGTGCGTTCGAAAGTATGAGGGCACAAAGAATTTCCTTTATATATTTTCAAATTTTGACGGATAAAATGTACATATGTTGATTTTATCGTGTTTCTACTTGTATAAAAATAATTTTGATATCGGTTTAAGAGAGTGCATGAACTTATTTCTGGCACTGTCAACATTTGTTTCAGAGGCATAAATTTCAAACTAGAAAATAAAGAGGCTTTATTTTTACATAAGCACGCAGTAATTTAACAAAATATCTCTCATATGTGCACAAGGGTAATATCATTTCACATCAGACTATGGGTAAACATTTTTTTTTATATTAAACCCAAAATCTAGACACATTTAATGTGTTTATGTCCAAAATTCAGATATTTGTTTGCTTTGAGTGGTGGCCGCCATATTGGAATTTTGTAGGTTGGGGTGGGATAAAGATAAGGGAAAATCATATTTCTAGTAAATCTCTGGACGAATTTCTGTCATATTGCACATATAGATGTCTAATATAATGTACTACCAGACAGAAGTGTTTGTCATCCCAATTTCTAAAGTTGCCATTAGGGGTATTCTACCTTAAAAGTGACGTGATTTCGGACAAACAAATGGTATTTCGCGAGTGTTGTTCCCTTTAGCTTGTTAGATTATATCTGATCAGATCATATCTCACAAATTCATTGGATACACATAATCTAAATTCTATACATCTTACCAGCAACATTATTAGCATAAGCAGCAGTTGTACCTTGCTTGAGGTAGAAAAACCTACTGGTCGCTTTCCGTTGTATATACAAGAATACTTGTTTCTTTTCTGTTTCTGTGTTTTTGTTTTCTTTGCACTTGTTTAAAAATGATTTGCTCACTATGGTCACTGTTGCACCGTTGCACTGTTGCACCATATACAAATGTATGCCACATGGGTCTATGACCTTCTGGAATATTTGAATAAAACTTGAAAACTTGTTATAAAATCTTGTAACTACGGCTTGATTCAAGCCGTAGTTACGAGATTTTATAACAACACCGGCGGGTTATCAAAACAATTGCGTTCAAACCAGTATATGTTAGCACAAAATTCATTGCCATTGAAATGTGCTATGTCGAATGAGAACGCCCTATTACATCGAAAATCTGGATTTTTGATTTTAGTTATTGGTACAAAAATATCATCTGTAGTAGAAAAAGAAAAGAAACTACAATGTTTTTAAACAATTATATTTATGGAAAAAAGATGATATGGACCCGAATATTAACATTCAATCTCTCAAAAGGAGTATGAAAATAAGAAAATGGTCTACATTGACATTCAATAGAGTGCTTAGACACAAACAATACTGAAATCTATGATTTGAGTAGAAATCACTTTTTTTTCAAAGTTTCAAAATTTTACGTTTTTACAAAGAACGATTCTTAATAATACATGTAAATGACCATCTTTTGAATAATCGCTAATGTTGGTTACGAAACATTGCAAGATGATGAAAACTAATTTATTTTAAGCTGCGTTCCCATTGCCGACCAAATCGATCAACTCGATCGCCTAAATTCCCCGAATAAACCCGATTTAACTCGATCAAATGTATTTACACGACTTCTTCTTTATTTCTTGTAGATTACTTCCAGATCATTTTTGCCGACCACCCTCGATCGTCCCGATCACTCTTTCTGACCAAGCTCGATCAGTACTCGATCGTTTGATCGAGCTTGACCGTGTTGATTTGGTCGGCAATGGGAACGCGCCTTTAGAAATGCTAGTTTAGGAATACCATGCTATCGTAAATCGAAAGTATTCCTCTTGGCAGTGGTTAGTCAAATCAAGTAGTATTATCGAAGTCATGTGATATAAATGAAAAAAATATTATTATTTTGTTGTTATTACGCTAATTCAAAGTGGGTGGGGTAAGAGTCAATTATTTTTTTATTTGCACGGCGCAAGTTATGGTGCGTTTTTGTTTAATAAGATCCGTTTGTGCAATCTTAACCAAAATTTTAAAAAAGCAAAATGGACAATTATTTTGCCAATCCGAAAATTTCTATGGAAATTTAGAAAAATTGCGATTTTAACTTTTTGAAGTAGATCTATTTTTCCACTAAACAGCTGCAAGAAAGTGTATTAAACCCATATCAGTATGTACAGTCTAACAAGATATCCGAATCCAAATCATCTATTCAGAATAACATCGCTGGTGGGGAGTCAAAACCTCGTAACTATAGCTTGAATAAGCTGGAGTTACGAGGTTTTGACTTCCCACCGACGACATGCTTTATCGCAACAGTATAAGACATAGGGGTAAGTTCTCCCTAAAAAAGGACATTACTAGACGGCGCGCACGGCATTGCGACCGATTTATGCAACGTGAAAATATACAGGAAACCGTTGCGTGCATCGAACGTTTGTTTGTTATCCACTCTTTCTTTCATTTTTATTCCTTGTAAAAATCCATGAATATATCATGTCACGCGTCAAAGCGAACTTGTTTATTCATTATACCGACTTTAATTGTCCATGTTTTTTATCATTTTGATAATATAAAAGCATATGAAATATGATAACAAAACGTGAAGTACTTTCTTTAAATAAAGTTCACGCTGCACATACACGTTTCTACGTTCGTAGATTTATAACCGAATTTCAGGACTTAAGGTAGAATACCCGTAATGTGGCCATTTTGAGATTAATAAAACATCGGAGTTTTTTTTTCGAGCGGCGTCGTTACATATCCGAACCTATTCGGGCTCGATCATAAACATTCGGCGGTGGAAAGTTCCACCGCCTAATGTTTTCGACCACGTCCGAATAATTCTGACGTCGCGCGAATCTCCATTAGGGGTGTACTACCTTAAATTCGGTGTTTCCGGTCCACGTAAAACTAATATACAGTCCATGTATACCAAACCCGTTTCTATCAAGAAAACCATTTATCCATTAAATATATTATGTCTTTGACCAGCGCAGTTTTCCCTGATGACCCGATTTTAGGATTGTAGCAATAACTGCGACGTCCGAATGAAAGGCAGAAAACTCCAACACGAAAAGGTATCATGATTGTCTTTATACTTTGCTACGGACAGAAACACGTGCAATATTATAATCAAAATAAGAAAAACAAACCAACCCAATAATGGTAAGAAAAAAGTAAGATGTCAGTCCATGGCCACCTTAAGAATTGTGTAGGCTATTTCCCCAAAGACGGTATGCTCGTATGTTACGCTCGTGTTTAAGTGACATATATCCCGACAATGTTTAATGGAAGTCTTGTGACAAAACTGAAAATAGCAACCATAAGGCCCATTAACCGAGTTTATTTAGACATCCATTTCGCTGAATTTAAAACGCCCATGGATATGTCCTTTAAACATTCCCAATACTTTTACAGAAGATATCGTTGGCTTTGGTCAATACATGTATTACAGCTTCGAACAAGATATTATTGCTTTTCAACAAAAACTTGTAACTGCAGCTCAAAACAAGTTGCAGTAACGAGTCGTCTGTTGAAAAGCAACAATATAGTCATTCTGTGCGAGTAATGTGTGTTCGTGTGTAATAAGTATTGTTAGTCAAGTACTGTTTATCTGTTTTGACCTGAACCTCTTCCGTGACCATTCGTGACAATCCCCGTTTCTTGACCATTTGTATAAGGAGTTTTCGATGTAGGGCCATTTCATATGTAATAAATTTCATGTCAGCAAAATAGTCAAAGTAATGTTGCTTTTAATCCAAATATCGACAAGTAGTCTTGCCCTAATTCACACGAGGTCGTATTTTTTGTACAATTTGTCGTAATCATTCGTAAAGTGTCCGATCTTTACGGACACTTTCCGAGCTAGAAAAATCGGCACTTTCAACAGCCGAATGATCAAGACGTCGCCCGGAAAATTCCGAAATCGTATAAAATCTCATTAGGGATTACCTTCATGAAAAAAATCCGGCCGGTTGTTATGACATTGTCAGAAGTTATTATTTACTGGTCTCGATAAATCTATAGCTCACGATAAATGACCTGGCAGAGCATCCCTAGCTAATAGCTAGGGATGCTCTGCCAGGTCAATTATTGAGAGCTATACTTGTAGAGCATGTCTAGCTAATAGCTATAGATGCTCTGCCAGGTCATTTATCGTCAGTTATACTTGTTCCACCGACACAAGAAAAAAATTTGTACAGCAGAAAATACAAAACAAAACAAAACATCAAACAAACACTAACTGACATAATAACCCTGCTACTTTGCATTTTAACAAAGATTTTATAATTTTATTTTTCTCTTTTCAGGCACATTGTTGACAATGTGAGAATCGACATTCCCAAGTTGAAAAAGGAGTGTATAATACATGTACACTGTTATTTGCACGTTTACCCAGCAAGTTATAAAACACGCTTTTATAAATGGATGAGACAATTCGAAGGAAAATGACGTGTGATTTATACAGCAAAATTCTAAGAGGAAAAACAAAATCAAAATTGTGTCATTTCTAAGTTATCGAATTTCACCAAACTTGCAATAAATTGGAAACAATTGAGACGTACGTGCAAGATCAAAATATCAAACAACCAATAACAAAATAAAGTTGGGAAAATTATTATCAAATTGTTTTTGTGAAAAAGTAAAATTATACAACGAAAATATGGGAGTAGTCCAGGGAAAACATGGATCAAGTATAAACAACAATAAATCTGTGAAATTTGACCCGACGAAGCCGGAGCCCGTACTGACGGACAGACACGCTAAACTACTGAAGGAAATGTGGTTTGAACTGAAGGATAATATATCCAGAGTTGGAGTTATAACATTCGTCAGGTATGTATGTTGTGCACAATGTTGTAAATGAGCATTTACGGAAGAACTCAAGTATAGAGGAAAATAATTGACCCGGCAGAGTGACCTTAACTGTACAGAAAAGTGGAAAAGTTTATTGCCCAGTTTAGGTGGGAATGGTCCGTCGTTAATTAACGTAAAAGCGTGCACTGTACCCGTTATACAACATTGTGCCGCCATGTGAAAATAAGATTTTATCTTATCTAGCCAAATAAAAATGTTAAGCTACCGTGGTCCATTTGGAACGAAATTTTCAGTAAAACTAATCATTAAAGTAGGCGTAATCTCCAAAAAATGAAAATATTTAAATACAGTTCACATCTTAGTCTTACCGTACAGATTGCACAGGCTGACCAGGATCGACATTTTCGCATATTCAGTCCACCAATTACCATTTTAAGACGACGCGACAAATATATGCACGTGCAAATACTGTTAAGTCGTTGAATAATATGATTATTAGCTGTAAATAGCGAAGCATGCGAAGTGTTCGGCAAATCACGAGGGGTTCCGGCATACCTATCACCCCTGGACGATAAGTCTGTTGACCTTTCCGCTTGGTCTGCTCTGCCGGGTCAAATCTCGCCGTCTATAAGCAATCGCATAAATGCTTTAAACAGAATAACATCATAATATTATATTGGTATTTTACAGTTGAATGGTTACCATTTTTTATGAAAAACTCTTTCATCAAAACGATAGTTTTTTTATATAAGATTTAAGTACAATAAATATAATTATGCAACGTTCATTATATTTCATTTACCGTTCAGTGAATTCAATGTGAACTTTAGCCTGTTGATGCTAATTAAGAAGTGCAAAAAGTTGTTTTCCCACATCATTTTGTAAATAGTTTTTTTTTCCAATAAAATGTGCTACTGAGGAATGTTCGTTACATATACGCGTATGTATCAGCATTTCACAATTTACATACGAAATAATAGTTTGCTTTTGACGATGGATTGGCATCAGTTTAATTCTGCTGTTATATACTAAGTGAACATGATTAAATACATCTTAAAAACATGACGTCAAATACGGCACGTAATTATATATTTAGTTCTTTGCAATTTCAAATAAATTATTACGTCTTCTTTAAAATTTTCAAATACCTCATTTTTCCTTTTTTCACTTCAATGTTTATTTTGTAAACACTTAGAACAACGACATCGAATGGGGACAATGCTAAGCTATATATGAAATAACGCCTGTAGCGTTCAATTGTCTCACATCGTCAGAAATCCTACATTTTGCCCTAGATCATCCTCTGCCTTGTTATTGAACAGAACTATTATAGAAAAATAGAGAAATGAACCCACAATAATTCTTTAGAACATTTCCACATCAATTTTTTTCCAAATATACACAATTTCTGTTTTATTTCTTTACATCATCAATTACTTTATCATCTGTTCTATTAGAAGAACCAATCCTAAAAACAAGAAAAGATAGTCTACTCTATCTTAAGAGCACTGTCATAATATTATTCATTCTTCCATAAATACTGAATAATTAAGGCTGATTCAATATGAGAACTTTTGAAGATGTAAGAATGAGTATTGGTGAGGATAAAATAAGAGTTAATGTAAAAGAAAGAAACGTTTACATGAAAAAAAATCTGTTTTCCATCATTCCCCCTTTACTCCATTGTTTTCCAAATATTTTGCTATTAAGGGCTCCAAAATAATGTCTTTCTTGAAAAAGGATAAGGTATAAAGAGAATTACATAATTCTGCTGTTATATGAAATATAAGAATACCATCCCAAAGTTGAAGACATGTTAAGAAGACAAGTATTTCGGGATAAGTATTTTTTTTAGAACCAATTTAAAGCGATAGATGAAAGCTAAGAGAAATGAGCAGTGCGGGCGAGGGAATTGATAAGAGCAGGCGTGTTTCATATTTTATCAAAATCTGTTTACAACTGATAAGGTTATCGGTATCAGCAGCATCATTAAATATAAATTAGCACTCATCGCCGACACTGATTGAATAGGAGATGGGACATCTGAAAAGGGACCCTTTAAGCAGAGCAATATATGAGTGGGATGAAGTCATTCTAACTTTGTGACTTCGATTCCAAACCCTATGTTGGTGGTGCTCATTTGAATCGTCTCTATGAGACAATTCAAATAAGTTCCCAGAAACATAGGATTTGATGAGCCATAAATAAAATATTACTTTTTGAAAAGCATACATTCTTTAATGCTTTTCGGTGGATTATCGGGAAATAACGGTAGATTATCATTTTGATAAACTCACCGCCTTTCCAGTGAAATTATCAAAAACTTGTGCCCCGCTTTCGTTAAGTTCACCCTGTCTGACGTCATATAAGCCGGGCCAAATAAGTGACGTCATCATACGCGTTGCATAGCAGTCACGTGCAAAATGACGCGCTTTAAGAAAATCTGTCATAAAATTTTTGCATTTTGTCTATTTTTTGCATTAAAGAAATAGAATAATCGTTTGTTTTTCGTGTAAGATCGATTGATATTTCATTTCGTGAACAACGAAAACTTCATTTTCACTCGTGGCTTCGCCACTCGTGAAAATAAAGCTTTTGTTGTTCACTCAATGAAATATGAATCGATCTTACACTGAAACAAACGATTATCCTCTATTTCCCTCTTATATGTAGTCCTACTTATCAGTCCACCATAGGGCAATGACATTAAAACGAAATACGTGCCATGTGATCAAGACTTCTCTGAGGGGATAAATAGATCTATAAATGATAAAGCTATAGGAGAGCAGCATGATCCTTCGCCCCTCTTCAAAAAACCTCGTAACACACTATAAGTAACATTACTCCATGCTTTCTCTGTCAGCTTAGCCCCTCGTAACTACAGCTTTAAATTCATGTTCAAACTGAATTATTCTGCCTTGAGACAAGGGTTAATAATCTCATTTTCACGTTGTCGTGTTATCATGCAGTCTCCATAACTACATTTGCATTTTGATCGGATATGGAAATATTCGGACAAACTGAGTATTTTCGGCCGTCAGAAATTGCGTATACATGGACTGATAAAACAGCATTTGACTTCACACTTTACTATTAATTTTAGCAATATGTACCTATGTAAGATTTGTCCTGTTTTTGACTTATTGAAGTGTGCATATTAATTAATCAAATTTAAGGAACGAATAAAATGAATTCATACCAATCAAAAATATCCATAGGGCTAGGACGAATGTAGAAATACTGATCCAATGTGGAATTAAAAAGTTTCAAACGAGCAAGTTTGAGAACCAATTACAGTGACGATGCGAGAATGCAATAATCCGTTGGGGGTAAAAAGAATCATTGCTGTTAATTTTTATCTGTGTGGTTAATTTAAGCAGGCTTCCTTTCCGATCCTGACTCTGGCGAAATGACATGCAATTTTGGTAGTGTAAGAATCCATGACATCCAGCCAAAATGAACCTTTGAACCCGGTACTCTTGTTACAGTCTTTTAATCCTGACGAGAGTCGACATTATGTCGCTGAGAGAGTAAAATAATACAATTATATTTTGTACAAATTATTTGACATGTTCTTATTATTAAAATATACCACATTTATTGTATGGACACTTTCCGAAATGGCGAAAAAGGATTGTTTCGATTCTGATTCGAAAGCTCCTGCAGACCACGAAATAGATTTTGATACCGATTGTGATACAGAATGATATATCATATATAATTATCGAGTATGTTAAAAGGGTTAACCGCGTTAATGATATCCTACCAGACAATTTGGTGCTATTTCATCATATTGTAATTAGACCCCGGGGAATATATACGGTCAAATGATATTCGTTGCTTTTCAACCAAAATCTCGTAACTGCAGCTTAAAACAAGCTGCAGCTTCGAGGTTTTTTGTGTTGAGAAGCGACGAATATTTTCCTGGTCCTCCGACTTTGATAACAATTTCTTTACTAGCATTTCGACTTGGGAAACTATTGAATACATTCTTGGAAAACTTGGTTGTTTACCGTATGATTATGAAAACATGGTGGTTTACCGTATGGTAGCATTGTATACGAGAAAACAGGATACCTTCTGTAAATTGAATCGGTAGATGATCACCATCAGTGGAGCCATGCTAACTAGGTACAACGCAAACCCAGGTGATTTCATTTTAACCTGTGACGAAACCTGGCTTTATTATCGAGTAAACAGAAATCTATGGAGTGGAAACAAGTCTCTTCTTTGAAGACAAAGAAGTTAAAAGCTGTCTCAGTTGTCAACAAACAAAGTTAGAGCGACATTTTTGGGGGATAGCAGAGGCGTTGTCCACATCGACTACCTGCCAAGCAGACAAATGGGGAAAATCATGCAAATTAACAGAAGAATACATGTATGTGTCAATCTATCAAGGAGAAACGTTTTTGGAAAATTCGTCGTGGGGTTTTGCTTCACCAGGATGCGCCTCTTCAAACCAGTCGTATTACAATGGACGCTGTGTGCGAATGTGGCTACGAACTCCTCCGTGGCTAACGAGTTCCAACTCTTTCCTAATTTGAAAAAAAAAAAAATATCTTCGCGGAGGAGGTTTAATCGTGACAATGAGTTGGGTACTGCTGTAGAGAGATGGTTATGGGACCAATATGATGACCTCTTTCAATCGAGCATCAATGATTTGTAAAGTAGATGGAAAAGATATGTGGTGTTACTCTCCAAAGCCGAGGTCTTTTGATTAAATCATCAAATTACGACATTCATTTCATCATAGTTTAAACGAAGAGGTAATGTACTCTGTTTTCAGAGAGTAATATGGTGTTGGAATGGAATACTTTAAAAAGTAACACAATCATACTATAATTTGAGCAACGTTTGTCTGTTTGTCTGTTTGTCTGTTTGTCTGTTTGTCTGTTTGTCTGTTTGTTCCCCTACTCCTCCCAGGTCCTTGGGCCGATCTTCACCAAACTTGGAGGGAAGGTGGAGGGCGGCCCCGGGTATTAGCTTGAGGGGTTCATTTTTTGAAAGGTCAAGGTCATCGAGGTCAAAGGTCAAATTTATCGTTTTTACGGGTTACGGGACGGGATTGCTTACGGGTTACGGGACGGGATTAGGTGGAGGTCAGCCCCGGATAGGTCAAGGTCATCGAGGTCAAAGGTCAGCCCCGGATAGGTCAAGGTCATCGAGGTCAAAGGTCAAATTTCGAGGTCAAAGGTCAAATTTCGAGACGGGTAAAATTGCTAGTTTAGATAAAAATACTTAACCCATTACAACTCAGCCAGCATCAAGGGTGAATGGTTTTGAACAAACAGATGTTGATAAGAATTATTGGTTTTTTACCCTTTCTGCACCTGATCTTAAAACAACTGTAAAAAAGATGCATAACTGATTATTTTACACATTTTTGATATATGTAAAGTTTTTGTCGAGCCCGCTTGCGGTGAGCTCGACATAGTTGTCACAATGGCGGTTCGGTGTATGTGCGTTAGTGCGTTAGTGCGTGCGTGCGTGCGTTAGTGCGTGCGTGCGTGCGTTAGTGCGTGCGTCCGTCCGGATGGAGCTTGTCCGGGCCATAACTTCACCATGGATGGAGGGATTCAGAAATAACTTGGCACAAATGTCAAGCTCAGTAAGGCGGAGTGTCGCGTGCAAGAACCAGATTCCAAGCTCAAAGGTCAAGGTCAAACTTGGAGGTCAAATGTCAAAAATGAGAAGATTTTTGCTTGTCCGGGCCATAACTTCACCATGGATGGAGGGATTCAGAAATAACTTGGCACAAATGTCAAGCTCAGTAAGGCAGAGTGTCGCGTGCAAGAACCAGATTCCAAGCTCAAAGGTCAAGGTCAAACTTGGAGGTCAAATGTCAAAAATGAGATGATTTTTGCTTGTCCGGGCCATAACTTCACCATGGATGGAGGGATTCAGAAATAACTTGGCACAAATGTCAAGCTCAGTAAGGCAGAGTGTCGCGTGCAAGAACCAGATTCCAAGCTCAAAGGTCAAGGTCAAACTTGGAGGTCAAATGTCAAAAATGAGATGATTTTTGCTTGTCCGGGCCATAACTTCACCATGGATGGAGGGATTCAGAAATAACTTGGCACAAATGTCAAGCTCAGTAAGGCGGAGTGTCGCGTGCAAAAACCAGATTCCAAGCTCAAAGGTCAAGGTCAAACTTGGAGGTCAAATGTCAAAAATGAGATGATTTTTGCTTGTCCGGGCCATAACTTCACCATGGATGGAGGGATTCAGAAATAACTTGGCACAAATGTCAAGCTCAGTAAGATGGAGTGTCGCGTGCAAGAACCAGATTCCAAGATGAAAGGTCAAGGTCAAACTTTGAGGTCAAATGTAAAAAATGAGTTGATTTTTGCTTGTCCGGGCCATTCCTTAACTTGGCACAAATGTCAAGCTCAGTAAGGCGGAGTGTCGCTAAGTATTTTCTGAATCTAGAATGTTTTCTCTACCTTACAATATTTTCGTTTTCCAAATACGACATCGGATGGACTTCTGCTTGGTCTGGTATATTTCTCGGAATTTGGTTTTATGGACTTAGCATAACGTCCCTTTTAGCGTGACGGGTCACATATGTATACTCAAATTAATCCATTCTGGTATCTCGTTATAAATACATAGACATGTAATATTTTGTGAACAATAAACTGTCTCACCATGATCCCCATCATTCCAACTTATTTTGTCCCCACTTTTACAACGCCATTGTAATGACAGCTGTAGACATAGGTATGGTCTTCTTTCTTCAAAATGAGCGGGCTCGACATGTTGCCCTTCGGCATCTAGTTAGAGAATTTAAATACCTTTTCAATGATATAACTTTGAAGCAGATGAAATGAGCCCTTTTAACAACAAGAGTGCCATCGTCACAATATACGCCGCCACTTATAAAACTTGAGACAAAAAAATGACATTGACAAGGATTTATAAATATTCACTGAAAAACCTGTAAAAAATTGTGTTCACAAAAAGGTTTTTATAAATATCCAGTGAAAAACCTGGAAGGAATTGCGTTCACGAGGCTAAAATATCATTAAGCCCCAGAGACTACGATTGAAGGGGGCATAATTCAGGCAAAAATCAATGAACCATAAAATCCTTACTTCATGCACATCTACCAAATGAGGTAATAACATCCACCAAGTTTCAGCCCCAAAGACTAAGTTTTAAGGGGGCATAACTCTGGAAAAAATCAATGAACCATAAAATTCTTATTACATGCACATCTACTTATTGAGGTGATAACATTGAACAAGTGACATTAAGATCCAGCCAGAAACTTAGGAGGAGTTGCGTTGACAAGGCTGCAATTTCAATAAGCCCCAGAGACTAAGTTTTTAAGGGGCATAACTCAGGCAAAAATTGACGAACCATAAAATCCTTCCTTCATGCACATCTACCAATTGAGGTAATAACATTGACCAAGTTTCATTAAGATCCAGCCAGAAACTTAGGAGGAGTTGCGTTGACAAGGCTGCAATTTCAATAAGCCCCAGAGACTAAGTTTTTAAGGGGCATAACTCAGGCAAAAATCGATGAACCATAAAATCCTTCCTTCATGCACATCTACCAATTGAGGTGATAACATTGACCAAGTTTCAAGAAGATCCAGCCATAAACTTAGGAGGAGTTGCGTTGACAAGAAAAGTGGACGGACGTACGGACGGACGGACGGACGGATGGACGGACGGATGGACGGACGGACGGACGGACGGACAGACGGAGAAGATGACGCCAATATACGTCCGCCTCCGGCGGCGTATAAAAAAAGACTTTGCAGAACAGTACCCTTTCGTGTTTGGTGTTGAATTTTATTTTTCTTCAAAACAGAAATAAAACAACTATTTTATATATTTTTAAGATTTTTTTGTTATTTTAAGGAAATACAATATTAAAGAAATGAATGATGTAAAAATAGTTTAATAAGATGTATTTCCATAGTAATTTTCAAGCAAGTTTGAAAAAGTTATCAGACCCCAGTCATGTTTAATTGCAAATTACTCTTTCTTTTAAAGAACAAAGTGCAAACTTACTGATCATATAAAAGAAAAGTTTAAATTTCAAAGGATTGACATACTTTTTCAAGGTTGAAAATGAAAGGAGTTAAAAAGAGTTACTGTTTGTTCAAGACCAAGGAGTTAAAAAGAGCTACTGTGTGGTAATGGGTTAACGCTGTCTATGTCCGGCTCTAAACGTTTTGATACTCCTCGTAGACAAATACAACATTGCCAAATTGGCGAAAATTATGCGACACGGTACAATAAAGTCACTGTATTATCAGTACATGTAAACGCATCTTTTAACTGCCCAATTGACGCAGTGTGTCCAAATATTCATATATCCAATCAAAATGTAAATGTAATTAGTAAGATATATACATATTGCAAGATGAGAGATCATTGTTGATTCAGTACAACAACAAGTCATTGTGTCAGTCGTTTTGTCGTTAGTTCTGATATTTTGGCAACTAAAATGACATAAAATGCAAGAATAGTTGATAAATGATGACACGGCAACGAGAAAATGAGATTAATTGACCCCATCTCAGGAAATTAATCATTTTGAATATGAAATAAATTACAAGTTCTTGTTAGATAAATACATTTTTGCCATACTGGTTAAAATTGTGCGACATAATAAAATAAAGTCACTGAATTATCAGTACATGTAAATACATCGCAACTTCTAGCTGTCATGCATAAAACACAGTTTGTCAGAATATTTCCATGTCCGATCAAAATACATATGAGCCGGGATCTGGAAAAATGTCCCTTAATACTTTTGAGTCCAAACATGGTTTCAAATCAGCCTGCGCATACACGCAGTCTGATCATGAACCATTTTGATTTGGTCTCCAAAAGGTTCTTTGTGACCTGTAGTCACCGCAAGAGAGTAGCATGGATCCCAGCCAGACTGCACTTAGGCATAGGCTGGTCGTGAAACATGCCTGTCTCAAATGCTATAAGGGACCCTTTTCCTAATCTTGGCTCATTTAATGTAGTTAAATCCATGATAAGACAGTGACGTGAAAATGGCACATTTGCGCATTGTCTCAATACAGCTATCAGTTTTAAAGGTTTACGAACTGAGAATGAAACACCACTTTCTAGCCATACGAAATGCATCAAATTACACACACTTGTAAATACACATCATATAAGTTGATTCACCGTGCGGGATTTCAAGATTATGCTTCAAGAAGAAAATAATTTACAAATATTATTTTACTCTATATTCATATGCAAGGGATGTAATTTTGAACATTTTTGTCAATTATTTCCATAAGTATGCATTAATTCATAATTCTAAACCACACAAAATGCTAATGTTTGCATTTGGAATGGAAATGTACCACAGTTTAGGAATTACTGGCACTTTTCAAATTTCACCTATGGCTCTGCATTTCATTCTCAGTTCGTAAACCTTTTGACATATTAAATTTCAAGCCGTCGGTAGATAAACACAACATTGTGAGACACAGTACAACAAAGTCATGGTGTTATCAGTCCAGGGAAATGCATCTTACAACCGCAAAAAAGAGAGGCAGTTTGTCCGAATATTTCCATATCCGATCAAAATGCAAATGTAGTTATGGAGACTGCATGATAACACGGTAACGTGAAAATGAGATTATTAACCCTTCTTTCAAGACAGGGTATAGGCCTACATGACAGATCTCCAAGCTGATTTGAAATAAACGAGACGTGCTGTTGAACAGGGGCCGTATTTCATTTCAGGTCAGACTGGACACAGATCACTATGGCGTACCAAATGGGTCAAAAGTCTATTTAGAGCGTGCACGCATAAAATTTATGGGTCGACGCATATTTGTTCAACTGCTCGCGTAAATTTTATGCGTCGACACGCATATTTACGCGTCGACGCATCAGCGTGTCGACGCATCAAATTTACGCGAGCAGTTGAAAACATACGCGTCGACGCGTATATTTTATGCGTGCACACTCTATATAGACTTTTGACCCATTTAGTACGTCAAAGATCACCCTATGCATACGCGTAGTCTAACCAGAGTCCATGGTGTTCTCTCATACTTTCTTGATGGCAATTAGCGATTTGGAGACAACATCACATAAATTATCATGGTCAGTGTCATTGTTTTTCTCCTATGGTTTATTCTTGGCATGTAGCAACTCGGAGATCACAGCAACAATCATGGTCAGGGTGCATTTAGGCATATGTTTATTAAATAACATGGTAATCTCAAATGCTTGAAATGCATTTATTTCAGATCATGGCTCTAATGTTTAAATGCTACGAGCACAAATGGTTATTGCGGCTTCGTTCCGACCACTACCGATAATGGAAATGGAGTATCATTTCATTACGTAATGACTAGTTATAATGGTTTCAGTGGTCGTTTTGCATATAGTTACATAACGTTAAGCCCTCATGGGATGTATGTAAACCAAAACTATTGTTGAACCGAAGTTACCGTCCGCTCATTATTATCAATATTGCAAACGATTGCGTTTGTTTATAAATATTCACAGCGCACGGAAACTTCGGTTTAACAATACTATATTTATTTATGTAACAATAACGTATGAGATAAACTGTCCATCAATGTAATACAATTTGCCATTCAACCTCTTTATTTGATCTAAGATTTGTTCCTTAGAGCGAGATATTTTAACCCATTAACACACAGTGACGCCTTTGGACGCTCTACAAGATTAAGGCTTTGGAAAATATTGCAGAAAAAGAAGAAATTGCTTGTAACAAGCAATTTCTTCATTTTTCACAATGTTTTCTAGCAGAAATGACCCAGAAAATGTAAAATATAACCACTTGGAATTGTCGTCTGCAACACCTTTGAATTTAGACCTATCTAAAGTTTTGTTGTTTGGTAATGGGTTAAGACATCTTAGTAAGCTTTATATAACACTTTTTTAAGACCGAGATTCATTTTGACATCATCTGTAAAAAAGTATGGAGCATTCGGAACTCCACGGTTTATAGATTGTGGAACATTCTGAACTATTGTGTCTCATGTTGTTTAGAACTACAGAAGTTTTTCGATGGTTTCCGCAAAAAGTATAGAGTAATGGCGCTTGCATTCAGCGGCTTAAAATATTGTTATAAAGAAAGCCCCTGGATTGCAATTCATATGAACCCAAATAATGGAGTTAAAAACCTTTGGAAATTACACTATGTAACACGAAGTTAAAGTTCAACGAAAATTGAAACTGTTTTTAAAAAAATGTATGAAAGATTTATGTCCTAATGTGACATTAATGTTTAGACCAAAACGTCACAACAACAAAAAAGGATCTATTCAATATGTAGAACGCCAGAATATAGGCAAAGAAAAAAAACTTTGAAAAATAGAATATAATTATTTCCTATAAAAACGGCAAAGAGCAATATTGTTCGAGCCGTTTTGTTAATAAAATGTCATAGTCTATTCTGCCATATAATACGCCAATATACCCTCCTTTACTGCTTCTTTCAACTATTTTCAAGTAGTCATGCATGACTTCCTGTTGATAGTAGACAGACTGACATACAAATAGGCGAATTTTGTCCCAATTTTCCATCGACTTTCGGCCATAAACATACAAAAATAAAAGAGAGAGGACAACCCTCTAAAAGACGTGTCATTCCAGATTATACAAAGCTCAGAGACAGAATAACAAAATTGAGTTAACCCTTTTTCGAAAACATTGCTTGATATTGGTACACTAATAAAACTCGCAAAAAGCTTAAACGAATAGAAAACATTGTCGATTCCAAGAATTCTATGATTTTCTATCAACACTTTCCCCCTTAAACACATTCAATATCTTTAATTCTTAACAATCTATGTACTGTCTGCTACAGATTCGATGTCAGACACGTCAAGAATTTTGTCGTTTTAGAGGGAAAGTGAACATTGTACAATCGCGTTGTCCCTTGAAATATATTAGAGGGATTACTTTTTGCGGAGCACCATTTTCTAGATGAACCTTTGACCTGGGCTCAAAATGAATTTACCATATGTCCCCTGTGTCAAGATGTCGTCAGTATTCGTCCAAAACCTCATAACTGTGGCTTTTTTTAAAGTTGTAGTTACAAGAGTTAGAGGAAGTAAGCGATATTTGGGGAATTTTATAAAAGAATTATAGTTTATCGTGTACGGTGAGAGAGAAAATGAATCATAAACTTTTGGACAAACTTAACTTTTCTCCATCCGTTTAAATTGTTAATTTCAATACGATTATTATTTCAAATTATCATTTACATCGTTAACAACCTAGAACCATTTATGCTTTCAATTGTTTAGTACATGTACAAGAAAGAGGACAGTCAAAGTCAAATAGTGAGCCTCTCAGATTTGGTGTTCCCCAGGGTTCTTGTGCTGGGCCAGTAATTTTTACCCTCTATATTTCGGCTTTGAAAAAAGTAGTGCAGATGTATCCAGCAGACCTCTATGGGTATGCAGACGATCATAAGATTGCCCTAACATTTCTTGCTGGAAATCACTCCAATGTGACTGAAACTTTTGCACAGCTGGAGAGTTGTCTGAACCAAGTTATCACGTGGATGACGACTTACAAACTAAAAATGAATGAATCAAAAACTGAGATTATCATATATGGTACAAAGCAGCAGCTAAATAAACTTAGTATTGACCATGTAAAAGTTGGCAACGTTGAAGTGAAATGTGTAGATCAAGTTAGAGACCTCGGTGTTACCATGACAAATACTCTTAGTTTCGACAATCACATTCAAAAAAGTGTCAAATTGCCCATGTTCAGCTGCGAAATCTTCGGGCTATTCGTAAACATCTCACACGGAAGTTTACTGAAGTCTTGGTTCATGGTCTGGTCCATTCCCATATAGATTTTTGTAACAGTCTCTACACCGAAATTCCAGCATATCAAATAAATAAACTTCAAAGGGTTCAAAACCACGCCGCGAGGGTTGTCTTTAATGTGTCCCGTGATATGCCCAGTACAGAACTCTTAAAACAGCTGCACTGGCTCCCAGTGAAAGCCAGGGTCATGTTTAAAGTCCTTGTGATGGTTTTCCGTGTCATAGTAGGAACTGCTCCTATCTGTATAAGACAAATGTTCAATGTCCATCAAGGACGCTACAGACTTCGATCACAGACTGATGCAAACTTTATCATCCCTAGACGGCGAACAAAACTGGCAGACCGCTCCCTTGCGGTTGTTGGCCCCAAATGGTGGAATGAACTCCCCTCCACTCTAAAAGACATTCAGTCAGAGCAATTGTTCAGATCAAAACTAAAGACACACCTGTTCAAGAAGTTTTATGACTAACATTGTCTGATACAAGAAGATTGTGGTAGTTGACTCATTTCGATAATTATGCTTAAAATCTTAAGAGTGTCAATAATTTTTGCAAAATGTTATTTTCCTATTGTTTGTATGTATGTACATTTGTGTCGTCATTGATTGTACAGCGCAATAGAATATTTGTATAATTTTTGCGCTCTATAAATGCCATGTAATTGTAATTGTAAAAGACATATTGTCTTTTGTTAGCTTATAAACTTGAAATTTGATAGACGACAGAGTTCAATCAACTCTTTGCCTTATTTCCTTCAATCTTTCATCTTATTTGTTTTAAAAACTACGTTGGATCACAGATTTTTTGAGATCTATACATATACACCCGACTTGTTCATTTTATGTAATTTGGACAAGATCAGTAGATTTAACATAAAACAGTTTTGATATTGAAGTCCAAAAATGGAAAATTAGAAATAGTAGAGACATTTCTATATGCCTCTTTACCTAATTTCCAAATAATGTTGTTGTTTACAATTTGGTTTATTTCCGTTTTTGAAAACGAAATGAGATTTTTTCCTTCGACTAAGTTGACTGCTAGACGATTGATGTGCAGATAACGAATGTCAACTGTATTGAATTCAAGAGCTTTGGTATTTTGCAGACTTATTTGGCTAAAGTTCACTAAAGTACGATTTCACAAAAAGAAGAACTATACTAAGATATCGTCGCTTTTCAACAAAAACCTCATAACTGCAGCTTGTTTTAAGCTGCAGTTACGAGATATTTGTTGAAAACTAGCGACATCTAATACAAAGAGGTCAGAGAAACTACAAACCTGACCATGTATCCTTTAATGGTAAAAATCAGGCTGTTCCGTTTTTTATAGTTGATGCAGGCGACAAAATTATTATTGATAAAGACAATATCTATCACGTAAAGAACTAATGTATAACCCAATATGATAAGAATAAAATAAGGAAATGGTTATTATAAGTATTTTTTATTTTCCTTCAATATTTTCCCGAATCTTCTCCTTTATGGACTCGAAAACTAGGTCAAGAAAGGATTGAGACATAGAAGACACGAAATCTTGACTCTTTGTAGGTTTCGCAATAATGGTTTCCAATGCTTTCGGGTTGTCATAAGGCTTTTTTGGTCATACTAGATCTTGGCTAACTCTTTATGCCCTCATCGTTTATACATGTAGAAAGTCATTTGTGATTCGTTCTGTCTGTTGATTAAAAAAAGTTAAGAATACATCTTTTTATAGTTACAAATAATTACTGTTAGGTCTACCATTGCCATGTTTCAGCAATGAACCCCCCAAAAATCTTTTGACTTATAGAAAAGGCCCAACCATTATGAGATATCAAACAATTTGTGCAATAACGCCTCCAACTTCGCCATTTTCTGTGTCAACAGGAATTGACGATATTATACGGAATTCAAACACTGTCAAAATGTACAGGTATCCACGTCCCTAGTTCCGTTGCCACCTACACCGGCGAAGTTGCACAAATCGTTCCATATAATACAAGACGAAATGATGGTACGGCGCCGAATTGATAATCCAAACTGTTTACATAATTGTACTTTCGATCAGATCGTAAAAATCAAATTAGCCCCAAAACATTTTTGAACAGTTAAGAATATTTGAGTATTTTCCCATCAATTATTTCATTGAGAACCCCCCTGCGGTCTATACATCTGCACGTTTGAAATATCCCACGTTTTCTATCCGCAATACGAAAAACTCATGTGGTCAGGAAATCGACCCATTTAGTCCGAATGAAAACACCAAAACAATCAGTGTCGAGACAAACAAAAAGATTGTGACACAGACCAGAGTTTAACAAAATAGGCCAAATAACCAAACTATAGCTCGAACTATCGCCAATCGAAGTCGGCTAACATGAAGTAATAAACAGTCACGGAACTGTTCGCTACTCCATGTCTTAGTAAAATTTACACAACTCCAATTGCATACCAAATAGAACGGCGCGTGCAGTGCGCCGTTCTATAATAATGCAGTAGAGACAGAATTCTTAACAACACTTAGCATACAACACGGGTCCCTTAAGATAAAAACGAAATATACTATTTTCGCGATTCCATAGCAAGAAAAAATATGTTGTTCATGAGTTGAGGGTGAGAGCAATCTAATTTCCCCGTGTTAATGGAATGAATTATTTCTCTGACCGGAAATGTTTTAGATTTGATTGTCATGGACAGTCATGATGATTCTACTGGAAACCCGGTCACAGTAAATTCCTTTCCGAAGCAAGACTTGCCACACAATACTCTGCCAAATATTGACAGAAAACAAGACAATGTCGATGATAAACAGTTCTTCACTCCTCCAAAATATTTTATTTAACCCATTACCAAACAGCAAAATTTTAGGGTGATCCACTTCAAAAACTGCCACAAAGGACAAAATGGATGTTATCAAAGATAGAATTTGTATAAAATTTTGCATGGAAAATATTGAGACAAAAGGAGAAACTGCTGGTTATCAGCAGTTTCTTCTTTTGTTTCATTGTTTTCCCAAGCCTTTTCTATTAGGGACGTCAAAACCAAGTCTTGTTTGGGAAAGGGTTAAAGAAATTCAATTTGCTATCTCAATTATTCATGTTTTTGTTGAAGCTTTTTTATTGTTTTTTTCTTGTTCATATTTTGCGCTTGTTGTTATTTTTAATGCAACATTTTCAAACTGGTACAGTGTTAATTGTGTTGTCAAGGAAACGGGTAATGCTGACGAGCGGTGCTATTTTTCACTAGATCTAGCAAATTTCAGTAGAAGTAAACACAAATCTGAATATGGAATAAAAACCTTACATATCTTATATACATGTACATGTAATAGCATATTTAGTAAATTCCTTTAAAAAATACCAACACGTATAATCCCATCGTCCATTTTAGCATTTTCACACTTTTGAACTTATTTTGAAATAAAAAACTTTTAATAGAAAAAAAAACCAACGCCGATTTTCAAGATTTTCAAGTTCGTTTGTTGAGTGCCAAAAGGAATACGTTGTACAAAAACTGACTCTCTCGTCATCTTTTTCGCATGATTCGCCAATCAACGTATTCGATTGCAACAGGAAATGCTTTCTAGTGTGGCAATTGATATATTTTCAGGAAATAATTGCATCATTCACTTGCTTATTGCGGAAATCTGTAAATCTATACTGAAGCTGTCTTAACTACGGTAAAAAACTGCCTGGCATTTAGTTTGATAGACACATTTTATTACAACAGTGTTAGGTTTATTGGGAAAACACAAATTTTGAAGCTGGAAATAAACACATGATGATTTTCTGAATTTGTTCGTCTCAACGTTTTCTATAGAATTTGGAATCGCCATTTCACGTCTTTTGGTCTACCATAGGCAAGACCCTAATGACATTCTAGTCAACATTGTTTCAAGACCAGTATATGAACAAATTTAGTGTTTGTCCTAGTTTTTGGACCAATGAAAGTGCAGCATATTTGAAAATATCGGCGCTATATTTCACATAAACGCACTGCCGGTCAGTTTATGTCACAGATATAAATATCCACGCCCCTGTTTCCTGTGCAGTTATGAAAAATGATGTAATATTTGGGAAAATTATGTAGTTTTTGGGAAAATGATGTAATTCAAGTAAGATCCGCTCGATAGTAGCTCCGGTCGGAGGCGTGGTTTGAAGAATGGCAGAAGAAGCGTATGTTTTCATTGGTTGACGAACACTCAGTCAGATAGATGCTGCAAAATGACTGGATGGGAAACATAGAGACATGCTTCCAGTTGATCTGACTTCCCGACCGGTTTCGTTCAATGGTTTGAACTCATCAGGGGATTTTTGTTGTTTTAAGGCAAGAGAGATGTCTTGCAATGTTGGTGAAGCAGAACCCGCTGATTCTCCTTATATATACCCAAGTGCTGCCGGTGCTGCCGGCGCTGCCGGTGTAGCCGGTTTGCTGCCGGTACTATCCATGACGTCATTATTTCCCGTTTCTATTATAGAACAATGGGCGACGACGTCATTTGTTCTATTTTTAGAACAGAGTGTGCCATTTTTCTATCTTGTAGAACACGATGGCAAAGGATTGTTAAATTTCTAACAGAATACACAAATATCTAAGCAAGTCCAACCAAGAGTTCTTTTTCTACATAGCAAGCTTCTTACACTCAGTAAAGAATACTAATACGGAAAAACATGCCCAAACGAGTATACAGCGAATTTTATAGGGAATACATGTTTTATCTCCGATCTAAAACACTTTTGAGAAGTTTAGACATAAAAATGTATCTACATAAAAATGATCATCAGATCCATTCACAGTAGCTTCTCCCCCTAATAGTGATAAGCCTCTCCGAACAACAAGAAAGCAATCAGTCATTTTCATACACTAAGTCTGTGCCTTTTGAACGTTTATATCGCGTAGAATCTACTATACAGCCTTTATCTAATACGCAGTCTTATACGGATCCATACTGATTACTTACAGTTGATGTTTGTAATAAAGAAGCTTCTCGAGAACAATATGGATGTGCTCGTTCACAAGCTAATCTGGTTCCTTGTATGTATCAAAATCTGGAAGGGTATTTTTTACGATTCAATTTCGTCTTGGGTTAGTAATAAGCAAGCCCGTAGGAAGCAATTTCATATTGGGTGGGTTTAAGCCCATGTGTCTGAATAGGGGGGGGGGGGGAGTCTAATAAGGATTTTTCCTAATTTTTTAGTGTAAAATAAAGGAAATTCTGCTTTTTTTGCGTTTAACATCAAATCACTCCACGTGTTTCGGATCGACTGTCAACAATATCACATCAATTGTCTCGAAGAATCTATGTTATATTTCTGAACAGTATGCATGTCTATGATTAAAAATTAATGTTGTCGCTAATCCTACAGCACGGTGGATAATTGGATAATTTTCCATAACTATTTTGTCAGCTGATCTAATGCGTGACGTCTTTCCACATTCTCTGCTTCAAACCGAATTGAAATTGGTCAATTATAAAAATTCTGAACCACATGGTTATCCACCGTGCTATAGGATATTTACAAACAGCACCAACACGGAATTGGCAGTTATATTTTCACAATCCGACGTTTCGCTAGAATGGCTTCATCAGGGATGTCAGCTTATTTCATGTCGCCCCTAAGACTTCATTACTAGTAATGACCAGCATCTGTTTCTGTCACATGAAGTAAATGTCTAGTTAATATAAAAAACTCTTTTGTTGGTAGAAACAAATTAGGCTACTGAACCTTGAAAGCTCATGCAGATGACAAAATGGACAAGGATGTGAATAAAAGTGTGTCTATCGCAGCACAGAAGATATTGAGACAGAAGGAGAACGTGCTGGCTATCAGCAGTTTCTTTTGCATCAAAGTTTCCGAAGCGATTTCTGTTTGGGGCGTCAAATCCAGGTCTTGTTAACATAGGAAGCCACTTGGGACATATAATGTTTTGCCTTTGGGCTTATTTGGACATAAGAAAATTAATTTTCATGAACATTATTTGCATGAAACCCTATCTGAACAAGCGTTAGTTTTGAATAATTTTCTTTCGAAAAAGCTTAACAGATAGAAGGAAATGCTGAAAATGTGCATTTCATTCTTTTGTCCGAATATTTTTTGAGTCATTACAAATTCTTTCAAACTCGTAGCAACAAACATTTTGTTTGCACTCCAGCATTTGAGCATTGATATTCTGTGCCGTTATGGAAAGGGTGAAAGATTTACTATAATACTGGGCATGTTCAATCATTTCCATTTTTACACGGAATTACTACTGATTTAATTTTCGATGAAATGCAAAACCATTAAATGTGAAGCGAAATTTTCACGCTTTGGCCGAATTAGGAAAGACGCCGATTTTGATTAAACTACATATCGTAGAAAGAAACTTCCGAACGACTGGATGATGAATAAATAACGTTTTAGTTGAACCGGTTGGACAAGGTAGCAATTACTGTCGAAATTATTCGGACTTTGAACTGTTCCATAAATATACGCTTTACAGCGTCTATCGATAAAAGATTTAATTAAAGACCTTTGCTACCAGACCTAACCTCCAAAAATGACATCTGGATTAAGTCAATGACTCGGAAGACCATCACTGAACTAGATAAAATTTTACATATCGTTACTTTTCAACGAAACCCGTAAAGCAAGCTGCAGTTATGAGGTTTTTGTTGAAAAGGGGAAACACCTTCGGTATGTTGTTCTACTGTTGCTGCATGTCTTGTAGAAGTTCTTAATTTTTTCCTTTGTTGATCATACTCTAGGTATAGATTGATCTTTATGGCCATGTGTACATTTTGGCGACAGGAAAATGGTAAGACACCCCTTGTTATTTTCTGGACATATGCACAGAAAATAAACTATTCTAGAAAATAACTAAAATACGATAGGAAATGACACGTATTTTCTTCAACATTGTCTAGCAGACATGCAAATGCAATTTGTGGAACGAAAAAGTCATACCATGGTCGTTGGAGTTCCCTAAATTATATGTTATTAATAAAACATTCTTTGTAGACTACCAAATTGGAAAATGCTTAGACATCGCTGACCTTTTCTCTGGGCATATGCTATAAAAAATGGAATAATTCAATTGCATTTGATAAGAAATGACACCAATTTATCAGCATGGTCTAGCAGACATGCTAATGTAATTTTTGCAACGATGTGTCAAAAAAGGGCATATGGTCGTTGGAGTTCCCCATATATATATGTATATTATAAATAAATCAATTTTGGTATTAACAATTAAAAAGACGGAAAATACTCAGACATCTCTGAATATTACTCTGGACATATGAATGAATAATTTTATGTCATATAATAAAAAATGAAACGTCTTTATAAGCATGGTGTACAAGACATGTTATAATGTATTTCTGCAACAATATCTAAAAAGGGGGCATATAGTTCTAGTTCCACGAAAAACAGTTGATCTTAAAGGCTCCACATGGAATTTGAGACCTAAATGTGTTCAGAAGAGATTGCGCGTACGGCAAATGGAGACGGCAAAAAATCACGGTGGATAAACACGTGATACAATATTTACTGAATATCTTCAATAACTTTGTTAATACGGGATCGATTTGAAATCGGTTTGAAGCAGAGAATGTGGACAGTCGTCACGCATTAGATGGACGTGGTTGATTTTTGAAAAATCAACTGATAAAAAAGTTATTGAAGATAAACCAAAATTTGCTTTATCTTCAATAACTTTTTATTAGTTGATTTTTTTAAAAATCTACGACGTCCATTTTATTCCTGACATTTTTTCACCTTCTCTGTTTCAAACCGAATTCAAATTGGTCAAGTATTGACAAAGTTATTGAAGATTATCGGAAATTCTAAGTCACATGATTATACACCATGGAAAATGCTTTGACAGCATTTGTTGTTTTTTCTAAATATAGACGTAATGAAAAATGAAAAAAATCCTATTCTATCAGCATGGTTTACCATGCATGTGCAACGATGTTTCTAAATGAGCATATAGTTGTTGGAGTGTCATACAATACATTCCTGTCAGGGTCTTGAAAAAAGTCCTTCGTGGAATTGGAGAAAAAAAATAGGTTCAGATGAACTTACTTCAGACGACAGAAAATGTTTTTTTGCCTAGACATATGTCATGAAAAATTAAGAAAGCCATTACATACTATGATACGAAATGACACTTTTCTTATCAGTATAGTCTAGCATACTTACTAATGTAGTTTGTACTAGGACAGTATATAGGAGAGGGTAAATCCATTTTAGACTTGAAATATTTTCAAATGAAACCCTACAGTGAACCCGGATGTTGGGAATAGAGAAACAATGAATTACTAGTATATTTGGCATCTTAAAAATACATAATGCTGTCTTATCTGTAGGTTTTTATACATCGTTATGTCTCAGAAAGTCTCAGAAAGGCTAAACAGATAAAAGTGGTCAGATGGTGGTCAGATGTCACGAATTAGATGGACGTGGTGGATTTTTGAAAAAAAAAAAAAAAAAAAAAACACCAACCGATAAAAATGTTATTGAAGATCAACCAAAATTTTGGCTGATCTTCAATAACTTTTTTACGGCTGATTTTTAAAAAAAAAAATCGACCACTTCCATCTAATGCGTGACATATGGCCACCTTCTGCGTTTCAAAACGATTTCAAATCGGTCTCGTTTTAACAAAATTATTGAAAATTTTCTGAAATTGCTGTATCACGTGATTATCCACCGTGAAAATGTAAAATATCTTTCAATGTTTATCAAACCCTGTGTTTTGGGTACTCATTAGAATCGTCTCATAGAGACGATTCAAATGAGTAGCCACAACAGTGGGTTTTGCTATGAAATCATGAATTTAGAATCCTTTACACCTCTAGTCTGTAGTATTGGGTTCTTGAAAACGTATTTGCAGTTCCATATAAATAGTGGCATCGGTGCTTGAATAACACCATTTTAGTATTAAAATATAAAAAAGAATGCGTATATATTTCTTGCAATTTCTTATAGACTATTTTGACATAAGCCATGTAAAAGAACAATTTACCTATAACATACGATAAGAAGCAGGCCCGTAGGAACAGGTCGGGGGGGGGGCGGCTAAGCCCCCTAGCAAAGTTGACCAAAAATTCCAAAATTTCTTAAATTTACACAGAAATTTTGGGGAAAATCCAAATTAGCCCCCCATAATATTCAGGACAAGGGCTTTAGCCCCCCATATGAAATTGCTTCCTACGGGCCTGAGAAACGACACATATTTATCGCTATGGTTTGGCAGACATGCTAATGTAATTTTTGCAACATTGTGTCAGAAAAAAGGCGCAAGTTGCAAGTTCGTTGGATTCAATATCACATATTATTAATGAAACATTCACGGTAAATTAAGAAGACGGAACGTGCTTAGACCAATCTGGCTGTTTCTCCTGACATACATCATGAGCAAACGAACGACCTTATTACATTTGATAAGAATGAATTTTATTTTATCATTATAGTATACCAGACTTGCTAATCGTCGCTTTTCAACGAAAACCTCGTAACTGCAGCTTATTTTAAGCTGCAGTTACGAAGCTTTTGTTGAAAAGCATCGTAATATAGTATAGCCCGGGACTGCCCACGTCTTTCTAAGTAAAGAACGTCTTGTTTGGGAAGAGGCCGCGGCCATGGAGCAGCTTGTAGCTCATCTGCCTCTCATTCGAGATGTCCCGGGTTCGATAACCGGCCGCGGGAAATAATACCCTTACTGACAAAAATGTCACCCATCAATGGTTTGATATCGTTAACTTATGCGGGGAAGCAGCTGGAGGCTCGGTAAGGGTGTTGTGGTAGTACTGGTATGAGAAACGACAGGAATCCATAGTTAGGTGCTCCAGCCGACGCGATAAGACCTTAGTAGTTGAAAACGGCGTAAAACCCCAATAAACCAAACTTGTTTGGGAAGAGATTAAGATCTGTCAGTCTGTCACATCTAGCCATCTAGGATAACGTGACTTTCACGTGTTACTTCATTTATGAATGAGTTTTGTCGTCATTCAGAAACGAGAATATAATTACGTAGATATTGGAACATCAGGACCCTTTGATGTCTAATTTCAGTGTAGCAGTTTATAACGCTTTCACAAACAATGTCACGTTAGGTTTGCCGCCGCCAAGGGGAAAACATTCGGAACGCGTTGTGAGCAGCATTTTATCCTTCTTCTTTTTTTTCTTCTATCACGTTGGATAACCCACGTGACTTTTGGGAAGCGTTAACACCGAAAAAGTCGTCCGCTTCAAGGTATGTTTTGTTTAATTTCTCAGCTTATACTCTATTGATTTTGACGAGATGAAGTGCACGGAACGCGCATTTGAGAGGGATATCCCCGTTTGTAACTCACTTTGCTCCGAATCCCGTGGTTTCTTCAAACATTCAAGCGAAGGTTTTGTTCTGTGCACGTGAACGCTTCCCACTTTCGTTTTGCACTTACAAATACTTTGGCTCAAATGTTTGAAGAAACCACTGGATTTTGAGCAAAGTGAGTTAGAGCCGGGAATAGCCCCCTCAAAGGCACGTTCCGTGCTTTTTATCGCATCAAAATCAATAGAGTATAAGCTGAGAAATTAAACAAAACATACCTTGAAGCGGACGATTTTTCAGTGTGGACGCTTTCCAAAAGTCACGTGGGTTACCCACCGTGTCTATGCTATCCTCATTTTTTTAAATGTCAACATACGTTTTTGTAGTCTGTAGCGCTCAGCTTCCGATATTAGACCATACTATTTTTTTGAAAAGGTTAAACATTGCAATAAATTGGTCCTTTGATGTAATAAATATAGCTCAGGATTAAAGCAACGCGATTCTCGATTAGGAACGAACAAAACACTCTAATTGGGGTGACCTATAAATAACACAGACATCTATAGCGGACGAGAATTGACCTGGCAGAACATTCCATTCGATTAGCATGGGCTGCTCTGCCAGGTCATTTATCGTGTTCAAGTATAGTAAAACAGGAAATTTAAAATATCACGGCGCGGAGTCACGTGATACAACACTTTAGAAGGTAACAAAACGACACAATTTAGGTGTATGCTGTAAATAATTGAATAAGTACTATATAAAAGAGTTAATGACGACCATCCAAAGTTTGGTGTGTGTCAAGAACATTTTTTACAGCTGATACTTAAAAAGACCTACGCATCCTGCATATATCTGGGCCTGTATGCACCGACATTTCTAAATTGATTTTCTAAATTAGTGTTCGACCTGCTTTTTGGACCAATGAAATTGCAGTATATTTTAAAATTTCGCCGCTCTATTTCGCATAAACGGGCTTCCAGCTAGTTTATGTGACGTCTATAGATAGCCACGCCCAGTTTTCAATGAACCGCTAGCGAACACTAAGTCAGATAGAGTCTGTATAGTAGATTCTACGCGATATATACATTTAATGCGCTGTGCGCATTTGAATGGTTTATTTCGCGTAGAATCTACCATACAGCCTCTATCTGATACGTATTATTGCCTAAAATGTGTGTTTTCAGTCTGTTATTGGCATTGTATAACCAGCAGAAAGCGGGCGGATATCCAGAGAAATCGTGCATTAATCGGCAGATTCACGTGCGATATCGGACCAGTTTTGCACTCAAATATCCTCGATCGGGGATTTGTTGTGAGTGCTTCAGAAAATTGAAAATAAAGCCGAAATTTTGTCATTTCCCTTTTCCGCGATGTAAATTCTTGTAAGACCCCATTTCCAGTTTACATCCCAATAAATAAACTAGGTCTCCCAGTGTAACCATATCTGATGACGTAATAATTATAGTGACGTAGGTTTAATTCTTGGAATCAAAAAGTAAACAAACGGGCAGTTGACAGATTTTAAACTAAAAGTGTATTTCGTGGACATGGAAGGATAGAAATTAGAATTGAGTGGTTGTGGTCTAGGTCAAATGTGGTGGTAAGCCTATGTGTTTCTTGTTCTTCTTTTAGTTACTGCAATTTTTCCTTTACAACTTTGTTTTTATTGAAATGAACGAATGTCTGAAACGAACCAAACGGTCCAGAGATCTACCTTGGAAATTCCGACCTTTTAATTTATTACTCGCACTGAAATGATCGTTAGGATATCCGGAGCATGTTTCCAAAAGAAAACTAAGTCGAATATTGTTAGGATTTCGCCAACCCAAATGCAGATTATGTCAGTAAAAAAGCGATGAAACTTGACTCTATAGCTACACGATGAAAATCTAACGGCCCGTCTAGTGGATATCGCACTTACTCGATATATGTCGAGTCGAATGCCGGAAAACTCTGGTATCTGTCGGTGTAAATGTGGCTAAATTTTCACTAAGTTTTTTAGTTATTCGTCTTATTTTATTACATTTCTTTGCAAATTATTCATATTTTATGCAATAATAGCGTCAATTCACGTTTTTTCGGTCGTTAACATTCTCAGAGGCCCACAAAATGGGTTATCGCCTTCGACCTCCGGTCTCAGGCGATAACGCATTTTTTGGGCCTCTGAGAATGTTAACGACCTCAAAAACGTGAATTAACCCTATAAAATTACATACCAATCAATCAGAGTGGCTGAGACAAACGCAGACAAATTTATCGGTCACTCTGATTGGTCAGGTCGTATTGTGATTTTACTTTAGAAATTCAATTAAGAAACGTTGGTGAATACGAGCCCTGGTGTCTCCCCGCCTTCTCTCCTTTTATCCCTTTTCAAAATGATATTTACACAATCTTTGGCGATTTTCTGAAAATGTTTGTGTCTCATTATTCCAGCCATGCTCAGAAGAGAAATGCATTATCCTACGAACCTTTGATATAGGCTAAAGCTTGTTTACATTTATCTTACCCATTATTCCTGTAAAGTTTTGTTTGTTCGCGTGATTCTTCTGAGCTTTAAAATGCAAGAAATATTTTACGACCAACTTCACTAAATACGTCGTAATAAATAAATCGGGTTTCCATGTATTTTTTGCTTGAGCTTATTTCATCCCACTTTAAAGAGATGTTTGTAGCGCAAGAGCATCAACCCCTTTCCAAATATGGGCGTAAATATTGGCGGACATAATTGAATATACTAGCATTGCAAGAAAGGGAAACATTACGGCATTCAGCGCTGTTTCTTTTCTTTCAACGCTTTCCACAATCTTACAAAATCATAAATGAGCCAGGATCTGGAAAATGTCCTTTAAGGAATTCGAACCCAACATGATTCCAGATCAGCCTGTGTATACACGCAGTCTGATCAGGAACAACGTTAGCATCGCCATGGTCTGCACTTACCATATGAGAGTAACATGGGTCAGATTGCATCTATACAGAGCCTAATCTTGAAATATAGCTGTCTCAAATGCTATAAGGGACGTTTTTCCAGATCTCATAGTTAATCTTTTTTGCATTTAAGCCAGTATCTGGAAACAATGCCTTTACAGCATTGGTGAATATCATGTTTCAAGAACAGACTTTGCGTAATGCTATCTAAAAGTTACTAGACAGGTCATGAAGAAGCTATTAGCGCACAACATAGGTCTTGAGGAAATTGTGAAAATACGTAGATAGATCTGGATCCATAGTTCTCAAATACCAAAAGGAACCCTTTTTTCCAGATCCAGGCCCATTTGTTTTCCCGTCTAAATGAGGTACGTAATAATTTCTCATAAACATAATAAATAAAAAAATAAATCAATGAAAATTTTCATTATCTAGGGAAGGGTTACTTTATCTTCTATATTGGGAAATCTGTTACAGTTTTAGAGAAGCTGTCACGTGTCTTTGCGTGTCTCCGTGTGTCACGCGACTGGTGACATTGAATAATCATGTCAAGTGACTTACTTGGAATTAATCCTTTCACAAACAAGACCTGATTTTGGCGACCATGATAGTAAAGGCTTTAGAAAACATTGAGGCAAAAGAAGAAAAATGCTGGTAAGCATCATTTTCTAATTTTTATCTTGATATTTTCTGTGCTATACATGTACGTATTATACACATAATCTTCTCTTTATCTGCATCTTTTGTGTGCTATGCATCAGATTTCAGGTTTGACCTTTTTGAGAAAGGGCTAATTCTTTGCCAAATAACATTGTTTCAGTGTGGCTCATATTCGGAGCTGTTGCAGAGGACATTAAGTAAATTGATAAATGTAGTAATTGTATACAAACCACAGCTTTCGACAGACTTGAATCCAAAGTATGGGATTGCTTAATCCGAGTTTTCTCTGATGAAATTCGCTCTTTGATATGTTGATGTCACTCCTTTACATCAGAGATCACTACCGTTCTAAAACAAAGAAAAGTTCGACACAAGTTATGGCGCTTTGTTCACCGTCCGATCTTACACGCTATCCTTGAAACGCCTTATGATACCGACCAATGAAACATTTATTGTCATGCATGGTGAAAAATTTAAGACCAAAAAGTATTTCTTAAAGGTTTATAGGGAATGTTTTGCAACAACCCTCGTCCGAACATCCATTGATTACAATGACCTACTTTTCTTTGTTTTTGAATGGTAGTGTCCTCTGATGTAAATAGCGACATCCAAATATCAAAGAGCGATTTTTCATCAGAGAAGACTCGGATTAGGGATCACTTAGGAATAAGCCTTGTTACCAAGCTGAAATTTTACAGACTAGAGAGCTATTGTTCTGTCAATGCTATTCTACACACGAAAAACGTGGACAGTCTACAATCGTTGTCCGTGGTAAGAAACTAAATCGGTTCCACATGTGCAAAGGAATCTGTCTTTACCAACATTCTTTCTGTCGTCCACAATAGCTTTCAAATTGAAACACTTTTTATATTTTGCCATTTTGGCAAGGTTTAAGATAATTTGGGTTGATACTGTTAGTATTTGTTATATGCCCCGAGAACTACACAGATTATAGTGTAAGCAATCTAATTTCCGAGTGTTAATGGAATAAATTACTTCTTCTCAATCAGTTTAACCCTTTCCCAAATAAGTTCTGTTTTTGATGTCATACGTAAAACTGTTTGGAAAACATTGAGACAAATGAAGAAAATGCTGGTTACCAGCATTTTCTCCTTTTGTCTCAATATTTTCTGTACTATATCATACACATACCATATTTTCATAAATTACCGTTGTGTCATCTCCAACAGCTTATATATCGGATCACAATATAATTTTCCCGTTTTAGAAAGGATTAATGTTGTTGATAGGAAACATTTAGGCTTCATGTCAATGAGAGGACGTGACCTCGTGAACTTTTTTTACCATGCCTACTTGTATCATCTGTAATAACACGAAAACAACAACAACAACAACAACAACAACAACAACAACAACAACAACAACAACAACAACAACAACAACAACAACAACAACAACAACAACAACAACAACAAACAACAACAACAACAACAACAACAATAATAATAATAATAATAATAATAATAATAATAATAATAATAATAATAATAATAATAATAATAATAATAATAATAATAATAATAATAATAATAATATTAATAATAATAATAATAATAATAATAATAATAATAATAATAATAATAATAATAATAATAATAATAATGATAATAATGATATGTTGTTGTTGCGTTAAGTAACGTTTAAATGGTCATTCAAGACACCTGATTTCTTGCATCGTTTCAAACGAAAGAGTTTTTTTTAATCAAAGCGATTTCTCAATACTTAAAAGTTTATTAAACGCATGTAAGATGCTAAAATCCTAAAGAAACCCCGTTCTGTTAAAGTCAAGGCCTAAACTCAAAGCCTGACGGGATTTATTTTTTCCATAAAAGACGCCGTTTTTCCTGCTTTGAAAAATAATTAATGTGTCTTAAAATGCCTTCAATTTGAACAATTCTTAAACTTTGATGTTTGTGAGAAATTTTATATGAAAGAGCCTTTTTATAAACCAAAGCAAAATCATTCTATAAATACAACACAACAATCGAAAAAGACTTAAATGGCTTTCGTTGTTTCCACTTTACAAACAGGACCTGTCTTTTACGTCCCCGTTACATATTTAGTTATTTACGAAATGAGAATTCTAAATTTTCAACGAATTGTTTATTGAACGTAGAGTGGAAGCTTTGAAAGTGATAATGATAAACTTCTATAGAAATATTTGAGGGGGGACTCGAACATTATCCATATCTTCCCTTTAAAAGTTATGCACGTCGTTAACCAAATACCACACAGTGACTCTTTTTGACTCCCTGCAAGATAATGACCTTGGAATTCATTGTGGAAAATGAAGAAATTGCTTGTGACAAGCAATTTCTTCAATTCCCACGATATTTTCTACACAACAAGACCTTAAAGAGTAAAACTTCATTCAGTTTAAATTGTCGTCTGCAACATATTCGAATTGGAACATTCCTCATTTTTGCCATCTAGTAATGGGTTAAAACATGCAATTCCTTACTATCATTTTTCCATCTGTCACTTAGAGTGTCTTTACTAACTGCCTAAAATTGTTTCCTTAGATAAAGATGAAGAATTAACCCTTTCCCAAACGGAAAGAAAAACAGATAGTTGCTACAGGAGACGAAACTTTTTTTGATAAAAATGGATGCATGCACAATATAACACAGGAATTATTGAGACAAAATGAGAAAATGCTGTTTATCAGCATTTTCTTCTTTTGTCTCAGTGTTTTCCCATGTCTTTGCTACGCCAAACATCAGGTAGCGTTTGGGAAAGGGCCAACTGATGTAGTTAAGGCGAATAATTCTGCTTTAATTCTACTTCATTTCGCGTCTCATTTGGGTTCATTTTATGCGTGAATAGTTAGAATGGTCAGTAGCCAAGACTTAATGAATGGTTCTGCAGAAACGCATTAATTAATCTTTTCTCAAACAAGATCTAGTTTTGATGACCCTATTAGAAAATGCTTGAGAAAACAGTGAGGCAATAGAAGAAATTGCTGACAATCAGCAATTTCTCATTTTACCTCAATTTTTTCTTAGCTATATTGTGCACAAATCCTATTTTTCATCAGCATCAAATTTGTCGTCTGCAGTAACTTCCAAATTGGAACCGTCTTAGTTATAGCTGTTTGGGAAAGGGTTAATCTTTTCTCATATTGCAGGAATTTAGACTGATCCATGTGAAAATTGATACAGAAAGCTAAATGGTGTTGATAAAGATAGGATTTGTGTAAATATAGCACAGAAAGTATTTATAAATGCAAAAGGTGAAAATGCTTGTTATCAGCTTTTTTTCTTTTTTGTCCCAATGGTGTCCAGATTTTTTTTGTTTAAAAATGTGTCAAAAGGAAATAAAAAAGTGTCATTTATTTTAAAAAGGGTTAAGGTAATACATCTAAGTGCTAACGGGTCTTGATCATAGCGTTCTAGACGGTCATTAACATTTAGATGCCAATTCATGCGCCAAATAGATTATGATTGGCCGATTCGTGATTGACCAGAATCTTTTTCTCGCTATGCATGGGAATCACGTGACACAAAAATTGCAGAAATCTTCAATAATTCTGTTAATGAGTGCAAATTGGTCATATATTAACCCTTTCCCAAACAAGATCTGGCTTTGACGTCCTTATTAGAAAAAAAAGAAACTGCTGATAATCAGCAGTTTCTCCTTTTGTCTCAATATTTTCTATGCCATATTTTACACAAATTCTATTTTTAATAATTTCAATTTTGTCATTTGTGGCAGTTTTTGAAGTGGATCACTCTAAAATATTGCCGTTTGGGAAAGGTTTAACAGAAGTATTTTAAAATATTGACAATGTTGTATCACGTGATTCCCTGCACAGACTGTCCTGAATAGTTCGCTATTCAAATGCTGTAAATGATCATATTGACCATTACATGATTCTATGATCAAGTTTTAGGATCGTATCAGGTTAATAATGTGGCTAGCCACCTTAATAAAGACTGTTCCAAGTTAAAAGCTGCCACAGACGACAATGGATTTTCTCACAAATATAGATAATCGAATGAGATATAAGCTGCATTTGCATTTATGCTGGACTTGACAATCGTGTGTGTAATTTTCATGAACACTCTCCTCATTTGCTTAATGGCTTTTCAATAACGTCGGTCACGTACGAAAATGCCGTAACTACAGCTTGAAAAAGCTGTAGTTACGGCATTTTTGAACGTGACCGACGGTATTTTGAGGGCGAATGTACTTAATCGAGTCGTCTGATTGTTAACCCATTTCAAGACGACATAACATTTACCCATTACCAGACGGCAAAATTTTGGATTGGACTGTTCCAGATGACGAATATTGCGTGTGTACGATATCCATAAGACGGGCCGTCATCATGTAGCTATGTGGATCTAGTCAAGTTTTTATTGCATCTTTACTGACATTATCTTCATTATAGTTGGCGAAATTATAACAATTCGACTAAGTTTTATTGGAAACATACTCTGCATTTATTCTAACGTTCATTTTAATAGTGCGAGAAATAAATAAAAGTTTGGACCTTCCGAGATCTCTCGTTCGTTTCGGGCATTCATCCATTTCAATGAAAAACAAAGTCGAAAGGGAAAAAATTGCAGTGACTTAAACAAGAACAAGAAAGACATAGGCTTACCACCACATTTGATTGTTAGATCCATCCAATTTTCTCTCCTCAAGCCTAATAGATCTTCATCTCTGGATAATGTCTGTTTGCAAAGTGATTTACGCAGTCTTCCATTTTGAGCTTGAAGTTGAACAGTATCCTGAGTCAAATGTTGATATTAGGCAGAAACTCAAATCATAAGAGAACAGCGACATAATAAAATTCACAGGCCTAGACCATTCTCTTATAATAAGATAAACAACCGCTAAATTCTAATCTCTATCCTTCCCGTTCAAAGAAATTAACTTCTCTTTTAAAATCCGTCAGCTGCCCTTCTGTTTACCTTATGATTCCAAGAAACCTACGTCGCTATTTTACGTCATCAGATATGATTACCCTGGGAGATAACTAGTTTACTGTTTATAAGGGTGTAAAGGGGGTCTTCCAAGATTTTACATCGCGTAAAAGGGAAATGACTAAATTTCGGCTTTATTTTTAATTTTCTGAATCACTCACAACAAATCCCCAATCGAGGATATTTGAGTGCAAAACCGGTCCAATATCGCACGAGAAACCCCTGGTTAACGACCGGCTTTACACGATATCAGCCCGGTTTCTTCTCGTTATTCAATGCTGATAACGACCCGAAAACACACATTTTATGCAAATATTTTAATTAAACTTAACATTTTTGGCATTTATTGGAAGGGAATAGTGTTGGGAAATGAAGAAATTGCTTATAATAAGCAATGTTTTGCAATCTCTTTTCTTGTAGTGCGTCACAAAGCATCACTATTATGGGAATTAGCAAACCGATTAGAGCTTTTTTCAAAATATGTTACAGACGAATCGCGGCTTCAAAAATAGAATTCACAATATATTAATCGGGCAAACAAATCCTGGAAGATGAGAAAAAGATGGTAATTGTGGATTATATTTCTCCTTTTTCTATCAATTTTACATGGACTTGCTTAACGTCACGTAGATACATAACATGGATATGAAAGGTTAAATGACTTATTCGTTTTTAGGACAAGCGTACTTGAACAGTACTGGAAAAAAGACACAGCTTTCCTTGACATCGTTCATTCTCGGGGGAGATAGAGTGACATTTTTTTCATATACAAACGTACTTAGCTTAGAGGGCATGGTTTCTAGAGATGACATGTATTCAATAGTTCTTTTTGAATCGGGATATTGCTGTTTTTCGGTATCCAACCCATCATTAGCACCAAAGAGCCAGAGGCAAAATTTGAAAAATGCCAGTAATTGCATAATCTTGAAATTCGGCATGGTGAATCAACTTATGTGAAGTGTATTTACAAGAGTGTGTAATTTCATGCATTTCGTATGGCTAGAAAGTGGTTTTTTAATGAGGGTCTGTAAACATAAGAAAAGTGGCTACATGTATATGGAAAATGGAGGTGTCACGTAATTTGAGACAGAAATTGGATATATGGCTTACCAAAATGTGTCAAAAGTCTGGGTTTGTGGTGCTCCTACAAAAAATACAAGTGCACCTGTATATTCTGATGTGGTTTCATAAATTTAATACGTGCACCTGTATTTTTTAGAGGTGCACTTGTATTATTTATAAGATCACCCCAGAAAATACAGGTGCACCCGTATTTTTTGTAGGTGCACCTTCGTATAACAAACAAGTGCACCTGTAAATATACAGGTGCACCTGTAAATTTTAGCCTGGTCGTGTAAAAATACAGGTGCATCTATAAAATATACAAGAGCACCTGTATTTTGTAGGTGCACCTCACATCTAGACTTTTGACCCATTTGGTACTATACGTCATATGGACCTGCGCGTGAACGATGCCTAACATGACAGACAATGTCTTAATCCATTACCAAACGGCAAAAAAATATGGTGGTCCAAATTCAAAGATGTTGCAGACGACAATTTCAAGTGCATGGAATTTTGTCAGGCTTTGGTGTTTTTGTATAGAAAACATTGTGGGAAATGAAGAAATTGCTTGTCACACGTAATTTCTTCATTTTCCACAATATTTTCCATAGCCATTATCTTGTATGGAGTCAAAAGGAGTCATTGTGTGATAATGGGTTAAATACATATTGTTAGCCCTTTTCAAACGGCGTACGTTCCTATTGTTCCAATGTAAAAGGAGCAGCAGATGACAAAATTGGTGTAACTTTGAATATGGAAGTATATCAAAGCATTGGAAGTATTATGGCAAAAGACGACACTACTGACAATTACAAAATCAAAGTGCTGTCAGCACTGTAGATTGGTCAACACTGAGAAATTGAGTAGAAACACAACTGTCCATGTTTGAATATAAGGCTCTACATTTGGGCGATAGTCATCGGAAATTTTGGATTCTTTTTTAATGTACGGTACATTCTCTAATCGTATCTAAAGAATGTCATTTCTAAAGATGGTTATATGATATATTTGATGCTAGGGGTGCACATGAAAGTATAGTCCGGTTGACGTACCACTAGTACTGCGTTTTTGGGTCAGGCACATAGTAACCATTGCGACCTCCTGTATGGAAATTTCGCTTCAAAGGTAAAAGAGCAAAGTTTGTTAATTTTGAGAGCAAAGATATTACATTTATGAAGTAGCTAGTTTTATGTATATTTTAACACTAACAGTAACAAGTAGTTTTACTCGGTCTTACTCAGTCAAAATTAACCAACTTTGCTCTTAACCTTTGTAGCGAAATCGCTGCACAGGCGGCGGCCATTTTTAGAGTGAACATGACGTACAAAAAATCATAGTACGACAGGAAACCAGACTACTAAGAGAATACCATCCAAACACTTAGGCCGACTTCGGCTGATACTATGGCTCGCGCCATCGTGGGCAATCGCCCCAATACTGCTGGCTATTGACGTCATTTCCGTAGCTATAGCTCCAATCTGATAGCAATGGTGCGAGCTATAGTCCGACCAGCGGAAAAAGTGTGGTCCGGCCATCTGAGCCATTATGACATTCGGAACTCCTCGGATAACTTATCCGAATTAACAACGGACCAATCAGTGTCGAGGTAAACAGATTTTGATTGGCTGACTCAGAACGGGGAAGAATTCAATAAATAGAACAGCGCTGGGTCCCAATGGCTTGAGCAATAGTCCTAATTTAAGTCAGCCTTAGCGAGTTGACTACAGCTACGTACGTCGCGGGTTCAAACCCTTTAACTTTACCATTTTCTCTGTGAACTCTTTCTGTACTCTTTGAACATATTATATCTATTCCCTTGCCAAACAGCAAAACATATAACGTTCCAAACTGAAAGTTGTTGTGGACGATAGAAAACGACGGTGATAAAAATATGATATGTGTGTAATATAGCAAAGAAAATATTGTGACAAAATGACAATATGCTGATTTACAAAATTGTCCTATACTTTTTCGATGTTTTTTTAAAGCTTTTTTCTATGAAGCGAGTATAAAGGCGTCATCGTTTGGAAAATGGTTAATTAACGTGTAGGCAAACGTGCATAGGTGATAAAAGAAAGTTGAATGTACACTCTCGAGGTGAATCCAAAATGCAAGGCTGTTTAGGAAAAGAAAAATGTTATACTTTACCGGATTTTACATTGGTTTAAATCAACATGTTGTTCTTTTTTAAATTCTAATCAGAATAATACCAGGTACATGTATGGACCCATTGCAGAGGCTTGGCCTAACTGATCTCTGATCTGCAAACATATTTCGATTAAATAGAATGTACTTGTTCATTTGTTCAAACGGTCAGTCTAAGAACAGTATACACGGCAAAAATGTTAAAATTCTAGAAAACGGCAAATTTAAGACGATGATTTTACTTTGATCAACATATTTTAAAATCACAGTGTCTATACTCTATAGCCTCTGACCATTCGTCCTTTCCCAAACAAGACATTGTTATGAAGCAAATAATATGAAATATACAAAGATAACCGGAATTTTCTCCTTTGTCCCAATATTTTCTGTGCTTCAATGTACATGACATGATTTAATCTTTGTCGTCACCCGTTTCGTCGTCTGCAACTCTTTCTAATTTGAACCACTTTGAGATATTGTCGTTTAGAAGAGCCTTTAACACAATAAGGATAATCATTACCAGACGCAAATTTCAAGCAAATAAATCGTTACGTTGTTTGGTATTTCTAAGAAGAAAATATTGTGGGAAATGAAGAACTTGCTTGTCACAACCACCATGTTTTCCAAACACATATATATTTCATTGGACCCTAAAGGCGTCAGAATATAGGAAAGGGTAAAGCGCACACATTGTATCCAAGATATGGGCTATGGGTATGAATACACATTACGCTGCCAAATAGCAGACACCCTTCGCTGGTAAATGACCGTTGAAAAAATCAGAGCAGTAATATTGTAACTACATGGAATTTATTTGAGAGTTACACTATTTTGCATTCAAGCTCCTTTACTCAACCGAAAAGGTTGTAAAAACACTGAAAATACTAATAACTTTTTAATTTAAGCGAAAATTTCATCAAATGTAATTATTAACCCCCCCCTTATTTGTCGCAGAAGTGAAAAAGATGAAAAACTTTGAAGATTGTAACTGATAAAGGACGTTTCTGTCGTGTTTGAAAACACATAGTTTGGCTTGAACACATAGCTCAGCGGGTAAAAGGAAAAATGCAGTGTCTGGAGCGCTGCGCTTTCTATTAAACGGTTTTAATAGATTGGGCAGAGCCCAATCTAAAATGTAATACATTGTACGTTCGTCTTATGATTTAATGTTTTCCATAGATTATTCTATAAGTGGCACAAACACCGAGCTTTTGTTTGAGAAGTGCTTTAGTCAATCTATTTACTTTCAATGAAAAGAAGGTTACACAGATGTAGAACCCGTTGAACCTGTAGGAATAGGTCTTTTGGAATGAATTTATAATTCCCCAAAATGACTTTATTAGGCCCGTCAAATACGAGGTGTTAAATTGTCTTTGACATCATTTTAAATGAGATAACCCTATGTGAAAAATCTGTCTGGACTCAAATGTAAATTACTCTGTTGTAACCATTTGCCCGATTATCTATAGTTTTGACTTTTGTAAAGGAAATTTATATCGCTGCTTTTCTCCAAAAACCTCGTATCCGCAGCTTAAAACAAGCTGCAGATACGAGGTTTTTGCACAAAAAAAAATCGACGATATGGAAACAAGCTAATAATTACAGGTTGAAAGGAAATCGTCGCTTTTCATAGAAAACCTTGTACGAGGGTTGTCCCAGTAAATCGTGGACTGGGCTTACTGTATGAAAAACAATCATTGCACAAGCTTCCAATTTTCAGGTATATAAAAGACACATACGCTGAGTATACATGCAAAATGTCACAAAAATATGCTGAAGTATAGGCTCTTTTTCCAAACTACAAATCTATAAGGTACGCAGACCCGGCGCACGCTGACGACGTCATCTATTTCAACCCCTATTCTTTTGTACATAATGATACTTTCTTTCTAAGCATTTTCCCTTATGTACGATATACAAACGGTGTCATTTTACCCACCTTTATAAATATCGCCAACTCCAATTTCTAATGAAAAAGTGAACCATTTAATTGCATACATCAACTCATTTCGGTTTTGAAATCATTTACCCCTAATATGTGACTTTAACTAATTAAGAATGCATAGTGCAATGGACGAGGTCCCTTGAACATGATGGGTGTACGACTCCCTGTGTTGATCATAAGCTTTGTCATGGCTCCTGGAAACACTTCTATTTCCGTCTGTACATTGCAGTATCTTGTATGTATCATTTCATGTTATGCCGGTATGCAAATCGAGCCGGACTGCCATTCTTCTCACTTGGCCTTTCTCTAACGTCGCCATTTTAACTTGGTTGTGATTTCAACGACAAATATTCAAATATGCGTAATTTTATAATAAACCATGTTTGACGCTTGAAATTTGCTGTGATGATGTCAAAATAATGTAACTACATACAAATGTCACGCTTAAGCGCTAAACATTTATACAGCAGAAAATATATTGTTTTATTGAACATACAAATGCTATTTCCAATGCGTCCATTTGGCTTGCGCCGGGTACGCATACATTGGTATAATCAATGATGCACAATTCAAAAGATGTACATTGAAATAGATCAAAAATATATTTATCTTACTAAGAATAAACGTGGGAAGGCATTTGCATATTATTATGACGATCGGACTTCAAATATAAATACTATGGACAAAGTCCACGAATTACTGGGACAACCCTCGTACATGTAACTGCAGCTGTAGTCACGAAGGTTTTAAAGAAAAGCAATAAAATTCTTGATCGTATATCAGCATTTTGCATTTGTATAAAATAATGGTCATGCGATATACACGAGCTATTCTGGAGAAGAAAGGGTATCTTAGCTTGTGAGAATACCAGTCCCCGGTTTCTCTAAAAAACTTAAGTACGTTCTCATGCTCAAATCTAAGCACCGTGCTCAAATCGCACGAAATCCACGTGAACTTCAATCGAATACCCTTCAACGTTGGAGAGTATCTTTTTGAAGTTGAGCATGAACTCATGAGTATATAGTAGTTTTTTTTTTCGAGAAACCGGTGCCAGGTTTTAGGATCAACTTATGCAAATTTTCAGTCTTATCAGGAGCCATTGTGTTATCTTAGATCTGCTTCGTGTCATTATAAAGTCTTTGGAGAACAACATGGACCTAGATCAGAGTGCGTGTATACAGTGGCTCATCTGCGCCGATGTTGGTAACAAATGTCAAAATGTCTACTTTTTCAGATTCCGGCCCTTTACGAGCTCGTATTTAACGACTACATTCATTTAGTGTTCGTCCTAGTTTTTGGACGAATGAAAATGCAGTATTTTTGAACATTTCGGCGCTATATTTCACATTAACGCACTGCCGGTCAGTGTATGTCACGGATATACATAGCCACGCCCCCGTTTTCTGTGCAGTTATGAAAAATGATGTAATTTTGGGGAAAATGATGTAATTTGTTTGGAAAATGATGTAATTCCAGTAAGATCCGCTTGATAGTAGCTCCGGTCGGAGGCGTGATTTGAAGAATGACAGTAGAAGCGTATGTTTTCATTGGTTGACGAACACTAAGTCAGATAGAGTCTGTATAGTAGATTCTACGCGACATAAACGTTCAAAGGCTGCACCTTTTGAACTTTTATATCGCGCAGAATCTACTATACAGCCTCTATCTAATACATATTTCTCAATCTAGGCTACGGCCTAGTTCTAGGTAAAATACCAAGCGTTTTGTTGAAACATCGATCTTAATTTAATGATGACACGGAAGTTTAACTTTCAGTTAGTTCTATATTGCAGAAAAGGGCGTGATCTGCACCATAATTATTTTTCAATCTGCGAGCTCATCATTATAGACTGATTTCCCAGTGCAATATAACAGTGATAACAATAAAGCTGATTAAACCTTGTCATGCACTGATTCTAGGGCAATAACCCTATAAATGTAACAAAGGTTTCGGCATTGAGTAGCGTATGAAAAATCTTGAGTCCGGTTTAGCATAAGGCCACCTGTCATCTACCTACAAATAGGCCTATATGTAAGTCATGTATGTCAGATTTATTAGATGTATGTCCTAGTTATTGAAATTTGAAGTAAAATTTACTTTTCAATACATTTACCTTTTTATAAAAAGACACATGGTATTATTAGGAATTAGGAATTATAGAATACATTAATCTAACGAATAAAATATTTCACTTGCAGAGTAATTATCAATTATCAACAAATTTCAAGAATTATAATTGGAATCGTGACATTTTACAATGCCGTCTTGAAGTTTAAAACTGCGGCTTTGGTTCTATTTTTGATTTTCTTGTAGATAAGAAACATTTTCCCTGTCACGTATGTCTTATATAAACAAAACAAATCTTAATTTGATTTGGTATTATGGTTTGTACATGAAATGACCAAAACAAGGTTGCATAAAAGAGCCTTCAATTGATCAATAAATCGTAGCTTTTCAACAAAAACCTCGTAACTGCAGTATAGAAAAACCTGCAATTAAGAGATTTTTGTTATAAAGCATCGAAATAATTACGTTTGAATGAATATTAAAAGCGATGGTTTGCACCGTGCAGACAGTACATCATGGGATGGATAACGACAACATACAAAAAAAATCTATAATCTGGTCAAATATTATTTCTGCGTCAATTTTCAAAAGGTTCGTTGCATGTACCCCGCCTTTTTGAGTGTTTTCTTCAGATATATGGATTATTTGTGGAATCCATTTAGTTTTTCCAATTGATCCCAGCCGACCAGAAAACGAAATGATAACGACTACGGCCAAGGTACATGTAGGAAATTGTGCAATAACTTTTTTTATTTCTGTGTCAATTTACGAGTGGTTTGTTGCATGTAGGCCTACCCGGCCTTACTGAGCCTTTTCCTGAAATTTCTGACATATGTCAAAACTCCTCATACTTTTCCCGGAATTTGATCCCAACCGTCCTGAAAAACGATCAGAATTTGTTGTCGTTTTTCTGGTCGGTTGGGATCAATTTTTGCAAAACGTACAGGAAAGTCATAAATTCATACATCAGAGGAAAGAGCTCTGTAAGTAAGGCGGGGTACATGTTACAAACCGTTTAAATTCGACGCAGAAATAAGACAGTTATTGCAAAATGTCTTACCTGATGCGAGGCAAATTTGTCTGTATATTTACCCAGCCCATCATACACAATCTCCAACGTAGTTTGTGAACACAATAAACTTTGACTAATTGTAACCTAGTCTAGTGCTGGATCTATGAGCATAAATCTATTTGGAATGAAAACTATTGACAGTAGAAAGAGATTGCAATCAATAAAAGAATCGGGTTAAACTTGCCTTTATAATTAGAAATATTGACAAGCATATAACATTACAAAATATAATTGTGCTGATACTTGGAAAAGTTGTTCTCGTAGGTTCTTAGACCAACGTGGATCCAGATCAGCCTGCGAATTCGCGCATTCTGATCAAGACCCATGTTGTTTTCATGTTGTTTCACGTATCATGTAACTTCTTCATTATCTGCAGTATATTATGTAACTACAAAAGTATGGATTATGATCAGATTGCTATTTGGTGCCACTCTTGGTCCATGGTTGTCTAAATGCCATTAGGGAACTTTTTTTCAGAAATTCGGTTATGTTCGATTTGTCATTCAATAATGAAAACAATGTTTATGTGGCATTCATGTTGATTTTGACTAATAGTAAACAAATATTGAACTGAATAGTTATATCATAAATCCTTGTGGGCTGAGCATATTGACAGCAGTAGGAGTTGTTTCAATTAGAATTACCAATATAACATGACATTATAATTTAGGAAATTGGCAAGAGTAATATTACAAAATAAATATTGATGTCGAACATATGTCGTTAGCAGTTTAGAAACTGAGTAGTTTTAAAACTGCTTAAATGTTACGGAACTCATTTTAAACAGTTTCAAAACTGCTTAAAATAGTATTTATATTGTGATTTTGATATTTATCAGCGTTCTCTCTGTGCAGAACCCATCATCAAACTATCTTTTTTGGGAAGGGATCTTAATCAACACAAACAGAATCATATAGTTTTTTTTATTTGAATAACAGTTTCACCGTCTATCATCAACACCGGAAATAGATTACCAGCGAAGCGAGAGTTGGCTTACACGAAATGTGACAGCTCGTCAAAAATCAGTTTTGATGGTTTCAACCGTGACATGTTTTAAGATATTTTAATGTACATACATAGCGGATATATAAAGCTTTTGTTGTAAGTAGATCGTTTTGTTAATTGACGAGACGGATGGATTTTAGGAGCAATCATCCGACGGCTGGTACCATAAACAAAGCATGCTTTTGACGTTTACAACCAATTTATCTGAAATATCTGCGGATATTTTCGAGTTTTTGAGTTCTGAGCTAGAGAACATACAGAATGTGAAGGTATCCTAGAATTTATAAACCGAAATCCAGAGATTAAGCAAAATATTTACCAAAACAAAAAGTTAGATGTGTACGGCGAATAGAACATGATGCGTACGGCTTATAGTAAAATTACCCAAATTATGTGTAAGGCAAATAGTCATCGAAAAATCGTTTAAATTGAACGTGTAGAAAGGGCCACAATGAAAAACCGAGCCACCTCAGAGTGCCCAGAGTAAGAGAACCGCTGAGATAAAAAAGCAACATTAAAACGCACATTTATTGACAGACAATAGCTCTATTTTTCTTGATCGAGGTGATTATAAAATTACAGTAAATGTACTGGCTAGCCACAGAGGCCCTTACAACTAGCCGATACAGGCTTTACGTACGCGCTCGAGCGACTAGCCTATATTCACAAGCCGTACGGGCGTGTACGTATAGCATACTCTATGTGGATTGTCTAGTCGTATGGTCGTACAGATAGATACAATTGATATTAGGTAGTGTGGTCTTTTTAGACCTACATAATCTCAGCAACGGAACCATGGCATGTGCAGTCAAAGACAAATATAAAGCTTCTTTCAGCGTTTTACGATAACATGTTCGTACAATGTTTTACCATGAAACCCAACTTTATATAGTGAAAATGAGGTTTACAGTGGTATACATATTTCCTTTTTTTTCCTAAAACAAAGATTGGATTTTAGCCTTAGTATTCCTTAGAAGTTAGAACCGACCACTCTCATTGACCTTAATTTCCAACACACAATTATAAATACACTTCACATAAGTTGATATATCTTGCCGGATTTCAAGATTGTGCTTCAAGAAGGAAATAATTTACAAAATTTTATATTATTTTACTCTATAAAGTCACATACAAGGAATGTAATTCTGAACATTTTTGTCAAATATTTCTATAAGTATGCATTAATTCAAAATTCTAAACCGTACAAAATGCTTAATTTTGTATTTGGAATAGAAATGTAACACAGTTTAGGAAATTTTGCTGGCACTTTTCAAATTTCGCACCTGGCTCTTCAGTGGTGCTAATGATGGGTTACATGTACCTAAAGAAACAAGATCCACATTTGCCATTGAATTTACGACTGTAAGCTCAACAATTGCAAGCATAAAGCAAATTAGTACAAGATCTGGTAAAACATGACAATCTAAAAATTCTGCAAATTTTCCAAAAACAATTGAAATAATCAAGCTAGAAGTTACCTAGCCTCGTGTTTGAAATTTATTGTTTGTCCGGTAAGTCTCCGAACGTCATTGTGTGTAGTTTATGTACACAGTGACGTCATTCGGTGGTGTGATGACGTTTGCTATGTATAATGTGACTTTGTTTAGTCTTGTTGACTTTAGGTGTAAAATTTCTCTATTTTATCGCAAGGTTAGACTTTTTTTAGATTATGCCTATTTATCTGCGGGGAATTCAAGTTTTTGTGCCATATCTTATTAATGAATACTAAGTTTTCAAGCCTTACCAGATGAGGAAAATGTGGAGGCTGCGGGTCCGATTGAAATGGGTCACATGAATATCAATGAGGAAATCCTGGAAAATGTAAACACTGGCGTCACTCGGTTAAATCAAGAATTTTGTAAAAATGATTTTATGTTCTTTGAAAAATATTCATAATATATTTGAAAAGTTGGATCATAGATAAAGTGTGTGATTTCTTTTTGTTATTGTTTTACTTTTGCGTTATGAAGATAGTACCTAGCGGTTTGATAGACGGAATGGAATGGGTGCACAGACTTACCGGACGTGCAGACTCATACTGCATAACTATCATGATTGTGTAATAATTCATTTCTTGATTTTAAAAAGAAATGACAAATATACGACGTAAATCTCGTTTACACATAACGACTATTCGCCGTCCATGACTTTGACTATTCGCCGTCCAAAAAATACCAGCAAACAACTATTCGCCGTATACATCAAACATTTTTGTTACAGTAATTAGGGGCAGAAAAATATCAAACGAACATAAGAAACACATGTTAGATAAGGCAAAATGGTATTAAGAATAGGGAATGGACCTCAAACCCGAAACACAACCTTGTTAACCCGATAAAACATGTGTTTTCGCGACACGATGGTCTCAAATTCCGGTACCAAGCGACGAAAAAAATGTCTAAGGGCAGCTATTTCGATACACAGGATAAAATAGAGCCACACGTCGTTTTATTTAATCTCTTTACTATGTGCCTTGCATGCACTGGTTAGCCTGTAGTTGATAATAAAGCAATGATAAAGGTCAAAACTTACCACTCGCCCCGCGTTTATTCATACTCTCGCTTCGCTGGTAATCTATTTCCGGTGTTGATGATAGACGGTGAGTTTGGTACCGAACAGGTAAAGTTCTATAACGAATACAAAGGCCAATCATTCCCACTTCCGGTCGCACTGAAAATGATTCGTATCATAGGCATTTCGTACCTTATTTTTTACCTTTTCGTTTATATGTACAAGTTTATGCCTATCGTCCATTGTTTTAGTTAGGCAACAAAAAGATTTGTTCGACAATGTATTTATATACCTCCTATTATCTTTATCAACATATTTTTGTAGGAGAAGTCAAATTGGACAAGTCTAAGATTTCGTCGTTTGGGAAAGAATCCATGATATTTCAGAAAATATATAGAAAGGGGGGGCATTGTGCCATTTGAGACTAAAATAATGCATTCGCGAAAGCAAAATGCTAAAAGTTCCCCTTTCGTCATACCCAAGCTTAATATGTTCAAATCGTCAGCTATAAGATCTAATTTCCGGCACTTCATTAGTAATAATAAACATACAATGTGTTCTAATATAGAACAATGGATCGTTCAATATTGAATTTCGCATTAAATGGACACCATTTAACTCTTTCCAACACGGCAAAATTTTAGACTGCCTTAATTCAAAAGCTGCTGAAGACGTCAATAAGATACCATTAAAGAAGGAATTCATGTATATTCTAGTAAAGAAATTATAGGGTCGAAAGGAGAAAATGCTGCATATCAGTGTCTCATTGCTTTCTCAAGCAAATTTTGCTTTCGCAAGTATTTTTTCTAGGGACGTCAAGACCAAGTCTTGTATGAGAAAATATCAAACCTTTACTTCAACTATCCATTGTTTTATCGGCTCCAAATGACATAATTATATTATACAACATTATTTTTTCTACTTTTGCATCACTGATTTACAATTTATGACTCACATATTTTCCTTTGGAGCACCAAATATACTAGTCAAAACTCCTAACCGGCCACTTTGTTTTGCTCATTTTTGAAGAATTTACAATAATCTGATTTGTAAGAGGCTTACTTCTATCGAAAGGGTGGTCATTTGAAGAAGATTTCGTACAAACATTGCGTGTTAAAAGCTAATATTTCTCTTTGGGATAACATGAAACACAAGAACCCCCATTTTCAAAAATTACGAAAACTGCGATATTCGACAAAAATTCTGATTTAGGACCAAATAAAAATTTGATATTCTTAAAATTCATCTATCAACATTGCTAGTCAATCGATAAAGAAGCGTTATGATCGAAAGAAGAATTTGATTCTATTGAATATTGCCCAGATATGAACAGATTTCCCACAAAATACCCCACCCACCAATGTTAAAATCTATGAAAATCGAAATAAGGGGTATGGTTAAACTTGTGTCAATTTCTAAACATCTGAAACAGAATATTGGTAACATTTTAATCATTTTCGCTTTGAAAATGATTCTTCTATTCAATGAAAAACAACGATTGTGGTTATCCTGTCACGAAATGTGTCATTTGTGACAGAAATTAAGTGGCCGGTTAGATGTTTTGACGAGTATATATTGTCAATACTTTGTAACACCCTTTTCAACTATCGCTTATCTAAAAATTGTATCTATTTGGAAAAAGGTATACAAAAATGTGTAAAAGGCAACAACAACCAGCTTATATTTCCAACAAAAAAGGTCGTAATCAATAGGAAACACTCTAGATTTAATTGATTGTGCTATTAGAGTAGCTAAATGATCAACAGAAACTATTGCCTGTCTATTATGTTAACAGCTGTCAAAGAAATAGAACAGCCAAAAAGGAAATGAAAGGTCCTACTTTAAGGTAGTCCATCCCTAATGAGATTCGCGCGACATCGGAGTTATCCGGGCCACGTCGTAAACATTCGGCGGTGGGACGTTCCAAATGATTGTGCTATTAGAGTAGCTAAATGATCAACAAAACAAGTAGCAGTCTATTACTATTACAGCTGTCATTGAAATAGAACAGCCAAAAGGAAAAATGATACTTTAACATGGCTGTTACAATGATAGTTTGTGCGAGAAACGTATGAAATTTCCAACAAAATAGGTCGTAATTAATACGAGACACTCTAAATATCATTGATTGAGTCATTACTGAAGCTAAATGGTCAACAAAAATCCAGAAAGGCATCCAATTCTAATAGCAATCGATTAGACAGCACAACTAAATGTAAAATGATACTTTGACATGCCTCTATTTAGCTTTTATACTTTGTGTGCTTGTTTTTCCATCATACTAAATCAAGAAATATACAAATACGTTTTGAAGGTGACCATGGAGTGATATTCTGTTTGGTTCGAGGTTTTTTTTCCCCCACGTATGTTGCATATTGGTCTAAACCCTTATAAAGCGTTTTGTGTTTATTGATAGAGCAGACCAATGGTAAATTAAAAACAGCAGATGGATCAATAACAGAAGACATTAACATTTTTGAAAGCATATATCATAGTCAATACAGAGACATTAAGGAATACGACCCATCATTAGCTCTAAATGATTCGTGTAATGTCGGCTGTTTCCGCAACAACGGAAATAATCGAGCATGTTCGGATTTACGAAGATTTTTTAAAACATTTTTGTAAAGAGACTTCTACATTAGATTTGAATTTATACGAGCCGTTTCTTCAACGAATCCCAGCCGATGAATTTATAAAAACGTCAAATTAAACAACAAAAGACGAAAAAATCAAAATATTTTGGCATTTAGAATGACCTCCCTTTGCAAAATCACAAACTACAGCGCACCCAGTGATCTCCCCTGAATCAGAATTACGTACCTCTGACGTAATATGTCGCTATTTGGAGGTTGATTCGCACCATAAATATTTCGTTCTATAACTTGTCACTTTGTTTACCGTAATTTGGGCTTTTTCTTTGGGAAAAGGTAAGCTTGACCTTTGTCATTTCTTTCAGCAATTGCGTGGTCAAAACAAACTGCATCAAGAATTTGTTGTCGTCTTTCTTATGAAAAATATCCCTAATCCACCTTCACAATAAATGAGCTTTAATCTTATTAAAAGATAATTATGGTATTCAATCCCAACATGAATCCAGAATGGCTGTTTTCGGTAATGGAGTCTGATCAGTGGTCATTCTATCGTCCTATTGTTGTAAGTCGCTTCTTTTCTTCGAAGACATGGTAACTGCAGCTACGAGGCTTTCGTAAAAAGTGACGGTGTCTTGAAAAAAGTCATTAAAGAACAACATTGATCTTGATCAGACTGCGTGTATCATTCGGATATCCTCGGATAATGTAGATCAAAGATCGAATCATCGACTCGGAAGTGTGTGTATGAAGAAATCTTGAAAAAAATTGGATTTCTTAGCCGGAAGTGGCTACGCTTCATAAAGTAGTTTTCGAGGTCAACCAAATGCACAACCATGGCAACTTGCGGGACTTGCAGGTTGTAATCATTCCAAAAAGAGAGGACACTGGAACTGCAAACAATGTATTTCAGTATCATTGTCGCGTCATTGTTGACATTAGTCACAGACGAACGTTCTGAATTGTTGTTCTATTCTATTCTGTTCATAGTCTGAAAGTAGTTCTACGAGATGCATCCAAGGTATGATTCGATAGAGTTGTCCTTGGTGATCCAATTGTGCGTGTATATGCAGGCTGGTCGAGATTCATGCTTGACGTATCAAATGTCATAGTGACCCTAGATTCCAATTGATATGATAACAACCATTAACTTGTATAGAAACAATCTATTACGGAGTGCCAGAAAAAGACAGGTTGTCAATTTTAATTGCTACAATCATTCACAAACCAAAACATTGCGGCTTTCTTCCAAAACCTCGTAACTACAGCTTGAAACAAACTGCAGTTGAAAGGTTTTTGAAGAAACGCCGCGATATGGTAGAAAATGAACGACTAATTGGGTCATGATTTTCAATCAGCCGGTACAGAACCTTTGAAATGGTCTCTCTACATCAAATTTCAAAAACATTTTAGAAGTAGCCTATCATTCTTAATGAAATGGCTATCGTTTTTTATTTGACATATTTCAGAAATGTTTATCTGGGGGAGAAGTTTCGTAAGATGACTACTTTACCATTCAAAAATTGTGCATTTTGTTTATGACAAGATTTCGTTTGAACATATTTGGAGAAAAGCAGTAGACTAAACTTTTAATGCTGGCGTCACTTTAAGTTTTTTTACATTCATTTCTGAAATGCAAGGAATTCATTTAATATTTTTCGATGTACTTTCATTTCATTTGAATTTTAATCTAGTGTAAAATAACTTTTATTTTGGAACAATATATGAATAAATTTACGTTCGATCACAATTCAGCATTGTGTAATCATTCATATGTCAGTGCTGCAAGTGCGTGTGTCCCTTGTGGAGAACGATCTCATCTTGCTATTTGAATTATGTAAGCTATTATCTCATTGATATTATTGAACGAGAAATAATCCAATTAGCGCAAATGAATGAATGGATAATGCCATCACGCTTCGTTGACCCAATTCCATTAAGCTTCCTACAATTTTCGTGTCTAGAAAAATAGCAGACACAGGTCATGCATTTTGGTCTTTGTTTTCGATTACGAATGCTTTTAATGCTATCATTCTCATGCAAATTTTTGATTCTTCATTTTCATACCTAAAGATAATTAATGCAAAAATATTTGTTTGTACATCTTTACATGCATATTTGGGGAATATAAAGGAAATAATCGTTTAGGCTTTTTCAACAGACCAACAAGGGTCCTCTGTATCGTTTAAATACTTTGTTATGCGAGCTCTCACAGCATTTGTTGTCCAATTAAATCGGTGACTTTAAAGGACCCCACGATTATCTACGATTTACTTTTATCAATGTTGTCTTAGTGTTCGTCCTAGTTTTTGGACCATTGAAATTGCAGTATATTTGAAAATTTCCGCGTTATATTTCTTATAAACGCACTACCGGTCAGATTATGTCACGGATATACATAGCCACACCCCGTTTCCTGTACAGTAACGAAAAATGATGTATTTTTTGGGAAATGATCAGAGGTCAGATGTCAGAGGCGTGGTTTGAAGAATGACAATAGAAGCGTATGTTTTCATTGGTTGACGAACACTTAGTAGATAGAGTCTGTAAAAGCACTCTGATAGAAAATTAAAGAATCACAAGAGGATGTTTTTGTTAAGGTTTATGATTATTCCTGCTTTTATTTTTCAGTTTGTTCGATTCCCACCCAGAAGTCCAAGATGTCTTCATGTCATTCCGCTCAGTTGAAACGTCCGCTCTCGAATACAACGCCATATTGCGAGCACATGCGCTCAGGGTCATGGGGACGGTTGACAAATGCATCAATCGTCTAGATCACAGAGATCGATTACGTCATCTTATGACGGAACTGGGTATCCGGCATAAAAGTTACACAGTCAAGATCGAATATGTGGATGTGAGTAGTTCGAACTTTTCTATTTGACACTATTTCTATTTTTTCAAAAATAGGCCTTGTCATTGGAACTTATTATGCAGTTGTAGAAATGCTTTATTCATTTTGTGTCTGTGAATGCGAAACTTGCACAACAAAAGATGCTGACATATGTGTACATCAGTTGACTTCCGTGAAACTACAACGTCAATAATTCTGTAAATACGTGACCTAGATACGCTACTACCTATGAGTATTTACTTTCATTTGCGAAGAATAATTTAAAAAGAAATCGTTCCCTTAATTTCGTTGATAGATCATTAAAACCCTTCCATGCTTTTGTCGTAACTTTTCCGTCCATATTAAGCTTGCTCGTATGCTAAAACATATGGCAGGAAAATGGTATGGAAAAACATAGCGTGAAAGATTATAAAATTTAATGTATTCATTTATATAAATTCCTCAAGCCAGTTTTGTTATATTTACGTAAATGCTTACAGCCTGGTCACACACAATTCCACGTCCAAACTACTTCTATAACGCAACCAAAATATGTTGTGGGAAGTACCATTTTTGGACATGCCCCGGCCGTGACGTGGATATAGAATAGTGTATTTGACAAGGTTTTTAGTTCCAAGTTTGCTTGCGACAGATACATGCGTATAGCTAACGATAAATGATCTGGCAAAGCAGCCCTAGCTTATATTAGAGATGCTCTGCCAGGCAATTTATCGTAAGTTATATTGTTCTTTTATCTTATCTTTTGTTTTATTTTTCAGTTGATGGGGCCTCAATTTATCCAATCAATACAGCCACACTTCGAGCCTATTTGGACACGTGACCACGAGGAGGCGTGGTCTAAACTATTCGAGCTGATGTCTTTCTACATGAAGAAAGGAATGTGCAGTATTTAGTGGGGACGATTCTCAGACATATCGTCGCTTTTCATCGAAAATCTCGTAACTGCAGCTTGTTTTAAGCTGCAGTTAGGAGATTGTCGATGAAAATCAGCGATATGTATACGATTGGGATGAGGAAAAGGATCAATATTCTATTTGAGTCCTATACTGAACCAAAGAAGAGATTTTCGCAAAGTAGGATACGTGCCAGTTGTACAATGATACTACCTAGATGAATACGGTAGCTTTCAAAACGTATTTCATTTGCAAAATCGGTCAAATAATTCCTCTATAAATGCCCGATATGTTTATTCAACATGAAAACCGAGTTTCACGTGTACGTATGAGACACCTGTGTTCAAACTTGGTGAAAGTTTCTTTTTTGGTTCAGTATACATGGTGCATCTAAATCAGTCTGTGTATAGCATTGTAAAATATTTCCATTAATCCAGGCCTAGTCGTATGTATTGCAGAAAATATTGTCCTGACGTCTGCGGCTTTTATTAGCAATCATTTCATACTCTTTTGAGCCCTTTTTAGGTATGCATTCTTGGGACAATTGAACGTTTTCTGGCATGAAGGTCAGCGCCAGGTCAATATCTTTCCACAATACATGGCATCAAATTCGAAGTTCAGATCCATACAATCTATTTGGTTCTATAGTGATCTCAAACGCCAGAATGACTCTTATTCGTCATCCCAACTTGCATGTGGTCAGTGTTCTTGCAAAACCTCGTATCTCCAGCTTTAAATAGCTGGAGAAACGAGGTTTTGACATAACACCGACAATGTACATTCATGACTACATTTGTGTCTTAAGCATGCGTCGAATCTATCCAACACATATTGTGTACATAGCATGAAATAGACCCTTAAATGCTTAGTGTGGGAGCTTATCCCAAAATACTTCACTTAGTGATACAAGCACCAAATTTGGCACAAATATTCCTCAGAGTGTACTTTTTTCAAAACAAATGGTATCCACGATGAAAACCCAAAATGGCGGCCATTTTTCCAAGATGGCCGCCATCTTTTGAAGTAAAAAAATCAGAATAAATACTTCATTTCGAGATACAAGCACCAAATTTGGCACAAATGTTCCCCAGAATATACTCTTTTCAAAACATATGGTGTCCACCATGAAAAAGCAACATGGCTGCCAATTCCTAAGATGGCCGCCATCCCTATATTTAAAGAAAATCAAGAAAATCCTTCTTTTTGAAGATACAAGCACCAAATTAAGCACATATGTTCATAAAAGTACACTATTTTCAAAACATATGGTATCCACGTTAAAATCCAACATGGCTGCCATTTATCAGAATGGCCGCCATCTTCATCGAAGAAAAAAATCTGAAAAAATCCTTATCTTTGAGATGCAATCACCACATTTGACACAGATGTTTCTTAGAGTGAACTGTTTTCAAAAAAGCAAGATATCCATAGGTGAAATAAACCTTGTGGCCATTTACCAAGATGGCCGCCATTTTTATGCTTAAAATATCGGAAAATATTTCTTTTTGTGATATAAGCACCAAATTTGGCACCCATGTTTCTCAGAGTATACCATTTTCAGACATAATGGTTTCCACCAAGATAAACCAACCTCATGGCTGCCATTTTCCAAGATGACTGCCATCTCTGTAGATCACATATGGGTCAAAATAATTTCCTATGTTACAAGCACCATTTTTCTCAAGTTTTTGTGGATCAGTTATTCTTTGTGAAATATGATTTCTTACATAGCCATATTTTTGTCATAACATGATAAAAACTATGACAATTTATAACAAAATTGTTCTTGTGCTCAATAACAAAATAATTTCCAAACTTGACGGACTAACTAGAATTCAATGTTAACCAAACAATTTTGTCAGTATTGCTGTTCTTGTGAAATTGTCTTGGTCAAAATTTTCACCATGGTGTGTTAAAGAACTACTTGGCTACCACTTTAAAAAACATTCCTTTAATTTGTAATTGACATTTTGATACAAATAAAGCCACAATTATGTATCAACAACTTTTATTATATTAAGCTGCAACTTAGTGTCATTGTGATCATTTTGTAGATCTTTTAAATATTTGAACCTTTACAAATTGTATACAGTTATCTCACAAATTTTGCAGCAGCTTTGTTAGTGTTTCATGGCAGATACTTTACTGTACGGTATTTTGAAGAAAATATAATCTAAGAAACATTTGTGCGAAATGGGGGCTTGCATGACAAAATCAAAGACCACTATTTTGACTTTAGTAAAGGTGGACTTATTTGAAATCACAAAGGTGTTTTGACTTTTCAGGACGATGTCATGCATTTTGAAGAATGTATGTTCTGCGAATTATATATGACTATATATCAAAGTATACAGTAAGGCATTTTTGTGCATGCACATTTTATTAAGTGAAAGATTTGTCAAATACAATGTATATCTAAAAAGGCCCCAAACTGTTTTTACATAAAATGTTATGCATTTTTAATTCCCTGTTTAACTGACAACAGGGTTTGTCGTTTATTCTATATTTTAAAAATATGGAAAACTTTATTATTTTATCACAATTTGATGTTTATTCGTTCATAATTGTATTTAAGGCCTCTCAGCCCATTATATATTTTGTACAGAATAACGATATACGTAGAACGAATAAGTTACTTCCTTTATATTGCAGAAACAATCTATATTTTATATTTCATAGTTTGTAGTTTATGATTTGTCATTGGCCATGAAGAACCCATGTCTTTAATTTTATACTAAGACAACTATTTTGGTGGGAAGCATTTTTTACGATGACAAAGCTTGTTAAGAGATTACTTTTTGATGTTTCAATGACAATTTATGTAGGATTGAACACAATAAATTTGGTTATATTGAATTATAGTTTGATACTTGTATAGATGATAATCGAAATGGCCACCATATAGGCCTATTGAAATGTCAGCTGATTTGTCTTCACCTACAAGGATAGTATTCCATGAATAGGACCGCGCTATTAACATGCAGGAACTTTGATGCGCATTGCAAAAAACAAAATGATAACACATTTAGTTACAATCCTCTAAAAAACAAAAACATAACCAACAGCAAAAACATAACTGACATAACCCAAACTAAATGTTACAACTGCTTTGCAAATGTTATCAAAGTCAGGTTATACATGATTTTTTGAAGAAATATGTTGTAATGAATGTCGAAATGAATGTTGAAGTAAGGCGAATTGAAAACTAGATTATCTACATGTATATACATACTACAGCCATTTTGAAAAGAAAATGGAAGCACATCCCGATACCTCAAGTATGATAACATCTTTTACAAACATCTACTCCACAAAAAAAAAAAAAAAAACGTTTGTGTAAAAAATCTATTTTACATCGAAAATATTTTTTACCCATATAGAGATCTATATATAGATGGCAGCCACCTTTGAAAATGACAGCCATGTTGTTGTGTTTTTAAAGTGGATACCATTATTTTGAAAATAGTACACTCTTAGGAACATGTGTGCCACATTTAGTGCTTATATTGCAAAAAGAAGCATTTTACAATATGTTGAGTTACAGAAATGGCGGCCATCTTAGAAAATGGCCACAAGGGTAATTTCACTGTAGATATCTTGCTTTTTGAAAATAGTTAACTCTAAGAAACATCTGTGTCAAATTTGGTGATTGTATCTCAAAGATAACGATTTTTTTCAGATTTTTTTCTTCTATGAAGATGGCGGCCATTCTGGAAAACGGCAGCCATGTTGGATTTTTAAGATGGATACCATATGTTTTGAAAAAGTATACTTTTATGAACATGTGAGCTTAATTTGGTGCTTGTATCTTCAAAAAAAAAGGGTTTTCTTGATTTTCTTTTAATATAGGGATGGCGGCCATCTCAGAATTTGGCAGCCATGTTGGTTTGTCATGGTATATACCATATGTTTTGAAAAGAGTATATTCTGGGGAACATTTGTGCCAAATTTGGTGCTTGCATCTCGAAATGAAGTATTTTTTCTGATTTTTTACCTCTAGAGATGGCGGCCATCTTGGAAAAATGGCCGCCATATTGGTTTTTCATCGTGGATACCATTTGTTTTGAAAAAAGTACACCCTGAGCAACATTTGTGCCAAATTTGGTGCTTGTATCACAAAGTGAAGTATTCTGCCACTTTTTGGACTTAAGCTCCCCCACTACTACGTCTGTTATCGAGCCACTTTTCCTCCGGAATCCCTGCGCCTCTTGAACAATTTCAGACCGGTTATCAACCCTGATACTACTTCAACACGAAGTAGTATCAGGGTAGATAACCAGTCTGAGATTGTACATGGGCTAAAAGGGCTTCCTTAGGAAAATGGTACGGTAAAAACGTAGCTCGAAAGGGTCTATTGATAAATCATCATTGTCAATCAAATATATATTGACCAATCAAGAAATTGTTTGAGGCATTTTGTAGCATTACTTGTTTATTTCGTGTTTTTCTCCAGCACAAAATGCTACCTCTGCAAAATTAAATGCACAATCTATCGTTTTTATTAGAAATTCCAAAGAGAATTTATGTTGGTATACAAAATAATTCATATCGCTGAAAAGAATTGTCTTCTCCTATCATATTCACGGTAATGAATATCTCATGTCTGCAGCCATTTCAATTGTTTTTTACTATCATAATACTTGTTTTATGTTTTCTTGATCTTCTATATCTGTAAATGGGGTTAAATATTTCCAAACAGGAAGCCATTAATTCGTCCTGTTCTCGTTTCTTTGAAATTAATCATGGACCTGATACAAAGGGTCCATAAATAGGATTTGAGAATATCATGTTTTCGGATCAGCATGTACCTAAGTGAAGCCTTAGAAGGATCACAATCGCGCTCTCACGATTGCTACAGTCTATGAGGAAGCTAAGATATGAATCGTGATCAGACTGTATTGTCTACGCCGGGTGACGAGGATCGAATAAAATTCCTTGAAATGGAGGCATATTGTCCAGCTAGTGGCATTAAAACGATGGTTTTGACTGCTGCCAGAGATGTTACTTTGCATTTTTTGCAACACACATGTATGGTAAATAGAGTAAAAAATTATTAGATATTGAATTTATATGCTAATGCAATTGTATTCTACATTTTTACTGAATCGTTTAAATATAGTTTTAGTTCCATACTGGTTATGTCTAAATGGGACTTTTTGGTTTACACCCAGTGCCTGCGTCTCCGTATGTCTGTTACTGTAATTAGATTCTAAAGACCCAGTCACATAAACAAGTGCACACCCACATCACAGCCGGAGGACTTCTAAAAAGAATTTTAATTCAGGTATTTAATTGTCTAGCATGCAACATCATAGACGCGACGTCAAAAGTTGGGGTACAACAGCGTAACGTCGCGTAACGTTGATTTTTGTCATTTTAACGTCTTTCGTGCGTGATGTGCTTATAAACCAACATAAGCGTCACTTTTCAAACCGCAATATATCTATTGTTAAAAATAAAATCTAAATTGATATACATTTTAATGTTCATTATGTAATAGGCGTTTACTTCACAAATAACAAAACTGTACATTTTAACAATACCATAATATTAACAAAACTGTACATGATAAATTATATTACAGAATATGACTAATGATATAAAAGCTACAATATCAATGAATTTCGTGCTATGAATAGACTGGGTTTGCGTTATGTATTGATAAACCGTCTGTGTTGTTACAAAACCTCGTAACTTCGGCTCGAATCAAGCCGTAGTCACGAGATTTTGTAACACCGCATACGAAACAGATCTATATTTGTTTTTCCGAAATCACGTCAGGTTTGTTGGATAAAATCGTTCCCTATTTATTGCAGTGTTATCAGTCCGTTCCTTATTGTACATAGTATGGATCCATTCAATTTTGCATGTCTAAAATATGGTTTAGATGTACTGGTATTTTTTAGTATAAGCCGGTTTCGGTAATTTAAAAAATAAAGGCATTAATAGTTGCCTTTACAAGCGATCATTGGATACCATGCATATTTTACGTTACTGGGACGATTAATGAAACGCTGGAAAACGATAAAATCGAGCGTGTTGCAATGAAATATTCTGAACAATATTTATGTCGTTTGAAATATAGTTCAGATGTATTTTGTCATTCAAATATTATGCTGTTATTTAAAAAAAAAATAAAATAATAACTTTATTTTTAAAATCAAACCCTTAAAATCAAAGAACAAATTTACAAAACTTACGACCCGTCTTTATTTCTTCTTTATTATACGCATTTTGCCATTGTTTTCTATTCTTGCACCCTCTTTCGTTTGTGATAATGTTGATATCATATTTCCTTTTTTTGGCGGTACTTGATGAGTCGTTGACGTGCCCTTTTCCTTTTATATCTTTGTAATGCGCAAGGGTTTGCGCAGCGTTATGGCCCGCTCCTGCAAATGACGTCAACGTATTCTTTTGTTAAATTTGGGACATTTTTTGAAATGCTGCTTTAAACACAATTATGGCGTTATTTTTCGACCGATCATAATGAAATTTCGCATGTCGAAAATATGGTTTAGATGTATTTTTTTATCAGAAGCCGATTTTGGAAATTTAGAATATAAAGGCAAAAACGACTGCTTTTAAAAAACGACCGTAGGATTTTTTACGTATTTTACGTTACTGGGACAATTTATGAAACGCTGGAAAACGATAAAATTAAGTGTGTTGCAATGAAATATTCTGAACAATATTTGTGTCGATTGAAATATAGTTCAGATGTATTTTGCCATTCAAATATTATACTGTTATTCTAAAAAATAATGAGTTTAACTTTATTTATAAAAACGAACCCTTATAAATAAACAACAAAGTTACAAAACTTACCGGCGCCATTCACCGCCGCCATCTTGCTACCGGCTAACACCATCAATGTCAAAATGATGTCATGTTTTGTTTGACGCCCGTGCATTTTCGTTATGCAATTTCGCGCGTTTTTGATAAGAATTCGCAAAACAGGTACATTTTTCCTTTCGGTACAGAGCGTAAAATGTTACAAGTTACGACGTCAAATTTGTTGTATTTTACACGCATTACATTAAAAGAATGGCAGTTATTGTTGTCTCAGTTAATCGAAATATATATATTGTAAAAGTACAAAATAGCACGATTCCAATGGTATATGATTATCATATGCGGCTCGTTACAACAAACAATTGTTTTCCAAATAGTACAGTCAGTACCGTCTTTTCGCAAGTGTACCCCAACTTTTGACGTCACGTCTCACAATTGCATTTTTCTATTCATATCTATTTTATGTCACAAAAATTTCTTTGGAGCAACCGAAATCAAGTTTTTTTGTTAGATTGGGTTGTAAATGGACGTTGCATGAAATAAGACACCGATCTCTTTTAATAGCGTCATTTTCGTTACCAAGTACAAGGGACATAACCCAATATAAGTAATCAAATTGCACATGTAAGAGTTGTCTTTCATATAGCGGTACACTAAGTTTAGAAGTTCCTCAGTGGAGAAGCCTATGGAAAGCACTTGGAAAGACATTGCTTATAGCATTGCTTATAATAAGAATATTCTCATTTCTCTCAATATTTTCTATATAAAGCATACACATTTCTGCTTTTGACGCCATTCATTTTTTCGTCTGCAACACTTCAATTTGTACCTTCCTAAAATGTTGCTACTTAGGGAAGGGCTAGAATAAGATGGCCGATCTTTGGCTCCAAACTAGATAGTACCATAAGTGCTTTCTAAAACAAGATCTTTATATTACGTTCTTGTAAGAAAAAAGAACAGTGTGAAAAAAAAAATGATGCAAAAGAAGAGAACAGGTGACGTTTTCTGTCTTTTTTTGTCTACAGTTCCTATCATTATTTGCATTTATTTTGTCGTCTTTAGCAGCTTTCAAATTTGATCATTCAAAAATTTGTATCATGTGATATCATAAATAAACGAAAGAAATCCAAACTTTGTATTTCAGTCATCTTCGCAAGCCAAGGGTGACATCTACGTAGGTGGGTTCAACCTTGGCTAGCGAAGATGTATTACAGTAAGATGGCTGACAATTCTTTCTTTGTACAAATCATTTTGTATATAGATCATCGTAAATTGAATAAAATATGTTTTTGTCGAGAAATTAGTTGTCGTTTTCCTTGGTAGAGGCTTAACCCATCACCATACATTAACTACTTTTGAGTCCCCTTAAGAATAAGACTTTGGAAAACATTGTGGAAAATGAAGAAATTGCTTGTGACAAGCAATTTCTTCATTTCCCACAATATTTTCTACCCCAAAAGACCAAAATTTATTATATTTCGTTCGCTTAAATTGTCGTCTGCAACATCTTTGAATTTGGCCGGTCTAAAATTTTGTCGTTTGGTAATGGGTTAAAACAAACCTTGGTCCCCACATCTATAAGGTACAGCCCGGTAACTATATTATGGCACATGCTTAAAAGATATTCTTTATTTACAACACTATATTGAACTCGAAATGAATTTAATTTTGGATGCGATCGTTTGAATCTTGAAGGTGTTCGACACCTGCAAGATTCAAACCAACGCCTGCAAAATTTTAATCAAACATTAAGAACGCATATATTGCGTTTATATTCACCTGAAAGGGTGTGGCTAAGCCAAAAGGTTATTCGACGAGTTTACTTCTCGATACCTTGGTTAACATAAGGGAAAAACGTGCGGCACGAGCATGAAAACATTTCGAAATTGAAAGACTGTGCGATTGTAAAACGTGTTATTAAAAAACCTCGTAAATGCAGCTTGATTCAAGCTGCAGTTACAATAATTTGCAATAACACCGACGATTTACCGCTAATTGAAAACGCTGTTTCTCCTCAATCTTCAATGTAATAACCGTTTACTAGGCTCCGCCCTTTCTCCCGAAAAAAATCAGAATATATCTTTGTTTAATATGTAAAATTTGTAAACATGTACCATGATATCGCGCGTTGACTATGGATCGTTAGGATTTGGTTTATGATCCGAATGGCAACAAATTTTGTGCAAAAAATAGACTGAGTTTACGGTTATGTTTTGATAATCCGTCGGTGTTGTTATAACATCTCGTAACTACGGCTTGATTCAAGCCTTAGTTTCGAGATTTTATAACAACACCAACTAAATACTATTTATTTGTCCGCAATTACGTCACGGTTTACTTGATAAAATCGTTCCCTATTTGATGCAATCCATCTGTGTCAGAAATCGTAAGCTTTGTCACGTTGAATTGGAGAGCATGAAATAAATGTCGTTGTTAATGCAAAACCTCGTAACCTAGTATCTCATTTTTTGGAAGTTTTTAAAGGAGAAGAAAACTTTAATAACATTTTCGAAACTGAAAGGTTTTACTTGAAATTCGGACATTTATTGTGCATAAGTAATGTGTCATTATAATACTGATAAGTAAAATTATCCAAACACTGCAATAACTTTCTACACTGGATACACAAGGTTTTACTTTTAAAAAAAATGAAAAAAAAAAAAAAAAAAAAAAAAAAAAAAAAAAAAAAAAAGAAAAACGACGTACGATGTTTTGCATTTAACGGTTACCTTCTTCCTATATAGGCACTGATGTTAGTTTTTAGCCTCTATTATTTTCCTTCTTGGAAAGTTGGTCGTATGTATACAAACAAGTAAGAATCTACCTAACACTTACCAAATGACAACATTTAATCTTGTTTAATACTACTCAAAGATAAAAGCTGCTGCATCCACCAAAATTATTTTGTATAATACGAAATTTGTGTGCAGTATGGGACGGAAAGTATTGACGAAAAGAGAGAAAATAGTTACACGGTTAAGTGGAATGGTATCGAACTATTGTAATTTTGCATGTGTTGTTTGTTATCTTGTCTTGTGTCATACAACTTCAAATTTCGAACCAATGCGCGCAACATTGAAATAACTAGAATTTGCAATAGAATATCATATGACTAGACAAATTAAGAAATTCATGTTTATCCCCATTTTGTATAGATTCTATCTCGACCATTGTCATATGCAGTTAAGAAACTTGAAATTGTAAGCACACGTAATATTAAACGAATTACATGTATAGTAAAAGGCAAAGACACATACAAGGGTCGAACCAACTCGTGCAAACTTGAAAACTCATACAAGTCGGTCAGTCAGCTGATGTATACTAGATCTACATCACATACATTTGAGCCGAGATCTGAAAAACGCCCCTTACAGCATCTGAGACATACATGTTCATGTTTCAACAGCAGCCTAGGTGCAGACCACCGGGATCCACGCTGCTGTCTTAAGGTGGCTACAGGTCACGAAGAACCTAATGGAGACCAACACTGGGTCATGATCAGGATGCGTGTATACGATGGCTGATCTGGAACCATGTTTGGCTCAAAAGCATTAATGGATATTTTTCCAGATCCCGACTTATTTACATGTCCCCTCTTACATTACAAAGACGTACATGTTGTACAGCAAGATGCAAAATGTGAAGCGCTAGAGTTCTGCGAAAATGAAAAATAAATTCACTCAATTCAATTCTCCAATAGGGAATGATTTTATCTAGTAAACAGTGACGTGATTTCGGACAAACAATTATTATTATAGTATATCGTGGGTGCTGTTATTTAATCTCGTAACTACGGCTTGATTCAAGCCGTAGTCACGAGATTTTATAACAACACCGACAGTTTATCAAAAGATGATGATAAATCAAGTCTATTTTAAGGACAAAATTCATTGCCATTGTCTGATATCATTAACCTATGTGAGAGAACAGCTGGGGCACGGTTATGGTGTTGCGGAAGTGCTGATAGTAGAAACAACAGGAATCCATAGTTAGGTGCTCTAGCCGCCGCGATGTGACCATAGCAGTTGAAACCCAATTAACCTACTCTCCATTGCCGAGTTCTATTGATTAAACCATCAAATATGACCTCTGCAGTTTTCGGTACGCCAACAGCCTATTTGGTCGTCATAATCTAATTATAGCACATCATTTGAATTATCGAATTAAAATCATTCAGTTTTATCTTGCATGATCATTACGTATACATTACGTCGCTTCTATTTTTGGCTGAAGCCGGTTACATTTGAATTGTCGAATCAAAATCATTCAGTTTGATCTTGTTTGATTACGTATACATTACGTCGCTTCTATTTTTGGCTGAAGCCGGTAATTTGAAGCGTCAGCCAATGAGAGTTTGTATCAGCTTTTTAAATTGTTTTGTTGTGTATCGCCAACGATTGGATACTGAAATCCCGCCAAGGCCCCGAGATTAGACGTGAAATGACCCCGCGAGAACAGAGCTCATTCTATCGAAATGGAATGTAGAGATAATGTGCTCTGTTCATAAGAGAGTAAATTAACCAAACACGCCGATTCATATAACAAGGATCACAATTCTTCATTCCTTATCTGTTTTGATTGTGACTTACTTCCCTTGGCAATAGATATAACATAACTCTTTCCCAATTTAGTCCGGACTTTTACAACTCGACTAGATATTAGTTGAGAGACCCTTGATGAAAAAGAAGAAAATAATGACCAGGATTTTCTCCTTTTCCACAAGAAGTTCAATAATTTGATATCACATATTGTAGAAGAATCTTTTAGTAGACCATCTTCACACACTCAAAATAAGTGTTTAGATACATGTAATTTAGCTTTAGCATCATTTACTTAACCTTTTCCAAACAGAACCTGGCTTTAACTTCGCTGGTAGAAAAGGCTATGCAAATATTGAGGCACCTTATTATTTAATCCAAGTTTTCTCTGATTAAATTCGCTCTTTGATACGAGTATGTTGATGTCATTCATTTACATAAATGAGCAACATCAAGATATCAAAGAGCGAATTTCATCAGAGAAAACTCGGATTACTTATTATTATATCAATATCTCAGACACATCCCTAACATTTGATCGTATGAACGATAGGCACGTATTGTCTGACAGGTGATGTATTCTACGAGTCCCATGATTGTTATTAGATCAGCAGAAAATGGTCTTATTAAAATTCTATAACGGAGAATTTCTGACAAAACTGAATGTGTCCACCTTTCTCAAAAGTAAGACTTAATTTTGACTGCCTTTATCCAGAAATCCATGAAAAGCAATGATAGAAAATTGAAAATGTCGAATACCAAAGTCGATAAATAACTATATGAAATTGTTGAATTTAAAAAGCACAAAACAGATGTTACAGATTGAAGAAAATACCGGTAACAGAAAACTCTGAGGGAAAGCGAGAATTGCGGATTATAACAATTTTCTTGACTTCATAGTGTTTTCTTATCCATCATTCAAACCAAGTCTTGTCCGTAAAAAAAACTAGAATGGACAAGAGGGCCAGAATGGCCCTATATCGCTCACCTGAAAGAAGTTTAAGACACACCCCAACACCGTTGCCAAATTTGTTTCAAATTGGCCCAATGCTTGAAATTTAAAGAATTTTCTTATGATTTCTCCAAGTCCGATAAGCCACGCCCTACCACGCCCACTTTCTTTGTCGAATACAAAATTTGCCTACAAATTTTGAAAAGGGTCACTAAAGGAACATTTAAGGAACATTTCAGAAAGTTTGCTTCAAATCGGGCCAATGGTTGATTTTTAAAGAATTTTCTTAGGATTACTGTAAGTCTGATAAGCCACGCCCATTTTTTTCTGACGAATAAAAAATTTGCGAACAAATTTTAAAAAGTGTCACACAAGGAACATTTCTGCCAAGTTTGGTTCAAATTGGGCCAATGGTTGATTTTTAAAGATTTTTTTATGATTTCTCCAAGTCCGGTAAGCGCTGCCCTGCCAGGCCCACATTTTTAGACGAATCAAAAATCCGCGAACAAGTTTTGAGAAGGGTCACTAAAGGAACAATTCTGTCAAGTTTGGTTCAAATTGGCTCATTGGTTGATTTTTAAAGAATTTTCTTAGGTCCGATAAGCCCCGCCCTGCCACGCCCACATTTTTTGACGAATCAAAAATTTGCAAAGACCTTTTGAGAATGGTCTCTCAAGGAACAATTCTGCCAAGTTTGATTAAAATTGGCCCAATGGTTGAATTTTAAAGAATTTTCTTAGGATTCTCTAAGTCCGATAAGCCCCGCCCTGCCACGCCCATATTTTTTGATGAATCAAAAATCCGCGAACAAGGTTTGAGAAGGGTCACTCAAGGAACATTCCTGCCAAGTTTGGTCAAAATTGGCCCATTGGTTGTGGAGAAGAAGATGTTTGAAGAAATTGTTGACGGACGGACGGAGAGACAGACGGACAGACGGACGACGGACGGTGAGTGACCACAATAGCTCACCTCGAGCACTTTGTGCTCAGGTGAGCTAGAAACTCAGTGCAGTCTGAGCCAACCATTCCAAGGCTCTTGGGTTACATGTAGAAACCTTGCTCGGCCAATATCCTTTCTGACGTTTTTCTGAGGACAATGGATGAATTTCGAGGAATCTATGGTTAGGTGCTCCAGCTGCATCGATATGGCCGAAATACCGTTAAAAGTGACATTAAACCCGTTCAATCAATCATTCTTGTATGTTCGGGAAAGAGCTAATTGATTACTTTTCCATCGGCTCGCGGAATAAACATGCTAATTGACAGGCCAGTAATTCTAGATGACTAATCCATCAATACACGATTGATACAAACGATTTTTAACCATTCTTTACACCCCTACTTTTCAACAAAAACCTTGTAACTACAGCTTGATTCAAGCTGTAGTTACGAGGTTTTTGATGAAAATCGACAACAGATGTTTTGCTTTTATATTTTTTTTTATTCTTCTCTCGCAGAAATATCGGAAATCGATGACATCGTGAACTTCAACGCAGTTTTCTGTCGATCTGTCTTATTGGAAAAATCTGAGCTTTTATTTAAAAAAAACTCGTAACTACAGATTGTTCCAAGTTGTAGTTACCAGGTTTTTGAAGAAACGAGGCGGAATAATGTTGATTGGAGAACTTTACTGTAATAAGGTACGCTGCGAATTGTTCGTGGAAAGCGGTGGTTAGGGTTACGATTTGTGTATTGGAATTATTGCAAGGAAGTGTGCGTGGAATTGTTCGCAACAGGTATGCTTTGAATTGTCGTATGCATAGAGAAGCTTTTTGTCGCCCTATAAGATAAAGGCATTTAAAACAATGTGAAACATGAAAAAAATGTCAGTGAAAAGCAATTTCTTTATTTCCCTATAATGTTTCCTACATCCCCCACACCCAAGAAAAAAATATCAAGGTTCATTCACTTTCAAGATCACTGAATTTAGACCAGTCCCAAAACATGCCGTCTTGCAATGTTTTAATAATTGCAAACTAGGAAAAAATGATGCATGCGTTTTACTTTTAGTATTACAATTTGTGTATTTGAATTATTGCAAAAAAGTGTGCGTGGAAGGATTCGCAACAGGTATACTACGAGTTGTTGTTTGTTGTATTTTAAAATTAACCCTTTCCCAAGCAGCCAACTGTCGGGGGGGGGGGGGTATACAAAAGCTTCAGGCTCAGCAGAACACAAAATGGATATTGGTAAAGGAATGATCTATGTAAAATATAGCACCGAAACATTGACACAAAAAGAGAAAATCTGCATTTTCTTCTTTTGTTTAAAAAATTCTCAAACTCTTTCTGTTAAGGACGTCAAAACGTGTCTTTTTCGTGAAAGGGTTAACAAAGTTAACCAGATAAAAATAGAATAGTAGGATGCAATGCTGCATATAATTTAAAAAAAAGGATTTGTTTATTAGAATTATTGCTTGGAAGTATGCATGGAATTGTTTCCAAGGTATGACCCAAAAGTTGTCGTATGACGATTGTTTGAGGTCTAGGATATCGTTGGAAAAATAAGCGATACTCAGTAATTTTGCAATAATTAACCCTTTCCCAAACAAGACCTGGATTTGATGTTCCTAAGAGAAAAGACTTGGGAAAACATTGAAACAAAAGAAGAAACTGCTGATAACCAGCAGTTTCTCCTTTTGTCTCAATATTTTTATGCCATATTTTAAACAAATTTTATCTTTAATAATTTCCATTGATTTATATTTGGCAGTTTTTGAAGTGAACCACCCTAAAATCTTGACGTTTGGTAATGGGTTAAGGAAGGAAGTAGGGTCATGAAGCAATAATGGTGTAGGCCTACGTCTAAAGAAGCTCAAAGTCAAAGGTCAAGGACAAAAAGTCAGATGTCTTTGTACAAAATGAAAGGCCTTGATAAACGTCGTCGGTGTTATTTCAAAACCTCGTAATTCCAGCTTGAGTTAGGCTGGAGTTACGAGGATTTGTAATTTAACACCGACTACATGCGAAATACCAAGAATCTTTCTTGAATTGAAAATAATACTCAATGTTAAAAGTTTTTGTCTTCGTAACCGACGAGCTGACGAGGCCGATGCTGTGATATTACATGTAGCTTCCAGAGCAACAGGTGAGACGGGGCACATGTACCAATTTTGACATTTCAAATGCAAATCCTATTGAAATTAATGAACAATAATAATTTAGATACATTGTAACTAGTATATTTTCAAAAGCAAGTACCGGTACTGCCTCCTATCTCTGCCTTCGTAAAAATGAAACAAGAAAAGGCAAATTAGTCCTCACGACATACTTTCCTCATATTGGATGAAATAAGATTAACCCTGTCCCAGATAAGACCTGGTTATGACATCCTTATAACAAAAGGTTTGGCAAAATATTGAGACAAAAGAAGAAAATGCTGATAATCAGCATTTTCTCCTTTTGCCTCAATATTTTTTTAGCTATATAATACATTAATCCTGTCTTTATCAACTATTACGTTGACCCCCCCCCCCCAGCAGCTCTTGCAGTGGACCACCTTGAAATTTTGTGTTTGTTTGAGAAAGGGTTAATAAGATAAATCACACCCAAATCCAATCTCAACACGGCGACTATCAAATAACGCCTTTTGTCATAAGGAAGCTAACTAAATAAGGCAACCTTTTTTGACAACCAAACAAGCTTTATCGACCCAGACAGATTGATTTTGATGTAACAAAATTCTTCCTTAAACCTCTCTTATACAGGCCTAGGTTTCTCAAACATGTCTTGATTTTGGTATTGGGAATGGGTTAAATAAGATAAACAACACCCATATCCAATCTCAATACGGCGACTATCAAATAAGACCCGTTGTCATAAGGAAGCTAACTAAATAAGAACGTCTACTATTGACAACAAAACTAGCTATCGGCACAGACAGATTGATTTTCACAACAAAATTCTTCCTTAAACCTCACATAGATAACTCAAGGTTTAACAAACATGTCTTGATCTTGGCATTGGGGAAGTGTTCAATAAGACAAACCACACCCATATTCAATCTCAATACGGCGACTATCAAAAAAGGCTCGTTGTTATAAGGAAGTGAACTAAATAAGGCCACCATTTATTGACAACCAAACGAGCTTTATCGGCACAGACAGATTGATTTTTATGTAAGAAAACACTTCCTTAATTCTGTATCAAACGGTAAAATATGAAGCAGATCCAGTTTGAAAGTTGCTGCACATGACAACATGAGTTTTCATGAAAATGAAATTTGTGTATGATAAAGCGCAGAAAATATTGAGGCAAAAGGAGAAAATGCTGATTATAAGCATTTTCTTCTTTTGTCTCAATGCTTTCCAAAGCCTTTTCTGTTAATCACGTCAAAACCAGGACTTGCTCGGGAAATGGTTGAATTAATAAGATAAATCACAGCCATATTCAATTTCAATACGGCGACTATCAAATAAGGCCCCGTTGTCATAAGGAAGCTAACTAAATAAAAACGTCTTATATTGACATCCAAACGAGCTTTATCGGCACAGATAGATTGATTTTCCATAATCCTTCCTTAAATCTTTTCCAATACATGCCCAGGAAACACTTGGCACAATATTTAGACAAAAGAAAACCATGCTTATGATCAGCATTTTCTTGTAAAGCAGAAATTTACGAGTATCTTCTTTTTTCAGTATTTGTAAGCCAACTAAATAAGAACGTCTTTTATTGACATCCAAACGAGCTTTATTGACACATACAGATTTATTTTAACAACAAAAACTTTCATTAAACCTCTCCTAGACAAATCCTGGTTTAACAAACTATGTCCTGATTTTGACCTTCACGATAGGAAGTATTTTGGTGAATATCGAGACAAAAGAATGGAGGATGGCAACGGGCATTTTCCCTATTTGCTTCTATATTCCCTTTAGTTCAGTATAACTTAATCAAATAATATAATTACTTCTTTATTGACAACCATACGAGTTTTAATTTTCCAAACAGTTTGGTAAATTCTTACTTAACCCTTTCCCAAACATTTACATAAATGAGCAACATCAACATATCAAAGAGCGATTTTCATCAGAGAAAACTCGGAATGTAAATGATCGACATCAACAAATCAAAGAGCGAATTTCATCAGAGAAAACTAGGATTACTTATTATTATATCTATATCTCAGACACATCCCTAACATTTGATCCTATGAACGATAGGCACGTATTGTCTGTCAGGTAATATATTCTCCGAGTCTCATTGCTATTAGATCAGCAGAAAACGGTCCTGTAAAAATGCTATTATGTAGAATTTCTCACAAAACTGATGGTGTCCACCTCTCCCAAAAGTAAGACCTAATTTTAACTGCCTTCATCTAGAAAGCCATGGAAAGCAATGGTAGCAAATGAAAATTAATCGAATACTAATTTAAAAGTGGTAAATAATTATATGAAATTGGTGAATTTAAAAAGCAAAAAAAACCAGATGTTTTAGAATGAAGAAAATACCGGCAACAGAAAACTCTGAGGAAAGAGAAAATTGCTGATTATAAGAATTTTCTTAACTTCACAGTGTTTTCTTATTCATCAATCAAACCAAGTCTTGTCCGTAAAAAAACTAGAATGGAAAACTCAGTGGGTAATGTCTGAGCCAACCATTCCAAGGCTCTTCGTTTACATGTTGAAACCTTGATCGACCAATAACCTTTCTGACATTTTTTCTGAAGTCATTGGATGACTTGCCAGGAGTCTATGGTTAGGAGCTCCAGCTTCAGCGATATGACCGATATACTGTTAAAAGTAGCATACAACCCATTCAATCAATTATTCTTGTATGTTCGGGAAAGAGTTAATTGATTACTTTTCCATCGGCTCGTGGAATAAACATGCTAATTGACAGGCCAGTAATTCTAGATGACTAATCCATCAATACACGATTGATACAAACAATTTTTAACCATTCTTTACACCCCTACTTTTCAACCAAAAACTTGTAACAACAGCTTGATTCAAGCTGTAGTTACGAGGTTTTTGGTGAAAATCGACAACAGATGTTTTGCTTTTTTACTTTTTTTATTCTTCTCTCGCAGAAATATCGGAAATCGATGACATCGTGAACTTCCACGCAGTTTTCTGTCGATCTGTCTTATTGGAAAAATCTGAGCTTTTCTTTTAAAAAAAAACTCGTAACTACAGCTTGTTCAAAGCTGCAGTTACGAGGTTTTTTGAAGAAATGCGGTGGAAATCATGTTGATTGGAGAACTTTACTGTAATAAGGTACGCTGTGAATTGTTCGTGGAAAGCGGTGGTTAGGGTTACGATTTGTGTATTGGAATTATTGCAAGGAAGTCTGCCTGGAATTGTTCGCAACAGGTATGCTTTGAATTGTCGTATGCATAGAGAAGCTTTTTGTCGCCCTTTAAGATAAAGACATTGAAAAACATTATGCAAAATGAAGAAATTGCTAGTAACTAGCAATTTCTTAATTTTCTATGATGTTGTCTACCCCCCCCCCCCCCCCCCCCCCGCGACAGATAAATGAAAAGTTCTATTCACTTGAAAATGTCGTCTGCAAGGTCGTTGAATTTTGACCAGTCTAATAAAGTTAATAAGAGATCATTGCAGTAATAGGTAGCAATAATTCATAATGCATGTATTTTACTTTTAGTATTACATGTACGATTAGTCTATTGGAATGCTTGCAAGGAAGTGTGCGTGGAATTGTTTCCAAAGGTCATGACATAGATGCTGTCGTAAGATGATTGTTTGAACATAACAGGTAGGTTAACCCTTTCCCAAACAAGACCTGGTTTTGACGTCCCTAATAGGAAAGGCGTTGGAAAACATTGAAACAAAAGAAGAAACTGCTGATAATCAGCAGTTTCTTCTTTTGTCTCAATATTTTCTATGTCATATTTTACACAAATCCTATTTCTAATCTATTTAGATTTTGAAGTGGATCACTCTTAACCCATTACCAAACAACAAAATTTTAGCCTAGTCCAAACTCATAGGTGTTGCAGACGACAATTTCCATTGAACAATATTTAACATTTTTGGTCTTTCTTGGTAGAAAACATTGTGGGAAATGAAGAAATTGCTTGTCACAAGCAATTTCTTCATTTTCCACAATGTTTTCCAAATCCTTTATTTTGTGGGACGTCCAAAAGCGTCAATGTGTGGCAAAGGGTTAAATTTTGCCGTTTGGGAAAGGGTTAAAGAAGTACTTGTAATTAAACACAATACTCCGTAAATTTGCAAGATTAGGCAGGAGGTAGGACTACGTGTAGCTATGTGATTGACGTCTAAAGTAGCTCAAAGTCAAATGTCAAGGACAAAAAGGTCAGACGTCATTGTACAAAATGAAAGGTCTTGAAACATTTCGAGAAATATCAAGAATTTTTCTGAAAAAGAACATTATCTTATTTGAAAAGTTAACGTTCGTGTCTACGTAACCGATGAGGACGAGGCCGACGCTGTGACATGAGGCCTACATTTAGCTCCCCGGCCATGAAGTCGCGACCCACAAAAGCAGAACAACAGGTAAGACAGGGTAATGGCGTATGCGTACTAATTTTGTTATTTCAAATCAAACCCCTACGAGGATTGATGAACAATAATTTAAATATCGCATTTTTGAAATTAAATACCCTCTTCTATCTGTTCCAAAATGTAAAAATGAAAAAAGGCAAATGAGTCCTCACGATATACTTTCCTCGTTGTATGAAATAAGATTAATAAGATAAATCGCACGCATATCCAATAGCAATACTGCGACTATCAAATAACGCCCGTTGTCATAAGGAAGCTAACTAAATAAGACCACCTTTTTTGACAACCAAATAAGCTTTATCGGCACAGACAGATTGATTTTTACAACAAATCTTTTCCTTAAACCTCTCTTATACAGGCCCAGGTTTCTCAAACACGTCTTGATTTCGGTATTGGGAATGGGTTAAATAAGATAAATCGCACCCATACCCAATCTCAATACGGCGACTATCAAATAAGGCCCCGTTGTAACAACGCAGCTTAACTAAATAAGAACGTCTTTTATTGACAACCAAACGAGCTTTATCGACACAGACAGATTGATTTTTCCTTTAAACCCTTCCAAAACGTTTCCTGGTTCTTAGGCTACGTTTCCAAACGAAACCATTTTGCACAATATCAAGACGGGCAAGACCAGCATCTTCTGCTTTTTCTGCGACTATATTTTCTTTATTTCCGTATTTTATAGATTAACTAAATATGAACGTCTTTTATGCTAGGTTCCCACTGCCGATCAAATTAACTCGATCAAACCCGATCCAGAGATCGAGTACTGGTCGAGCTCGCTCGAAATGGGTAATCGGGATTAGTCGAGATGATCGAGTTTGGTCTGCATCGATCATAATCATGCCAATTTGTTTTGACACGTCAAAAAATCCGTGAAGCGATCGAGTAGAAAATACACCGGGAAGTTGCTCGAGTATCGATCGTATAGAAGATCGAGCTGATCGACAATCACTCGTGTAGAGATTGTGTGTGATCGAGTCGATATCTTTTATCGGGATTTGATTGGACGAACAGATGGAGCAGAAGTCGAGTTGATCGGGAATGCGTTTGGGAATAACTTGTACAAGTCGAGGTGATCGAGTGATTCAAAACTGCTCTATGACATCGGATCAACTCGATCTACTCGATCGCTTAAATGCCCTCGATCAAACCCGACCATATGACTTCTTCTCGATCTCTAGTCGATCAAACTCGACCTCTTCACCCGATTTGGTCGAGTGAACAGATGAATCAGAGCTCGGAAATAACTCGAGTACAAGTCGAGGTGATCGAGTGCACTTTTTCGATGCAGGTCGGGATACAGATCATCAATCCGATCACGCTCGATCTCCAGACACGAGTGATTCTCGATAAGGTCGACCTTCTACCCGATCAATACACAATCGCTTTTCGATCATTTTTGTACTCGATCGCACTCGACTATTTTTGCATGTCAAAAAAACTCGAGTAGGAAGTCCGAGTGACACAGATCAATTTCGATCACCTCGACCGCTCCCGATCGCCTTTGCAGACTGAGCTCGATCTGTATTCGATCGCTTGGTCTAGTTGATCTGATCGGCAGCGGTAATAAATGTGTAAAAACAGCACGAGATCCCGCGCAGATTATATCAACAGAAATATTGAAAATTATCGGAATTGTGTTTCATGTTATTCTCCGCTCTGAGCCATAACGCGTACGATGGAAATAATGGTATTTAATGCCTTAAATGTCTTTTAATGTATTAATCGTTATATTTAATCAGGGTGAGTCAATAGCTTAAAGTATATTTACGTCACATTTAAGTTATGTATATGTTTAAACCGACAATATTATGAAGTTATTATGAAAATGTGATAATTACAGACAATGCAGAAAGATTTTCATTCAGAACACATAGAACAGAATAAGCTCGACCTGGTCGTGTATAGATCGAGATGGTCGGGTCTTGGTCGAGTAGGGCTCGATTTAAGGACGGGCTGATCGGGTAGAAATCGGAAAGATGGTCGGGCTTCAATCGGGAAATGATCGGAAGTGCTTTGAAGGGGTCGACTAGAGATCGAGAAGAAGTCGTGTACATACATTTGGTCGGGCTTGATCGGGGAAATTAGGTGGTCGAGTTGATCGTGTTGAACAGATCAGCAGTGGGAATCTAGCATTATTGACAACCAAACAAAATTGATTTTTAAAACAAAATCCTTCGTTAAACCTCTCCTAGACAAGAACTGGTTTAACAAAATATGTTCTGACTTTGACATTCACGATAGAAAGTATTATGGAAAATATCGAGACAAATGAAGGGGATGATAGTAGCGAGCATTTTACCTATTTGCTTCTACATTCCCCTTTATTCAGTATAACTTTATCAAACAATATATTACTTCTTTATTGACAACCATACGAGTTTTTATATTCCAAACAGTTTGCTAAATTCTTCCTTAATTATTGCGAATTTGGAGACAAACATGCAATGGGCATACATAACACAAACCTTTTGTTTTTTAGATATCAGATAAGGTTTGAATACCTAATTCGCCGACATCAAGTATTTTTGAGAAAGGGTTAGCACGACAGGTAATTCCAGGTAAGATTGAGAAATAATAAACGTCGCAGAAATGTCAGAAAAGCCGGAATAAACAATATCTTACTGGCATATACAATACTGGTACTAGTATTACTTGGAAATGTGGATTCGTGTTCTAGATCACTTACCGTTATATATCATAACAACGTTTACAAAGGATATGTAGCGATTATAAAGGAATAGATGATTCCGACAGGTAATTCCAGGTAAGATCGAGAAAATAATAAATGTCGTAGTAATGTCAGAGCAGCCGGAATAAATATGTTACTGACAGATAAAATAGTACTGCTATACGAGGAAATGGCTGTTCTTGGTATAAAGTCCGTTTTCTTTGATAATATGGCACAACTTCGCTAAATCTACAGTCATTACGACAATGATAATAAAGGAATGGGTGAACACGACAGATAATTCTAGGTAAAATCAAGAAATGATAAATGTTAGAATAATGTTAGAGAATCAGGAATAAACAAGTTATAAATTCTATTCTTGTAGTTTTTACGCGTAGAATTGTAATAAGATAGTCAAGAATTCCAGAGCTGTAGGAGGCATAGAAACAGTATTTCCAGGTATATAGTATCAAGAGATGATTAACTTCACAATGATGACAGATACGCCAGAAATAAACAATGACGTACTGATTCATAGATTAGAGAACAACTTGGACCATGATAAGACTGAGTGTGTAAGCAGGCCGATCTAGATCCATGTTGGTCTCATATGCAACAATTGACAACAATTCTAGTACTGTAACACGCAGTATTTCCAGGTAGTTCGGGATTAACGTCAAAACGATGACAGATACTCCAGGAGTAGCCTAAACAATGGCGTACTGATTCAAAGGTTAGAGAACAACATGGATCATGATCAGACTGCGTGTATACGCAGGCTGATCTTGATCCAACTTGGTCTCAAATGCCTTAGAATTTTTTTCTCGCATAATTCACATGCATAATTGTAATACGAAACATAAGAAATACCAGTGTTGTAATACCCAACAGTATTACCAGGTAGTTCATTATTAATGTCAGAAACGATGACAGAAACGCCAGAAACAAACAATGGCGCACTGATTCATAAATTATAGAACAACATGGGTCATGATCAGACTGTGTGTATACACAGGCTGATCTGGGTCCAAATTGGTTTCAAATACCACAGACTTTTTTCTCGTATACTCGTAATTCAGATGCATAATTGTAATACGAAACATATGAAATACCAGTGTTGTAATACCCTAAAGTATTTCCAGGTAGTTCATGATTAACATCAAAACGATGACAGATACACCAGAAATAAACAATGGCATACTGATTCATAGATTAGAGAACATCCTGAATCATGATAAGACTGCTTGAATACTCAGGCTGATCTGGATCCTAGCTGGTCTCAAATACCACAGATTTTTTTTCACGCACAATTCATGTGCATAATTGTGATACTAAACATAAGAAATACCAGTGTTGTAATACCCTAGGTTGGCTGATCTGGATCTAAGCTGATCTCAAATGTCATAATAATATTGTATTTTTCTCGAGTACGTAGAAATGTAATACGAGTAGTCTTTGCTTCCACGACTGTCAAACCCCAGTATTTCCAGGTAGTTCATGATTAACTTGAAAACGATGACAGATACACAAGGAATAAATAATGGCGTACTGATTCATAGATAAGAGAACAACATGGATCATGATCAGACTGCGCGTAAACACAGGCTGATCTGGATCCAAGTTGTTCTCAAATGCCATTTCATTTTCTTATACTTTTCTGGAATAATTTACATCTATAAATTCAACACGAGAGACAAAAATCCAGTACTGTAACAGCCAGTATTTCCAGGTAGTTCATGATTAATGTCAGAAACGATGACAGAAACACCAGAAAAAATGGCGTACTGATTCATAAATTAGAGAACAACATGGATCATGATCATACTGTGTGTAAACACAGGCTGATCTGGATGTAAGTTGGTCTCATATGCCATATACTTTTCAAGTATTATTCACACGCATATTAATTGCAATACTAGAGAGACACCAATTCCAGTTCTGTAACACGCAGTATTTCCAGGTAGTTCATGATTAACTTGAAAACGATGACAGATACACTCGGAATAAACAATGGCGTACTGATTCATACTTTAGAGAACAACATGGATCATGATCAGACTGCGTGTATACGCAGGCTGATCTGGATCCAAGTTGTTCTCAAATGCCATTTCATTTTCTTATACATGTACTTTTCTGGAATCATTTACATCTATAAATGCAACACGAGAGACAGAAATCCAGTACAGCTGCACCGCAGTATTTCCGGGTAGTTCATGATTAATGACAGAAACGATGACTGATACTAGGAATAAACAGAAGCATACTGATTCATAGATTGGATGACAATTTAAATCGTGATCAGACTATGTGTATACACAGGCTGTTTTGATCCATGTTGGTCTCAAATGCCACATACGTATTATTGCAAAAGGAGAGACAACAATTTCAGTACTGTAACACGCAGTATTTCCGGGTAGTTCATGATTAATGCCAGAAACGATGACAGATACCAGGAATAAACAAAAGCATACTGATAAATAGATTATAGGACAACATGGATCATGATCAGACTGCGTCTATACGCAGTCTGATCTGGATCCAAGTTGGTCTTAAAGTTTACAATCTTTTCTTGTATAAAATGTAAAATACGAGAGACAACAAGTCCGGTACTGTAACACGCAGTATTTCCAGGTGCACGGCCGCTTATCTACTAAATCACAACATTTTGTTGTGTATGAAAAAAGGTTTAGAGGATATCCGGTTGGCAGTTAGAGGAACCGACAAATCGGCGGGTGAAAGGTGAGTCTCGTCTTTTCATCGAAATGTTCTTGTTTCTAGCTCGAAAATCAAAAATCGGAGAATGTCATACAACCCTTTATTCATTTTCACATATTTGTGAGCCCCATCCAAACCCCGATTCCTAGAGATTGATTGGGAATTCATTTTCTCCCGTTGCAAGGGTAGCCCCAATATTGACATTTCGCCAATCCTGATGAGCGTTTGTCCACTTTCTGAGGATGAATGGCCCAAAACCTGTGTGTATTTTAAAATAGTTGTATGTACATTACATCGTGCAAACAATATTTTAATAACTTACTGTCGATCTTTGAAGAAAATCAGTTCTTCCGGTCAGTTTGTGCGTTAGAGGATAGGCTGTGAGTAAGAGGATATGTTGTGATTTAGAAGACAGAATGCATTCATCGCATTCAATACTATTTGTCATTGTTTATATGCGAATTAAGCCAAACCGAAATACTCTCATTACTAGACTAGTCTTGTCCAAAGATTAAACCCTTATTTCGCTTAAGAATCACTGTGTCATTTTTATTAGCTCCACTGGCCAACAGGCCAGCGGGCTATTGTCATGGCGGTGTGTCCGTCGTGCGTCCGTGCGTCCGTCCGTCCGTCAGTCCGTCCGTCCGTCCGTCCGTCCGTAAACTTTTTCTTTAAAAATCTTCTTCTCAGAAACTACCAGATGGATTTCAATAAAACTTCACAAGAATGATCCTTGGGTGACCCTCTCTCAGATTTCTTCAAAGAATTTGGATTGAATCAGAAAAACATGAGTTATCTGCCCTTGAATGTCAAAAATAGCTGGTTTTGACTTTAATTTTACTCTTAAATCCACAAATATTAACCAATCAAAACAAAACTTGTTCAATTTTACATCATGAGTTATGTGCCCTTGAAATTGAAAAAATTGCTATTTTCGGCTCTATTTTGACATTGTTTTCACTCTAGCAAATACAAATATAACCAATCAAGACAAAACTAGAACAGAATGTTGGTGACTATAAGATCTTGTCTTGGTATAATTTTCAGCTTGATCTGAATTTTACATCATGAGTTATGTGCCCTTGAAATTGGAAAAAAATGCCATTTTCGGCTCTAATTTGACTTTGTTTTCACTCTAGCAAATACAAATATCGACCAATCTATACAATACTTGTACAGAATGTTGATGATAATAAGATCTTGCCTTGGTATAATTTTCAGCTTGATCTGAACTTAACATCAGGAGTTATGTGCCCTTGATATTGACAAAATCACATTTTCGGCTCTATTTTGACATTGCTTTCACTCTAGCAACTGCAAATATTGACCAATCAAGACAAAACTAGATCAGAATGTTGCTGATAATAAGATCTTGCCTTGGTATAATTTTCAGCTTGATCTGAATTTTACATCATGAGTTATGTGCCCTTGAAATTGACAAAATTGCCATTTTTTTACTTTGTTTTCACTCTAGCAACTACAAATATTGACCAATCAAGACAAAGCTTGTACAGAATGTTGGTGACTATAAGATCTTGCCTTGGTGTAATTTTCAGCGTGATCTGAATTTTATATGAGTTATGTGCCCTTGTTATTGACAAAATTGCCATTTTCGGCTTTATTTTCACTCTTACAACCATTGGTATTAACTAATCAATACAGAACTTTCAAAGAAATCTTACTGGCCATACGATCTTACTTGCTTGTAATTTTCAGCTTGGTCATGCATTTGCTTGTTTGCGCAGCCTGAACCTTTGAAATTGCATTCAACAAGACAAACAATCAGGCCTGTGGAGCGCTTCCAGGCCGCCAGGACTGTCTAGTTTGACAGAGTACGAGTTCATTTACTCTCCAAATGCCGAGGTCTATTGATTAAACCATCAAATATGACCTCTGCAGTTTTTGGTACGCCAACAGCCTATTTGGTCGTCATAATCTAATTATAGCACATCATTTGAATTATCGAATCAAAATCATTCAGTTTTATCTTGCATGATCATTACGTATACATTACGTCGCTTCTATTTTTGGCTGAAGCCGGTAACATTCGAATTATCGAATCAAAACCATTCAGTTTGATCTTGTTTGATTACGTATACATTACGTCGCTTCTATTTTTGGCTGAAGCCGGTAATTTGAAGCGTCAGCCAATGAGAGCTTGTATCAGCTTTTTAAATTGTTTTGCTGTGTATAGCCAACGATTGGATACTGAAATCCCGCCAAAGTCCCGAGATTAGACGTGAAATGACCCCGCGAGAACAGAGCTCATTCTATCGAAATGGAATGTAGAGATAATGTGCTCTGTTCGTAAGAGAGTAGAGTTCATTGTGATATGATATAGAAAAACCCTTTTTACACACCAGTTATATGTATCATATTACATTATCTCATCTAAATGAATGTAAGGTTCTTATGCATAATAGATTTATAACAATGTTTGATACATTCACTATCCTTTGTGTTTCTTTCTGTCTGTCTGTACTCTGTGTGTCTTCATGTGAACTTTTAAACTATTCAAAGTAAACACTGTGCAATATTCCAACCATTTTTGTATGCTCTAAAGTAGAATCTAGCCTCTTTAAAATATAATGCGTAAGAAGTGGAAAAACCGGAGACAATAAAGACGTGTCAAAAATACAGGTCTGTAAATCTTGTTTATCCATAGATCTTCTTGTTTATTGATTCAATATGTTTAATATTAAGTCATCAATTATATAGGCCTACAAGTTGCTGATTAACAGTAATCTCTTCTTTTGTGTCAATGCTTTACAATCCCTTTCTAATAAGTACGTTATACCATGCCTTGTATGAAAAAGGGTTAAAGAATCCCATTTACACATCATGTAAAAGCAACGGAACAAGAGAAAGTCGATTTCCTTCATTAAGATTTCTTCAAAAATCCTATCCCATACAAGATATTTATTTTATAACTCCCTTGTAAAATAGTTTCGGAAAACATCGAGAGAAAGAAGAAATTGTTGATTATCAGCCCTTCCCTCAATATTTACGCCCTCAAACATATACTTCTCACATCTGTAACTCTTTATAAATAAAGTAGTCCGAAATTGTGTCATTTTGAAAACACTTATTACCAAATTGGCTAAATATTTGACTTTTCCGAAGCAAAAAATGTAGCAGACAAGAATATCAGGTGTATGAAATTTTAAAAAGAGAACGCACAAACGCCCTCTTAACTTAAATGTTCATTTTAAATTATCACATGCAGATGGGCAGACTAGCAGACAATGTTAAATTGTTTAAATGTTTAAATATTAAACTGATGTATCAATTTACTGGGCGTAAAAATACGTTATGCCATTTCACTCTCCCTTTGATAATAGATATATCACATAGAGTATTTCGGTTTGGCTTAATTCGCATATAAACAATGACAAATGGTATTGAATGCGATGAATGCATTCTGTCTTCTAAATCACAACCTATCCTCTTACTCACAACCTATCCTCTAACACACAAACTGACCGGAAGAACTGATTTTCTTCAAAGATCGACAGTAAGTTATTAAAATATTGTTTGCACGATGTAATGTACATACAACTACTTTATAATACACACAGGTTTTGGGCCATTCATCCTCAGAAAGTGGACAAACGCTCATCAGGATTGACGAAATGTCAATATTGGGGCTACCCTTGCAACGGGAGAAAATGAATTCCCTTTCAATCTCTGGGAATCGGGGTTTGGATGGGGCTCACAAATATGTGAAAATGAATAAAGGGTTGTATGACATTCTCCGATTTTTGATTTTCGAGCTAGAAACAAGAACATTTCGATGAAAAGACGAGACTCATCTTTCACCCGCCGATTTGTCGGCTCCTCTAACTGCCAACCGGATATCCTCTAAACTTTTTTTCATACACAACAAAATGTTGTGATTTAGTAGATAAGCGGCCGTGAGGTGGTTCGTGATTAACGTCAAATCGTTGACAGAAACTCCAAGAATAAACGGCGTACTGATTCATAGATTAGAGAACAATTTGGGTCATGATCATACTACGCGTATACGCAGACTGGTCTGGATCCAAGTCGTTCTCAAATGTCATTTCATTTTCTTATACTTTTTTGTAAATGCAACACGAGAGACAAAAATCCAGTACTGTAACACGCAGTATTTCCAGGTAGTTCATGATTAATGTCAGAAACGATGACATATACACCAGAAATAAACAAAAGCATACTGATTCATACATGAAGGAGTATCGAACAGAAAATTCTGGATACAATATTCTAGTGGATAAATTGACTCTAGAGAAAACTTTAAAGATTGATTTGAAGTATTATTTCATTTTAATTCTTGATTTTAATTTTGGCATTTAACTATTGAATTAAGATACGTGCACCTGTACATTACTGTATTTCGTCATCTGTAGCAGATTTTGCTGTGGATCACTTTTAAACCCATTTACCAAACAAAACCTGTTTTGACGTCCCTTATAGAAAGGATTGTGAAAACTTTGAGACTAAAGAAGAAAATGCTGATTATTAGCATTTTCTTCGTTTCTCTCAATATTTTCTGTGCTGAAAAATCGATCTTTATGTGTCTGTAGCAGCTTTTGACACAGATAAATATCTAATCTTGTGGTTTCAAAAATAGAAAGGGTGATTTTTTTTGTTTAAATTTCAATATTTTTTCTCGTTTATCCAGGTTATCTCAAAATGTGGACTAGCTGATAGGCGTGCGGTGAAACAGGAAGATATTCTAAAGATAATCTAAATTTGTGATATTTCATCCTCAAAACGATGTTGTTGATAATAAGTGTGGATCCAGATTAGTTCGTATAAGGATATGATCGGACATGGGTCAGTTTTGGACCAAGTTTTTCAAACATCGTGACGTCAGGATTCTGCTACTGGGTAAGTAAGCTTAACCCTTTCCCAAACGGCAAAATTTTAGGGTGATCCACTTCAAAAAAACGCCACAATGACAAAATGGAAGTTATTAAAGAAAGAATTTGTGTTAAATATGGCATAGAAAATATTGAGACAAAAGGAGAAACTGCTGGTTATCAGCAGTTTCTTCTTTTGTTTCAATGTTTTCCGAAGCCAATTCTATTAGGCACGTCAAAACCAGGTCTTGTTTGGGAAAGCGTTAATTTTTTAAAGCTGGTCCAAATATAAATTCAAACAATATGAACTATTGCGTTTGAAACTATAAATGTATCCATAAATAGCCTGGGAGATCCCAAAAAGAGGTCATTTATGAAAAGCAGCGTTTTGCTATCTTATTTGCTAAGGAAAAGTACTGCATTGCATCTTTTCCGTTCAATACATGGTACATGTATTTCTAATAAATAATGCATGAGGTCTCAATCTTGCGACGTCCGCACTTTCGATCTCAGACTGGCATTCCTTAATTGTATCTCTTTATACGGGGACGATACAAAACATGAATATATTTCCTATTACTTTCAAAGAATTCGAGATGCGTAGAGTCCAATGTCAAACGTAAACTGGTCAAAGGCAGCAGTTTACCTATTTATAAATATAGTAAAATAAATGTTTAGACGAGTCTAAATACAAAGTAGTCGCAGACGACATTTATAAGTATATGAAATTTCGAGTTTGGATGTGTTCCTTGTTCGAAAACATGGTGGAAAATGAAGACTTTGCTCGTGACAAGCGGTTTCTTCATTTTCGGATTGTCATATTGAGGGTCGATAAAAAAGCATGTTTTGGAATTGGTTGTTAAGATTTTTTCGAAGTAAAACGAATTCCATAATAAATCTACACTGGAATCCTTTCGCTATCTTTGACAAAGGGTAGATTTGTAAACTCAAAAGCTGCTTCGTTGAATAATGAAAATTGAAATTGTGTACACTGTAGTACAGAAAATATTGAGGCAAAATGCGAAAATGCATGCTATCAGCACAATATTTTCAATGGCTAGTTACTGTTTAATGAAACTTGCATTTTTCTTGTCTGGTAAAGGGTTATAGAATGGCGTCATCACGGTTCTACAGTTACACGTTCTTTTGCGTTAAAGAGAACAATTGTTTTTATCACGATAACACGATACAACGTCGAATTTTCTTCTTTAGCATGACTGCATTTGCTATTCACAAGAAAGATAAGTATGTCCTAGTCTTGATTAACCTTAATGTAGAATATCTGTAGTCCATGATATTTCAAGCGACGTCGCAATAATCCGGAAGCAGAATGTGTGAAATTGTTCATCTTCGTTAATTAATACAGTTATCCGTATAGATAGGATACAGACGTCGCCCGATAAATTCCGACGTCGTATGAATCTCAAAATGGTCACATTACGGAAATTCTACCTTAATGCCCACATTTCTTTGTATGCAATTTACGAATAAGGTCCTTTCACTTATGTTTTAGTCTGTACCCACAGAACACACTTCCGGAGGCAAAGACGATGGGTTTATGGGAGATCAACATTGTATACATGAAAAGTATTACTAAAAATAGTCAGAAATCGACATTATCAAAACGAGGCTACCTAAATAATGACGACGCACGTGCATTCAATATACAGCGATAAAGAGTACGTACATTCAACATTAAAACGCTTTGGGTTCGAGAGTATTGTTACCAAAACGCATTGGGATTGAGAGTACGTTACTAAAAATAACAAATACTAAACGTTTGAGCGGCGTTTTAAGACTCCAAGGACGACTTTCGGAGGCTGTTGCGAGCGGGGGGGGGGGTCTTAGATGAAATAACCTTATTTGTCTTTTTCACACCCTTACATGCCTTTTGATTGGTACAATTTAATGTCTTGTCCATCATTTGACACCACCCTCTTTTTGCATGTTCGCCTGTAAATTTTCCGTTATCCGTAACAACGGAAATTGACGACATTTCGAATCGCCTAAATTTGTGCCGACTAGGTAAGGGTTTCGCTTGTTTATTCCCACAGTGAAAGGTAAATCATAATTATATGAGTCGTCATCGTTAATTTGTTGTTGGCAGGTAGTTAGAGAATGAAAAACGCAAAAACACTTGGCAGCGTGTAAAACAGTGTTACATTCAAATGATGTTATATTTAACTTGTTTCATTTGACATGGCACTGGATTGAAAATGTTTAAGCAGAGAAAACAGCAATAAAACGCAAGTTGGTTTCCGAAAATGGTTGATCCATCGTTGTATCATGTGATTTTCCACCGTGTTACTGCTCAACTTAATTCAATGGCATAATAAACAAGATTTAGTGGTATAACAAGTACAAAATTGCTGCAGGAGGCAGCATCAGATGAAGCACGGCCTAAATGAACTTGTAACAATGATTTTTCGCATTATGTATTTATCTATCTGCATCTACAACAACTCTTGTGATAGGCAAAGAGAAAACTCAAAATTACCTCATTGCCACTCATATAACCACCTACGAGAAGAGAGGCAGTGACAAAGTCGAAATTACATCACTGCTACCCATTCAACCACCTACGAGAAGAGAGACAGTAAGAAACTAGAAATTAACTCGCTGCTACCCATTCAGACAGCTGGGTAGACTGTGGCGGTGATTAGTAAGTGTCTTTCCCAAAGACACACCTCTCCGGATTTCAAGTTGAATGAGCTATCCACTGCGCCATCAAAGGTGTCAAACATGTAGTTAAGATTAACAGTCTAAGAAAACTAACCAATCGAGAATGCAGAAACAATATACCACTTCTTCTTTGAAGAGTGGTATACATGAAATTGAAAGAAACAGAGCAGAGATATTGGATTTTACTTTGCTGAAATAGCCCTAACTGGTCGGAAAATAGTGTTGAAATAATACAAAAAAGCAAGAAAACAACATTATGTAATGTAATTTGTTTGCTAATAATATCTAACAACAAGAGAACCATAATGGTCCTTGATCGCTAGCTTTAACATAAATAGCATGAAAATCACAATGTTGTCAAGTATAGGGTCACATAATATAAGATACGAGACTATGATCCAGCTGAAAACTGCATTCATAATCTTTCGGGTTTTGAATGATAAATATTTATGACTGTTAGAGTGAAAACAAAGTCGAAAATGACAATTTCGTCAATGTCAATGGCATATAACCCAAGTTTTACAAGCCCCATTTACCTGGAAAATGGAATCATCCAAGATCTTGTGGTCCTATACATTGTGACCAAGTCTTGTCTTGATTGGTCAACATTTTTGGAAGCAAATTTTTCAAAATTTGCTCCTCTTTGCAGCCACCTGTCTCTACACTTTACCATTCTCTGCATACCACACAACATTTTCCGGTCCTCCTCACTGTAAATAGTTCTATCAAAAGCAAAGATTAATGAGGTAACAGTTATTCGAATATTCAATATGTATAGCTAAAGTTTTGTGTAGATATTGAATTGTGTGACTGAAAATGAATCATTCAATTAATCATCTCTCTAAGAGAAGAAAAGATCGGCATACTATTTTGCTTTATTATGGTTCAAAGATAAGTCCAATGACCTTCCTTGTAAATTGGTCAGCCAAGTTTACTGAACTATGACATATATTCAAGCTTACACAAAAGGTTGATATGCACGAAGTTGTTCTAAAAACATATACAAGTCCAGCATGGAATCAAAGTATTTAAGCTATTCTGGATAATCAAAGTACCTAATCAGTGTACTCGACGAATCAAAGTATTCAAGGTATTCAAATGGATAATTAAAGTTCATAATCAAAGTACTCTACTTCTGGACAGGCCTACATTATTGACAACTTTGCTTCCCAACAGTACTTTAAGTACTTTGATTGGTTGTTAGTATAGAAATAAAATTGGAAACGGCGATTTTGTCAAATTCAATGGCACATAACTGTAATGTTTATCCAAACAGGCTGGAAATTGATTTCATCTAGGATCTTATGGTCACCAACCTCATGGCCAAGTTTTTTCTTGATTGTTAAAAAAATGTAGATGCTACAGTGTAAACTAGAAGTAAAAGTAACACTAGTATACTCGTATTAGTAAATACTTATATACTAGTGTTACTTTTACTTCTAGATGTCTAAGTTTGAGATTTCCATTAGGTTGTTTGGCTAAAATGTTGAAGGTGAAATTTAAGACTGCTCCAATTTGATAATAGTTGATATAAATAACAAAGTTAACAATATTTTTAAGTATTTCCGATAAGAACATTGAAAATTGAGAAAGTAAGAAAATGAGATGAATTCACAGTGAAGATTTGCAATAACTACTAGATAGTATTTAGACCTAGAGATGGACTGGTTCATTTTCGCTTTTTCCTCTTGAAAAACTGAACATCTTTGCATTCCCACAAACTTGACAAACAAAAAAACATGCATATCTAAAAGATATACTCAGAAGCATAACATACTGACTGTTTGACCGGTAAGTTCTGTTGTAAAATATTTAATGCGGAATGTTGCTAATAATTTGCATTATGAACATTGATTTTAATTGGTCATCTAAATTCTGCCTTTGATTAAAAAGCTGTTCATGAATTCACAGGTAAGTTTTCTTACATTTAATAGGTGTTGACTGGAACAAAATTGAATTTAGAAAGACATTTAAAAATCAATGACAGATGGAATCGCAATAAGGTTTGCTTTTTTCCAGAATAATGTATACTGACCTCCAAAAGAAACGCTGTAGTCTTAATAAATGTCCGATTATTTAGTTAATCTGATTTGAAATTACAAAAACTTATTTGCATCTGTAGATTTAATTATCTGTACTTGAAAAATGGTGATAAAGAAATTATCAAACTGTCACAGTTTAGAAAAAAACGACACATTAAAACAGAGCGGTATCAGAATTTCCGTTTGAAAAACAGTAGCACATGGTTCAAACTTTAATTACGACGACAAAAGATACCGTAAAACGTCTTATTTGATGACCACAGTTAGTGAATACTAAACGCAAAGTCGATTTCAGCGTCTCAAACCTGAAACGCATATGACGTTAACGTAAGACAAATTCTTGTATAACAGGCGTTTTATGAAGTCTATCTGATTTTGGCCGATTGGCAAATGTTTCTGTAACTCTAACTCGTCGATCAAGATGCCTAATCGTGCAATGCAAGACGTCAAAACGTCAGGCGGCATGTTTTTTTATTTTCCCGCATTTGAAAATGGCTAATCTACGAGCTCTATTTTTCGAGCAATGTGTCTGTTTCAAACGTTACTTGCAACAACAACAGATACCAGAAAAACACTTTTTTGGCCGACACATTAATCAACTATTCGACAAAACGTCGATCCCAACGTCACAAACTTGAAACGTACATGCGTAAAATGAGGTATTGTTGAGCGTAGCCGATCAATAAACGTTGGCGCAACTCTAACGCGTCGATCAAAACACCGAATCGAGAAACACAAGCTGTTAAAGTGTCTTGCGACTTGTTTGTGCATTTGTCGCATTCAAAAATGGCCATATTAAGTGCTCCCTTTTTCAGAATCAAGTCTTGGTATCCTTCAATTCGGATGTTTCATAAAAAAATCTTTAAATTTGTGATTGCCTATCCTAAAACACATATTACTGTGTAAAATGTGACGAATATCATCACGTGGTATACATACACGAAGCGCACATAGACAAGAGGACATTGATGGTCCTATATCGCTCACCTGAACCAAGAAGATATGAGCCACAGTTATGTTTGAATCAATAAATATTTGTGACATTAAGACTGAAAACAAACTTATGGTCATCAACATTATGTCCCTGTTTCCTCTTTATAGGTCAATATCTGGTTGTAAAGAGTGAAAACAAAGTCAAAAACGAGAATTTTGTCCATTTCAAGGGCAAATAACTCAGCAACTGCTTGTCTAACTGTGCTGAAGTTCAAACTCATCCATGATATTATGGTGATTAACCATTATATCCAAGATGAAATTTCAATTTTGTGGTTGTAAGAGTAAAAACAATGTCGAAAACAGCAATTTTGTCAAATTCAAGGGCAGATAACTCAGGACATTCTGGTCCGATCAAACCAAAACAAAAACTCATCGGAAATCTTATAGAAGGTCACCAACATAGTGTCCACTTTTTGTATATATTGGTCAATAATTGTAGATCTATGCTAGAGTGTAAACAATGTCTAAAGTAGCTTTTTTTCTTTCAAGGGCAGATAACTCCTGTTTTCCGGTCCGATCTGACCCAAAGTCGAACTCATCAAAGATCTTATGGTCACTAATATTGTGTTAAAGTTTTGTCTTGGTTGGTCAATAATTCTAGATGTTATAGTGTAAACAAAGTCGAAAACAGTCAAAAAACGACAATTTTGTCAAATTCAAGGGCAGATAACTCCTGACTTTTTGATCGAATCAAACCAAAATTCAAACTCATTCGAGATCTTATAGTCACCTACATTATATCCCACTTTTGTATTGATTGGTCAATATATATACAATATAGATGCTAGAGTGTAAACAATGTCAAAAGTAGCTATTTTTTACATTCAAGGGCAGATAAATCCTGACTTTCTGGTCCGATCTCACCCAAAATCGAAGTCATCCAAGGTCTTATGGTCACTAACATTGTTTTAAAGTTTTGTTTTGATTGGTCAATATTTGTAGATGCTATAGTGTAAACAAAGTCGAAAACGGTCAAAAACGACAATTATGTCAAATTTGAGGGCAGATAACTCCTGACTTTCTAGTCCGATCTGACCCAAAATCGAACTAATTCGAGATCTTATAGTCACCAACATTGTGTCTAACTTTTGTATTGATTGGTCAATATCTGTAGATGCTAGAGTGTAAACAATGTCAAAAGTAGCTATCTTTTACATTCAAGGACGGATAACTCCAGACTTTCCGGTCTGATCTGACCAAAATTCGACTCATCCGAGAGCTCATGGTCATACATGTTTTGACCAAGTTTGGTTAAGATTGGCTTATACTTGTAGATGCTAGAGTGTAAACACCAAATTGTTGACAGACGTATGGACGGACGGACGGACATACAGACGGACGGACGGACGACGGACAAAAGGCGATCACAATAGCTCACCTTGAGCACTTCGTGCTCAGGTGAGCTAAAAACGTGTCCAGTCACCGGAAATGGACATGTTAATGCATAGAAACGCGTATTTTTTCATTTGCCGCAATTGTCGGCAAAAATAATAATATACAGTATACATTTCAATAACATTGTAATAGGCATAAGGAAAGTAACGACAAATTTCATTACAGCGATTCTTTTGGACGTCAGTTTAGAATTGAATTTGCAAAAATAACTGAAATTCAAAATAACATAAAATTGTTTTTGGGTAAGGAATTACAACAATTGAATTTGCAAAAAACTAATATAGAAATTACCTGCAAATATTACCAGTTATACGGTTAACCCATTACCAAACATTGAGTCTTTCTCACTTCCCAAGTGAAAAGAGCTTCGGAAAACATTGCGGCAAATGAAGAAATAGCCTGCGATAAGCATCTTCTGCATTTTCCTCAATGTTTCTACTCAAGGAAACCATTTTTGTGACAAGCAATTTATTCATTCCCCAATTTGTTTTTCACCCAAGGAAACCATTTTTTGTTGTTTGCAACATCTGTCAATTTGGACCACTCTTGAATCTTGCAGTTTGGTGATGGGTTAGGCAGTTCCATTAACATATCAAAATTAACAGTTTCAAAATGCAAATAAAAGCTATACATACATGTACAATACAAAAGCAGTGCATGTGTATAAGAAATTTTCTTGTGGAAATACAGGGATTGTTTGATTGATTTCATTTGACATGGCATTACTTCTACGAAAGATATGTTTATATTTTGCAAGTAGTGTGCAGGTAGTGACATCACAGACTTGAATCATAGTACACATATATGAAAAGTATGATAGAAAAATAGAATTTAACTATATCATTAAAGTGACATTTCAGAATAATTTTCACATAAATTTTACTTTGCTCATAGAGCATGTTTTCTTAAGAAAATGCTGAAAATTTCAAGCCAAAATATTCAACCGTTTACGAGAAATATATATGTTTGTGCTAAAATTAAACAAATTGTTGTGGACAACAGTTCAGATTTATATAGAATTTGTCATTTCTGTCTCAACTTAGAAGGCGTATTTTTCTCTTATAAATAACAACTTCGAAAAACAGATAGCATTTCTACGCATTAGAATTAACAATCTTTGCATCAAAACATACTTTTAAAAAATGAAATAAATGTGAAATGTCACTTTAAGGGAAAAGCACTTAATTTATGATAAAGAAAGCTAATGTTGTGGCATGTCAATTGAAATTAGCAATACGCTCTTCTTCATCAGTTCATTGTCTTTTTATGATGACAGTAACTGTTGTTAATTAGTAACTTTAGCCTAGAATACTGATAACCGTGATAAACATAGATTCTCGATGTCTGGACAACAATGAAATATTTTATGGTGTAGATAAATTCATGACCAGTCATTTCCTTCATGATAAAAATGTAACAATGTTTTAAGATGCTTTCAACAAAAACATATATATTGGAATATTACAGTAAAAGAGGTTTTGTTCTAAAAAGGAGAGGAAATGAAGTGTATGAAGTAAAAGAATAAATATCATATTATTCATATGTAAAGCATTACTGTTGTTATAGTAGAGAGTAAAAGTAGTATCTAAAATATGGTCATTGTTCTTATAAGCCCTTGCGACATAACAAAAAAAAAAAAAAATGAAATAAAAAATCTGTTCACTACGAGTTTGAGTTTATTGGGGTTTTACGCCGTTTTCAACTACCAGGGTCATATCGCGGCGGCTGGAGCACCTACCCATGGATTCCTGTTGTTTCTCAAACCAGTACTACCACAACACCCTTACCGAGCCTCCAGCTGCTCGCCCACTCAGGTTAACGATATCAAACCCATTGGTGGGTGACAATTTTGTCAGAAAGGGTATTAGCCGCGACCGGGTATCGAACCCGGGACCTCTCGAATGAGGGTCAGATGCGCTACCAACTGCGCTAAGGCCGCGGCTTGTGCACTACGAACATTCGCTGATAATTGAAATCTGTGGTAATGGCTTTTGATGTCTAATGATATTTAGAACGTCCCTCAAAGTTATCTGAGGAATTTGCTTAACCCCTGACCTTTAACACATGTTGTAAAGGATTATCGGCTTTCAAAACAGCACAGTGAAAATCCAAAAATCTTTGAAAAAGTATGATTTAAGACTCTTTTTCAGTTACCCCTTTCTTACTTTTCAACAAATGATAAACAAAAAGCAATTTGTAATGATTGTTTGTGAGAAATATGAATAAATTGAGCATTGAAAGGAACATTTCCTTTCATTTCCGAGCCCACTGACATCTTGAAAATAACCTTAATATGCCCGGCCTGAGGGCCGTGCAATAAATGTGTGGTCAAATGATAGTTGAAAAAGCTTAGAAATAGACAATGTGAACGCACGCCAAAACTTTTCGGTATGTAACATGCTGATCTTTCTTATCAATCAGACATCCATCAAATATTACAAGATAGTCTGGCATCGATGATGTTGTCTGCGAGTTTCGAAAACAAAGTCATCACGAGTTGTTAACCCTTTCCCAAACAAGACCTGGTTTTGACGTCCCTGATAGAAAAGGTTTGGGAAAACATTGAGACAAAAGAAGAAACTGCTGATAACCAGCAGTTTCTCCTTTTGCCTCAATATTTTCTGAGCAATTTCAACAAAAAAACCCTATCATTATGAACATTGATTCGTCATCTGCAGCAGCTTTCAAATTTGTCCACCCTAAAATTATGCCGTTTGGGAAAGGGTTAAGCCTTTCCAAAATAATACCTAGTTTTGTTGACACTGCAGGTCCTTAGAAACAGGGAGGCTATAACGGGTGCTTAGTCCCCTCACTCAAAGTTTGCCTAAAATACCGAATATTTTCCTTATTTTACATAAACAATTTAGGCATATTCGAATTTAGCCCCCCCCCCCCCCCCCCCCCCCTCAAATATTCAGACAAAGGGGCTTGAGCACACCCAAATATGAAATTGCTTCTATCTGGCCTAAACTGAGAGAAAAAAGTATTTGAAAACATTGAAAGAAAGGAAAGGAGGAATATGTGGATGGCTAGAATTTCTCCCTTTTCCTCAGAATGATCTAATATTACGCAAGGATGTTCAGCTAGATGCTTACCCAGTTTATCATTGAAGTCATCAATCACAAGTACAAGATGTTTTGGCACGTTAGATACTTTCATTGATACAAATGAGCCAGAATGTAGAAAATGGGCCCTTATAGCATTTTAGAAAATTTGTTTTCGACATAAGCCTATGGTTTAACTCTTTCCCAAACGACAAAATGTTATGGTGACCAAAAGCTGCTGTAGAAGACAAAATTGATGATAATAAAGACATGATTTGTGTAAAATATGGCACAGAAAATATTGAGACAAAAGGAGAAACTGCTGGTTATCAGCAGTTTCTTCTTTTGTTTCAATGTTTTCCCAAGGCTGTTCTATAAGGGACGTCAAAACCAGGTCTTGTTTGGGAAAGGGTTAATGCAGTCCAAAATGGATCTAATGTACTAACTTATGATTGCTACTGGTCATAAACAAGCTATTGGAGAGCAATATGGAACTGGATCAGACAGTGCGTATGCACAGACTGATCTAGATCCATGTTGTTCTCAAATGCCTTACGTGATGTTTTTCCAGATCCCGGCTCAAATGTGACCCATCACGCTAAAAAAGACTTTCTGGAAAGAATACGAAGCTAAATTTTGATAATCAAATTGGAAATTGAAGGGATCAGAAACATGTCGCATTTGAAAATGAAAGTACAGTTAGATCGAGCAAAAACAATCTAGATATAGATTCATGTTGTTCTAAAATACCATTAGGTATAGACGGCGAGATTTGACCCGGCAGAGCAGACCAAGCGGAAAGGTCAACAGACTTATCGTCCGGGGGTGATAGGTATGCCAGAACCCCTCGTGATTTGCCGAACACTTTAATATAATATAATAATTTTGCCGAATACTTCGCATGATTCGCTATTTACAGCAAATAATTATATTATTCAACGACTTATCAGTATTTGCACGTGCATCTATTTGTAGCGTCGTCTTAAAATGGTAATTGGCGAACTGAATATGCAAAAATGCCGATCCTGGTCAGCCTGTGCAATCTGTACGGTATCACTAGGATGTGAACTGTATTTGAAGTTTCATTTTTTTGGAGATTACGCCTATTTTAATGATTAGCTTTACTGAAAAATTCGATCCAAATGGACCACGGTAGCTTAACATTTGTATTTGGCTAGATTAGATAAAATCTTCACATGGCGGCACAATGTTGTATAACGGATACAGTGCACGCTTTTACGTAAATTAACTACGGACCATTTCCATCTAAACTGGACAATAAACTTGTCCACTTTTCTGTCCAGTAAAGGTCACTCTGCCGGGTCAATTATTTTCCTCTATAGCTTTATATAGATCCCGGCACATATAAAAACAATTTACGATGTAATCACTGGTGGTGAACTCGGACAAAGCGAGGAACATTTTTCATGAACACAAGGTACAGATACTTCATGTTTAAATGCGCGTTTAAAAACCAGTTTTAGTAGTTTGAGCATGTACACAACGATTTGCACGTGTTTATCCGCCCAAAACAATATGGACGAATCGGAGAGACACTTAGAGGCTATTGTCAGTTTTGTTATTTTATTTCTCTGACTGATTCTGAAGTTGGTATTACAATTCTTGGAGTAGAAGTTTTTTTCTGGTGTGAAAATCGTTGTTAACGTTTTTTGAAGGGGACTTGTACGGTTTATTCATGATACCGTGAACATTTTCAATGGCTATTCGAATTGCAATGACTTTTGTCCTAACAATAGAATGGGTTTTCGGTTAAATATGGATAAATCGTAGGTGTTGTTATAAAATCCCGTAACTACAGCTTCAATAAAGTTGAGTTTGTGGCGTTTTAGATTTACACCGACGAAGCACTAGTGTTTGTCCGAAAAAACGTCACTAGGTCTATATATACCGTAGTAGATACAATTTATTCTTTTTCAAAGACGAATTAATGGTATACAATAATCATTTCCAAAACAATAGGCCTATCTGGTATTGCAGCCCCCAAATTAGAAGGCTTTCAGTAATGACCACCATATAGATAGTGCTTCGTTTGCCCGTCCGTCCGTTTTTCTACCCGTCCGCCAATTGGTCTAGCTGACTGCTCTAGATGTCAAAATACATTGATTTTATATGTTGAGAAGTTAAAATGTGTGTACTAAATAAAAAAATATGAAAGAAAAATATTAAGAAAAAAGGAGCCAAATTATTTTCAGTATAGATCTATTCTTCTTTTGATTCAATGTTTGCTATACGCACTTCAACGTCAATTACACAAAACGTGGGAACGACGTCGCATTGGTTGGCGGCGTTGTTATAAAGTCATGAAAACAGATCATGAGTGTAAACTTTTGTTTCAGGAGAAATGTAGTGAGACGTCTTTTTTTAACATTTTATCTTTAAGAAATCTAAAATATTGAAACAAATGGATTTAATTATAGTAGCACAAATATACTCCCCGTCATAAGAAAGTAGCCACTTGTCTAATGTAAATGGTCGCCAATTTTAGGATTATTCATAAATGTACCGAAATAAATACAAGATATTGAAGCATGGCAAGTAAATCGAAAACAGTCGAATTACCCCATTAATTAGACTGTTTTCGATTTACTTGCCATGCTACAATTTTGAGACGATTCCAACACATCCAAAGACTACACGTGATGTCATTCCGACAAGACAACCATTATCGGAACGACTACCTGTGAAATCGACAGAAAAAGGCAAACGTTACAGATAGGCTAGATTGCTTCCTGAGTTGAGTTCTATCAGCAGTAGAGGCTGATTAACGGATTAGACCATCCGTTTCAGACGTCTTGCGATACCCATAGTCTTGCTACGATTTTATTGACAACATTACCTTCAGTGGGTTAGACAGCATCTATTGTTTTCTAAGGACAATTGCATAGCATGTATTAATACCAACGGTGTTCACACTCGAAAATGTTTTGTAAACGCGAATCTTATTCTTATCCACTTTCAGGAATTGTTACGGTAATAACAAGTATAGTAATACATTGACAATTAATGAAAGTAAAAGATTAAATGTGCATTTGTAAATTTTTATTCATGTACCGTATGCAGGCAAGGTGTTAATTAAAAAGGAAATGCACACAGTTAACTTTTCCCGTTAGTATACTTTAGAATGCATGCCCGTAGAAAGCAATTCCATATGGGCCCTGTCTGGGCCAGTGTCTAATATTGGGGGGGGGGGGGGTTCTAAATTAGATTTGCCATAAGTTTTAAATGTGAAATGATGAAAATTCGGCATTTTTGCCAACTATGAGGGGGGGGGGGGGGGCTCCAGAGTCCCCCTGTTCGTACGGGCCTGGGATGTGTGAAACAGTGGATCCTCCTTAGAATAAATGGTGATAATGGTAATGACAAACATTACAGTATAGATCTGGAAACGTTGATTTAGGCGTTTGCGACCAACATGGATCCAGATCAGACTTTGCATGTGCACTGTCTGATCAAGATCCATCTTGTTCTCATTTAATAGCTTATTCTCCACCTGTACCAAATTTAAGAAGGCATAACGAAAATCTTATCGGTGAAACTCCAAGGTAACGATAAAAATGATGATGATGATGATGATGATGATGATGATGATGATGATGATGATGATGATGATGATGATGATGATGATGATGATGATGATGATGATGATGATGATGATGATGTCATCTAATTGTCATCACCTGTCAGTAATATATCTGAAAGGGGAGTTAGGCAGTACATATTGATATATATCGAAACAAGTACCTGGTGCTCGAATTTGATGCCGGAAATCTATGGTTAGATGCTCAAATCAGTGCGATATTACCGAATAAATGTTTAAATGTGCCGTTAAGTCCAGTGCAATCGATTGATTTATCAAACATGTGCTCATAAAACACCGTAGCTGGAAAAGATAACATCGCAAACATGCTGTAACGTTGTCACGAAGAAACCGCACAATGATTTTCAATGACATGACACCGAAAACTGCCATTTACAGCCTTTATTTGTACATTTATATGTCTTTTTGTATACTTGCAATGCAAATAGATAAACATAAACAGTGATATCGTACCATTTCGTTCGGGCGATTAAGATCAACCCACATGATCTCAATATGCGCTTTGTGCACTTGCAATCCGTTTGTACCATTTGAAAATAATGATCGATAAAACTGATATTTTCGTGCGTATTATAAATCATATCTACATACCTTAGTAACTTCCATTGGAGTGCATCCTTTAAAAAACGACGTAAAAAGAAGTAAAACAAAATGCCACGTGTATTGTTTACAAAAATCCGTATGTGCAATGAAGTATCTGTACCTTGTGTTCATGAAAAATGTTCCTCGCTTTGTCCGAGTTCACCACCAGTGGTAATAATTCTAGACAAATCTTACAAGTGATTTATGGCGGACGAGGGAATCAAAGTACCGATGGTATTAATTAATGAAGCTACAATACAACGTGTTTCTGATAAATAGCATTAGTGGGGTATGAATCATTCTTGTGTGAGGTCGCGATCTAAAACAGTATCGGTCGATTGAGGATACCATAATAATGGTCGTGCGCAGACACTATTATTAAGATTGTAGTATTATGAAAATTTATTCACCGGGCGCAGTTTTAATTTTTATTATCATAAATCACACGCTTCAACTGGACTGTTTCTTTTAAAAAAATAATTAGATCTAAGTCTTATTTGTTTGCATATTTATCAACTTGTGTACAAAGTTTTAGGCGTCTTTGATGTAGCCTATGCTAATTAAGGGCTGGTCAGACAGGCAAGTTGATCACCAGTGTATCGCGAGGAAAAACTGTCAAACGCGAAGTGAACGCGGTCACAAGTGAATGACACGAGAATGAAACGTGGAGGACTCGCGAATAACAAGTGCACACAAGCGGGAAAAAAATTACACGCGCTAGGAGCCCGATTTTAATTTTTGAGCAGCACAAAAATTAGGCGTGACGGCCACCGCGTGTCGCACAAGTGGTGTAAAAGCGGTACAAACGCGGACCAATCGCGATAACACGTGGTACATGTACACTCGCGGATCACAAGTGGACGACAAGTGGTCACTCGCGGGCATAGGCAAAATTTCTTCGTGGAATTGCGTGTGTAGCACTTGTCTTCTACTTGCGATCCGCTTGTCTATAGCGTTCCTAGCACATGTAATAGCGTGTGCTTCGCGTGTAATAGGCTTTCTCAGATCACCTGTGACCCCACTTTTTTGACCACAAGCGCTCACACACGGAGGACTCGTGGCGGACACACGACGGACACGCAGAGCACACGCGCGCGTTCGGTCAACTTGTCATTTGCGTGTCTAGTACGTTTAGAGACAATTTTGGTGATTTTTCACCGCATGTAGAAAAAATGGTAAAATTACACGTGATCAACTCGCGGAAGCCTGTGTGACCAGCCCTTTAGGTTGTTTGCCAAATATGAACATGTCTTGGCAAAAGGTCAGTAACTAATCTGAGTCTTCTCTGATGAAAATTCTTTCTTTGATATTTGGATTTTAATAGCGACATCCAAATATCAAAGGGCGAATTTTCACCAGATAAGACTAGGATGAGTCAGTAACATGTAAAATGAAAGCAGTAATACAAAAGTGTCTGCCTTTTTGGACTATTCAACACATTCTTGTCGAAATACATAATTATTATGATTGTATATGTATGTATTCCTAGATTTCACAACAGACAAATGAATGCTTTGGTTGATAGTCAGGGCTTCCGAGAAAGCAATGTTTTGTTTTCTCTGAATATACACACAGTTCATTTCCTTCAGTCTATTTGCAATTCTCGACGTTCTACGTAATAACTAGTGTAATCAGTGGATAATCAAATTATGTGAAATTATTTTTCCTATCTTAATTCCGAGTCCATTATCCGATAATAGTTTCTCGGAGAAACTAAATGAAATAATCACTAAAAATTGTGATAACGCCGTTTTCTATTAACCATTTTACGAACGGCAAAATTTTGTGGTGATCAAATAATCGAATCTGAAAGCTGCTGCAGATGACATTATACGAGGTATAATAAAGATATGATTTGTGTTTGAAAAAGGTCAGAAAATATTGAGGCAAAAGGAAAAAATGATGATTCTAATGTCCCCCAATTAGCCCTTTTCAACTAGGTACGTCATAACTAGGACAAGGAGCATCTTAATCAAATATAAACGGAAACGTTAAAAATGTTATATCAAGAAATGCAACAATTTTGTTGTTTCGTAAATTGTTAAGACAACCATTTCCCCTTAATTTTGTGTTCATTATAGATCTAGTACTATCAGAAGATAGTTTCTCGAAAAAAAACTGAATGAGATTATGACAAAACCAAAACGAATTGTGTTGGGGTCTTGAAAAAGGTCCTTGCGACCAACACACATCCTGATCAGTTTACACATAGTCGCAGTCTGGTATGTTCAGTATGTTTAGTCTGATCAAGATCCTTGCTGATCCCAGATAGTCTACTCCTTATAAACAGTTTCTACTTTAAGAAGTATTTATGGGTCCATACCAGACTGCGCTGAATTTATGACCATGATTGAATTGATTTTGTGAAAATGTTAAGACAAAAGAATAAAATCTGGATAAACAGCATTTTCCCGCAATATCTTATTAAACAAAGTCGAATTTCAATATGTAACATTCCTTCAATGATAGCTATCTGCTATATGCAATCCTCAATGTCATACTTTAACCCATCAACACAAGGTGACTCTTATAGACTCCCCACAAGTTAATAGCTTTGGAAAACATTTAGGAAAATGAAGAAATTGCTTGTGACAAGCGATTTCTTCATTTTCCACGATGTTTTCTACCAAAAATGAACAATCTTTTTCAAATTTCATTCACTTGAATTTGTCGTCTGCAACATCTTTGATTTTGGAGCAGTCTAATCATTATCAATCTTTTAAAACATGCAACCAAACCTGAAAACTTCACCTGAAAACCAAACGTTGGTAATTCCTCCAAAAGTAATTACCTCTCAACGATAGGATATTTTCAGTGTCAAGGGTCAAGGTCAATCATCTAGGTCAAGGTCATTATTCTAGAAAAATAGCCTTTTTCAGGGACATTTGTGTTTCACTAACACATCTTGTTTGATTCCAGATGTTTGCGTAAAACGCAATGCACATGCTTTCAAGTGGTTATATAATTAGTTTTGCACCAAACCTTCAAATTGAGGGCTCGTTAGGCATTGCTAGATATCGTTGCTTTTCAATGAAGACCTCGTAACTGCAGCTTGTTTTAAGCTGCAGTTACGAGGTTTTCGTTGAAAAGCAGTGATATATATTTACATACACAATTACATGCGTATTATATATTTCTCAAACAATGGCTATTTTTGATGACTTTATGAGGATGTTGTTGTATATTGTCGCTTTTCAACGAAAACCTCGTAACTGCTGCTTATTCTAAGCTGCAGTTAAGAGATTTTCGTTGAAAAGCAACGATATACATATGTCTTCCTCGAATATCATTCTGCCATATGCCTTTCAAAAGAAGTCACAGGTTATTCCCTAGTATGAAAAAAACACCAGTGACGTAAAAAGGTGAACGTTGATTACTTTCTATTCTGTAATAATAATAAAAGAGCATGAATATACCACTGACTAATTAATTTAGCATGTTCAGCATTTTACTCATCACTTTCAATGAGTCAAAATTCACCTGTATATCAACGATTAATGTAGATAACATACAAGCTGGGGTCTAGAAAAAGATTCTTAAGGCTGTTCGAACAGTCTGATCAATATCCTTGTTGTTCTGTGTTGTGCCAATCACAAGTGTCCTAATGTCATCGTCTTCTCATGATCAACTATATTTTTAAAATGGTGATTCAAACCAATTTGAAACGCATGAAATATTCACAAAGCACGTAACCACTAGTCAAGCATTATAAGTGAGAGGTGAGTCTAGAAATACCATTTCGATCTCATCTGGATGGTGGAGAGAGTTAACTGAAACGGAAAAAATATCTTACAGCCAGTTCTTTGTTGTGGGTATTCATTAGAATCACTTGCCTGGGACGCTATAGTTGAAAAGGCTCTACAAAAAATTCTGGCAAAAAACGTATTTCGAATGTCATTCCTTCTAATGAATATCAAATCATTGAACACATGCACAACAGGTATTTTGATGACGTAACCCCGTCTGTTTGAAGCGTTTAGGTTAATTCATTTATCCCTTTCCTAGCCAATACCTAATTTTGACGAACCGGCTGTAACAGCTTTGAGACAAAATTGAGATATTAGGAGAAAATGCTGATAAATATCTATTAAACAATTTACCTTGACATTTTCTGTACTTTATACTTTATTTCACACAAATCCTATCGTTATCAACATCAGTTTTGTTATTTTCATCAGCTTTGAAATTGACAAAGTCTGCAGTGTTGCCATTTGGGAAAGGGTTAATACATTTAACAGATTTGCCTATCACTCAGCAATTCTAAATGAGTGAAGAGAATTTCCGATTAGAAGTGAGTCAAATTTTACAAACTTGGAGGGAAAACAGAGAAAATACTGGTTACCAGCTTGCTGCGATATCGTAGCCACAAACTTGATGATGGGTATTGGTTTCGAAACCCAGATCTACATTTAAAAAGCTTTCGGTTACATTATTGCAACTAGCATCTTTTTCTGCAAGGGTTTATTAACCAATATTCAGTAGGGTTGGTAAAAGTATTTACTGTTCGGGGAATGGGTAAGAAAACATTAGGCCTATCTTTAGAATTTTATGCACTTTGGAAGGTTTCTTCTCGTAAAACGTAACATGTTTTTGGCATGCAAATGGATACGGTTTTTGCTCATTCAGCATTTTCGATCGATTCAGGCAGCCTATCGTCGCTTTTTTCCCGAAAACCTCGTAACTGCAGCTTAAAGAAGCTGCAGTTACGAGGTTTTGGAAGAAAAACGACTATATTTGGCTGCAATATGACTTTCCCAGGCATGCCAGCTATTTAGTTGGCCCAAATTGAACGCTGCGACAGGCGACAACATGTTTTACATGTATTTTGGAAGGGGCTTTTAAAAGTTTTGTCAAATAAAACGTAACTGTTCTTGGCATGCAAATGGGTGCGATTTCTGCTGCGACAGCATTTTCGATCGATTCTTCTTACATCAATTCTAAGTTCTAGGAAATAATGATCGGAAGTGCATTTTATAAAAAATATTGTTACAACAATTACAGTAGAAGCAACTGCAGCAGCAGCAGCAGCAGCAGCAACAACAACAACAACAACAACAATAACAACGAAAATGATGTTTTAGGTTGGATCTAGTTTCTCCCCTTCGAAGCGTCTGATCGAAACAGCCTCAGACAACCTACCATCTTTTCCACAAGAAAATAACTTGTTATATCGATATTCTATAAGAACAATGCGTCTACTAACGCATCGCCAATACGTATTCTGGGGTAACATGTAATTTAGCTTTCACACTAAAAGCTCGTTTATGTATACAAACAATTGCATGATTCCAATCGTTCTAACATCTGGGTGATTGGCAATCTTCCTGCAAACACATTTGAAAGACGAAAAATTGGATATCGACTTAAAAAGAATTTGTATTCTACACAGCTCAGAAAATATTGAGACAAAAGGAGAAAATACTGATTATCAGTATTTTCTCCTTTTGTCTCAATATTTTCCTAGAAGCCATTTTTATTATTGACTTTATAACTAATTCCTGTATGGGAAATGGTTAACAATTGCATGAAGCAAATCGTTCTAACATCTGGATAATTGGCAATCTTCCTACAAACTTACTCTTTACAAGATACTGCCGGTGTTATTGCGAAATCTCGTAACTACAGCTTTGATCAAAGCTGTAGTTACGAGGTTTTGCAATAACACTCTTTATATACTGACTGACTTTAAAAACGCATCACTAAAGTTCATTCAGCAATAATATGCAAAATACATAATCAACTTTGTAGTATTATATATTCAACAACAGCTTGACATCTTCCCAACATTTCCTGAAAATTTCAGACAAGTATTCGATTGAATGACGGAGATATAGCCATCTGAAGACAGGTGGTGTGAGGAATTTGACAGTTTTCTCTATTTAGTTACAAGTAATTCCGCTCTGAGTATGAAAAACGTTCCACAATCGTGACCTCGTTTACCCTTGAGTTGAAACAATATCTTTATTCTTTTGGGCTTCAAAAGTTTTGGCGTCCGTTTTTCATCATGTCTAGGCCCAACGCACCCTGATCTGATGATGACTTTCTGTAAGTATCTGTCACGGGCATAATCGCCAGAAGTGAACACCACAATATCTTAATCGTTAATTCACTGTTATGGCAAGAGTTTGTCAGTAGCAACATTATTGTATTACAATTGCAGTTGCAAACCTTGTTGTAAACAAATTACGCTATTGACGTTGACGTATTTTATTATCTTGACGTAAGCACGTTTTAAACGGTTGATCAGGACGCTGATGCCCAGCAGCATTGCCTGTAGACTGTTAATGAAAGCGAAAAATCGTCGATTGCTTTACATTTAAACGTCTCGCCCGTTCTCGTTGACAAACACTCGCTTAGAATAATTCAAAAAGTTGTGTGTGCTCAACGAATTTTGGTCTCTTGGCTTTATTTTTTGTTTAATCAAATTGATTGAGAAATAAAAGTAACTCCTGATCATTTGAATATGGAATATGAAAACAAAAACCCAGTTGGTCACCTAAGGTGTAGTTACGTAAACGTTATCCATATTTTGCACGTTGACGTCATGCGAAATAATGTGGTAACTGACTGCAATAAATTTTATTGGATATCGTGTTCTATTGGTTGAAATATATATCAGAAGTACATATATATCAGAAGTACAAATTTGATCCTGTTGACTTTAACTACGAAAATATTTTGAAAAAAATGTGATGCGTTTTTAAAGTCACTCAGTATATTTTGGAAATACTGCTGGAGTGTCATCATTTAGATAATTATGCAGACTAGAGTGGTCAACCCTCTTCGAACAGAAAATATCTAGACAGTTCCAATTTGAAAACAACAAAATGGATGTTGATAAGGACACTAGGCTATAGCTCACGACGAATGACCTGGCAGAGCAGCCCATGCTAATTGATAGAGAAGCTCTGCCAGTTCATTTATCGTGAGCTATACGTGTGTACAATATTGTGCAGAAAATATTTAGACAGAAGAAGAAAACGCTGGTTATTGGCATTTTTTTTTTAAATTTTTCCTCAATGTTGCCACAAGCCTTCTCTAATTTGGGCATTAATTATGTTTTAATCACAATTTTCATAGTCATTTTCAGAATTCTCACGCTCATTTTAAAAATATCTGAATCTGAACAGCCAACAATTTTGATATTTTTACGACTTTTTGACAGAAATAGTAGCAGCGTGCAAGATCATTATTGATAAGCATTTCCGTCATAAATAAATGAATCGGGATCTAGAAGAAAATCCTTAATGTTTGGTTTGGTTTATTGGGGTTTTGCGCCGTTTTCAACTACTAAGGTCATATCACGGTGGCTGGGGCACCTAACCATGGATTCCTGTCGTTTCACATACCAGTACTACCACAACATCCTAACCGAGTCTCCAACTGCCCCCCATATAGGTTCACGATACCAAACCATTGATGGCTGACATTTTTGTCAGAAAGGGTATTTGCCGCGGTCGGGTATCGAACCCGAGACCTACCGAATGAGAGGCAGATGCGCTTAATGTAGTCCGCCCCTAATGCGATTCACGCGACGTCAGAATTACTCGGGCGGCATCGTAAACATTCGGCGGTGGAATCCACCGCCAAATGTTTACGACGTCGCCCGAATAGGTCGGATAAGTAACGAATGTAAACGACGTTGCACGAAAATTCCGACGTCGCGTGAATTTCATTGTGGATTGACTACCTTAATGGTGTTTGTGACTAAAATTGACCCAGATATGTTTTTGTATAGTGTTGTCCTACAAAGTGTCCATGAAATGGACAAAAATCGCATTTCCTAGGATTTGGGATATTGGTGGAACACGATTTTTGTTCTAAACGTACCGTGGGCAAAATCACGCCCCAAATTAATATGCCTTTGCGAAACTCACTTTACGGGACATTTGTTTACATACGGTCTAATCAAGATCAATGTTTATTCTGATGTAGCTTCAAACGAAATGGAAGCATGGATCCTGATCAGATTGTACTAAGGTATCTAGTCTGATTTTTCTGTATCATAAGCTACAAGGGCCAATTTTCCAGATCCCGGCTAAAATAAACGTGTGTTTCAATGATAACGAACGAGCATCTCTCGTAAGTTCTCGCTGTGAGGTTTGTTTTACAATAAAAGTCTGTTTATATGTCTGTTTTTGTTTCATTGTCATAAAAATAAATATTTGAATCTCTGGTTTACAATCCTCTGTAATAGATATGAGCGGGATACGGAATGAGACCACCAGGGTATTTACAAACATGGATCCAGAATGAGATCAGACTTTGCATACGCGCATATTATCATGATTAGTATGGTTCTCTCTATACTTGTTGATTAGCAACATGCAGCAAATATCAGTGAACAGCATGGAACCTGATTAAACTGCATTTTCAACAGGCTTGTCTGATTCTGTATGTTTGTGCGTCTCTTCCAATCAAATGGAGTGTTGCATAATTAAGATTTAGACGACAATTGGTTTAGAAATATTTGTAAATAGTACCTGATTTATATTTTAGGTCTTGACGGGACCGACGATATTGTACAGACTAATAGAGCTCGGAGAGGTTGTCACACACACAGATATGATAAAACATGGGTCTTGATCAGATCGTAGGCCGATCAAGTTCTGATTTATATTCCAGGTCTTGACGGGGCCGGCAAGACGACGATATTGTATTTAAATAAAAGCTCGGAGAGGTTGTCACACACATTTACAGATACATAGTATATAATATGGGTCTTGATTAGACTACAGGCCAATCTTGTTCTGATTTATATTGCAGGTCTTGACGGGGCGGGTAAGACGACCATATTGTATAAACTAAAGCTCGGAGAGGTTGTCACACACATTCCAACTATAGGTAATCATCACCATTCAGGCCCGTTAAGCCACTGTCAAGTGTCTGAATATTGGAGAGGCTAAATTGGAGTTCCCTCCAAAAGTTTCAGTGTAAAAGAATGACAATTCGGCATTTTGGCAAACTTGGAGGGGGTGGGGGAGGATTGACTTAGCCCCCCTCCCACCCCATTCCCTGCTCCAAGGGACCTGTCTTTATCTTTAAACCCTTTCAAACTAACAATGCTTCTATTTTTATAACTTATAAGCTTTTGCAGAAGATATTGTGATCAATGCTTGTGAACTTGAATTTATTTACAAAACAGCATACAATAATGAGATGATAGGAGAAAATGTTGGTCATCAGCATTTTCTGATTTTGCCTCAAAGTTTTCATAGCATTTTCTATTAAGGACATAAAAACTAGTGTTTTTTGGGAGAAAAGATTATTCAGTTAAGAATGTGAATGCATTGTAGAAGGGAGAGCATTGTTGGTTATTAATTTTCGTCTCCATACTGATTATTTCCCTTTACATGCAACGAATAGTATTGATATTCAAAGTCGCCAAATAATTACATGCTCTGTATCAAAGATTTTTTCAAGCCAAAGCCAAAATATCGTCGCTTTTCAAGAAAAGCCTCGTGACTGCAGCTTATTTTAAGCTGCTGTTACGCGTTTTTTGTGGAAAAGCAACGGTATTTAAACTTGGAATCCCCCTTGTTTTTCAGGTTTTAACGTAGAGCAGTTACAATATAAGAATATCAGCTTTACTGCATGGGACATTGGTGCTAGAGATAAAATGGTGAGTTAGGCTAATATGATTTAAAGGCGGTGTTAATTTCAAAGTAATCTCTGACAGGAATCGAATAAGTGTTATCGCCAATGACCTTTTATTCTGACCATTTGAATAAACGCTTACAAGATTAGAAGATTCTGAACGCGAAACCCCTCCCCCTAAAAAAACCGATGTAGTCCGTGGGCCAGGAGGGCTCACCCTAAGGGCGATCTGGGAGTGGCATAGAAAATCAATGTTCATTGGAATCCCCTGAATAAGAATCAAGATGTGAACAGTCGATGTCCTTGAACATACTCGCCATTTTGGATGGTTTTCAAGATGGCTGCCATGAAAAAAGACAATTTCACTTAGTATCAAACAGCAGCAGCTTAACTTTTGTTTTGTGTTGTAAGATAATATTTTAAGGATAATTGAGTGTGCAAAAGGTCAGAGATGTGTTTCCATGTTATAAAGTAGCTCATTAACCAACGCGTCTGCTAGAATCTTTTTCAAAATGGCCGCCAAAATCCCCCAAAATCTATATCAATGATAAATAATCCCCCTTTTTGACATATTTTAGTCTAGATGCTGTAATTCTTATGTTTTAGACCTATATAAACATTTCATGAAGTAATTGGAAGCATTGCAGAAAAGGTCTTTGAAATCATTACTGTATAAATGGCTATAAAACACAATTAAGAACAAATCATCAAGTATATAATTTCTATATACATTTTCATTATAGTTTGTTCTTGGGGGAAAACACCTAAGCTTTCAGAGTATATTGTTGAATCGAAATTTCTTATCAACCAATTTTTGATTACAGAAACCATTATTATTATTAAGTACGGAATTTATATAGCGCCTTTATCATACGAAAGTACGTTCAAAAGCGCTTTACAAACATAAAATCTACTAAAATATTCATCATTCTAATAACAAATACCATGAACCAGGGCGCACAACGCTCGAACCGCAACACGGGCAACCCCATAAATATGCTTTCAAAATGGCCACCAAAATCGTAAGAATTCAATCAAATTGTTAAATAATCCTCGTTTCTGGACATGCTCTGGTCTAAATGTTGTAAATATTATGTTAAAAAGGCTTAGATAAACCATTAATAAAGTAAATAGAAGTATTGGGGGAAAAATCCTTTTAAACCATTACCGTATAAATGGCAAAAAATTGCAATAATAACTATCCCATAACAAAATCTCATTTAGTGCAGCACCACGAGCTTGTCATTTATTTATAAACATTCTTTAGAGCCCTTTGTTTTGATTTATTGGAATTTAACTTGAGCACCTAACCGTGGATTCCTGGTATTTCTCTCACCAGTAGGTAACTACCACACAATGATTTCTCAAACATGTAGTCTATCTCATTAGGCGAGAAAATAAATCATTATCTGGGAATGTGTTAAACCTGTAACTTAGTTTAGACTTTTCCTCGTCAATTTCTGATTTTCTCTGAGTATTTCACTAAATTTAATCACTCAATTTCTCATTTTCTCTCACTGTTTCAGCGTCCACTATTCCGGCACTATTATAAAGGCACGGACGCTGTTGTGATAGTCATAGACTCTTCTGATAGAGAGCGAATAGAGGAACTTTATTGTGATGTTTTAAAACCGGCACTAAGTGCGGACGAACTCTCGAACAGTGTGTTTTTATTCCTGGCCAATAAGAGGGATCTGCCAGATAGAATGGATCTCGATGAATTGGCGCACAAGTTGAACTTGAAACAAGTCAAGCATATTTGGAGTAAGTACGAGGGGTGTTCAATAAATTTTCATTAACTCGCTTATTAAAGAGAATGCCGTTAGCTATTGTGGTCATTCGTTGGTCTGGCGTTCGAATGGTGGGTTAGAAAAATGTAAAAATCAGAAAGGCCAAGTTTTCAATGCTTCATTTTTTTGTCGTTTGAAATCTAAGGTTTGTGGAACTTTTAAAAAGAGAACGAGTTAATCCAGTAAACCATGACATAATTCCGGACAAACAATAGTTTTTCCGTAGGTGTTGTTGTAGTCGGGTTACGAGATTTTATAACAACTTCGACGATTTAGCAGGTAAAATCGGTAGAACAAGTCTATTTGTAGCCCAAAATTTGTTCCTATTTGTAATTTCAGATATGATAGAAACAAGCGCCATACAAGGAGACGGTCTGACAGAAAGTATGGACTGGTTAGCAACGCAGCTTGGTAACAGCCAATCACGACGCGTTACGCCTCAGCCAATCACAGCGCAGCACGAGCGAGCGCGGACTTCCGGTGATAAACAGGGCGACAAAGCACCTCATAGAGACTACTGTGGACGTGCCTATAGTGCCTTTAAATGTTTCTTTATCCGTCCGAGCATACCGCCCGATGTCCATGATTAAGGGGCCAGTCACAGACTAAAGGGCCAGTCAGATAATCCTACGAGCTGCATCTACATATCACCCGATGTCCATTACTAAGGGGCCGGTCACATACTCGTACATATCTGCGCAGACATCTCATCCACAACATTGTCACTTTTCCAGAAAAAATCGTAACTGCAGCTTGTTCAAAAGCTGCAATTTTGACGTTTTGTTGCAAAGAGACGTAAAGCTACACGAGGATCCCTTTTTTGAGATGATGCGGCAGTACTTTTGTAGTAAATGTGTATGTGACCGGGTCTTAAAAGTATTCATAAATTACCATCATAATGTTTTCATCATTAATCCTTTCAAAAACGGCGAATTCTTCAATTTAAGCATTTGCAGCCGACGGAATAGATTTGATCATGGAAGGATTTGTTCCACAATGTAGCACAGGATAATTTATGCTAAAGAAGAAAAATGCTGGTTTGAACACTTTCTTCTTTTGCCTCATTGTTTTCCTAAGCATTTCTATCAGGCACATCAAAAATACATCTTGTTTGGGAAAGGATAAATAAGTCATGACGAAATATTATTTTTTATCAAGGTCAAGATCAAGCTCCAAGGTCATGGTCAAAAGTGAAAGGTCTTGGTTGGAGGTGTCCATGTATGAAATATCAAAACTGTATGTGTAAAACACATGTACAATAGGCCTGGTTGACGTTTTTAAGGTAGGTCAAATGCCTAGGTCAAGGTCACAAGGTTCATGGTCATGGTCAAATGTAAAAGGCGGTGGTAGGAAGTGTCCATGTGAGAAATATCAAGGCTTTGTGATTGTGTAATAGGATATGAGATTTAGGTCAGGTTATAGTTTTTTTAAAAGTAGGTCAAACTCCAAAATCCATGAGATAGAGGCCAGTTAAAGATGTTTAAAAGTAGGTCAAACTTCAAGGTCAAGGTTCAAGGTCATGGTCCAAACTGTCCATGTGTGAAATATCAAGACTGTATGTGTAATAGGACATGAGAAATAGGCCCGGTTTAAGTTATTTCAAAGTAGGTCAAATTCTAAAGTCAAGGTAACAAGTTCCAAGGTCATGGTCTAATATGAAAGGTCTTGGTAGGAGGTGTCCATGTGTGAAATATCGAGACTGTATGTGTAATAGGACAAGCGATAGAGGCCAGAATTTTTTTAAAAAGTAGGTCAAATTCAAAGGTCAAGGTCACAAGGTCCAAGGTCATAGTCAAATGTGAAAGGTCTTGGTAGAAGGTGTCCATGTGTAAAATATCAAGGCTGTTTGTGTAAAAGGACATGAGATAGAGGCCAGGTTAAAGATTTTTAAAAGTAGGTCAAATCCCAAAGTCAAGGTCACAAGGTAAAAGGTCATGGTCAAATGTGAATGTTCTTAGTAAAATGTGTCCATGTTTGACATATCAAGGCTGTTTATGTAATAGGACATAAAATATATGCCAGATTAAAGCTTTATGGCTTTTGACAAGAAATAAGTTTGAAACCCAACAAAGGGCAATAACTCCAAAATTATGACTTGCAGAGTAACGGTTCTTGTGTACTGCACCTTTCCATAATGCGACCTATCCGTCTATGAAGTTTTATGATTCTACCTTACACACTTTTTGAGTTATGCTACGGACAAGAATCAAGTTTGAAAATCAACAAAGGGCAATAATTCCAAAAATTTGATCGGCAGAGTAGCGGTTCTTGTGCACCGCACCTCTCCATAAAGAGATCTATCCACCTATGTTTTATAATTGTTCCTTTAATACTTTTTGAGTTATGCTCTGGATAAGATTTGGTCTACGGACCGACCGACCGACCAACCAACCGACCGACCGACCAACCGACCAACGGACCTACACTTGCAAAACAATATACCCCAGTTTTCTTCGAAAAGGGGGCATAAATATTTCGTGATATCTCCAAGTTCAATAAGCCCCGCCCTGTCAAAACAACATTAAAAGTTTATTCACCAATCTAAGTTTTAGTAATTTGAGTAAAGCACAACTGAAAGAGCATCTCTGTCAAGTTTGATCAAAATTAGCCTTATGGCTTGAGAGGAGAAGATTCTTATGGCTTGAGAGGAGAAGATTCTTAAAGAATTATTTTTGTGATTTCCCCCAAGTCTGATAAGCTCCACCCCGCCACGTCCACATTTATCGACCAAACATAGTTTTACGATAAATTTAGATAAAAGTCCACCCAAGGAACATTTATGCCAAATTTAATCTAAATTGGCAATATGGTTAATTTTAAAAGAATTATTTCTTAAGTCTGATAATCCCCGCCCTTTCACGCCCACATTTATAGAACAATCAAACTATTACAGACAATTTAGATAAAGGCCCACCCATGGTACATTTCTGCCAAGTTTGGTCTAAATTGGCGCTCTGGTTGATTTTTAAAGAATCCGCCCTGCCACGCCCACATGTATGGACCAATCAAAATTCCTTTCACAATTTAAGTAAAGCACCATCCAGGGAACACTTCTGCCAAGTTTGAACAAATTTGATCCACTGGTTAGAGAGAAGAATGTTTTTTCTTGGTCTGAGTTGCAGCTAACTATTTGTGGACTTGTGGAATTGTTGAACGTGTGATATCTCGAGCTCTATTAAGATTTAGAGCTTTTTGATCTTTTCCATTATTACACATCCAAGTTTGATACTAATCGGCAAATCATCATGGAAATTCACGTACAAAATGCTTAAAAAATCGCATATCAAATTTCATTAAAATGTAATAACTTTTAAGAAAGTTATCGTTAAAGTTACCCGTTAGGACTTTTGACCAGTATATATAAACAACAGATTTGTGTCATGAATTGACATAGACTGTGGTTGCTTTTAGCCAAAATCTGCGTGCGAGTGTAGTCTTAAATTTATTCTCATTGTCACATTACAGAAATCGTAACTAACTACCTTTGAAACACGTTCCGGAAGAATTGAAAGTAGTGGGAAAATTATTCATACACGAAATGGCACTTTGATAAAGATAATCATTGAGAGAAAATGCGACATGTATTTTCCTACGTAGGCCTATAGACCGAAAATAGTTTGCGCCGTTTAAAGGCTAAATAAATTTCAGTAGAAAAAAACAAGTTACTGCTTCATACTGTGTAATGATCAATAGAAATAATTTAATGTGCAAATAAATATTGTTGAATTACTGACTATGAAGAGTATTAAAGTAAGTTATCATTGTCAAATCAAATTGAGCGTTGTGCTGCTGATATTAATTGTCTTTCAAACAAATTGCCAATTTAGAGACATTTCAATAAGTGTTTACCACAATAATTGAGTAGATAGCAGGCAGTGTTGGCTAAGATCAGACTGCACGTATGTGCAGGCTGATCTTAGTCTACACTGTCTGCCAAAGCTTTGGTCAAAACAAGAATATGGCGCGAACAGCACGAAAAGGGTTAACTCGATCAATTCCTATCAAGCCCGATCGAGTACATATATGGAACGAGCTTGGTCAATATGGCTAATTGGGATCGGTCGGGGTGACCGACGTGATCTGTATCACTCGGGCTTTTTTTTAAAATCAGGTGCTGATTAAAAGATACATCACATCAAGAAAATCTCTAGTATTTGCCGTCTTACCTGCTTCAAACCATACTAAAATCGGTCACGTATATATAGAATTAACAGGACCATTGAAAAAATTCTGCGATTATTGTTGTCGTTGTTGTTGTTGCCGTTGTTGTTGTTTGTGGTGGTGATGGTGATGATGATGATTAATCTGTCAGAAATGAAAACTTAAATTATAATGAGACCTTCTAAAAAGCAAACAAGGCAAAGTAACACTCGAATAGAAAGAAAGTACGTAAAAAATATGACAAGAGGACCATGATGGTCCTAAATCGCTCACCTGAATCAAGATGACAAGAGTGATAATGGCAATTTTGTCAAATTCAAAGGCATGAAACTTATAAGGACTTTCTGTTTGGAAACAATTTTTAAAAGAAATAATTTTGTTCCAATCGATCCTGTAAGGTTGGGTATGAATTAGCACAATTGTTGAGTTAGTTAATTTTCAACAATTATTTCATGATTTCGCAATATACAACATAGGGCTAATTTTCAAAGCATACTGATCTGTTAGAGATTGATCATTTATGATAGGCTCAATTAACAAGATTTTGTCTGTGATTGATAGAATTTAGTGAAAGATTACCATCTGATAAGCTAAAGCTAATCCCTTATTTGTTTACATAAGATAAACATGGGGCCAGCCTGAGAGCAACAGATAAGGGAAATAGAAAATTGGCCCAATGGTTTATTTTTAAAGAATTTTCTTATGATTTCTCTAAGTCTGATAAGCCCTTCCTCCCTGCCATGCCCACATTTTTTGACCAATGGAAAAATTTATGAACACATTTTGAAAAGAGTAACTCAAGGAACATTCCAGTAAAGTCTGGTTCAATTGGGCACAATGGTTGATTTTTAAAGAATTTTCTTATGATTTCTTTAAGTCCGATAAGCCCCTTCCTCCCTGCCACACCCACATTTTTTGACGAATCAAAAATCCGCAAAAAAGTTTTGAGAAGGGTCACTCAAGGAACCTTCCAGCAAAGTCTGCTTCAATTGGGCACAATGGTTGATTTTTAAAGAATTTTCTTATGATTTCTCCAAGTCTAATAAACCCCTTTCTCCCCGCCACAGTCACAGTTTTTTACAAATGAAAAAAAACTGTGAACAAATTTTGAAAAGAGAGACTCAAAGAACATTCCTGCAAAGTCTGCTTAAAATTGGCCCATTGGTTAAAGAATTTTCTTATGATTTCTCCAAGTCTGATAAGCCCCTTTCTCCCTGCCAAGGCCACAATTTTTTACAAATAAAAAGATTTGTGGTCAAATTTTGAAAAGAATGACTCAAGGCACATTCCTGCAAGGTCTGGTTCAAATTGGCCCAATGGTTGATTTTTAAAGAATTTTCTTATGATTTCTCTAAGTCTAATAAGCCCCTTTATCCCTGCCACAGCCATGTTTTTTTTCAAATGTAAAATTTCTGAACAAATTTTGAAAAAAAATGACTTAAGGCACATTCCTGCCAAGTATGGTTCAAATTGGCCCAATGGTTGATTTTTAAAGAATTTTCTTCTGATTTCTCCAAGTCTGATAAGCCCCTTTTTCCCTGCCACGGCCACAATTTTTGACAAATGAAAAAAATTGTGAACAAATTTTGACAAGAATGACTCAAGGCACATTCCTGCAAAGTATGGTTCAAATTGGCCCAATGGTTGATTTCTAAAGAATTTTCTAATGATTTCTCTAAGTCTAATAAGCCCCTTTCTCCCTGCCACGGCCACATTTTTTGACAAATATAAAAATTTGTGAACAAATTTTGAAAAGAGTGACTCAAGGAATATTCCTGCCGAGTTTGGTTCAATTGGGCCCAATGGTTGATTTTTAAAGAATTTTCTTATGATTTCTAGTCTGATAAGCCCCTTTTTCCCTGCCACGCCCACATTTTTTGACAAATCAAAAATTCACGAACAAGTTTTGAAAAGTATTACACAAGGAACATTCCTGCCAAGTTTGGTCAAAATTGGCCCAATGGTTTAGGAGAAGAAGATGTTGAAAGAAATTGTGAACGGACGGACGGACGGACGGACGGACGACGGACAAAAAGCGACCACAATAGCTCACCTTGAGCACTTCGTGCTCAGGTGAGCTAAAAACAACAGTACTCTTGTCAGCGAACATGACTGTCGAAATGTTTGTGTATAACTATTTTCCAAATCCAATAATCGTGTTCCCATCTTCTTTGCCACATAACATGTTGTTTTGCTGCAGGATGCATTTAGGCATCATTACTCCATTGCATCTACGATTCGACTGGACATGCGTTTGCTCTTTTATATAAAATATGGACAAGTCTTTCCTTGTTGACAGATGCCTTAGTTATAATTTATTCCTCCAGTCTAAAATCCAATTTATCCAATAGTCGTTTTCCATCTTCTTTACCACAATACGTGTTGCTACATTTCCAGTTAGGCATCACTGCTTCTTTGTATCTACGCGTATTTGTGTAGGGCCATGAGTTTGTTCAATCTATAAAATTGGGATGAAATTTTCTCCATTGTTTAATTGTCATTCCTTAATCATCGACAGTTGTCTTAAGTAGGTGTACTCCCTAATGAGATTCACGCAATGCCGGAATTATTTGGTCGAGGTCATATTTACGACATCGCCCAAATAGGTTCGGATACATAGCCGACGCACGAAAGATTCCGACGGCGTGTATCTCATTAAGCCTACATGTAGGGGTGGAATACCTTAAGACGCCATTTATTCCTCCAGCCGCCTCTTATCCAAATCCATTCGTCTTTTCCCTTCTTCATTACCACAAAACGTGTTTTGTTGTGTGTTTCAGTTAGGCATCCCATTCTTAACAGTACTGTGACGTCATAATTACGCAGTGACTGATAAAAATGGCACGTGTTTCTGAGTATATATCTAACACGTTTGTGGTCTGCTACGTGTTGCTACAGGTAGGTATCCTTCTTTTATGGGAACCTAGGCACGGCGGTGTCTGTTACATGGTAGAGAATCACGTGATGCTACAAAATGGCACGAGTTTCTGAGTATATCTAATACGTTTGTGGTCTGCTACAGCACGGTGGTTAATCACATGGCTCAGAATTTCAGAAAATCTTTGATATTTGTGTTAATATTCGACCAATTTGAATTCGGTTTGAAGCAGAGAAGGTGGAAAGATACCAGGAATAAGCTGGGCGTGGTGGATTTTTGAAATATCAACTGATAAAAAAGTTATTGAAGATCAGCCAACATTTTGGTTGATCTTCAATAACTTTTTTATCGGTTGATTTTTTAAAATCCACCACGTCAATCTAATTCGTGACTTCTGTCCATATTCTCTGCTTCAAACTGAATTCAAATCGGTCCCATATTAACAAAGTTATTGAAGATATTCTAAAGTTGTTGTATCACGTGATTATACACCGTGTGCAGGGTCCTAGATCTACTGTCTGTGGGTTCCTTCGTCATCACCATTTCATTTGGGCCCAATGGCAACCGTTGGCCGTGAAAATGTGCTAGAGCATTTCACTACACTTAGCCCAAATCCTTTATGTGACTGCATGGTATCTGTATAATAAACTTTAATGTAGGCCTACAATTTTATCAATTTAAAAACCTGAAAATTATCTAAAGAAAATTATCTGCAACAAAAGACAAACATGTAGTCTATATCAAAATCAAACTTATCGTTTTGATTCACGAATATCTTGTTTACTATTTTTCTCATTCTTTAAAATTGAAACATAGGGACCTATACACTACTTAACCCTTTCCCAAACAAGGCCTGGTTTTTACGTCCCTACTAGAAATGGCTTGGGAAAACATTGAAACAAAAGAAGAAACTGCTGATAACCAGCGGTTTCTCCTTTTGACTCAATAATTTCTTTGCCTTATTCTACACAAAATCTACATGTATCTTAAATACCTTCCATTTTATGGAGTGGGTCTCCCTAAAATTTTGCCGTTTGGGAAAGGGTTAAAGTCGTTTGGCCCACGTAGCAGAGCGACGGATAGGAAGGGGTAATGGCTTCTTAAAGTGGTTTATCTACCCAACCTTATTTTGTGGGTACATCGAGACAATACAAATGAGTACTCACAACGAAAAACATACAAGTGTCAATACATTATACAATTTTTTAGGCTAACCCATTATCACATAATGACGTCTCTTGTCGCTTCGCAATATAAAGGCATTTGAAAACATTGTGGAAAATGGAGAAATTGCTTTTGACAAGCAGTTTCCTCATTTCGCAATGTTTTCTAACAATAAAAGGCCAAAAGAGTAAAATTCAATTCACATTAAAATTAAATGCGGTAAACAACCTGGGTCATAGCCGAAGAAGCTATGAGAGAATACAATGGATCTTGATCAGACTGTAAGTACAGTAGTCAGAAACTGATCTAGATCCATGTTGTTGTTAAATGCCACAATGGATCATTTTTCTTGATCCCGGCTCATTTTTCTATTTCTTTTTTTTTTTTTTAAATTTTAACCTTCTCACAAATATGACCTGTTTTTGACGTCCCTATAAGTAAGTAAGTAAGTAAATTTTAATTATTATAGTGACATGTGTTGTATACATAATATTTAACAGTTCAGAAAAACAATGAAATAAGAAAAACACCCGGCCCCATGGGCCTATATGTCACCTTGAGAAGTCGTGTATTTAGCTGTGAGTGACGGTTTATGAGTCTTTATGGATCAGTATAAACGGTGGCGGGTGCAGAGGCCATGTTTTCTCCTTCTCTTTTGGAAGAGAAGGTGAAAGCTAGTCCCGGCTCCCGCAACCTCCATAATGAGGGTCGGTCGTGTGAGATCGACATCCGACTCTTCCACGAAATGAAATAGGAAAAGTCATGATATCTCTACCGACAACCACATCTACGACTATACGAGGGGTGATCCAAAAGTTCGTAAAATGGGTTAATAAAATTTCAGGAGTGTTGACTATCAAAACAAAAGTTATACAGTCATTAAGTGTGACATCTTTACAAAAAACATGGAAATTTTTAATTGTGTACATGTAACAGTTTTTGAACAGTGATGAATTTTAGACAAAAGACCATGCGCGAGGCGGGGGAGCAAGAACGTCAAATACGACGTCATCTTCACACGATTACGAACCCTTACTTTTAAAGGCCCTGTTTACTCTCATACTATTCCCTGCCTGAAATATATTTACAGTGCTGAAATCGGTCTCATACTTTTTTAATCGGAATGTTGAACAATTTTCAGTGTTGCTGTTTTAAGATCGGCCTACTATCAAATCGAAGCCTATGCCTGTTTATCCCTTTTCTGACGTCGTTAATCAGGTTGTGGCTGATAGCAAGACTATCTCTGCATCCATTATCCGCTATTACAGTTCGAATCTCGAGTGTAACTTACACACAATTTCTCTACAGCACCTTATACTCGTTTTCTTTAATATTTTAAACGTCTGCGTTGGTGAATGACTAAGATCGAGGCAGAATTTTATGCCTAACCGATATTCTAATTAAGTTCTGGCGTCATGTCGCATTTCCCTTGGTTTGTTCTATCTTATAGAAAATGTAGTGTTTTCGTAGCAACTTCTACAACAACATATCAAACTTGACGTAAGGATGTCATACTAGTGTAATAATAATTTGCGTCAGAATATTCTAGCTGAAATTAAAGAAAATTCGATTTAATTAACGACAATGTATTATCTTTTTGTGCTCCCCCGCCTAGGCGTACCTGCGTTACTATGGTAACACAGTTTACGGGCACTAAATTTTTTTTGGTAAATCTTTTCATTTTGATAGAGTCTATAGATCTTAAACTACGTTATTACTAATTTATACAGTGTCTAAGCTAGTAATATGGAAGTAATGGGTCCATTTTACGAACTTTTGGATCACCCCTCGTATAAAGTGTATGACATTACATAAATGGATAAATGGATAAATATCAAACGATAGAATATAGCATCATGTGATATAAATAATAAGTTTTGTGTAACGACTATATTTTTATGTCGGAAAGGGTTAACCCCTTTCTAAACAAGTCCTGGTTTTGAAGTCTGTGGGGGATAAAGTGTCAGGATTGTATTGAGGTAATAGGAGAAATTGCTGATAGACAGCATTTTGTCCCCTTACATCAACATCCTATGTGGTGTACTACAACTTTAATTTCACGTTCATTGATAAATGTTTTGTCGTGTTAAATTCCTTTCCGATTTAAAAGAGTCTAAATTTCTGATGCCTGGAAAAGGGTAAAACATTTTCGGTGTACAAGATATTAGAACTGATCAAGATAATAAGTACTGCATACGATCTGAATAAATCCAAAATAGACTGGATGGTTTAAGCGACTTATCAACAAGGTGCGATTTGTTCCAGTTAAACGTGATGTAATTTCGGACAAAAATAGTTTTTCCTATGTGTTGTTACAAAAACTCGTAACCGCGGCTTGATTCAAGCCGTAGTTACGAGACTTTATAACGACACCGACGGTTTATCAGAAGGTAACGGTTAACCAAGTTTATTTTTAGCACAAAATTATTGTTATTTAACAAATTATACACATGTTTGGGTTAATCACCAGCATTTGCTTCTTCTCACAATTAAAGGAACTGATTAGTTGGATTTTGATATTATCGCAAAATTGCGTTAATTCCACTCGCCCAACTAGTTCCTTTGGTACAAAAGTTCACGCCGTTTCGTAAATGCTTTAATTAAAAACCTGGCAGTTTTCCTGGGGTTATTTTTCATGATTAATGAAAATTTCTGTTTTGTGTCCAAGCGTTTGAATGCGTTGTCGTTAAAATAGTTCGATAGTGTGTTATTTCTTTCAATTGCATAAACATTGCAGTCTATAAGGAAATGTTCCTCGTTCTCAACCTCTCCTGAATTACACAATGTGCATAGACGCGTGTTCTGGGGTTCCCCAACGTAGCGACCGGTCTCTATCCTTAACGGCAGAATCCCACAACGGAATTGTGCCAATATGGAACGTTCGTTTCTAGCCAAATTCAATTTGATATATTGTTCACATGAAAACTCTGACTTATAGCTTCTGTATGTTTGGAGTTTGCTTGTATTTGCGACTGAGTTCGACCAGATTTCACTATAATAGTTTCTGATTTTATCTTCAACTAAAGTCATATTCACCTTTGTCTTATTTTCATAATGAGTTGACAAATCAAGTTTGTTCATTATAGACTTAACATCGTTACACCAATTATTTGTGCCAATTGTGTAGTCATGCTCGAAAACACGTCTTGTTAACCTATCTTCATTAAACGTTAATAGTCTGTTCCAATATCGTAGTATATTGACCCAGCGTCTATCATGTCTATAGAGGCTGGGTAACCATCCGGTATCTCCAATAAGTGCGATTATAGGTGCAAATCTGTGTACACCCTACTCTCTTACGAACAGAGCGCATTCTCCCTACATTCCATTTCGATAGAATGAGCTCTGTTCTCGCGGGGTCGTTTCACGTCTAATCTCGGGGCCTTGGCGGGATTTCGGTATCCAATCGTCGCCAATATACTCATAAACAATCGAAAATTCTGATACAAGAAATGATTGGCTGACGCTTCAAATTACCAGCTTCCGCCAAAAATAGAAACGACGTAATGTATACGTAATCAAACCAGATCAAACTGAATGAATTTGATTCGATAATTCAAATGTTACCGGCTTCAGCCAAAAATAGAAGCGACGTAATGTATGCGTAATGATCATGCAAGATAAAACTGAATGATTTTGATTCGATAATTCAAATGGTGTGCTATAATTAGATTATGACGACCAAATAGGCTGTTGGCGTACCGAAAACTGCAGAGGTCATATTTGATGGTTTAATCAATAGAGCTCGGCAATGGAGAGTATGTACACCCATGAAGTAGCGCATAGCACGGTGTTGTATGTTGTCAATCGTCCTGTATTGTTTTGTACCCCAGCTTGAAGCACCGTAGTCTAGGATCGGAGCGACACAGTTAAAGTAGAGTTTTTCGTAGGTATTAAAGCCGATATGTTTGAGATGATGGACCTTTGATATGACACTACCTAGCGCTCGGCCAGCAGCTTTAGATACGGAATCACAGTGAGACATGAAATTGTTTTTGTCGTTGAAGATTACACCCAAGTATTTATATTCACTTACGGTTTCTAGTTCGTTTTGTCCGATTTTAAATCTATGTTTACTCGTTTCCTTTCTGCCTTTCCTAAAGTGTATGCATTTGGATTTATCTGTATTAATGAGCACTCTCCACTTTTTGCACCAGTTGTGTACGCTATAAGAAAGGCTCGGGAAACATTGAAGCAAAAGAAGAAAATGCTGATAATCAGCATTTTCTCCTTTTGCCTCAATATTTTCTGAGCTAAAATATACACAGATTCCATGTAAATTTACACCAATTTTGGAATCTGTGTCAGCTTTTAATTCGGAAAAGTCTAATGGTTCGACGTTTTGGAAAGGGTTAATGTATGTGGTCATTTATAGAGATGGTGACTGATGCATCATATTAACCAAACGGCAATCTTTTAGACTCCTCCAAATTCAATGATGTTGCAGACGATAATTAAAACTGCATGAAATTTTCATTTCTATGTCGTTTTGTGTAGAAAATATTGTGGGAAATGAAGTAAATGCTTGTCACAAGCAATTTCTTCATTTTCCACTATGTTTTCCACAGCCATTATCTTGTGGGGAGTCAAAAATAGTCACCGTGTGTTAATGGGTTAATTGAAACACCCAAAACCGATTTACCGACTTTCATGAAATTACACAACAATGTCGGTTATCAACTTTAGACGATCACACTGTTAGCACGAAACCCACATCGTCTTTAAAGATTAAAATAAAAGTCAAGCATCCTTGTTAAGCGTAAAATTAGTCTTTCATAAGACACCGAGAAATTTTGGTTAGTAGGTTAACCCTTTCCAAAACAAGACCTGGTTTTGATGTCCCTATGTGAACTGCTTTGGGAAAATATTGAAACAGGAGAAGAAAATCGTCGGTTTTATTACAAAACTCTAACTCCAGCTTGATGTTTTGCAATAACACCGACGAAATGTTGATAATCAGCATTTTCTTCTTTTGCCTTAATTATACATGTGCTATTTTGTACACAAATCCAATCTTTACCATCTATTTTGTCATCTGAGGCAACTTTCGAATTGGACCGCCCAAAATTTGTGTTGTTTGGGAAAGGGTTATGAAGTCATTAGTGGCAAATCTTTGGGGGAAAATGAGGCAAACATGTGCAAGCGGAAAACTGTAACCAGTACTTTCTCTTTTTGTCTCAAAAATATTCTGCGCTTAACGAGAGATTACATTCCCATTTCATTTTGGATCAATTTGAAATTGTTGCTTATAAGCCAAACATACGCTTTAAAAGTTGATACTAAAATTACAAACTCCAACATGTAGTTTACCACAGTTAATTGAATTTTAAGATTTGATTTTGTTTTCTGCATATCTTTTACATGTAAATCCCCCTAAAAATTCCATTTAATGTTTGGGAAAGAGTAAATAAATGCTTAATGCAATCCTACCACAAAGCAGCAAACAAACTCCTACACGTAGCACACCACTACTCTCTCCTTACAAATCCTCATAATCAACAGCGCAAATTAACCTGTAGTTACGAGGGTTTTTAACCCTTTCCCGAACGACAAAATTTTAGGCAGGTTCAATTCAAAACTGCAGCAGACGAGAAAATGCATGTTAATAAAGATTGAAATTGTTTGTGATATAGCCAAGAAAATATTGAGGCAAAAGGAGAAACTGCTGGTTATCAGCAGTTTCTTCTTTTGTCTCAATGTTTTCAAAAGTCATTTCTAATAGGGATGTCAAAACCAGGTCTTGTTTGGGAAAGGGTTAAAAGAAAAGCGACGTTATGGTACCTAGGTCCGCCGTCAACGGGCTCAACCCACAAACCGTTTTGATCCGTTGTTGGTATCACGGCTTGGCTCTTTAATTTGGGAGAAATTATAAATTAAGGCCTAATGCAGCCTTACATGTACCACAAAACAGCAAAACACTCCTACATGCTTTTAGCAAATGTTCAAGTGGTAGGCTAAATAGCTGATTATCTTCGAAAACCGTGTAACACCGCTTAACTAAAGTTGTAGTTATGAGGTTTCCGAAGAAAATCAGCGATATTCATACACATGTTACGAACCTCTCCCCTCTCTCAACGGTCTCAACCACAAAACGCTTTTATCTCTTGTTAGTTAAATATTATCTTTCATATTATGAAAGTATGAAATTATGTCTTTTATTAGAGGGTAGACAAAAAAAACCTAATGCAATCCTATTACTAACAACTTAAACACTCCTACATAGATAATATGTACGAGCGAAAATCTCGAAAAAGGTCCATTATAGACACAATGGATTTAGATCAGCCTGTGCATACGCAAAAAAGTCTTATTAAGAAACATTGATGGATTGTCTAATAGTTTCACCATAACTAGTCTGGTTCCCGTACCTGAAATCTACTATGAATATAACGTAGTGTATTAGAGGCGGGAACCAGACTACACCATAACATGTGCCAACAGTAAAAGTGCATGATGGTAATTTGAAACATGGTACTCGCAAATGCTTTAATGGCCCTCTTTACGGATCTCGTATCGCCGCTTTTCACTAAAAACCTCGTATCTTCAGCTGCCGCTTTTCACCAAAAACCTCGTATCTTCAGCTTGTTTAAAACTGATAATACGAGGATTTTGGGGAAAAGCGACGACATGTACATATATAACGCCTTACCTGGCTCAGCGGGCTCAAACCACAAACCGTTAAATTCATATGTTGTTTGTCAAATATATGGGCTTGGTAAGGGATTGGGCTGTTAACCATAAGGTGCGGTTATATGAAGCGTCATAGCAAAAAATTATATTCCGAAATTCAATGGGTAAACGTTTTGAACCTTGGTCGATATGACCAGTTCGCGCACTATGAACAAAATACGACGTTAATCCTTTTCCCAAACAAGACGTGGTTTTGACGTCCCTAATAGAAACGTTGAGACAAAATAGGAGATCGCCTTTTCTTTATACGTATGTATCACTACAATTTGTCGTCCGCAACAGTTTTGAAATTTGAACAGTCTAAATTCGTGCTGTTTGGAGAGGGTTAAAATAACAATGCTTACGTTCTTTGTTGTGTTCTTCGAGAAATGCTCGTACATATTATGCAGTTGAAGTCGGCGTTGAAACATTGCTGAAATTTGTCCAAACCATATCATCCGACTGTCTTCTATATAAACTGGATATTCGCGAATAGCACTCTGGTAGCTCTGGTTTAATGTTGTTGTTTTTGTTTTTCTTTTGTTGTGGCCGAAATGATATCTAAACACCATTTCCCAAAAAAACCAAAATATCCAATAATCCGACTTATGAAAATATTGAGGCAAAATGAGAAAATACTGGTTATAAACATTTTCTTCGTTTGCTTCAATTGTTTTTCCAAAGCTTGTGCCATTATATTTCTGAAATTGCATTTTTGTTTAGGAATAGGTTAACACAAAGTCAAATTTGAGTATGCCTTGAAAATATGAAACAAAATGCAATGATGAATACTCGTTTCGAATAGAAAATTGAATGGATGCGGTTTAACCCATTACCAAGCGACAAAATTTTAGACTGATGTTGCAGACGACAATTTAAAGTGAATGAAATTTTACGTATTTTACGGTTGGTTTTTTTAGAAAACATTGTGGGAAATGAAGAAATTGATTGTCACAAGCAATTTCTTCATTTTCCACAATGTTTTTTCTAAGTCATTATCTTATTGGGAGTCTTATATATGAACATTAGTCTATGAAACATGTGTATGAATTTTGTAATGAAAAATAACCAAATTTTCATTCAACCGATTAATTAAATTCCATAAACGTTTCACACGTCCGTCTAGCCGGCCAATTCAACAGAGACTGCGGGTTCTGGTCGTCAAGCGTGATTCTCTGAGACCAAATCACTCGTCAACGTCATCACAAAAGTGTCATATTGTGTTGCCAAATTTTGAGCCAAAGAGCACGATGGTGATGGTGATGCAATGATTTCGTGCATTTCATGCTCACACTGTGCAACATTTTTCGTTTAAAATGGCTATCTTTGCAGAGCATCAGTACTATATCGATATTGCCTCTTTCTTAAAGCAAAAATAAACGACACTTACTATAAAGTTCAATTAAAAAGATATACCGTTAGTTGCATTTAGCAAAACAGCTGAACCACCAAAAAGACAAAGTTTTGACACCTCTACTAGTAAAAGCCTAAACAAAAATGTTGATAACCAACATTTTCTCTTTTTGCACCTTATTTGTGTGATCTATTGTACAGAAACTCTAGTTTTGATAAAGTAATTGACGACCAACAAAACTTTTCGTTGGTCGTCAATAACTTCATTAAACAGCTTTGAATTTGACAGTTGGTTTTTGAAAAGCCTACCTCATCCAGCTAATTTCAGGCGTTTTTCAGCCTCTTCTACTTTCAAATCGAATTCAAAATGATCAAGTATTAACAAAATTATTGACATTGACATTGACATGTGGTTCCCTCACATGACAACGATTGTTGCAAATGATTTTTTCCAGAAATTTGCCGTCTATCTATGCCCATTTTGTGCCGACACCATTTTAAAAGTTTATGTAACATTTCGTGAATGCCATTTAGGTCCGACTAACCTGTAACGTAAACAAACATCTGGCAGTGACATTTTGAAAACATTTTGGAAACACTAAAAAAGTCTGATCCCATGCACCACACTGGTGATATGATGGACTTCGACACTCGCCCTTGTCATCAAATATAACATTTTCCCTTTTCATTTATTTTCTTTTTCATACCGGAGAATTGTTTTCAAAAAGTATAATACATTAACGCATCCGCATAAAGGTATTATAACAATGATTTGACAATTGTTAGAAATTTATGTGATCTACTTGTAGCGTTTGAGACAGTCGTGTTTCGAGATCAGACTGTGCCTAATTGCAGTCATATCAGCATTTATGAATTCAATGCTGGTCTCCAAAATTTGCTACAGGTCATGAAGCAGGTACTAAGGAACAATCAGGTCTTGATCAGACTGTGCGTATGGACAGACTGATCTTGCAACACAGTAATTAATCTCAAATGCATGGTACGTGGACAATGCTATTTGATTTTTTTCCAGCACCACGCTCAAAAGGGCCTAATATATATATATTTAAATCTCATACAATACAGTCGCAATGATCGAACATTTCAAGACCCTAAATATGATGTGTATAATACATAAAGAAAGAATAATTCCGGTTGTATTTCCTCGAAGTACTAGATCTATCACATTTCTGATAAAATGACGTTGAACGAAATTGCGTTGGAATGCATTAAGGTAAAAGAAGAATATGCTGATAACGACTAAATAATTTCTAAGCCACATCAATTGCAGCTTTCGCATTGGGTTACTTTAAAATGTTAAAAAATTATAGCATAAAATTAATGTTATTCGCCTTTGTAAAGAATGATTTCCAAGGCAAAAGATCAGCGGGACATTTACAGTGATTATCTAAAAGGAAACATTCAATGTACAAACAATAACCATAACGATCGAGTTCTTCGTCAAGCTGGAAGACTACAAAAAATCTTTTTCAAATCTATTTTTCATGGCTTTTTTGGGAACAAAACATACAGTATATCAAAGTTACATGTACACATGCAAACATTCCATCGATCACATTTTCACACGCTAACAAATCCATTTCAACAACAAATTATCTAAACAAAAAGGAACGGTATCTGTGAAAAGTATTTGTTTTGATGTTATGAAATTGTTCCTCCACCATTTATTTTGGCAACTATTTTTGTAATGTCGTGGGCTCAACGTTGTAAAAATTATCAGCATTCTCTCCTTTTGTCTTAATATTTGTCGTAGTTTGTTGAACTCAAAGTCTACTTTATCATCACCAATTTTGTCGCATGCAGAAATTTCTAAGACCATTTTACAATTTAATTGTTTGGATAATGATTAGGGTAACGTTATATTGCCCAATGACCCATTACCAAACAGTCACGCCTCTTGATGCCCTGCAAGATAAAGACACTGAAAAAATCGTGTTTATATAAAGAAAATGCTTGTGAGCAATGTCCACAATGTTTACTACACAGAAAGACCAAGAAATGTAAATTTCACTGAAATTGAACTACAATTGCCGTCTGTAATACTTTCAAATTTAGACAATCATAAAATTTTGCTTCCGACTTTGAAGCCAACAGAATCAGAACGATTGATCTGCAATCGTGATGGGGGAGTACATGGCTTTCCTCTTTGTTTGCATTCAAGCGCAAAAAGAAAAAAAAGCACAACCTAGTAAAAACTCACCCAAACAGTGCTCCCATAGACGGTGCCACACATGGTCGCAAGTTCCCCATGAGATGTTCTTCGCGTAGCCATTGTCTTTGTCTCTGTAAACTGCGTTCCGTGTTAATTGTGAATAAAAAAGCGATGGTAACTTACCCCAGCATTGATAACTGCATAAATATCTCAGTTCATATCTGACTATCTGACAAAAGAAGAAATAACGAAGTCTGTAATAATACATTTTGACACTCATTAGAAAGGGTTAAGTTCGACATGATAAGTTTTTGAATTGATTTTAAAACGGCAAAAACTAAAAAGAAGACTGTTCAAATTTGAATGCTGCTGTAGTCTACAAATTGAATTAAAAAGGGGGGATTTGTACACAACACAGCATAAAAATATTGGGAGAAATAAAGAAAATACTGGTTTCTAGAATCTGATTGGTCACACGTTTCAAAACTATCATAATTAATCCACACTGTATGAAACTGCAATGGCCATGATGTAATTGCCTTACTGTTTTATATAATTTACAAAGTTTCCTGTAAGAGATAAAGCAATACTTCAAATTGGTAGCAATTTCCTTATTTGATCGAACAGGCAGTTTTCAAACAACATTTTTATCTTCATAACCGAATTTTGACTAACCGCTATAAAATGTTTACGCATGAATGAAGCACAGTGTATAAGAATTAAGGTAGTCTACCTCTTATTCGCGCGACGTCGGAATTATTCGGGCGACGTCGAAAACATTCGGCGGCGGAACCTTCCACCGCCGAATGTTTATGACCTTGACCGAATAAATTCGGATACCTTAAGGCCCCATTGTCGACCAAATCAACTCGATCAAGCTCGATCAAGCCATCGAGTACTAATCGAGCTTGGTCGGCAAGAGCGATCGGGACGATCAAGCGTGGCGGCAAAAATAATCGCGAATTAATCGACAGGAAATAAAGAAGAAGTCGTATAAATACATTAATTGATCGAGTTTAATCGGGTTTGATCGGGGAATTTAGGCGATCGCGTCGATCGAATATTTTTGGTCGACAATGGAAACGCGGCTTTAAGCCCCGTTCCCACTGTCACGGTTTGGACCCCCGGTTAGTCCCGGATGAGTGGTCCGGGGGAAACCGTGACAAACCGGGAGTACAACCGTGGCGGCACCGTGAACATCCTGGACCATCCGGGATGAACCTTGTTGATCCGGCAACCGACCCCGGATGTTTTAAAATGTTTAATACAACCGGCAGTCACCGGGACTCACCGGGATGATGTCAAGAATCGGCTTTATCCGGGGAAATACCGGCATATTCCGGGGCAAGTCCGGTTCTCTACCCTGGCTCAACCGTGATAGTCCCTGATGATCCGTGAACATTTTCGGCTTAATCAATGTAGTTTCATTTTCTGATGCAAACACAAGCAAACAAGATGAACTATCTCATAAACCAGAACTTCAAGAGACAAAATAGAACTGATGCTGATCCACGAGTGACCAGCGGGAAACATCGGCTTGTCACCGGCGCACAACCGTGATAAGAAAGGGCGATACCGGCGGCTACCGGTGCGCTACCGGCGACGACCGGGGTTACACCGGGTCGAACCGGGATCAAGCCGGCCTCTGCACCGTAAATACACCGTGGCAAACCGGGAACAAATCGGGATAGTCCGGGGTAGAACGGGAAGATCCTGCTAGTAATAAACCGGGGGTACACCGGGGCAATGTCGGGAATATGGGAATATGAATATTTTTTTAGAGAAAAGGTCCCGGATCATCCCGGAATACCGGCTCTTTCCCAACCGGGAGGTACCGTGGGTGTCCGGGACTAACACCGTGACAGTGGGAACGGGGCTTTAAGTTGACGAATTGTTGAAGATAGGGTAACACCTGATTCAATCAATAATTCATTTATGAGCCAGGATCTAGAAAAAGAATCGCAAATGTCATTTTAATTTTGGGACAATCGTCTTTTCAGATTTACCTGTAATCCATTGCCATTGAAGTGACCCAGACTGCTATACATGCATTACATGTACAAGTGATATCTCTTACATGAAGTGACACTAGCAAATATCGAGACAAAAAATACTAATAAGGGACTTGTTGTACTATACAAGCTTTCAAATATTGTATACAAATGTTTCTTTATCAACATCTATTGAATATGTCATCTAGAACACCTTTTAACCCATTACCAGACGGCAAAATTTTGGACCATTCCAATTTCAAAGATGTTGCAGACGACATCTTCAAGTGCATGGAATTTTACATTTTTTGTTGCTTTTGTTTAGAAAACATCGTGGGAAATGAAGAAATTGCTTGTCACAAGCAATTTCTTCATTTTCACAATGTTTTCCCAAGTCTTTTCTTGTGAGGGAGTCAAAAGGCGTCACTGTACAATAATGGGTTAAATTAAAACACACCAAAATTGCACAGTCTTGGAAGGGGCTCAAATCCTATTTTTTCATGACACGCGCATCTATCATTTAACTGAAATTGACAGTGTCAAAAGTTACGTTAAAACCGCATGTCATGCTTATTACATGTGTGATATATTTCATTTGATCACGTGAATTTGTCAAATTCAATTAAACCGTCTAATTAAGCATTTATAGATGACTCTTTTAATCATTTTAAACCATGTACGTGTACCAGGCGGCCTAATTAGTTTGGGCAAAGATTTATTAACCCATTTCCAAACAGTGACACCTTTGGGCATCATACGAGATAAAGGCTTTGAAAACAGTGTGGATAATGAAGAAATTGCTTGTGTCAAGCAATTTCTTCATTTTCCACAACGTTTTCCACCCCAAAACTCAAACAAATGTAAAATCCCATGTACTTGATATTGTTGTCTGCAACAACTTGGAATTTTTAGCAGTCTGAAATCTAATGGGTTAAAATACCCTACTCCTCGGACCAACTACTCTCTTAAAACAGAGTACATTACCTCTTCGTTTAAACTTCATGTATGATGAAATGATATTGTATTTTGATGATTTAATCAATAGATCTCGGTATTGGAGAGTACAGACCAAGATGGACCTCGATTAACCTGTGCTTGTGATTTATCTTGGTCTCAAAAACTTCTTCCCAAACGTGCAGCAACCGTCAGGGAGCAGGGTAGGTCTTTCCCGTTATAGACATAATAGCTTTTCTTCGAAAATTTCGTAACTGCAGCTTGTTTTTGGAGAAAAGCGACGATATACGGATACCTCTTGAATAAAAGAGATATGCATTTTGCAGGTTCACAATAAGAATATGCAGCGTACATGCATTACATTGAACTGCACATTGAGATTTGGTTTTTATGACAAGCAAATGAATCAAGTGACCCGGAAGGGAATGCCAGCATGCATTTTTTCATGCAAAAATACTTCTTTCACAAGCAATGATTATTGAAGTAACCGTACCTTGTCAAATTTGAATTACTTGTTGATTAACTATTCAAAGTCGGAATTGATTTTCTTAATTAAAGATTTGGTTTAAAGTTTGTAGATATACTGGAACTAACTTTTCAGCCAACGACCACTGAGTGTCAAGTCAGCGGTTTGCAATTGGCGACGTGCAGCACTTTGCCCTTCTCACACTCTCACACAACATGAAACCGACTTCATACGTCTGGTTGAAGAGGAGCAATGTATGTGTGTGTGTGGGGGGGGGGAGACTTTTTTGCCCAAAAGACTTGTCATGGCGCCGGTGGAACTTGAACCCAGGACCTTTAGACCCCAAAGCATGAGACATGATTTCAAATATCAGACAATAGGCCCTAAATGCGACATGTAGATCAAGAAGCACATATTTATTTAACCTTTTCCGAAATAAAATATTTGACTTTCCAAAATGAAAAGGTTCGGGAAAACATTGAGGTAAACCTATGGGATTCCATGTATTGCACCCTGTAGTTGACACAAGTTATGTCGACATTGGTAAGTCGAATTTCATCTGGCATCGAAGTGAAAATGTGGTCCTGATCTCATCAGTGAATTCAAAAACAATCAAATGAATAATTCCTAAAAAGTTATTGCAATTGAAATTCATGTACATATATAGTAAGAAAGGGATAGAAATAACTCATTTCGAGTATTCTTTCATTTTCTACAAAACGTCATTGATGAACGAGCTTGACGAGTAGCAGTAAGGTCAACTTTCATTTCAATGGTTACTGATCGAAATCGGATAAGTCAAACTCGGGATATGTTGCGGTATTTTGACGGCCCTCTGACTTCGACTCAGCGAATGTTGACTTTATTAAGTATAACCATCACAACAAGGGTTTGATCTATAAATAGCATTTATAATTTGGGTCAGTAGGGTTGGGTGCTCCCAATTAGCCCATCACCGACCCGGGCCGTCTGGCTGGTATCGAATGTCGTCTGGCCTTCAGGACCCTTTTCCAAACAATGACGCATTTTGGCGCGCGTTTAAAAGTGTTAACGCTTGGGAAAATATTGAAGAAAAGGAAGAAAATGCTGATAACCAGCATTTTCTACCTTTTCTTCGATATTTTTCATAAAAATAAAGAGAACTTCCACTCTGGATTTGAGATACTTTGTCGTGACATTGTCGTCTGCAACACCTTTGAATTTCGACTGGTTCAAATTTTGTCGTTTATAAAAATGTTTTTGATTAACTCATGCGTGTTGAATATTGCGTGTCAGTTATAAACATGATGCAAACAGCTAGACACTCGGTGACTGCATGAAGTTTGTGTGTCAAGGAAAATGGTGCCTTTTTGGATAACCCAGTACATAGGGGCCTAGTCTTTGGCCTAACCATGTCCACTTGCCATCATGTACCGAATTCATTGCTCTTACAAATTGAGCGATCGGTAATCGTTTTGTTTTCTCTCTTAAGCCTATATAATAAACCAAAGAAAACGTGGCTACACAGTTTAGGTCACAAAACTAGGTCAAAGGTTAATGAGTGCAAAGTTCACCATTGTTATGTGGTCTTGTAACCTTAATAATATATTTTCTTTCCAAAAATAGATTTTGCAAATGGTATCATTTGCATAATTATTAATTTTTATCAGGAAAAGGTAAAAATGACGAGAATATTATGTGAAATCAGAACTGTATAATTATATGTTGTGTGTGCCATATTCACGGGTGGTAAACGGAGAAACTAGCTCCAAAAGGGGGTAGTTGTATCGAGGAAAAATCGGTCGGTGTCGAGCACATTTTTCTTATTTTTTTCTTTTTCAGAGATTTTTTGAAAAATCCAGCTACGCTGTAATATGAAGAAATGGTCGAAGAGTGCTGTACACCATCTTCGCAAGCCAAGGATTCTACTTCCACTTTGTTCCTCACGTTCGTAAGGAACAAAGTGGAGGTTGAACCCTTGGCTTGCGAAGATGGCTTTACACAAAAAAATGAAAAACATCATCAAATCGAAAGTAAAATTTCGATTTAAACTTACCTTTGGTCGAGGCAACTTGCACACGCCCAATTTTGACCAGAATTTAACATTTACGTATTAGAAAAATACAAATTCTTATCATTTTAAGAATTTTGGGAATTTGCAAGTCAATTACATGTTATATCGATATATCATTGGCAATATTTTGGGAGATTGGTGGGCAAAAATCTCCGAGTAGCAATCTTTACTTTCGATTCGATTATGTTTTTTCAATGATTGTATTAAAACCATGCGAACTAACACCGCATCTTCTTGTGCACAACAAACTATGACCATTTCCTAATATAACAGCATCGTCGGATTTTTCCAAAACTCGTCGTAAAAGAAATGATTAAGAAAAAGGAGCTCGACACCTACCTTTGTTTACCGATTTTCCCTCGATACAACTACCCCGGAAGTACCAATATGTCTCGAGGCAACGAAATACCGTTGACTCTTTTTGGAGCTAGTTTCTCCGTTTACCACCCGTGAAATAACTGAGGTTTCATAGGTAGGCTATAATGCTTTGTATTCTGAAATACCTTGTATATCTGGTGTGAGAATAAAATCATGTTCTTGTTCTTGAAAACGTATGAAAATATGCTACTAACCCTTTTAGTGAAACAATATGGCATCGTTGGTGACATGTTACATTGTAACGTGCCCAACTGCAAATACAGCACTGTCTGCAGGGGTCAGTATTTATAACGATCGTTACATTGTACGGTTTTATTTTTTTGTCATTTAGGGTGCATACAAAAAAGATATCATTTCGACAGTGTAAGATCACAGAGGATATAGATTTCGACAGATGACCCTACAGAGCATCCCTAGCTATTAGATAGAGATGCTCTGCCATGTCATTTATCGGGACATAAAACATTGAGTAAAATATAAACATTTGCGTGTCTTGATGTTCTTTATGTTAGTTCAAATGTTTTCCGAGCGAGAAAAAAACCGACATAATTTATCTTACTTTAACGTCCCTGTAAGAGGTTTTCAAAGCAATAAGGGAAAAGAAGAAACTGTCAGCAATATTTCCATGTCATAGTTCACGTATTGCTTATTTTTAAGGTAGAATACCCGTAATGTCACCATTTTGAGATTCATTAAACACTGGCTTTTTTCGAGAGTCGTCGTTACGTATCCGATGCTATTCGGGCGCAGTCGTTTTCGATCGCACCCGAATAATTCCGACGTCGTGCGGATCTAATAAGGGGTGGACTACCTTAATGCGTATAAATGTTATCAGTATTTTGAATTGTTACTTATAAGCCAAAACACACACATTTAAAGTGACATTTCACATTTATTTCATTTTTTAAAAGTATGTCTTGGTACAAAGATTGGTTACTGTAATGCGGAGAAACGCGATCAGTTTTTTGAAGTTGCTACTTATAAGGGAAAAATACGCCTTTAAAGTTGAGTAAGAAATGACAAATTCTATATAAATCTGAACTGTTGTCGACAACAATTTTGTTTAATTTTAGCTCAAAAATATATATTTCTCGTAAACGGTTCGATATTGTGACTTGAAATTTTCAGAATTTTCATAAGAAAATATGCTCTTTCAGATAGAATAAAAGTAAAATTTATGTAAAAATAATTGTGAAATGTCGCTTTAAAGTTGAGACAGAAATGACAAATGCCATATAAATCTGCTATCCACATCAATTTTGTTTTATTTTAACACAAAAATACGAGGGCCGTTCAAATAATTCGTAGACTTTATCGATAGCGTCTATATAAATGAACACAAATTCAAAATTTAACCCATTCTAAATACAACAATTATATGAGAAGAGACTGTGAAAATTTCAACTTTCTATCTTTAACGGTTTGTATTTAGTTGACTTTTTAAAACACCCCCCTGACGTCAAAGCGGGGCATGTGAACAATGGCGTCGACGTCAGGTCAAATATTTCACAACGGAAGCAATGTTTCTAGCTCTCAAGCATTGCACAACATTGACAGTTTTTGATAATATGTCCTTTCATCATATTCTATGCATTTTGTTTTGCATTTCTAGAGATTGAAACAATCGTTTTCACGACTATTTAATCGTGAATATTGATGATAGTCTTACTAGTGCTTTAAACGTAAATGACGCTTATATGCATCTAGCTTTTCTTTGTATCTGCTATATGACTGGGCCTAGCATAGCCCTTTTCTGTTCCTACCAAAACTCAAAATGTAACTATACAATTGAAAGATTAATGTAAAGGCATATTGCATTTTTAAAAAGTGAGATTACTTTCATTTTTGATGTGATATTTGGATTTTTCTAGACAAAATGCAGCAAAGCTTACATTTTGATATCATCAAAGCGACGTCACGACGTTCACATTTGTTTACAAAGCATCTGATTTGTTATGTTATTTATATGAATAATAACATTTAGAATCATATAATAATTTGTCATTCTGTTGGTCAATAGTGGTGCATCAAAGTTCTATTTTTTCCAGATGTTTGAAATGTTGAAAAGCCATTCCACAGAGTAAAATACAAAAGCGAAGACATTAATTTCACCACCTGCCCCGGTTTAGCGAAGTGTGTTTCTATAGCAACCCCATATCGGACTTCTGGTTGCGCAAAACTTGCACAAATTCGTTACTCAGACTGGGAAAGGTTTTTTCTACCACACTGTAAAATTTTATGGATATATGTTGTAAAACATGGAAGTTATAACAAAAATCTACGAATTTTTTAAACAGCCCTCGTATATATATATCGTAAACGTCGCAAAAATTTGGCTTGAAATTTTCAGACTTTTCATAAAAAGATATGCTCTTTCAGATAAAAAAAAATCATTCTTTTAAAAAAATATCTTTGAAATGTCACTTTAAGGTAAGAGTTAATGACGAGTGCACATCGTAGGTGGGCGACTCTATCTTGATTTACTTCTTTATTCTCCTTATTGAGGTTTTGACGGCGACAGATCACTAGATAATAAGGAAACTAATGATTGATATAACACATGATTTGAGACGTTTTTGGTTTCTGTTCTAACATTCTTTCCTCAATAAAGGCTGCACAATTTATCATTAAGGTTTACGAACTGAGAATGAAATGCAGAGCCAGAGGCGAAATTTGAAAAGCGCCAGTAATTCCTAAACTGTGTTACATACAAACATTATAAGCATTATGCATGGTTTAGAATTTTGAATTAATGCGTAGGCCTACTTATGGAAATTAATAATTGACAAAAATGTTCAAAATTACCTACCTTGCATATTAATATAGAGAAAAATAATACATGTATTTGTAAATTATTTTTTTCTTGAAGCATAATCTTGAAATCCAGCACGGTGAATCAACTTATGTGAAGTGTATTTACAAGTGTGTGTAATTTGAAGCATTTTTGTAATTTGATGCCTTTCGTATGGCTGGAAAGTGGTGTTTTTTTATTCTCAGTTCGTAAACCTTAAGGCGTTCCACACATCATTATATACAAAAATCTTCGTGCACTTCCGTCCCCATCAACGGCATTTTCCGGGATAACCTCGTCAATCTCCGTTGCCACAGATAACACAGAAGTAAAGGTGGAATATCATAAGAGCACATTACATTTTCCAAATCAAAACTTTGGTTTAATTGTCAATCAACATCCATTGGCAAACTAAATGTGTCATTTTGTTAATTATATCCGAATATGAACAATATATTTTTTCTTTCTTTTACCAATATCGGCATGGCTAGCGAACGATTAATTTACGACCGATCGCTTATGACAGTCCGATTTCCTTACGTTTAAGGTATTCCATCCATCATTAGATGCGAAACACATTGTACATCTACGGTATCATCCGTGACAACGGAGATTAACGAGGGTGTATTGATCTTTTAAAATCTGGATACTATCGTCAGTTTCCGTTGTTACGGAAAACGGCGAATGTGAAGGCGAAATTGCACGAAGTATTCTAAAGATTGGTGAAATAATTTAACTTTTTCCCAAACAAGACCAGGCCCCGGTTTCTCGAAAAAAGGAATACTCTCCGACGTTGAAGGGTATTCGATTGAAGTTTACGTGGATTTCGTTCGATTTGAGCACGGTGCTCAGATTTGAGCATGAGAATGTAGGGGAGACCGGGGCATCATGAACCACTTTTTGATAAATTTCAGATAGGGCTTTCTTAGTTTTACGCAGAGTGCTCTGATCAATGCCACATTAAAGATCAACATCTCTCGCATGTTTCTAAACCTTTTGCAGATATTTTCGACATCCATAATCCACAGAAATTCATTTTAAACAGAGCTGGTGAAATGGTTCATTTAACCCCTTTGACGGGGTAGGTTGAACCAGTACATGGGGTAAGTTGAGCCAATTGGCATGTTTGCGATAATTATTCAAAGATAAAAGAGATATAAACACCAGATTTAATTCATAATAATGAAAATGGGTGTTACCTGCAATAATATCATAATATATCATTCAAAGAATAAACATTTATTTCAGTTTTCAAGAGAATTCGATTAGACATACAACAGACAATTTAATAGGCCCAGAATTATTTTGAGCGTTTTATCTGCACTTATTTTCATAGTGGTTCAACTTACCCCGGTACACACCATGGTCATATACTTGTCATTTGTGAAGAGCCCATCTTACGAAAGCAATAACGGAATTCAATTTTACATTCTGAAGATATCATATATTTGTAAAATGTAAAGAATACTGCTGAGATTTGCTGTACATTGTAGTACGAAGACGGAATGCATAAATTGTGAAAACCAATTTTAAGGTCGAAATTTCGTTTTTGGGGCATAAAATCCATCTAACAAGACAGAATCTCTCGAAATTTTCACCGATGAATACTATAAACATTCCCGCTTCGAATACTTACACCGAAGACGTGAAATTGAAAAGCATGCCAGAGAAATTTGGGGTGGTACGTTTAACCCCGTGGCTCAATTAACCCCGGTCTCCCCTACTTAAGTTTTTTCGAGAAACCGGGGCCTGGTTTTGACGTCCCTGAAGGGCTAGGATTGGGAAAACATTGAGACAAAAGAAGAAACTGCTGATAACCAGCAGTTTCTCCTTTTGTCTTAATGTTTTCTGTGCTATGTTATTCACAAACTGCACTTTTAGTAACATCCATGCAGTCGTCTGCAGCAGCTTTTAGGTTGGAGTACCCTGATATTTCGTCGTTTGGAAAAGGGTTAAATATTTTGTCCTCTTTCCAACAAGGTCCCCTTTTTCGTCATTGGCTTTCATAAATCATACTTTGTAGTTTCGGTGCAATCGTTAAATATCACGAGAAACAATTTCTGCGATGAAAACCATGGAGTGAAAACAAAATATCAATATGCCTATGAAGGTCATGAGATGATCTTTGCACGCCTGGTACCAAATATCACCTACATCATACATGTGTTATCCTTTTTTTATAGAAATAAAATAGCAATTTAGTATTGGTAATGCAAAAAATCCACTGTCTTAAGAGAATGTTTTCTAACTTTACGTACGTCAAGCGCATGTTTATTAACCACAACGATTTTGGTTTTGTTGCCAGAAACAACCAACCTGCGTTTGCAACAAGCGTCATGATTGGTTGGCGTAAAAATAGAAAAAAAAAGACTTTCCATGGTCACTGTAGATGACCACTAATTGGTGGTTCTCATATGTTATGATATGAAATAAGATGAAATATCTGAGTTTATTCAGATTGGATTTCTACACTATTGATATTTACAATGAGGAGTGTACATAACCGCAGCACCTGTCAGCGTCGATATTTGACAGCTGGTACTGCTGTCGACAAAATGTGGTTCATTTGGTAACAACCAAGCCCCGACACGGTATTCACAAACCATTCGAATTTATTTACTAATTGTAAATTACACAACAACCCATCTGATTGGACGGGACGTATGTCTCGGCCAATCAGATGGGTTGTTGTGTTTTTTTACAAATGGTGACTGGTCCGATTAGTGGATAACCTATCGACACAATGAGGTTCACTCGGTTTCAACCGAGCCCACGTCTGCATTGAACCGGGATTGATTTGTGATTTATGTTGCATTTAATAAATAGCAATTGGGTCTGTTGAAAAGCATATCCCGAAGATCGATAAAAACAGTCAAATGTATAATCTAGTATTTGAGAGCAAATTCTATTCTTCATAAAATCTAATAGCATTGGTGAACAGTATTGATACGCTAAAATAGTACATTTAAGGATTTTTGCTAATTATCTAAACAAGTTAAATAGTAAACTAGTTATACTCTTATCATCGATTCACACATTCAAAAATATCGCTGAAACAAATACAAAATATTTATATACAACAAAAGTTCCAAATTATACTGAACCAAAAAAGAAACTTTCGCAAATTATGTGCCCGATCTTCAATGGTACCATACAGATGTACACACATATTCATATACATGTAATAGCTTTTAGTAAAGTAGATAAAATGAAGGTGCTTTATAGTCTCATTTTTACAAACTAGTTCATATTCAAGCGACTTTCCACTTTACTCCACGATCATTGAGTTTCAAGTAGTAGGCTGTTTTAAAACTTGTTATGTTTGCAAAAAACGTCAGCTATTACTCATCGGTTATAAAAGTAGAGTTGTATACAAACACTAAAAACCAAATACATGGTTTTAACATTTACCAAACCATTTATCGTAAGCTATACGAGCGAATCAATGTCCTTATTATCTTATTCCCAAAAGAAGAAGTGTTTGTGTTGGGCCATTTATCAACAACAAGAAGTAAAGTGTTTGTATACAAGTCTACAGTTAAAGCCGATGAGTTATACATTGTAATACCCGTATAAAATCCCGATATGTTTATTCAACAGAAATTCAAGTATCACATGTGCGTTAAGAATATATACGTTCAAATTTAGCAAACGTTTCTTTTTCGGTTCAGTATATTTGTACATCTAGATCTCTTTACTTTGTGACCCTCTTAAATCCCTTTAACCCTTTCCCAAACAAGACCTGGTTTTGACGTTCCTAATCCAAATGGCTTGGGAAAACATTGAAACAAAAGAAGAAACTGCTGATGACCAGCAGTTTCTTCTTTTGTCTCAATATTTTCTTGGCCATATTTTACACAAATCCTATCTTTAATAACATCCATTATGTCATTTGTCACAGTTTTTGAAGAGGATTACCCTAAAATTTTGACGTTTGGGAAAGGGTTAAAAAACAAAGTGTTGCAAACATCTCTATTGTTCTGTTAATATAAAACAACAACAACAATAACAACAACAACATCATCAATAACAACAACAACAACAGATAATAATGAAAATCAATAAAATATTATTTGGGAAAGGGTTACATAAACCACTGATTTGCATTACCTTGCTATTGCTGAATCATCTCAAATGGTGCTGCCAAACAGTCTTCTGGACCAATACTTCATATGGCCAAAGCTTGTGTGGTTTTATTTCAATCCGACGTGTCATTCAAATAAATGACAATTTATAAAGCTGGAGTGTTGCATTACACCGCCATACGTCCTATCTGAAAGTCTCTGCATGAATTCTAAATATGCAGCGACTGACGGATAGGGCATATTGTGAATATTGCATAGGCTGGATACCATCCTGATGTCGGATACCATTGTGGACCGGATAGGGCATATTGTGAATATTGCATAGGCTGGATACCATCCTGATGTCGGATACCATTGTGGACCGGATAGGGCATATTGTGAATATTGCATAGGCTGGATACCATCCTGACGCTGGATACCTTCCTGAATCCGTCTGTTCCGGAATCGGTCTGTTCCTTGACCCGGTCTCGAATCCTTGCGGTCATGTAGTTGTAAGGGTGCATCGTCTTTATACTTGTATGTCGTCAGTATCCGGGGGTAAGATTAAAAGATCTTGTATTTACAAGTACATGTAGATCAACATCTTGGCATGATTTAAAATATGCTGCAACCGATGGATAAAACATATTGTGAATGTGCTGGATACCACGGTTGACCGGTCTGGATTCATGACGTTGATCTGGTTGTAAGTACGTAAAGGTCCCTTCCAATGGTGTTACTAGATTTATCCCTAACGGTGAATACAGACTTCTTGAATGTCCGGAAAGTGATGGACAGTATCCCGGCAGAAGTATAGATGTGTAAGATGAAGTTGCATTGATTACGTAAATATCCGCTTGTAGAACATCTGTATGCGTCTTCGTTATCCGGAAGTACTCAAGTGCATCCCGGTAGAAATATCTATGGATATGTAAGACGAATTTCCATTGAAGACATTGAGGTCCGGGTGTAGCAACTTTACATGTAAACATCACTCTCAGGCTTGGTCTAACATATCATCCGATAAGTGATCGGCTGTACCCGGATATATTCTGGCAGAAAACGGATTGGTTTTTCGCCGAATACACCATGAAGTAGAACGGATCCGGGTTTGAATCAAACAATGCAGGTTTGAGTCTTCTGGGCTTGCAAACGATGTAATGATAGCTTCTGCTCAGGTCGGCTGAATACGGACACAAATCAGAATGCACTCGCCGTGTCCGTGGTGTTAGTTAACCCTATACCGACAAATCGCCAGTGTTGGTATCCATTGTTCTGTTCTCTATCGTTTGTAAAATGAAAGTTGAAATATTCTTTTGCTCTGAAAATTGCTGAAAGTGACTATACTTAAGACAATAATAATGATACATCAAACTTAAAACTCAGTTATTAAGTGAAGCCTCTTCAAAACAAACCCTTGTCTTGATGATGCCGTAGCCTAATACTTTAATAATAAAACCCCTTGTGGGAGAGGAGGCAAATTTAATGCTGTTGATCAGCATTTTATCCGTTTCCCACAAGGTTGTTTATTATCATTTGTTTTCAATGTTCTACTGAATCATTTAGCTTGGATTGGTCTTCATTTTCGTCGTTTTGGAAAGGTAAAAACTTAAAACAAACTATGAGCAACAATACATAGGTTTGTAGCCTAATGATAATACAGAAATATTAATCGAAGAAAGTCAAAACGGCTCAGAATTGATCGGAACCTAGATGCAGCTTTAGTAAATATCAAGAGAAAAGGAGAACTATACTGATAGATATTTAACTTGACCTCTCAACATATTAGTAGCTGTTGGTATGTCATCGACGGCAGTAGATCAAAACATCGTAACTACAGCTCGAAAAAGCTGTTGTTACGAGGTTTTGACCTTCCACTGACGTTTTGTTGTTTCCTTGGGACAAGGGACAAAACTCTGTTTGCCTTAAATTTCTAACAACAAATTAATTCACGAGTTATCTTTCTTGAATCAAGTGTATCGATTGTTCACGCATCAAATGATTAATAGGCCCTAAGTTGTCCCAAAACTAGGCCAACATTGTGAGACGTCTGTACTCTAGACAAAAATGTCATCGATTTTCTTCAAAAACCTCGTAACTACAGCTTGTATAAAGCTGTAGTTACGAGGTTTTTGGATGAAAATCCGTGAAATATCTACAACGCAAAATATCTGATTCAAATCATGAGCTCATCGCTATAAAAAGCAACAATAGTCTTGGCTACTGTGATTTTGCCCTCATTTTATAACTATCAAACAATGAAAAGTTTTGCTTAGATTCTACATATATGTATACGACAGGCCTAGACATATATCTACTGTTTAATTGTCTGTTTATCTTTTAACCATTTCCTAAACGACAAACAGTTATTTATAAGGCCCGTCAAAGTTCAAATGACATAAAAACACATCAACAGATTATAAGAGGGGGTAAAGACATTCTAACTGGTTTTTTTTTCAATTCTATGTATCGTAGGCCTATGTTGTGGGTACTCATTTGAATCGTCTCGATGATACTGTTTCAATGAGTACCCACAATTTGATGAACAGACCAACAGATGAAACATTGCACTTTGAAAAGCCTTTAACCCCTCCTACCTAAAGTTCTGCATCAAAGTCCTTTTCCAGATTTCGACACAATGTGCATGGTGTTATTAATCGACTTCCTATCCAATTTATCTCCCGAAAAATTCAAAATCACTTCCCTATCTAGGGTAATTTCGAACCCTTCTGGGAAAACCCTTTCTATCAATGTACAAGGAACACTTCCGTGGAAAACATATGAGCTGTGACATGAGAAAAAGGTCTTAACATTTCAGATACACATAGATCTAGATCTAGATCAGACGGTGCATACACGTAATACGACAAAGATCCGCATTATTCGTTGATATACTAGGTTCTTAACCTTTCCAAAACAAATTATATAAAAGGCTTGGGAAAACATTGAGGCAAAAGTAGAAAATGCTGATAATCAGCATTTTCTTCTTTGGCCTCAATATTTTCTGGGCTATTTTGAACACAAATTTTATCTCTATCAATAGCTCAATGACCATTTTTGTAGTTTGTAGATCTGACAGCTTTCACAGTTGAACCATCGTAATATTTTGACGTTTAGGAAAGGGTTAATGATATGATGATATCGTCGCATTTCAACAAAATCCTCGTAACTGCAGCTTGTTTTAAGCTGCAGTTACGAGGTCTTTGTTTAAAAGCACTGATATGTGGTAATAACTCCTAGAGAGCAGAAAGGATCCTGATCAGGCGCCTAACAGAACCCTGTTTGTCTTAAACGTTAGAGTATATTGATGGTGACGTTCGAAAATATCGTAGCTACTGCTGGAATAAGCTGTAGTTGCGGCTTTTCCGAATGTAATCGACGAAATTCTCTATTGTCTACATCATTAATACTTTATGCTAATTAATATGCTACATACAAACATTGGAATTTGATTTGACGATTTTAATTAAACAAGCATGTCACAAACTATCAGAAATAAGGGAAATCAAACGGAATCAATACCTTCAAGTCTTGAATGAACTGATGTCCATGAACAGATTATCCACAAGAACAGATTATCCACAAGAACAGATTATCCATAAAAAATCAAATTGAATCAACTAAGAAATAGAAAAAAGATATTGCTGTAAGTTATTTACATATAATTATCTTAAAAAAGGTTGATTTCGTTTTTACTGTAGATACCCGTAATCCTGCACGACTAAGGATTGGCAACAAAAGCGACATGCCATATTTCGTAGAAATGCACATGACACTTCCGGCCGTGTCAAACTTTCTACGAAATATATTTCGTCATTTCCATTTCTAGCAGATTTAGGTAATTAGGGAAAAGACCCACAGGGACACCCATTTTAAGTTCATACGTGTCAATATCCGGATTCTTTAGGTAAGAGGCTCAAAATAAAATTTCAAATCTTTCAAAATGAGGATGAAAATAGTTCTGACGTGTCTACATATTTAGCACGGTGGATAATCACGTGATACAATAAATTCTGAAAATCTTCAATAATCTTCAATAATAATACGGGACTGATCTGAATTCGGTTTGAAGCAGAGAAGGTGGACAGACACAAAGCATTAGATGGGCGTGGTGGATCTTTGAAAAAATCAACTGATAAAAATGTTATTGAAGACCAACCAAAATTTTGGTTGATCTTCAATAACTTTTTAATCATTTGATTTTATAAAAATCCACCACTTCCAGCTTATTTCTGACACTCTTTCACATTCTCTGCTTCAAACCGAATCATAATTGGTCAAGTATCTAAAACAAAAATATGAAATTCTGAGTCACGTGATTAACCACCGTGTTTAGGCAATGTGATGGATACAAAATGACAAAACCTGATTCCGACAGAGCAGCAGATAGGATGAGGGTCTGGGGGTAAACGCATTCTATTTTTTTAAACCAAAACCCTATGTTGTTGGTACTCACTTGAATCGTCTCGAGACGATTCAAATGAGTACCAACAATATGGGGTTGGATCATGAACATTTTAGGAAGTAAAGCCAAGGAATCAAGCCGTAGTTTCGAGATTGTATAACGAAACCTACGAAAATACTAGATTGTTTGTCCGAAATTACGTCACAGACTCAGTTTACTTGAAAAAATCGTTCCCTATTTTATAAACTAAAACAAGACGACCTATCATGTAACCGAAACCGACATTTACCCTTCACGAATGACCGTACGTGACTATATGACGCAAGTTGTAGTGTTATGCCGTCATCGTGTAATATATACGTGATAAAAATTATGTGTGTGAAATACGAAATACTTGTTAGAATATAACATTTATTGCTGGGCATCATTCCCTCTGTCGTACTGTCCAAAAATCAAACAATAAAGCCACGGCCACACACACACAACTCCTAGTTCAAACCATGGGCAACGCCATAGCACGTCAAAACGTGACCAGTTTAGCATATTTTGGAACCGGATGTGGAATCGCATTAGGGGTTGACTACCTTAACGATGAATCTATCCATGTACATTGACATCTCGTGTTGATATATTCACTGTTCACTTCTTCATTAACCTCGTAACTACCGCTTGTTTCAACGCTGCGATACGCTGATTTAGCTATAGCATAGCAGCTTCCAAGAATCTCATAGTTTGCAATGAAAAGGAAAGTGATTTCAACAGGCCCGTAGGAAGCAATTTCATATTCGGTGGGCTCAAACCCATTTGTCTGAATATTGGCGAGGGGGGGACTAAATTGGATTTTCCCTAAATTTAAAGTGTAAAATAAGGAGAATGTGGCATTTTTGGCCAACTTTGGGGGAGAGACTTATTAGCCCCCTGGCCCCTGTTCCTACGGGCCTCTTTAAGGTGCGACCCAAACTTTCTCTGGTCTAAGGATTGACCATTTTCTACATGTCGATCCATTGAAGGGATGGTGAAAGAGCTGCTTATCAGCTTTTTACTTATCTCTCAATGCTTTTCAAACTTGTCGTAATCAGGTACAGGATAAAAACTCTCAAAGTTTGTGGGGAAAAGGATTGAAGATCTACACATAACACTTTTATCAAATAAATAATTATCACAAAACATAAGAGCGGGAAGAAATTCGTGACTACAAATTTAGGGAATTGGCCCCTTCTAGATGTAGTTACATATTCTGACCCCTAATCTACCACCGCGTAATGAGAACACCAGATAAAAAGGAGTAAGCCAGGCCGAAATTGCAGGAGTATTTCAGCACAAAAGTACAATAATTTTGTTGGATGCTGGAATGCTACTTAGTTATATACCAATAAATTGATTAAAAAAAAGGAAATTGAAGTTTCGGACAAGGAAAATGCTACACACTTCTCTAATAGTCATTTGACGAAAGTGTGACCAATTAATTAAACCGTTTTAACATCCCTTTTTCCAACGTTCTATTTGTCCTTTTATCGTTGCTTTTCAACAAAAACTTAGTTACTGGAGCTTAAAACATGTTGCAGTTCTGAGGTTTTCGTTGAAAAGTAGTGATGTCGTGTTTTCTGGATTTGTCTGTCTTGAATCATTATAATCATGAAATTTAGTTACATGTAACGTCAATACAAATAAAAGAATAATAAACATTGCTTTGGAATTGTTTAACCCTTTCTCAAACGACAAAACGTTCAGCTGGTTCAAGTTGAAAGTGCTGCAGACAACAAAATGGACGAAATTTGAAATATGATTTCTGTACAATATAGCAAAGAAAATATTGAGACAAAAGGAGAAACTGCTGGTTATCAGCAGTTTCTTCTTTTGTTTCAATGTTTTCCCAGATCTTTTCGTTAATGGACGTCAAAACCAAGGTCTTGTTTGGGAATGGGCTAAGTAAAAGATGGTTGCAATAATGTAACCGAAACCTTGTTGAATTTTGATCTCGGTTTCATATACCAATATTTCAAACCAATACCCATCATCAAGTTTGTGGCTATGATATCGCAGCTAAGTAAAAGAAGTTGCAATTCCTAATCCCTAGCATATATCCCCTTTCTGCTAAAGCGTTCCATGCTTAGATACAAAAAATCCAAACAGAAAATAAAATAAATGCTCTCATTGAATTCCCTTTACAATTTAAACAAGTCTTACAATTTTGCTATTTGGGAAAGGGTAAATATAAAAAAAATCTTACGACCACGTGTAGATTTCGTAATATTCTATATCCAAATGTAATATGAACCATTTCGTTAAATAAAAGGACACTATCCTGACAAAATATGAAAATAGAAGCATTTTCATTGCAACGCAATTTATCCATAAATAAATATTATTCACATGTTTTTGTTCTCTGATAAATGCGTAAAATGACGAAAACTAAAAATACTCGTAATTGTCAATGACAATTTCCATTTAAAGAAAAAAATATATTGATACTTTACCTTTCTGAAGTTTAAACCAAAATCAAATCACGTTTCAACAATAAAAATCCTCGAAACTATATTAAAATCCGGATTTGTCCCTGAACAAACGTCATGATTATACAAATTGACCCGAGGAAGAATTTACCTTGACACCGGTTGAACGTAATCAATGAACAGCCAGACGGCAACTGAGGTTCATTCATAAAAAGAATTAGTAATTTATAGTATTGCCGTATTTACTCCTACAAAAGTCCACCAGACTGTCGCGTTTACACTTTACAATATCGGTATACAAATCCAACACAATTCTTAGCTAATCGTATTTACTGACTCTTTGAACAAAGTCAGGCTTTGAAAAAACAGTCCCTTGCTTTTATAACGTCCGTGGTAGAGGATTTTCATCGCTTTCATCAAATACCTTGTTTTAACGTCCCTAATAACATAAAACGTTTACACTGGTGGTGAACTCGGCCAAAGCGCGGGACGTTTTTTCGCGATCATAGTATTCAGATCTTTGAACTCACATTTAAACGCAAAATATCTGTACCTTGCTGTAACGAAAAACGTCCCTCGCTTTGGCCGAGTTCACCACCAGTGGTTTAGAGAAAATGAAACGACAGAAGAAAAATACCATTGACTAGCATTTTCTCCCTTTGTCTTTATTTCACTGTGACATAGTACAAAATAATATTCCTATTACATGTATCATATTTCATTTGCTTTCTGCGACGACTTTCAATCTTTATCGTATTAAAAAAATTATCGTTTGGGAAAGGATTAAACGCACACTATCTCTTACGATCGTTTCTTATTTGGCCTCAATCATAACGATTATTTTTAACGACCATCCTTTATCTTTTTTGAGTCATATGATTTCAATTTTCATATCACACAAAAAATTCTTTAAATCCACAAAAATGTCTTTCTAGTCCTTGGGCCAGATATGGTTGGAGTTACCACTAAAATGGACAAAGGGACACATATATATCTTGAAAGACCTATCCAAATGAAGAACAAAAATGCAATGATATCCACTCTGCAGAGTAGCTATACCTCAGAATGTGCATTTGAAATTTGAAAGGGTTTGGATAGTTGAAAATCAGTGCAAGGTTTTGAAATGTTTAAAATAATGTGGCTTTACTGCTTTCTATACTAAGCATACACTGCATATATAAACCAGATACATAGAAATACAATCCATGCTGAATAATTTGTCCTAAACAGCATATATATGGAAAAAATCGCAACAGGTCTATCCATAAAGGGAGGTAATAAGCAGAGCAAATTACATGCTTTTCAATATGGAGTATGGCATTATTATGTCATTAGCCAAAAATAAGAACCCTCTGTATTTTCTTGAACCTGTTAATGAATTCTGACTGTTGTTCCATTTCAAAGTGCTGGATAAGCAAAATTTAACAACCTTCTTGTTTCCATGGCAACTGTCTTCTTATGGAAGTTTCAGCATTAGCTTCAACTAATCGCAAAAAAAAACATTTTAATAAAACATTCATAAAACAAGTAATAAAACATTCATTTTAGTTTTGAAATGTTATTTTGTTAAGACATCTCTTACACAATACTGATTAGTATGCTTATGTATATTAATAAAAACTTTAATAACAAGATCGTGAAACACAAATGCCCAAGGAATGGCAATGTAAAGTTTTTATGCTAAGTTTTCGAGTTAAGGATTGATAAGGGTTAATGAATGACCTTGAGGAAGGTCATATTGATATTACATGAACAGATAAATATCATTGTTCAAAAGAAGGTTACGTACAAAATTATAGCTTTGTATGTCAAATATTTTTGGAGAAAAGGCCAGTGTTAAGTTTTCATACAGACAGATGGACGGACAGACAGACAGACAAGAGAAAAACAATATGCTCCTGTGTGTTTAAATTGCTGAAATGAGACATTTCTAGTTGCAATGTAAATATGATGTCTGTTTTATACCGTAATTTAAAAGGTAAAATAACACAAATAAATTAATTATTACTTCGTTGGCAAATTATGGACAATTATAGGTAAACTGCATGTAGATCTAAACGGGGACAAGAAAGAGACGGGGGACTCAGTATACAGTGTTTTTGACAGCATTTGGGGTTAAGGATAAATTCCTGTTGTAAGCCCTTTAAAGTTCAAGTTTTTTAAAAGTAGGTCAAACTCAAAGGTCAGGGTAACTAGGTCAAAGATTATGGTCCCCAAATAAATGGGCGTGGTGAGAGTCCTCATCCGGTAGGTTTCAAATCAAGGCCAAAGAAGTTCAAGATTTAACCATCTGCATGCCAAGTCGCATAACTATCACCCTTCCACTTCTGTTTGTTTCTGGTCCCTCTCAATACCATGCTGAATGACACTGGACATGGATATGATATCCAAGGCAAGAAGATCAGCCTTCTTCTCTACATGGATGACCTAAAGACCTTTGCCAAGAACGATCACCAGCAAAAACAACTGCTCGAGACAGTAAAGGTCTTTAGTGATGACATATGTATGCAATTTGAACTGGACAAGTGTCTAAAAGCCACCTTCAAAAAAGGAAAACTAACATCAAAATCTGACATACAGCTACAAAGAGAAAATATCATCAAGAAACTAGACCAAGACGCTAAATACAAATACCTTGTGTTAATGAAGGTGACGGAATTCAACATGCAGCAATGATGGAAAAGATCAGAAAAGAGTATTACAGAAGAGTTAAGGCTTGCCATCAAGATCGAGCTAAAAGCTGCAGATAAGATTGAAGCCATAAATACCCTGGCAGTCCCAGTTGTCACATACAATTTCAATATCATAAACTGGCAAATGCAAGAAAAAAGGAAAACTTGACACAAAGACCAGACAGTTACTAACAACAGAAAGAATGCACCACCCAAAGGTTGACGTTGAATGATTGTACCTACCACGAAAGATCGGTGGCAGGGGCCTCTCATAGATTGAGATGGCATAAACACGTAATTGGAGACAACACAAGACAATCTGCTACATCTAATCCGGGAACATGAACGTAACAAGAAACTTTACTCAATCTCAGAGCAAGCCAGAAAATTCATTCAAGAACTGAACATTGCACAAAAGACAAGAAATGTAGAAGAATCCGTCACAGAGTTTGCCAAAAGAACAAGACGGACAAAGGAAAATGCCCAAAAGAGGATGACACAAACATGGAAAGCCAAACCAATGCATGGGCAATACCCGTAAGGTTTGACAAACCGGATGTTGACCAAGATCAGACACACAAGTGGCTCTCAAGTGCAGGTCTCAAGGCAGAAACAGAGGAAATAGTGATAGCAGCAAAAGATCAGAGTTTGGCTACAAGAGTATATCACAACAAGATCATCAAAGATGGTACAGATCCAAAGTGTAGAATATGCAACCAATATGATGAAATTGTCTCGGGCTGTCCAACATTAGTGCCAACATAGTACAGTCAAAGACATGACAAGGCAGCAGGGTACATTCATTGGAAAATCTGCAAGCAATTCGGACTCCCAGCAAACAAAAAATTGTATGAACATCAACCAAAAACTGTCATAGAGGGACGTGTCAGTGAATACTGGTACAGAGATCAAGGCTAACAGACCAGACATCATCATCGAGAACAAATTGGACACGACGTTCATCATGATTGACATGACGGTTCCATCTGAAAGAAATGTCTCTGTCCAGGCCCTTGAGAAACTATCAAAATACAAAGACCTTGAGATAGAAGTAGCAAGAATGTGGGGTATGGAGACGACAATTGTACAAGTCGTTGTATGTGCACTTGGTCTCATTAAGAAGGGACTTGACAAAATATTCAAACAAAGCACTGGTGCACCAGTTATCGAGGAACTGCAGAAGATCATACTCCTCGGAAGTGCACATATCATCCAAAGAACGCTGTATAATAATAATGAAAACACTATAATTGCAAAATTTATACCTTCTGTCATAGATCTAGCTATCCCCTAAAGAATCTGCTATACATGTATACGACCTACAACCTTAATTTTAAACGATGTCAATAAACTTTCAATATATTGCAGTTGCCCTTTTTGTTAATCCATGTGTTTTGATTCTACTTTGAATTCTAAAAGTTTCAAACGAGATCATTTGAACCATCTAATTAGTTCTTTTCATCATCATCATCATTCAATCATTAGTGTAAATTGTGCAAATAAAGTGTTAAAATATTAAACAATTATTTTTAATGATGTATACAGTTCACTGTATCATTGTTTTCCTAAACTTTAGGGACATTATTTTCTATTTGATATTGGATTTGGGGTGTATTATTTTACGTTCAAAAGGGTTGTTTAGCCCTTATATTTAAGCAGATTCACAGTGAGATGCAAAATTACGGATGCTAAAAAATGTTTGAAGCTTGCATGAAAATGAGTGAATATGCCAAACGAATGAACATTAACTGTTACTAGATAACATAACAGATGCTGATCTTAGAAGCAAGAGCAAATGCCAAGTTTGAAAGCAATAGTTATGACAGAAACAAACTTATTTGTGACAGATGTTTGAAAGATGCTCATTAAAGTTTGATGAAGAATTTCTAGGCAACAAAAAGGTAAAAATTGCTCGACATTAAATGCTAGAGCAATAGATATATCTTGAGGTTGGTATCATGGTCATAGAGGTATGTGCAAAGTTTTAGAGTAATGGCGTTAGTAAAACAGAGATATGACACTTTTACCAAACAAAAACCTAATTCGCAAAAAGGGTCACAGTTTTAAGTAGTGTCATTCCTATTCGCGAATATGCATATAAGGTAATTTGCATAAAATTTATGGTAAATTATTGAGCAAGTCATAAACTTTCATTTGATACCATTCTTACATCTGTAGGTCAATATTCAACCAAGACATGACCAAAAGCGTTTTGAAATGACTGAACAATTTTACAGGGTTAAGGGTTTAGATAAGGTTTATGACCCAAAGTCCCTACGGCTAAATTATATAAGTGCAAACATCGCTCAAAATGTTTGATATATTAATTTTCTTTAAGATTTGATATGTTTACGTAATTCCCCTGCACAAAAATGCCTCGTTTTGGAAAGTATTTACCAAATTTCCGTCGAAAACCTCAATTTTAGGAAAATTCATGAATATGCAAATGAGCTGATTTGCATAACATAACTAAAATTAAAGAATAAGTCATAAGCTTTCATTTGATATCATTCTGACAACTGTGTGCAAATATTCAATGAAGATATGGTCGAATTCATTTTCAAAATTTACATAAGTAATTTGATGGCGCTAAGGGTTTAGATAAGGGTTACGGCAAAAAGCCCCAACCGCAAGAGTGTAAACAAGGCTCAAAATGTTTCTAATAAAATGTTCTTTAAGAAAAATCATGTTTTCAAAATTCCCCCTGAAAAGAAACGCCTTGTTTTGGAAAGCATTTATCAAAATTTTCGCCAAAAAAGGGAATTTTTAAGGGAAATCATTAATATTCATGAATATGCAAATGAGATAATTTAAATAAGATAACTACAAACAAAAGAGCGAGTCATAAGCTTTCATTTGATACCATTTTGATACCTGTAGGTCAATATTGAATGAAAATATGACCAAATAAGTGTTATAAATTTGAATGCGAAAAAATGATAGGGTTAAGGGTTTAAGATAAGGGTTACAGCCAAAAGCCCCGACAGCCAGAGTGCAAACAACGCCCAAAATGTTTCTAAGATAATGTACTTTATGAAAAACCATGTCTTCTTGCATTAGAAATAAATGATAATTATAGAAAAATACTTTTTTCGAATATTTCGGCCAATTCTTATACTTGATTGCACATAAAGCATATTTTGAAGATGAGTAATGACGTCATAATAATTACATAATTTAAAAAAGCATGATTCATAAGTAGTAAAATACATGCTCATACGTATGGATTCAAATAAATAGATTTATACATTCATTTAATATTTTTTATTAATTTTTCCCTTTCCCTTACCCCAAAACAGATTGTCATTCACGTCGTGAAGGGTACCTATATAAAGGTAAGGGTAAACTATATTTAGCTACTCTTCATGTCGGATATCATCACTGAAAAACATCCGTCAGATGTATATCTACAAATATATATAGGTGTCCTTTTGTCCTTTTTTCTGGTAATACTTACCCCATTTTCCTGGTCCTGGCCCAAGGACTATTCCTGTCAAACAAACGTTCACAATTGGAAATGATTGTGGGATGCTAAAGAATTTTATAGTACGCCCGATAAATTGCGTAGTAGCGTGTATAAAAGAAGTATGACTAGAAATTGTTGTGACTAATGTATGGATTTAACCCTTTCCCAAACAAGACCTGGTTTTGACGTCCCTAATAGAAAGGGCTTGTGAAAACATTGAAACAAAAGAAGAAACTGCTGATAACCAGCAGTTTCTCCTTTTGTCTCAACATTTTCTATGTCATATTTTACACAAATTTCATCTGTAATAACTTCCATTTTGTCATTTGTGTCGTTTTTTGAAGTGGATCACCATAAAATTTCATTGCTTGGGAATGGGTTAAAGGTCTCCCTAATTTATTCAAACGATTCTGCATTCAAAACGACCACATCCGAGGTTGAAAATTTACGTAACGTTTAAATTTTTGTGATGATTAACGTAAAATGACATACCTTGGGAATTCAATAAATTGAGAAAAGTGTAGACCCGGTCAGTATGCTTTTAAAATCAAATGAACGCTATTTTTTTCTTGATATACATTATACTGTTTCTGAATGTTTAGTTCTTAATTTAGACCAATGTAAATGTAACCATCAAGGAAAATCGTGAATTTAACCCTTTCCCAAACAAGACCTGGTCTTGACATCCCTAATAGAAAAGCTTGGGAAAACACTGAGGCGAAAGAAGAAACTGCTGATAACCAGCAGTTTCTCCTTTTGTCTCAATATTTTCTTGGCTATATGACACACGATTTCAATCTTTATTAGCATTAATTTTTGTCGTCTGCAACAGCTTTCAAATTGGGCTGACCTATAACGTTGCCGTGTGGGAAAGGGTTAAATGTCCCCTTGTTTGACCTCATTCTATCTATCTAATGGCCATTTCACACCTAGACATTCACTGCCTAATTCATATCGTAATTCATGTCCTAAATAGGCCACCCCTACTGAACATTTTGAACTTCATTCGGACGTAACGTAAATAATATAGAGTTTTGTTTGTCCGAGCCTTAACCCTTTCCAGACAGCAAAATTTTAGTCTGCTCTAGTTCAACAGCTGCTACTGACGAATAAACGGATGATGTTAAGAATGGATTTGTACGCAATATAGCATGGAAAATATTGAAGCAAAAGGAGAAAATGCTGATAATCAGTATTTTTTCTTTTGTCTCAATTTTTTAAGCGTCTCTTCTTTTATGGACGCCAATACCATTGCTTTGCTACGGAGAGGGTTAATAAAATTTCCTTTATTTCTTTATTTAAAAAATCAGAACTTAAAGGTGTACGGGTACACACAGTCAAATCATTTTTGCTTTGTCTCCATGCCCGTCTTTGTTTGGTTTTGCGGCTAACCTGTTTCACCTTTAATCCTTTCCTTAACAACTTAGTAACACGGCCTGGATTGGACAGCCTTTAAAACAACATCTCTGTAACACCACGAGTTAAAAGAAGTAAACTTTTAATGACGATGGTCATTTATGTGCTATTTTGAGCACAAATCATTTCTTTTTAAACACATAGTTTGTCATCCGCAGTAGTTCTTCAATATTCAATTTCTCCAATTTTTACAGTAAGTCTGTTTCACTGTCCGGAAAAAAGATAATGTTTTGAATGGAATGGGTTAAAAGTGCTATTGATTTTATTTGATCTTTTCTAAATTTTGAATAATCCTTTGTTCCGATAATACTTTTTACATCAGTGTTCCCCTTTTAATGCTTTGTTTTATCTTTAAGGTACTCTATCCATCAGTATAGATCTACCTAAACACTTCGTGCAACTTCGAGCTTCATCGTCCGGTTCTACTGATGACGACCGAAGCTGCACGAAATGTCTGGGGACTAATAATGGGAGTAATACCTTAATTGACATTTGTAATGATCAGTGGCGGATCCAGGATTTCGATGAGGGGGGGTTCGGATTATATGCAAATAGGGGGGTTCGTTTTTCTAGTGTTGCACAATTTTGACTGAAATTCTGCATGAAAATGAAATAATCACGCTACAGAGGGGGGTTCGTTCGAACCCCCCGAACCCCCCCTGGATCCGCCACTGATGATTAAGATTTAAGTACTTCCTTTCTAAAGTGAGCTGCATACGGCGCTCTTAAAAGCGTTGTTTTATTGTTTCTTATTTAAATTGAACCTGATTATCTTTATTCCTTCACTAAAAGAAACATAGACTGGGTTCCAGACTGATCATTTTTCCCTCCTTTACTTTCTCCGGTCCAAAGATCAATATCAACACGATCAAAAACGGATGCCGCAATATGTAACGGGTATTGATTTTTTATGCGCTATCTTACAGACCAAATTGTATATTGACGACTGGACCCAGGCTAAAAGAAACAATTCTTGGTGGCACAAGGACCAGGTATTGTCTGGGAAAGATTTAAAAAAAATACACAATTAATAAAGTTCACCATATTTTCTGCATAACGCTACTTTTCATAAAAAATATCGTAACTGCAGCTTTAGATAAGCTGCAGTTACGCGTTTTTCGGTGAAAAGCGACGATGATTATATCCCTAAAAGTACATACTGGCTTGGCAGCGCACCCAATAACCTTGTACGTCTGCTTGTTACAGACTTATTGATTATCGTTTGTTATTCTGTCTCTGACTTTATCCTTTCCCAAGCAGGGCCTGGTTTGGCGCCACACTTGGAAATGGCAAGGGAAGACAATGTGACAAAAGAAAAAAATGCCGAAAAAAATTATCTTTTTTTTTTGTCTCAGTATTTTCTTTTCTTCGTGTACAGTAACCCATTTGTATCGATATCCATTTTGTCTACTGTGACAGTTTTCAAATTCGAACAGTCTAATTTGTTGTTTTTCGTAAATGATAACAAAATACCAGAATCTACATTTAAAGAAAAGTCTAAATTTACGTTACATAACAAGCTCTCTGATAGCACAAGACGCACTTCTCAACCAATAAAAATTGATTGTTGTGTTTTTTTAATCATTCTAGAATTAAGACTTGGGTATACCAGCACAGGTTTTCCTAATTTAGAGATGAGCTGAAAACTTAAAAATATAGTTGACTTTGCATTGGAAATACTTTAACATACTGTAAAAAAAATGATACATGTAAATTATCCCATTTATTATTTGAATCTTTCAAATATAAAAAAAATCAAACAAATTTCAAAAACTAATCAAACTTACCCTTTATAGGTATCTGTATGTATAACATTAGTCCGAAGCAAATCTTCGAGCAGAGTCTATAGAGTTTAATCAAAGTTAAGAAAACTTGTTTCCAGACCGATGAAAAATAAATACGTTATTCAACTTATATAATATAAAGCTAAGATTTGGTTTCTGATCACACCATAGCGAGTTACTAATCCAGAATGCCAGATTTTGTCATCGTTTATACCATTATACCACAAGATAAACAATTGAAGATGTTCAAAATACGGTTTCAAGTCCAATTTGAATTGTTCAACAGTAGACTTAAACTTTCAAGGGCTAGTGACCCCTTTTATTATTAGTAATTTGAACCTCTCCACCCGGCACTCGGGCTTATCAGTAATAGATTTATTACTTATTATGGAGAAAAAAACGAGATCCTTTGTCATGTTAACCTTTTCCCAAAACGATTAAATTTAATGGTGTTCAAATTTGAAAACTGCTGTGGACGACTAGATGGATGTTGCTAAAGGTGCAATTTGTGAATGATATGGCACAGAAAATATTGAGACAAAAGAAGAAAATGCTGGTTAACAGCATTTTCTTCTTATGTCTCTTTTTTTCTTAACCCCTTTTCTAATAGGAACGACAAAACCAGGTCTTGTTTAGGAAAGGGTTGAATTAATCATAGAGTGGTACAATGAACCAAGTAGCTTTGTCTATTGGAGACATGTTTAGGCAAAAATTACATCCTATGCTTATCTCAACATTTTCAGAAGGCATGCTAAGGAAACAAAGAATGATGTTGAACCCTTTACCCTAAGAACACATTGGATCAGTTTCGCCAAAACATTTAAGACTTATTTTTCTCTTATCGTCGTCATAAGAAACGCTTTAAGCAACAATGTCATTACCGAGCTTTTGGATGATTTTCAATTGTTTTGGTGAATCTGGCCTTTGGTTTTGTTTGACGCCTCCGGAAAAAGACATTTTGAGAAAATACTGAAATAAAAGAAGAAATCTTGATAACCATTGTTCTCTCTATTTGCCTAATTATCTTCTATGCTTTATCGTACATAAAGCTTTTGATTTCTTATTCGATAGGACCACTCTGTTTTCTGAAGCAGCTATCAAATTGGGAATAACTCATTGCTCGCAATATTTCGCCTTTACCTTTCTTGTGCCAGAGACATTGACATGCATTGAGTAACAGATTGCAAATACGTTCTTCCTACGCTTACATCATTTACGTCAATTCATAATTACGTCACAACAAATCTTCAATATTTGACTGACGACATATCTGTAACATCTGATGACCGAGCCTTCCTTGTTATAATCAATTAATCCTTTCCTGAACAACAAATATGGACGAGACGGGTCTAGATTGAAAGACAAGGAAGCTGTCCGATGAAATTTCACAGGCTAGCTTTTTATTCATCGTTAAATGTTTCCCGAAGCTTGATCGTTGAATGGCCAATGTAAAGCCTTAGTTTTTAGCATTAAATCCAATAAAGAAGAAAGAGATCTAAAGACAAAATGTTTTCGTTCATTTGTGCTTTTTGGGTATGGAAATCACGTGTATTCGATAGTTCTAGGAATAGATTTTACGGAAAATGTATTCGCGGTATTTACGAACAAAGAGACAAACAATAAGACATAATTATATTTGTTTTCATCGTTTTAATCCCCCGCAGTCTGTAACAATTTCCCATGTTATACATTGATTTGTCATTCTTGATATTGCTGAGAAAACTTGAAATAAAAAAATCTGAGAGAAATGTATAGACATATACCTTCTTTTCTCTAAATAATTTTTCGGAACAGCAATGCTTCATTTTTTTCTTGATCAACAGAGTTCACGTCATGACATTTGCGAAAGGAACTTATGCCAATCCATTTATCGTAAGACTTTATTTGTAATCATCCCTTTTAAAACAACAAAATCTTTTGTTGACGAAGACTTATATTTCAAAGATAGCAATATTTTTTTTTAGTGGCAAAATGTGGTAATGGAAATGTTGTTTGGTATCATTATTTTCGTATTAAGCATATAAAGGATGACTGGATGCATGACTGGATGCATTTACATTTCAACCAAGTTCTGTACAATGTCATGTATCTGCTTGCTCATAAACCAAGGTACTCATGGATGAATGATACACATGAATTGATGATGGGTTTTATTTAAAAATCTCCAAATACTTTTTTCTTACATAATTAAACTATGTTGTTGGACAGCTTTTAAAAAGGAAACAAGCATCAGCCTGAATTCCATTGTCTTTTGATCCGATGTTCAAGTGAGACGCGTCATCCGCCGTTTAACCCTTTCCCAAACAACAAAACTATTGGACAATCTTAATTTGAGAGACGATGCAAACATCACAATAGTGTATAACAATTTGTGTATAACTGGCTCAGAAAATATTGAGACAAAGGAGAAAATGCTGGTTACCAGCATTTTCTTCTTTTGTCTCAATATTTTCCGAAGCATTTTCCTTTAGTGAAACCAAAACTAAGTCTTGTTTGGAAAAGGGTTAAATGGCTCTCATCTGATACCAATGTTCCTCTTACCTTAGTTGAAGAGATGGGCAAAGTTAACAGCTTATAGTCATCCTACTCTTATCAACGGCTTCAAAACGACTTTTATACGGGATACTTGATGCGGGCAATCCCTTTGTTTGTGGAAGATATTGTCATCGCTGAAAAAATATGACAAAAAATGAAATTCAAAATTTTGATGATTGTGTTTATTAAAGTTGCTGACACAAGCATTCGTCGGTTCTTGTTTGCCCACGAGTGTGCACCACTGGAACCAATTTTGAGATTATCGTTTCTGACATTGTTCTTGAACAAATGTCAAAGTTGGAAATCAAGTGACACAAACAATGTGAAAAAAGAATCTTCAATGGTTTAGTTAATTTTTTACCAATATGAATTCAGTTTGAAGCAGAGAAGGCGTAAACGCCATTAACCGGAAGTGGTAGATCTTTTAAAATTCATCCGATAAACAATTATTTTGGTTGCTAGGCAATAACTTTTTTCCATCAGCTGATTTTAAAAAGATCATTTGCATGCAGCTAATCCCTGTCGATTTCCCGCCTTCTCTGTTTTATATATTTTACAAATCAGTCACATATCAACAGAACTGTTGAAAAATATCGAAAAAATTGTGTCATGTGATTCTCCCAAAGCGTACATGTCTCAAACTAGTGAAAGAAAATAATGAATCCACGGTTAGGTGCTCGGGTCACCAAATTACGAATGTGTATAACTAATATACCTTTAAAAATGCAGTTACTACGTTTTTGTTGAAAAGCATCGATATTGATAATAATGCAAGAAAAGGTATTTGCATTGGTATGTTTATATGCATCAGGAGTGAATGATCGTTTTATACAAAACAGAAATAAAAACGGGGAATGACATAATCTAATACATGTATAATTGCGTGGGAACGGGAGAAATGAAAAACACGATAATAACAAATGATCTTGGGTCTTGAATTACAGGGAATTCAGACATCATTTAACCCTTTTCCAAACGACCACTTTTAAGGCATGTTTGAATTTGAAAGAGACGACAAAAGAAATACTTATTCGTATAACAAAATCCCGACGTAATAGAATAGAAAACAGTGAGGAAAATGAAGAAAATGATGTTTATCAGCATTTTCTTCTATTTCCTTGCAGTTTTGTTAACCTATAAACAGTGGGGCGTAAAAAAGAGTTAATATTTGGGAGAGGGTTAGAGACGAAATAAAAGACATTTTAACATAACTGGCGTAAACACAAACATCTCCTTGACTTACATAATTAAATAATAAGCACACGTGGATTATATTAAAACGTGATCATATAATGTTTGAAAAGACAAAATGACATTGAAGTTTAAATTAAAGGCCCGGTCACACACAATTCCGGGTCACACGTGACTCGGAATTGTGTACATATAGGCCTTTAATTCTGATATTTCTTTATAGTTTTTTTTCTATAAAGAAGATAAAATGCACGTATTTTCATTGGTTATTTCAAGTTCCTGTTAGTTTTTTAAAGCGACAATACACTTATTGAAAAGGAGTGGTACGGGCTGATTTCTGGCCGTCTACTTGTAACACACACTAAAATGACGAGTTTTTGTGGTCATTATGATATGAATGAAAGAAAACGTCGTACAAAAACGAAGAGTTGGTAACCAGTCATCTTCAGAAACGCCTGTGTCTCTTTAACCCATTACCAAAAGGCAAAACTTTAGACTTGCCCAAATTGAAAGATGTTGCAGACGATAAAATCAACTGAATGAAATTTAATTAATATTTTTTATTAGTCTTTTTGAGTATAAAACATTGTGGGAAATGGAGAAATTGCTTGTCACAAGCAATTTCTTCTTTTTCCATGATGTTTTCCTAAGCCTTTATCTATTGGGGAGTCAAAAAGAGTTATTGTGTGGGAATGGGTTTTATGTTTCACCGACTGTGTGTTTTCCGAAAATGGTAACCAGTATTTGGCCCCTTTAGCACGATATTTTCTTTAGATTTTTCATAAACATGAACTGTTGTTCTTTCCCTGTCCTAATCCAATTTATATTTGTTTTACTTTTACAATTGGACAGTCCAAATTTTTGACGTTTGGAAAATGCTTAAAGGGACATTATGTAAGATATTTGATAGCATCTAAACAACATAGAGACAGTCAAAGTTTGCGAAGTCTATGGTAAAAGAGAAAGTAAGTTTATCGTGAGTACCAAGTTTCACTTTCTATCAATGATCATAATTGTTATTAGAAATGAAAAATGCGGGTTGGTAAAGTTAGATACAAATTTGATATATTTTAAGATGTTTGTGTGCTCCACAAACTAACATAGACCCCTTTACATAGTTAAATGATAAGTCTTGTGAATTGAACTATGAATTTATGACTAAATCTCACACAGCTCTGAGTTATTAAGGTGTATAGCTTTAAAGTGTCATTTGAGGTTACAAATTAGTATAAATATGAAAAGTTTTTTATCCAATCTCCACCTATGTTTACGAACAAGGATTATGTGACCGCGACCCACGCATTTTTAGTTGCTTTAACAAGTTAAACGCCTTATTGCAAAATTCGTTTTTAAAAGAGAGAGAAAAACAAACTCTAATAAACGCCTTTACACACATAAAAGTTTTTCCGCGAATTATTGACCCCAAAATTATCTAAATATTGAGTAATTTTTAGGTATTCCTGCTACAAATCTAATTAAAACCTTTACGAGAAAAGAAGAAATCGTCAATATTGGGATTTCTCTCTTTTCCTATAATAATGTTTTCATGCATTATCTAGATTTTTTAAAACTTTATTTCTTAGATTTTTCATTTTTAGGCTTGATAATTTATTATTATGATCATACAGCTTACCCTTTTCGGCAATCCTCAATTTTCTTTTAACGAGACCTTTATAAGAAAATGGCGTTTTGTGGTTTCCCAAATAAGAATGAATGAAAATAAGATACACCCTTTTTTACAATCCTAAAAACCTATAAAACTCACATGTCTACACAAATTATTATTTTTGGAAAGGATAGAGCTTTTTCACTTCATAAGCGTGCGTCAATTCTATTACAAATAAGGTTCTTTCACTTTCTGTTTAGGCCCGGTCACATCTAACTCCGCGTCCATAGTATGCCCAAAACTGACCATTTTGTATTTCATGAAAGTACATAAAAATAATAATCACTATTTTTGGAAAGTATAGAGCTTTTTCACTTTCTTTATAACCGTCGATTCTATTATAAGGTTCTTTCACTTTCTGTTAAAGCTCGGTCACATACAACTCCTTAGTCCACATCTCGTCAAAAAGTTACATTTCAAAAAATCAATTGATGCTACACATGCTTTGTCTAGAAGTTTTATTAGATATGTGTAATCATATAGAGATATACTTAACACACCCGATCTTTTTATTATAAGATGAGCAACAGTATTTTTTTTCGGTAAAATCGTTTTTATTTTGTGCCACGAACAGTTGTATTATAGTAACATGTCGCTTTTCAACGAAAACCTCGTAACTGCAGCTACGAGGTTTTCGTTGAAAAGCAGCGATGTTTTCTGTGCTTCGTCTCCTATGTGGTTGATTACGTTAGAAAAAGACGGTAACCAGCCTTCTACAGCTGTAGTTACCACGTTTTCGAATTAATAATCTCTATTAAAAAACATAAAAATAAGAAATAAAAAATCACGCTCGATATTGCTTTTCGTTTTTTTTAATTTTCAACTATGAGGACAGAACCGGTTTTTCACTTCGACATAAGCAGAAATTCGAGAAAAGCCGATGTCGAGATAGCGGAAATGAATAATTTTGTCAACATTTTTTTGAAATTTCAGACTTTCCTGAAATCCCTACCGCTAATCCAAAGATTAACATTTCTCATGAGATGAGTGGCTTTTTGATCGAACATGTTTAATCTTATAAACCATTTCAAATATTTATATGTTTACTTTGACTGAACATAAGGCAAAAGGGTGTCATACGAAAAATGTGATATCTTTGATTACAGTCAACCTGTCTTGCCTACAGGTTTTTCGGAAATGAAAGAATCATATGTTACAAGTCGTACAAAAAAGGGTCCTTTTAGTCCCTTCAGCACCTTCCCGAAAAATAACCTTGTTTTGATGATATTGGAAAACATTGAGATGAAAGAAGAAAGTTCTGATCACAAACATTTCCTTCCTTCCTCTTAATATTTTCTGTGTTTCAATTTCAAGAACTTAAAATTTCATTATCGTCAAATCATTATGTCTTCTAGTGCTTTTTGAAGAATTCATAATTCTTATCGTAGGCCTACTTCCAAAACAAGATATCATTTTACGTCTCCTATAATATGTACGGAAACATTTGGAAACCATTTGGAGAAAAGAATCAAAATAATGGCCCAACTGTAACATAAACGTTTCCTGCCTTGGAAATTTTGCTTTATTGTCTGTAAGTTACTTTCGGATTGGGCCAGTCTAAAATTGTGCTGTCTGGGAATGTTTTATGCTGGTAATCTTGAGATAGTCTGCACGAAGAAATGGGTATATACGGTAATAATGTGATAACGTATGTCAGCGGTCGTTAAATAAATATTGATCTGTATTTTACTACGATTGATTTCATACGCTGTTTAACATAACAATGCAAAATACGCACTTTCTACAGAAAAATGACGATTTGACGTCATTCTCGAAATTCCACAAAATCATCATTTACAAAAATCAATCATTGCACGTGAAAAATGTGGAATAACACCGTATGACAAATTCGATATTTCTACATTCCTGTTGACATGAAGTGAAAACCGTTTTCCAGTAAGACAGTATTTTGTACAGAAGATGACAAATTGACGTCTTTCTCAAAATTCATGAAGAAATATCTTGAATAAAGAAAAAAATGCAGAATAACGTTGAATGACGAATTTGGTATTTCTGCTTTCAAAATGAAAGAAGGAACCTATGCGAATACACTTTTTCTTTCAGATGGAATAGACGCCGATTTCAATATCTTTTCGGTCTCAACACAACGAAGATCATCCAAACATAATGGCCAAGTAACCGTTTCCGAAACGACAATCTTTTAGGCTCGTCCAAATTGAAAGGAATTTTAGCCGTCATGATAAATTCTTACTCGTTTAGGAACCGTCACACTAAGAAAAAGGAGAAATGCTGATGATAAAAAACTATCTTTCTTCTTGGGGCCTTTTTACGCGAGAAGGGATTGCTATTATAGCTTGTTCATTCATATGGCGCGCGAATAGGGTCTAAAGTCAATATAGCGCTAGACCGATAATTAAAATAGGGGTAGACCCTTAAAAATAGCGGTCTACCCTTATATTTTTACCGGTCTACCGATAAAAATATCGGTCTACCCATAGAATAAGGGTAAACCGCTATTCAAAATAACGGTCTAGCGATAAAATTACCGGTAGACCGCTATTTTTATCGGTAGACCCCTATTTTTTTTTCGATAGCCAATCACAGAGCTTGTATTATACGGTCGTTGATATTCCCGGTGGGTTGAGGATGTAACGAGCCATTTGATTGGCTTATGAGATTTCGAGCAGAAGGGTCAAAAATAACTATCGGTCTACCGGTAATTTATTGCTAGACCGTTATTTGAAATAGGGGTCTACCCTTATTTTAAGGGTAGACCGATATTTTTATCGGTAGACCGGTAAAAATATAAGGGTAGACCGCTATTTTTACCGGTCTACCCCTATTTTAATTATCGGTCTAGCGCTATATTGACTTTAGACCCTATTCGCGCGCCATATTCATAAGTTCATAGCACGGTTAGATTAGCGTGAGTTATAAATTCCGGGAAAATTCTGAGTCACACCGACTCACTATCAAGGTTAATCCTTTCCTAAACAAGACCTGGTTTTGTCGTTGCTTTGATCTTTATAAAAATCTTGGGAAATTATTGAGACAAAAGAAGAAAATGCTGATAATCAGCATTTTCTTCTTTTACCTCAATATTTTCTGTTCTATATTGTACAAAATTTATTTTTCTAACATTTTCAATTCCTCATTTATCGGCTGAACTAGCTTTCAAATTAGATCGCCATAAAATGTTATCGTTTTGGAAAGGGTTACGCGTGCAGGGCCTATCTGTTACTTATTTCACACATTGTCGCTTTTCTTCAAGAACCTCTTAATTACAACTTAGTTAAAGCTGTAGTTACGATGTTTTGCCAGAAAAGTAGCGACATATTTTTCATACACGCGCGCGAATGCCTGTTTGACAGTTTCGTCACGCGGCTACTTTTGAGATATACCAAAAAGAATCTTTAGATTAATTGTGATCATTTAACTGATTTCCAAACGACAATTTCTATGCAAGGTTCTAAATGAGAAAGATGTAGATGAAAAAAAATCGAAGCTCGGAAATCAGGTAACACAAAAACAGCAACAAGACCAAGAACACAACAAGAATAATTTTAGAAATATTCAATAAACAAGCATTGTTTTCTCCTTAATAAAGAAAAAAAAGTCAGACGCTACTTCAAAGACCCACCACCCAGAAAATCCTTGACATTTTTACACATTCCCTGCTTCAAATCAAGTTCAAATCGGTCAAGTATAAGCATATCTATTGAAGGTTTCCAGAAATTATCATTGTTGTTGTTGTTGTTGTTGCGTCAAGACATTACCTGTCGTGAAAGTATACATGAAATAACTTATTCAAAAAGAAAACAAGAGCATCAGCTTTTTCTCTCAATGTTTTCTAAATCTTTATCTCCTGGAAACAAAAAAAAATATTTGAGAAAGGGTAAAGATATGCTGCACAAGAAGCTCTCGTCTTAAATAGTAATATACCTTGTAAAAGTAAGCCTGGACACATTCTTTGTTCGAAGGTAACTATCAATGAGTTGGCTAAGTTCGAAAACGCCGTAACTAGAGCTTGAATAAGCTGTAGTTACGACATTTTCGAACCTAGCCGACACATGACTCATTTACTTAGGTATTCTGTGTGAAGCCTAGAAAACCGCAAGATTTTTCATACCGAGGTTCAAACGGCGTATGTACTAAACATTCTCATCCTTTGTGCAAATGTTTTATATTCTTTGTTCAGAATATATAGCTTAAGAAAGTCGGTCAATGAGGAAATTTGTTTTAACTCTCACAATTTAATTTTTTTTTTCATTTCGATTCAGCTTCTTGGAAACCACCGCAGTAGCAGTTAAAGTCATGGCTATTTCATATGCAATTGTCCCTGTTGATATCTTTTATTACAGAGTAGCCTAATGAATTGTTAAGTGTCGCGCTTGAAGAAATACATGTAGAATAGGCCAAGGTTCTGATGGGTTGCTTGCAAAGTCGACGTTAGATTTTGAGACCATTGTGCTGTAGTTCCTGTCAGCAGAAAGTTTTAATTCGTAAAACAAGTGACAGACCTTTTCGAATATTTCATTAAAATCTGAATCAAATGTCAAATGCGGTATTCCAGTCAATTGAGGTAAATGTACAGGTATTTATCCCTAACCATTTCCCAATCGTTTGGAAAGGATTTAATGGATTGCGGTTAGCACATTTATAGTTTTGCGTATTGAGGTGACCATTTAGGTTTCTAAAGAATTTTGGTTGTAAATATACATAGAGATAGAAATGTTGTTCACATATTCATCCTTTCTGGTTACCACTTTCACGGTGGATAATCACGTGATACAATATTTTCAGAAAATCTTCAATAACTTTTTAAATACTGGACTAATTTGAATTCGGTTTGAAGCAGAGATTGTGGGCAGACGTCACGCACTAGATGGACGTGGTTGATTTTTGAAATTTCAACTGATAAAAAAGTTTGGTTTATCTTCAATAACTTTTTTATCAGTTGATTTTTCAAAAATCAAACACGTCCAGCTTATTCCTGGCATATTTCCACCTTCTCTGCTTCAAACCAAATTCAAATTGACCAAGTATTAAAAAAGATATTGAAGATTATCGGAAATTCTGAGTCACGTGATTATACACCGTGACTTTGTGAAACCATTTTCCAAGCAGCTCTTAGTTTTGGCACATCAAGCGGAAGATGCTTTTTTGAAAACGATTTAAAATAGGTAGAAAAAGCGGATAACTAGTATTTGCTTTGTACTGAATATATCCCATAATATAACAGAAGATCTAATATAATTATGTAAAGACAGTACTCCGCAAATGACTCTTTGATTATTTCAAAAACCTCAATTCAGAATCGTTTTATTGGCTGAAATCTTTGTTGTAGTACATCAGCAAATGACTATCATAATAATTGTTGAACCAGTGTAGGTTTGTCTTGCAAAGAAGTCAAGGTCAATATTCTTCTTAAAATTGTACAATTTCAAGCTTAGAAACCTTTAGAAAAATACAAACTTTTGCGATTAGCAGAATTTTCTGCCTTTTCTTTAAGGGCTGCTATCATATCATCCTATAGGGCAGTCAAAAGTAAGACTTTTACATGAATGGATTCAAGTAATCTTGTGAAAACATGGAATTAAAAGAATAACAAGCTAATAACCAGTGATTTCTGTTTTCCCCTCATTTTGTCCACTTTTTGGAATAAGACTTGCAATTTCAAGGACATCAAAACCATGATTCTTTCGGACATGGTCTTTTCACAAATGACAAAGAAATCTACTATATCAATTTGAAGGCTGTATTGAAAATGTATTATCCCAAATGCGAGATTTGTATTCAAAATAGCATACAACATTAAGACAAAAGAGGAAATGCTGATTAAAAACATATGCTTCTTTTGCCTCGATGTATTCTCATCTCATTAGCCATCAAAACCAGATCTTCCCTTGAAAAGCGTCGAAAAAATACTTAACCCTTTCCCAAACAAGACCTGGTTTTTGTTTGGGAAAACATTGAGGCAAAAGAAGAAACTGCTGATAACCAGCAGTTTCTCCTTTTGCCTCAATATTTTCTATGCTATATCGTGCCACAATTAATATCTTTAATAACATATATTTTGTCATTTGTGGAAGTTTTTGAAGTGGATCACCCTAAAATTTTGGCGTTTGGGAAAGGGTTAACCGTCTTAACACACATACTCACATGAACACTCTGATATGAACACGTGACCGATGAAAGGAATCGTAAAAGATAATTTGTTGTTAATTTTTCAGTCAATGAAAAAGCCAAACTTTTTCACGAATGCGTTTACTGTCGTGAATTGATACTAACCAGTTCTTTCCAAGAAATTATTAATGAATATACATTGTATATGTATCAATGTAAATGGAGCACAATAAAGACTGCGGTGCATGAATGAGCCGTGATATGAAAAAACATTCCTATGGCATTCGAAACTACAGTTTAGAATCCGTGCCTTAATGAAATATGGTCACGACACATGTGCGACTTTCTTAGTTCAGAACGTTGCTACCGGTAAAGAAAAATAAGAAAGGAACAGCGTGTATCGTGATCTGATTGAGCTTTAGCGCAGGCTGATTTGGATTCATACTGTTCTTTTAAATGTAAGAAGGACCCTTTTCTCGAATTCTATATGATACTCAGTAAATGCGGTTAATTAGAATAATCGTGACTCTCACATAGATTACAAGAAATTATCCCATTTCTTTCACATGCTCGTCTACTAATTAGCTCAAACGTGAACATTACAAATCGTCGCTTTTCTTCGAAAACCTCGTAACTGCAGCTTGTTTAAAGCTGCAGTTACAAGGATCTTGAAGAAAAGTATAGCCAAATATAACAAGGAGGTCAGCATTGGTACTTTTTAGTGAAACATGGTTTAATAACATGACAGCCAAGTTTCGAGATTTTGAACATTCGGTCAATTATTTTTTCCAGACGACAAAACAATTTGAAAAGTAATTCGACACTATTTGTGTAAATTCTAGTTTTATAACCAATTCTTTCTTTGCTTGAAAGTTTTTTTCCGGAGCCTTATTTATTAAACACGTCAAAACATAACCATGTACAGAAATGGTTAATTGGAAAAGACGAAATAAAATGTAAGGTTAGTTACGTTCGAAAATATCGTAAATACAGCTTGGATAATCTGTAGTTGCGACAGTTTAGAATGTTACTGATTTCAATCAAAAGTCTGATGACGATAATTAATATTCCATGAAGTTAGCATTGACCTTATAACTTAAGAAGGTCGGACAAATGTGTATCACGTGCATGCAAACAGTCAGAAAACCACGTGATTATAATTTCTTCAACAATGACAAGTTCTCAACTCAAAGACAGAATTTACATTCGAACTATCAGTCAAACACTCGTGATACAAACTTCATTTGAGTCATTTATATTCAAACCTTTTTTAAACATGTACCTGTCTTGTTACGTGAACTTTTTTTCCGAAAACAATCCATGAAAACAATTTAGGGGAAAAGACTACTACTTTCTTGCTTTTTTCATTTTGTATTGCAATGCCATATAAAAGTTTTCATTTTTCATCAGATTTGATTTGTCGTCTGCACCTTTCATCAAACTATCCTGACATTAATGCTTGCAGATGATTGTCTCATGTCTGCCTTTAACTCGATCAAAGGTCATTTTGACAACCAAACTAGAAGTGAAATGTTTCGAGTCAAAAGAAGAAAAGGCTATTGACCAGCATTTTCTCCTTTGGTCACCATATTTTATGAGCTATAATGTACACAAATTCTGCATTTTCAAATGATATTGATTTAATCGCTTGCAACAGATTTCAAAATGAAGCAGTCTGAAACTTTATTTGCGAAAGGGCATTATCATTTTTCAAACTTGACCCCATTCTTGTTACTAGTATTCTATTTGGAATCTGAACTTCAAATATGACTTCTTGAGGCCACTTACTTCTTTTTGACTGATATCAGCCAGTGTTTCATAATCAACCCTTTCCCTATCGTCATATTGAAATTATATTAAATAGGAACCATATGGACAGAAAAAAATGCTTATTATCAACATTTCCTTTTTTCACTGACTATTTTAAATATCAATTAATTAAGGATATCAAAATCAGACAGTCTTTGTGAAAAAGTTACCAAAAATGCGAACAGCTTGAATTGCCGACTTTGAAATCACAGATTTTTCTTAACAAATCAAAGATTTCAGCGCCTCTGTTGTCTGTATATGAGGACTTTATCTCTAATCCAGGCTAAATGAAGTATTTGATATGTCAAACGAAGTCGTAGATCTAATTGAACGCAGCGAGAAAGATCGTCTGAAAGGTCACGTACATTTTCGTATATTTTCCGGAAACAGAGGACAAAAAATCCTTAGTGGAAAATCCTTGATATTTCCAAAATTAAAATATTTAAAGGAATTAATCTATATTTCAGTTTTAATGAACGCCGAGTAATCCGGGAATGGTAAATGACCTTGTTAAAATCATGGAATCATTCCCCTCGTGAAATACTCGTATATCGATGCTTTTCAACAAAAACCTCGTAACTGCAGCTGAAAACAAGCTGCAGTTACGAGGTTTTGTTGAAAAGCGGTGATTTGGTTTTGTATTATCTGTATTCTATTATTTTAAACTGACCACTCATGGTTCCACGAATGAGTAACCCTCATTTGGTTTTTATTCGACCATTTTAAAATATAAAATATAAAAGCACCACAGGACAAATACACTCAGATTTGGAAAACGGCCCTCATGACAAATTAGATCAACATGGATCCAGATCAGCCTGGGTACTCGAACCCTGATCACGGTCTGATCAGAATACATGCTGTTCTGATAGTTTCTTACTGACCTGAATCAACTGAAAGATAGAAGCATAGACGCTTAAGCATGGAAACTTATCAATTCCATAAAAAAAGAATAAAAATACCCAAACTTTCCTGATCTGAGCTTAATTTTAAGACATTCTATGATTTATTTAGACCAAAACATTTGTCAGAAATCAGTGAAGCTTCTCCTTTGTGAAATATCTGGATTTGCGTAATTTACGTTCTTTGATATATTCTGACCACTCATTGTTCCATGAATGAGTAACCCTCATTTGGTTCTTATCAGGCGATTTCTAAATATGGTAGATTACAACACACTATTACAAAAATAGATTGACCAGTCAATAAATAGACTAGTCACTCCTAGGATGAGTTCACACTGCAATTCCATTGATCACGGCGGAGAATCGCGTGACACAATAACAACAAATCGTCGCTTTTCATCAAAAACCTCGTAACTGCAGCTAGTTTTAAGTTGCATTTACGAGGTTTTTGTTGAAAAGCAGCGGAATTAACACTTGCAGAAAGTATTCTAGAATTATGTTTAATATGTGATCAATTTGAATTTGGTTTGAAGAAGAGGTGAAAAAACGCAATAAATATATTTATTGGATGAATGTGGTGGATCTTTTAAACAGCTATAAATAAAAAGAAGCGATTGACCAGTAAACAAATTTTACCCTACTTGTCAATAATATTTTATCACCTGCTTTTGTTAGGTCTACCACATCGAGTAAATGTCTGTCCGTCTTCTTTGCTCTGAACCAAATTCAAAAAGAAAAAGAAAACCCATGTCTCGCTGTTTGAAAGGTTGTTATGCCAATCTCAACGGTAATAAATGACAAATATCTTGTACCACAAGCTACTGACGAATTTGTAGGGAACATCAATTGATTTGTTCCTAGAATGTCCTCTATTTATCGGTTAATCAATTTAGCAGATATATACGTATACCGGCGGTTTTCTACAAAAGTCTCTTACGGTAGTCCACCCCTAAGATTCGCATGTCGTCGGAATTATTCGGGCGATGTCGAAAACATTCGGCGGTGGAACTTTCCACCGCCGAATGTTTACGACCGCGTCCGAATAAGTTCGGATACGTTACGACGCCGCTCGAAGAAATCCGATGTTAAATATGAACCTCAAAAAGGCCACATTACGGGTATTTTACCTTAACTGCGGCTTGTTTGTTTTTTAAGTTTTTGCAGAAAAGTATCGATATGCAAAAATGTTGACAATTCTAGATACAGATTAGGCTATGTATGTGTAATTATATGTTCATACTTATCAGGATCAATGTCCTTATTATTTACTGAATAAGTTAAAGGAGACAACAGCATCGATTCCGATCTAATTGAAAGAAGGCAAATGCTGGTCTGGCGACTCTGTAATCTCAAATAGGCCTATCACAAGCCATATTTCATCGCTTTACATAAAAAACCTCATAAATGCAGCTTAAGCTAAGCAGCAGGTACGCCGTTTTTTACGAAAAGCATAAATTTCTTCAAATCCCAGACCAATGTTATATTCGGTGACCGTTAATATACGTCTCAGAATATTTGACATTGAACATAATTGACGACTTTGTTTATTTCATGCGCAGTTCCACAAACCCATGTCAATACTATGATTATTTTCTCATGATGAATTTATTTTTTACCCTCTTTGATCAAAGTTATGACCGATTTTCGTTTTTGCCAATTTTGAGGTAATTAGTATGGCCGATTTTATTCCATATTTTTGTCTTCTTTCATGATAATATCTTTAGCAGTAATTATTTATTTTTTTTTGAAGGTAGATGCCTGAATCTAAGAATTTTTTTTTAAATTAAAGATATAAATATTCACTTAGTTATTTGATTCTAAGTTTTGAATATTCAATAGATTATACTTTTGTTTAGTTAGTATTTTTTAAACATAAAGAGCAGAGCATAATTCGTTTCTGTTAAATGTTTCAAAATATGTCTTGATGCCAAGATTGGTTATTCTAATGGGTATAAATTTTTTGAAGTTATTGATTATAAGTGATAGACACGTCTTTAAAGTTGAGACAGAAACGACAAATTCTATATACACCTGAACTGTTGTGGAAAACAATTTGTTTAATTTTAACACAAAAATATATATTTCTCGTAAACGGCGCAATATTTTGGCTTGAAATTTTCAGAATTTTCATAAGAAAATTTGCTCTTTTAGAAAAAGATAAAAGTGAAATTTATGAGAAAAAATTCTGAAATGTCACTTTGATGATTGGAAAATTTCAGGTAAAAATATGAAAATATAAGACTGTGTAGGAAATCATTATAAAGCATCGACAATCGTGACATGGTTAAAATGAAATATAGAACTAATTAATCCCTTACCCAACGGCAAAAATTTAGACTTGTCCAAATGCAAAGATACTGCAGACGACAATATAAATTGAATGAAATTTCGTATTCTTTGATCTTTTTGGGTAGAAAAATTTGTGGGAAATGAAGAAATTGCTTGTTACAACCAATTTCCTCATTTTCCACAATGTTTTCCAAAGCCATTATCTTGTATGGAGTCAAAAGGAGTCATTGTGTGGTAATGGGTTAATACGAAAGAGATTTTTTCCAAAATAAATGAACTTTGAATTTTCACAAATAATGAGTGTATGCCAATCACTATTTTGCATCCAAAATTCTCCTCCATAAACGGACTTTGAAATTCATGAGTAACAAAATTAAATTTGTAATATTTCGTTTGCTTTGCTCCATAATTGTGAATGTATGTAAAATACACGTATATATGACATATTACACATATGCATTGACTGTTAACCCTCTTTGTTGCATACCACAAATAGTTCTAGAAACCGCAAAACCTCCCTGACTTGATTACTTCGCCTTGACTCATCCACTTAGTATTCAACCAGATTTGCTAACCTGTCAATTTTTACTGCTTTGTCAGGTGATAAATAGTTGTTCCATTGTAAAATATCTATATCTATATATAATTCATCTTCGCAAGCCAAGGGTTACTACCTCCACTTTGTTCCTTACGAACCCTTGGCCGCTCGCTTCTATTGAAATCGAAAGTACCACCATGCCACCTTTCGGCGATAAAGAGTCGCGGCCCTTTGCAGTTGCTATTTCTGGCCAATCAAAAGCCTCGTACTAAAACGTGTTAGGCGATGCATCAAATACGGATATCGATTTTCACGTCAGCCGTGACGTTTTCGTTTTGACAAAGACGGCTTGTTTAGTGTGTTTTGATTGGATAATGGGAAAGTTATCGCGTCCAATGAAATCGCACGGTGGTACTTTCGATTTCCATAGAGGCGAGCGGCCAAGGGTTCGTAAGGAACAAAGTGGAGGTAGTAACCCTTGGCTTGCGAAGATGTATATAATTATGTTTAATCTCTTCCCAAAGAGGACATGGTTTAGAAGTCACTAGTAGAGATAATAATTAAACATGTTGAAAGAAAAGAACACTTTTCTAATATTTACTTAATGTTTTTTGTGCCATACAATAAACATGTTTTGCTTGCGACACCAAGTATTTTGTCGTCTACAACAGTTTTCAAAATGGGACAATCTAAAATATATCCATTTGAGAAAAGTTAGTTCTATATAGATCTATTTGAATTTTGGTTTTGGTGGCTATATGATTGCATACTATCTGATGAAAACATTCGTTTTCCAAATATTATCTTAAAAATTGATTATTATCTATTTTGTAAGACAAGCATGAATTTAGACCCTATTTAATTTGAAATTTTGTCGAATTTAGAATTTGTAACCCTGCGTAACATATGTAATATTTTTTACTTCTATATGCATTCTTTGAGAATTTGGAATTATTCTGAAGTGTTTCTTAGATACATGTACTCTTTCCAGAAAACCTAACTTTGCAAGTCACCATTTTCCAAGCTGCTGCATGTGACATTAGAATATAATTATGTTTATCATTGTGCGAAGAATGTTGCGATTTCTTTAGATTAATTCTGATGGTCATAAAAACTCGGCCGTGTGTTTGTTAACAAAAATTTGCTCTGACATTATTTATTTTATATGTAGTTTGGTCTAGATTACAAGGAACTGTCTGAAGAAGAGGATCTAAATCTATTTTTAATGACAAATCTAACAATCTTCTCTATCTGCTTTTCAAAAAACAATTCATCATATTCTGTCGATCTCATATTTTCATAAATAAAAAATGTACTAAACACTATTTGTAATATGCATCTTCTGTTTTGAGTTTTAGAACAATTTTGGCATTTGTCTTTTGAGAATAAAATTGAATAGATAAAGACAAAGATATTAGAATTTTAAGTTAGATTATAAAAACAAGAGTGCCTGAAAGGCACTGATATCGCTCACCTGAGTTCTTCCTGTATTTGATGGTGTACAATATAAATTTTGTTGTAAACAAATATGTATGTCGTATAAAATTATTGTAAATTAAGTTTCATAATTTCCAATGAAGACAATGAAGTCACATCAGTATTCAATCATATTGCATGTAGTAGCATTTGCATAATTGAATATCATGTGCTGTTCCAGTTTGATTTTTATAATCAGGTTTAAACTTTTACAATTAACAATATACAATTTTGAAACATCAGAATGATACATTACAGGCATTAATACGCTTAATATGATAAGCCCCTCCTTGCCTCATCAACATTTATTATCCTATCAAAAATTTATAACCAAGTGTTTGAAAAGAGTAACTCAATAGGCATTTTGTTCTTTTGGTTTAAATTGGCCCCATGGTTGATTTTTGAAGAATTTCTTTATGATTTTTTGAAGGCTGATAAGCCCTACCCTGCCACACTCAAATTTTTTAACAAATCAAAAATTCACAAACAATATTATTGTTAAAAAGAGTCACTCAAGCAACATCCCTAGTTCAAATTGGCCCAACAGTTGATCTTTAAAGATTTTTCTTGTCATTTCTTCTAGTCGAATAAACATCCTGCCATGCCCACATTTTCAACCAATCAAAAATTTGTAAAAAAAATTAAAAAGGGGAACCCAAGGAATATTGCTGGATAATTTGATATAATTTGTCCAACAGTTAAGGAGAAAAAAATTTTCAAGGATTTGTTTAATAACTTCTCCAAGTCTGATAAGCCCCGCCCTGCCACGCCTACATTTTTTGACAAAAAAAAAATCCATGAACACACATTTAAAACAGTCACTCAAGAAACTGATCTGCCAGGTTTGGTTTAAATTTGACCAATGGTTTATTTTTAAAGAATTTGTTCATGATTTCTTTAAGTCTGATAAGCCCCGCCCTGCCACGCCCACATTTTTTGACAAATCGAAAATTTGAAAACAAATTTTGAAAAGGGTCATCCAAGTAACATTTTTGCCAAGTTTGGTAAAAATTGATCCATTGGCCAAGGAGAAGGAGACTTTTTAAGAATTAGTTAATAATGTCTCCAAGTCTGATAAGCCTCACCCTGCCACGCCCTCATTTTTTGACGAATTAAAAATTCATTAACAGGCAGTAAAGACAGTCACTCAAGGAACATTCCAGCCAAGATTGGTACAAATTGGATCAACATTTGATTTTTAAAGAATTATTTAACAATTTCTCTAAGTCTGATAAGCCCCGCCCTGCCACGCCCATGTTTTTTGATGAATCAAAAGTTTGAAAACAAATTTTGAAAAAGATCACCATCGGAACATTTCTGCTAAGTTTGATAAAAATTGACTCAATGGTTAATGAGAAGAAGATTTTTGAAGAATTATTTAACAATTTCTCCAAGTCTGATAAGCCCCACCCTGCAACACCCTCATTTTTTGACGAATCAAAAATTTGAAAACATTTTGAAAAGGGTCACCCAAGGAACATTTCTGCCAATTTTGGTAAAAATTGACTCAATGGTTAAGGAGGTGAAGATTTTTGAAGAATTATTTAACAATATCTCTAAGTCTGATAAGCCCTGCCCTGCCACGCCCACATTTTTTGACGAATCAAAAATTTGAAAATAAGTTTTGAAAAGGGTCACCAAAGGAACATTTCTGCCAACTTTGGTAAAAATTGACTCTATGTTTAGGGAGAAGAAGATTTTTGAAGAATTATTTATCAATTTCTCTAAGTCTGATAAGCCCCGCCCTGCCACGCCCACATTTTTTGACGAATCAAAAATTTGAAAACAAGTTTTGAAAAGGGTCACCCAAGGAACATTTCTGCTAACTTTGGTAAAAATTGACTCAATGGTTAGGGAGGAGAAGATTTTTGAAGAATTATTTAACAATTTCTCTAAGTCTGATAAGCCCCGCCCTGCCACGCCCACATTTTTTGACGAATCAAAAATTTGAAAACAAGTTTTGAAAAGGGTCACCCAGGGAACATGCCTGCCAAGTTTGGTAAAAATTGGCCCAGTGGTTAAGGAGGAGAAGATGTTTAAAGAAATTGTTGACGACTTCCGACGCACAACGCACGACGCACGACGCACGCCGGACACAGGGTGATCACAAAAGCTCACCTTGAGCATGTTGCTCAGGTGAGCTAAAAACGTACAACTGAATAAGTCCAAAAGTATTTCGTTTGCACTATTTTTCAAGTCACAAGAATAACTGTCTACAGGGCATCTTACGAGAGTGATCAGAAACAGACCATCTAAAAAATATTAAAGAAAAGAAGATATGAATTTCACACAATTAAACAATAAAATAGGGTTATATTATGATAAATACAAAATGTCATTATCTACATGTTTTCTTCTAATTTTATTTTTTAACATCACAATATACAGTCGACACTCGTTGTGTTGAAGTCGGAGGGGCCATCAAAATACCTCGACATATCCGGAGTTCGACTCACCCGATTTTGTTCGGCTTCGAGATATTTTGTTTTTTACCGTTTGTGAAAATTTATCAAGTACGAATATTATTGAAATATAGTAGGAAAAGGAAAGAAATTGCTCGTGTCGAGCAATTTCTGTCCTTTTCCTACTATATTTCAATGGCTATATCATTCAGTTCGCAATTATTTTGTTTTTAAAGAATAATGTCAATAGATGAGGACGGGACCAGATTTGAACTTCGACTTAAGCGAAAATTCGACTCATCCGATGTCGACAGAACGAGTGTCGACTGTAGATTTGTTCGAGCAGTTTTCTTGTTGTAAGAAGATATAAACAGAGAAAACTACGAGGAACAAATTTAAAAAAGTGTTCTGTTTGACTTTCGTCATCTTTTGCATTATTCTTTTTTCGCAAAAAATTCCGTATACGGCAACGGAATAGGTATACATGTATTTGTTTTTTTTTCTTTTTTTTTTCATATTTTTACAAAAAGTGAAAATGACGTGTCGATATTCGACCTAGATGGAATAGTGTACAATTAATATGTTATGAAGACAATGTAGAAACAGCTATTAATATTCTACTATTCTAAACTACATGTACTAACCTGAATTGCAGGAAACAGTTTTAAACAATCATTCATTTCTTCTTTTCAGTAGACCATTTTTCTCTTTCAAAAGCAATTGATTTCCAAATCAGCATTTAAACTTCATAGAAACAAAATTATGACGGCTCCGATTTATTTCTTTTTGCAATCGAAAAAAAAAAAAGAATTTTGTCTAAAGCAGACGATTTGTACTAATGTGCTTACGTGCTATTACTTTTAAGGCGAAAAAGACAAACTGCTTTTTGGCATTATCAGTGTAAGGTTCACCAAAGCCAATTTTTGCTTCAGACAAATAAATCAATGTAATAATTTTGCTATGTGAAGGCGCGATATTTTCTTGTTGTTCAGATAAAAATGTCCTCATGTTTCATTCGAGTTTTCACTTTTTAAAAATCAATTATTTACAGACACAAAGGATAAAAATCCATTAAATCATCAAACGTGTGTGTTTAAATAATATTTACACAAAACTTTAACAAACAACATGTGCCCCGATGAAAGATTCCACTTAAATATTTCAAAACTTCCAACAAAGAACACAAAGCCTAAAATGAAAGCCAATCATCAAAATTATAATTTGCGGTTACAGTGATCTTTCTTTATTACCCATTTATTTCATAAGCATATCGTTGGTTACTCTCAAAAATTGTCCCAATTGTTGCGATATTTTTAAAGGGACATACCATCCAAATTTCACCCTTTTTAAGAATGTCTTGATGCAAAGATTGATCATTTAAATGCGTATAAATGCTACCAGTTTTTGGGTTTTTTTTGAAGTTGTTGTTTATAAGCCAGAAATTACGCTTTTAATGTTGAGACAGAAATGACAAATTCCATATTAATCTGAACTACTGTGGACATCATTTTGTTTGATTTTAGCACAAAAATATATGTTTCTTGTAAACGGCGCAATATTTTGGCTTGAAATCTTAAGAATTTTCATAAAGAAATATGCTCTTTCAGATAAAAATAAAAGTAAAATGTATGAAAAAATATCTCTGAAAAGTCACTTAAACGTGGTCGACCATTTTAGTCTATTTTCTTTTAAGATAAAAGAATCGAATTCATTAACTTATTTCTCATGTCCGTTATTGGTATTTGTATATTCATTTTTGTATTGTAACAAAATGAACATGTAGTTCAAGATCAAATGATTAACTTTTGTTTTCTTGTTTCAGCTCTTCAATATCTGAAATATTTGTATAATTTGTCACCGCTTTTCCAAATTATTATAGCGTAAAGAAGTTTCAATCCGATAAAAACAAAGGATTAAAAACAGTTACTAGTAACAGAAAAAAAGACCTTTTTGACCACTTTTGTTGCTCATCAAGTTCGTTTATAATTGAAACCTAGTAAGAAAAATAAAGAAATTGCTCGACGCGAGCTATTTCTATCCTTTTCTACTAAATTTCACTTTTTTATATTTATTTCGAATTCATTTTGTTTAAACTTTTTGATATCCATTGGTGAGGGTGGGCCACACTTTCACTTGGACTAAAGCGAAAATTCGACTTATCCTATGTCGAAATAACGAGCGTCGACTGTATATTCATAAGTAGTAAATGAGGGTCCCACGTGGAGCCCTCATTTACTACTTACGTTGTCGTCTGCGTCATCTTTCAATTTTGCCGACATTTTTGTCGGTTTTAGAAAATCTGAAAGGCAGACACCGGGAAGAGACCTTTATATATTTGGGGCGCCGTGGTCTAGTGGTAGGACGCGGGCTTAGGGATCGAGAGGTCCTGGGTTCAAATCCCGCCGAGGTCACGGGAATTTTTCTGAGCAAAAAATTTACCCCACGTTGCTCCTCTTCACCCAGGTGTATAAATGGGTACACGGGAGAGTTGAAAGCCGATGTGCTGTGGCTGCCGCAGGCGCCGACTGTAAACAGCCGACTTGAAGCTCGATGATCGTGGAGTAAAGTGTGAAAGTCGCGCGAATATGGACCTAGTTCGTAAATAGGAGACTATAAACCACCTTTACTTTTTTTACTTTACTATTTAGAAATTTCAATTAACAGTATCTTTGCCTACTTTGTTAAATATAAAACAGATATGCATACCGGGTTTATCTTGAACTAAAACAACGCCACGCGCCAACTGTTGAAATATAAGACAACGTATACAACATCAACATAATTTATGAAGTCATTGGGAACACTCTGGTATTTTTTGTGTTTTCCACCCCCCACCCCCCCCCCCCTCCCCAAATTATTTTCAATTTTATCGCAATATGGGATGTAAAAACACTGGATTGATTTGGAACAAAATATTAAGTAAAACACTTACATGTACCTTGAATTCATCTTAGAATACAGAGCAAAATCCGGTAAAAATCCTTCTAAAGCAAAGCAGTTGTACAGGTTTGTTTGATATTTAGATAGAATCTCTTGGCAGCGATTGGCTAGCATAACGTCGCTTTTCAACGAAAACCTCGTAACTGCAGCTTAAAACAAGCTGCAGTTACGAGATTTTCGTTGAAAAGCATCGATAAAGCAGTTTCAATCCATTCATTCATAAATTAAAAACCATAATGTCTGCCCATTAATGAGCTAATGGTCCGATGTATGTGATAATCTTCCTGTTTTGGGGTTATTTTTCGACCTTGAAATATTAGATTGGACAAATACACGTAGCCTAATAGCAATCCAAACGTATAATGTATAAAACATGTTGGAATTACAGCCTGAGCAATCGTATTTTATTTTTTCCTAAAATGAACCCACTTTGTGGTTATTTTTCGACCTTGAAATATCAGATTGGTCAAACATACGCAGCCTGGTAGTCATTCAAAAATACATGTACCATACATGTAGGAATTGTAGTTTTGGACAATATATTTTTCCCAACATGAACCAACTTTTGGTTTATTTCTCAACCTTGAAATATTTGATTGGACAAACACACGTAGCCTGGTAGCAATTCAAACGCACATGTATAAAAGATGTTGGAATTGCAGTCTGGGCAATCATATATCATTTTTTCCCAAAATGAACCAACTTTGGGGTTATTTGTCGACATTGAAATATTAGATTGGACAAACACACGTAGCCTGGTAGTCATTCAAAAATACATGTACCATTCATGTAGGAATTGTAGTCTGGACAATAATATTATTTTATTCCCAAAATGAACCAACTTTAGGGTTATTTTTCGACTTTGAAATATGTGATTGGACAAGCGCACGTAGCCTGGTAGCCATTCAAACGCACAATGTACATGTGCCGTACGCCGACGCCATACGCCGTAGTGTGGGAATCGCTGTCTGGACAATCATATTTCATTACTATTTTTTTCCAAAAATGAACCAACTTTACAATAATGAACTTGAATATTACAAGTACAATAATTAAACTTGATAATATGGAAGATCCATATCAGCCGGTGTCTTTGTACAAGGCTTTTATATAGCACGTAGCAATTGTAAGACATGTGCGTGGAATAATGGTAAGCCAACACTTGAGCATGCGCTGATCTAGATTTGTATTGGACTCAAACGACACAAAGGTCGCATTGCATATGTTGGCTCATATATAGAAAACCTTTTATCAAATATCAAATGACATGTATATACATCGAAATCGAAAAAGTAGAAACAGCGAACATGATAAGTCAGACAGACATCTATAAATCATTAAAATTAACTTTAACTATCTTGTTACTCTCCATTGCCGAGGTCTATATTGATTAAACCATCAAATATGACCTCTGCAGTTTTCGGTACGCCAACAGCCTATTTGGTCGTCATAATCTAATTATAGCACATCATTTGAATTATCGAATCAAAATCATTCAGTTTTATCTTGCATGATCATTACGTATACATTACGTCGCTTCTATTTTTGGCTGAAGCCGGTAACATTTGAATTATCGAATCAAAATCATTCAGTTTGATCTTGTTTGATTACGTATACATTACGTCGCTTCTATTTTTGGCTGAAGCGTCAGCTAATGAAAGTTTGTATCAGCTTTTAAAATTGTTTTGTTGTGTATCGCCAACGATTGGATACTTAAATCCCACCAAGGCCCCGAGATTAGACGTGAAATGACCCTGCGAGAACAGAGCTCATTCTATCGAAATGGAATGTAGAGATAATTAGCCCTGTTCATAAGAGAGTACTATATCTTGTACATCTTCGCTAGCCAAGGTTGAACCCACCTACGTTTGTATTCACCCTTGGCGGATTTAGTCCGATTTTCTTGAAATCGCGAAGCGCCACCTAGCGGTTGTTCTGCTGGTTGTTTACGTCCATTATTGATGACGTCATTAACGCGCGTTGTCTTTCGCGTCATACGTCGTGCAGATTATGTAAAAGTTAGCTGTTTTTTCGGTCGAATTGTCGAAGGTATAATAATTCGTCGATTAAAGTTAGAGAATTCCTGTCTATAGTGAAATTCGAAGGAAAAATCGCCCATCTTCGCGTTTTTGAGTCGCAAATGCAATGCTTTTTCCCGCCCGTTATCATGATTTGGTTACTCATAACAAATGTATCAGTCGACAATCTGATTGGTTCCAGCGAGACCTCGCTGGAACCAATGAAAACGCTTTCCAGGAGACCAAGAAAATCGGACTAAATCCGCCAAGGGTGAATACAGAAACGACGTTACGTCCTAGATGTCACCCTTGGCTTGCGAAGATGTATCTTGTACGGTCAAAACGGAGAAACATTACAATACTAATAAGACGATGAGAAAGACAGACATGCCGAAAGCTGCCTGACCCCGACTATCAAAAGAGAGGCATCTAAACAGGTAAAAGTGAGAGTTAAAACAAGCCAGGGCACGATGTCACCTGCTCTTGTGGTTTTCTTTGTGAGTTTAAATATTTGAATGGGAGAAATAGATTTTTGCGTAGGAGGGGATTTAGGATTTTTTGATGGGGTAGGTAGATATCGATTGTAAACAGGTTAAGCTGAATTTTTAACCTCTTGGCAAAAATATATAAGAAAATATGCTATACTTAGTGCCCATAACAGAGGTGTCACTGATTCTTTTGGTAAGTTTTTCCCAAACGTACACATCTTGAAGGCAGTCAAAGCAGATGAAACATAACTTTGTACGATGGACTTTTTTCTGTATTATGAATGGTTTAGGTGTAAAATGCCATGTTATACTTGCTATTAGCCACTGCACAATTTGAAAATTGTAGACAAAGTTCTGTGATGCGTTTTTAATATCAGTCAGAATACACTAAGAATAGGTTTAGGCAGATCGATGAATTATTAGACTGAGATGACAAACAACAACAACAAAAAAATGTATAATATATTAAGGTAATCCTTCCTTAATGAGATTTACGTGACGCCAGAACCATTCGGGTGACGTCGTAAACATTCGGTGGTGGAACTTTGCACCGCCGAATGTTTACGACGTCACCAGAAGAAGTCGGATACGTCACGAACGTAAACGATGTCACAGTAAAAAAAATTGACGTCACGTGAAAACTCATTAGGGATGAACTGCCTCAATGAATAAACACTGGGGAAACATGATGATTCTTTAAGTCATTACTTTCTTCTATCCCCGTAGTCATTTCAATGTTTCTATCTGATATGGATGTTAAAACTAGGCTTTGTTTTGGCAAGAATAAATTGAGTAGGAAACGTAAACAAAGTTTCCTACAGTCAAGTATAAACATTTAACTTTTGACAATGTAGCACGAAAAATATTTAGGCAAAAGGAAAAATGCTGATTATCAGCAGTTTTTCTTTTGCCTCAATATTTTCAAAGCATTCACTATTAAGAACGTCCATGTCAGGCCTAGTTTGGAAAAGGGTATTATGAATGAAATATGAAAGCTACGGTTACATGATTGTACGAAAATATGATTTACATAAATACTCGTATATGTCGTTTTATTTCAATGGTTTGATCACGTAATAAATTCCTAAAATTCTTTTTAATGAATGAATTCAAACGATATGCAAACTCATCCCAGGGTATATCTTAATTCAATGTTTTTTTTTTTTTTTTTTTTTTTTTTTTTTTTTTTTTTTTTTTTTTTTTTTTTTATACGTGACCGGTTTAAAAAAATGTTTTAACCCATTACCAAACGACAAGATTTTAGGGTAGTCCAAATTTGAAAGCTGCTGCAGAAGACGAATTGAATGTAAGAAAGGAAAACATTTTTTTGCAAAACAGGTCATCTTTTTCTATTATGGACGTCAAAACAAGGTCTTATTTGGAAAGAGTTAAAGCAGAGAACGCAAATAACCACAGGGGTTAATCGGACGTGGTAGATCTTTTAAACAGCGCCTGAGAAAAAAGTTATCAATTACCAAACAAAATTTTGTTTGGTCGCCAATAACGTTTTTATCAGACAATCCTTAAATGTTCCAACACTTCCGACAAATACCTGACATTTGCACGCATTCAGTCGAATTCGAAAGGTATCGTGGTAACAGAATTAGGCCTATAGAAGATTTTCTGCAATAAGTTTTGTGTTACGTGTTTCCTCGACGTGGAATAGTTTCACTCGTCATCATCAAGGTTGTTTTTTCTTCCCTCAACTTGCCATGTCCCTGTTTAAATTCCTAGAGTTGTTATACAATCTTTTTGAAACCTTTCCAGCACATATTCAGATGTACGTACTTTCTTAATACATGTAATTGTACAAGTTAAATGCAAAAAAGTAGAACACGGTGAACAGTAATCCGAGTCTTCTCTGATGTAAATACGCTCTTTGATATTTTGATTTTTCGCTAAATAGCGAAACATCAAAATATCAAAGAGCGTATTTACATCAGAGAAGACTCGGATTAGGTGAACAGTAATCTCTGCTTTATATGACATTGTTGTCAAATTGACTGTTTGTAAAAAAGTAAGAGGCGACAAATCAAAAATACGTGTTACATATTATTTTATGAGCCAATATTTATTTTCGTGGAAATCTGAGAAAAAAAGTTCAATTTTTATTTCCAATTTATTCTGTCAATTTTTGGTTCAGGATGAAAGTACCACATTTAAAATAATGAGTAACGTTTACAGGAACATTCCGATGCACATGGAAATACTCGAAATCGTCTTTCATAAATCTATTGTCTCTATAAAATGTCCTTGCTGTAACAACCACATTTTCTTTCAGAAATTCGATTTGAAAGTTTTAGATTATTTCAAAGTATGTTTTTTTAAGAAAAAGTGGCCAGACTGAAGGACTTATGTTCAAGTCCATTTCCAAAAATGATTTTCTTGGCTAATTTTCAATGTAGTATTGTATTTTCATAATTCAATAGAAAATTTTGTCTATTTCAAATGTAATAAAGCTTCTATCAAAGAAAAAATATATGTACATGTACTTTAGACTCTAGAAAATGTTATTCTCTTTGTATTTCAGGCACAATAAAGTTAGCGAAACACCTTTTCTGTGAAATAATTTGCTGAAAGTGCATCGTTACATCGAGGACACATTAGTTATTGCAAGGACAATATTCGCTAATTAATGAAATAAACAGAAATTATTTAATTTCACTATTTTATTAAAACTTCAAATAATTAGGTTCAAAAACATACCAATTTTACCATCAAAAGACATAATTTTTATTGAACCATGATGCAGTTTGTAATAAAAAATAAGTCTGTGTTATTGGAATGACATTTACCATTACTGCGAGGACTTATATTTAAATATTTTTCCATTTCTTACATTGTATTGACCTATATATGGTCATTTACTCTTAAAATCAATGCAATTGTAAAAAAAAACATATACATTTAAAAGTAAAAGTCACTTTGTTGAACCCTTTCAAAAACGTTAAATTTTATGCTATGTTACAACTGCTGATAAAGTCAAATCGATCACCTTGACTGCTCATATTCGCCCATCATTCCCGACTTAATGACTTTTTCTCGATCTCTAATTGATCAACCCGACCTCTACTGTCTATTTGATCGAGTGAACAGATCGAGTTGATCGAGATGTGGTTGGGATCCACTTGATTAAAAGGCCATGTGATCGATATAAAGATATTAATCCGATCACACTCGCTCTCCAGATTTGATTGATTCCTGATCTGGTCGATCGCCTATCCGATCAATACACGATCGCATTTCGATCAACTTTTTACCCAATCGTACACAAATATTTTTTGATATTTAAACAAATAGAGAAAGATGACTAAGTGGTGCGGATAAAGCTCGATTACCACGACCATTCCCGATCACAAATGACGATCGAGTTCGATCTGTACTCGATCGCTTGATTCGGCTTAGTCGAGTTGATTTGATCGGCAGTGGATACATAGCATATAAATTATACAACTTGAAAGCTGTTGAAGACTACAAAAATGAAGTTTATGAAGATCTAACTTGTGTGTACAATAAAGATGAATGGATATCAAAGTAAACGGAGTCAGAGCTGGTATCTGCATTTACTTCTCTTACATTAGTGTTTGTAAATTAGGAAGTAAAAACCAAGTTTTCTTTGTGAAAGAAATGAGAAGACGTGAAGAAAGTTAAGCGATTACAAATACGACGAAAAAAAAAATAAATAAAAGATATGGAATGTCTTAAACCTTGAAACCGTCAAACCATGAAATATCACATTGTACATTCAAGTAAAAAACATTCAAGGTATAGTAAATCGTTTAGGAGGGAAAAATCTCGACCATAGTCTAAGTGTACAGTCTTGACATACTCATTGAGTTCGATCCTTTTAGCAATATACGCAGATAATTTATTGTTGTTCTTATTTCTTTTTTTTTTGGAAGATAGCTCACATAATAATTTAGATACACGGTTGTAAGACATTGAGTGTCCTAAAACTGATTGTCCAAAAGACGAAAAAAAAAAGAAAGAAAAAAAAAGTAATTTGAAAATGTTTTATTCTTCTTGTTTACCCAGATAAGATAATATTTGACAAAAACATTACATCTTTTTTTTCGGGATGAAATGTGATTGCAAGATTACATGCACGATCCGAATCTATACATGCAAATCGCATTGAAAATAAAAAAAAATCTACTTGTCTTTTCACGGCACCCCTATAGCACCACGAACTCCTTTACCATTACCACTTTCAAAAAATGACTAAGTACATGGCACACACCCTCGGATGAGGACTAATCCACGGCCTGGATAAACTAAACAGGATGATGATGATGATGATGATGGCATGTAACATCTTCAAAACCCATTGAACAAAGATATACAGATTCATACCTTAAAAGAAATAATGTATAATGTCTCTCCAATATTGAAGAAAGATCATTTAAGAACGATCATTTAGAATTAATCTTGTCAATAAATCTAGAATTATATTCTTCATACAACATTCCAAGGTGATTGGCAAAATATCTCCATTAGACTAGTGATAAAATTTATTGATTTGTGGTACCAAGAATCCATAAATGTGTAAGGAGTCCTTGCAATAACGATTCAAAGTCCGCTCTGTAACAACTGATCGGTGCACATGTTTGGCAACAGTAATTACATTTTTTCAGCTGAAATACTTCGCTTACATATTATAGTTTAAGACAATTATTCATCAAGACCTTTGTCTCTTTGGCAAAGAGTCCATATTGCAAAAAAAAACTTATAATGTCTTTGCGGTAACGATTTTCGTACTCCCAGTAACAAAACTGTCGTTATTGCGAGGACAGTTATTGCGAGGAATTCTGGGACCATTTGCTCCAAATTACACACAAGAATAACTAGGGAGAAAATATGTTGCATGCTGTAAACGACATGATTCTATATCTGAATAAGTAAAGCTATACGATTTTAAGATCTTGGCAATATAGTGTGGTTGCTCGCGTTGCAAAGAAAACGAAAAATGAAGTCTACGCAGCCAACGGCCTACCTAATTTGCCTCGCAACTTCAAAACCAAGTATTGCTTTGTCTTCATTTGAACATTGTGGCTTTGATGAGTGTTTCCACCTCCGTTTGGGTTGTATTTAAAGAATATCTAACCAAAAAGACTTTGATTACGCACATGTAAGTTATTGCGAGGACATTTCGTATAAAAAATCCAGGGACAGACATATATGGCCAAAAATCTTCGTCGTATTTATATTTTCCCAAAAAGGGTTGACACTATTAATAATATGAGATATAAAACATTAATGAAATGAAGAAAAAACCGATCTGTACCGATTATTTTATAGTGAGAATCATGTTGGAAATTGATAAGTCTGTCCTAGGGACAAGAGAAAATGGTCATTTTCCGGTACAAAAGTGCCATATTTTCAGAAACATCCCATCTGCCAGGCCAAATAAACTGTCTCCGTTGTTGGTAGTGATGGTCGTTACACGATGTACCTAAAATAACATGTTTACGAAAAGCCATTTCTGAGAAAATGAGCCAGGACAGCGATTTCCACGAAATAAAATATTGGCTCTTATATAAATGTTGTCCAGATACTTTTGATAGAACATTTAAAAAAACACATTATTTTACTTTATTTAAAAAAAATAAAAATCACCAATCTCCGTTGATACGGACGAGACCGAAGTTGCACGAAGTGTTTGGTATCTAATGATGGGTGGAATACCTTAATGCATTATCAAGAACAGGAAACCACAGAAGGGTTTCTCCATAAAGACGGAAATCCAATTGCGTCATTTTGCCCTCTGTATTATTTGCATGTCCTTGAAATCAGCTTCCGACCGTCAAGTGTGTCCGTATGATATCTTAAGACAACCAATCACGAAAAACAACAACAAAAATGCTGGAAAACCTAAAATTTGTTTTCCGTTTTCCGTTTTCCGTTAACATGATGCCCTTTGCCTTACACGGAATTAAACATATTGTTTAAGTAAGATGTATCTTCAAAATTAAAGGACAGACAATGGATTAAAAACAAACAAGAATCATGGTTAAGGTCCGTCGAAAGGAAACCAATAAGTGGTGCAATGACGTAATCAAGATGGTTAGCCAATTGAATTACAGCACACAAATACGTGACGTCAAAGACCTCCGGCGGATCCTGCACCATTCATTCAATCAAGTAGAAAAACATAAGGATTGTCGCAATGTTTGTAATTGAGCATGTTAACCTCTCCCAAACTTCCTTTTTCGACTGGATAAATTCAAAAAGGGGATGTACAAAACTGCTATATTAAAACAAAGAAGTTTTCGACAGTAAACGAGAAATTGCCTGTAATCAGCATCAATTCTTTTTCATTTGCTTCATTGGTCTTCTCTAGGACTAAATGACTTCTACTACCATGGCTGTTTGGGAGTGGATTATATGATGCACGATTCTGTATATTTAGGAAGATTACGCCCAAAAATGTAAATAACAGAAAATTCATTGACTATCCTGAATAGAAAATCTGGTAATCAAGAAGTTGCGTTTTTAACCAAATTCACAGTTTGACTGAACTGAAATAAGCAAACATTTATTGGCAAATTCTGTACGTAGTTTATAGTCATAAAATTTATATAAATGAATTACAAAAAAAACAACAACTTATAATTATGTAAATTATTGATCACCTTTCTAAATCTGATTGCTCTCTTTGAAAATTTGTCTGCTAAGAGGACAAGTTACATTTGAATATCTATGTTTACGTCCACACTGGGTGTTAGTTCAGATAATATTGATTCCAAAGAAAAACATGCCGACGTTTCTTAAATACTATGCTTCAAAATACAAATTGTCTGCCATTGAAGATTTCAGTCTAGAACCTAGAAAGGGTTGAACACCGATAAAAATTTTCATCCAAAGTACGACTCGTGTTTCACCAGGCACGATAGAAAAAGGAGCGGCAGCACATTAGCGTTATCTTCTAACCTTTATGAAAAGTCTGCTAATCATTGGGAAAAACTTTCAGGCCTTTGTTAGCTGCTGGATGATTAGCATGGTCCGATGCGATTTGATATTTTTAATGCAAAGAGGTAAAATGCACTTGGTATACATATATAAAAATTATACACTGTACGAAGAAAATAGTTTTCTGCAAGGCATCCTGGGCATTTGTACGAGTACATGAGCACAAAATGCACAATACATGATGCAAAACAGTTAAAACTAACTAAGGCTGGGATATCGTTCGTAGGGCCCACATTACTGTATTTTGCCAATATTGGTGAACAAGAGAACTATTTAGAAGTAAAACGCATCCTATCAATGCAAAATCAATGCAGAAAACAAAAGTACCATCCAATGCAAGGACAGAAATGTTCAACGGTATAAAGGTTAATTATAAATGACATGCATTTCCGTACTTATAGCGTGCACATCTATTGATTATGTATAGCCAAGTACATTAATCTTTTCATACAAGAAAAAATATTAGGGCTGTGCAAGCTGAAAACTGCAGATGACAAAATTGACGTTTAGGAAGATCGATTTGTTTACGATATCGCACGTGAAAATTAAAAATGGCAAAATTGGAAAATGATGATGGCTTCAATGTTTTCCAAATCCCGTTGTGTTAGGAACTACAAAACTCATATAAGCCATGTTTGTGAAAAGATTAATTGTCAATGATCATGCATTCCTGTACTTTTAAAGTGTGCATCTATTGATTACAAACAAGGAATGGCCAAGTATAATTATAAATTAATATATGATATGAGTCAATGAAATCGGCTTAGTGCATATTGTTATCTTCTTTCTATGCTTTCTTTCACAAAACGTACAAAATAACAACTTCTGCTGCCGTTTATTTAGTCTTTGCTTTTTACATTTCATTAGAGTTCTGATGTTTGGCTAGGGGTTTAACGTAACGTCGAAATATTTGCTCTTTGGTAAGTGAAGAATCAAACAAAGTTCTGCACCGAAACAGAACATGTGTCCCATGGGTTTAACTGAACAACTAATGCAATTTCAAACCACAAAATGGGTGCAAGTTTGTGCATCACAAAGGATGCAGTTTTCATAATCTCCTTAGTTCTTTTTCCATTGCAACGTTACATGTATGTGCACCCAACATTAATCCTTTGAACTTAATCTTGAACCTCAACAAATAGCCAAAAGCAAGGGGTTACAATGCGGTTCTTAACCAATCATTAACCATGATAAATCACTATGAAATTTATCCTCGACTCTTCGAATAACAACGATTTCTGAAGCATTATATTTTACATTGGAAAATAATTTTGTACCTTTAATAACATATGTGTGAGGTGGGATAAAATCAGTATGTACCAAAATGCTGATTTTGACCCCACCACATACATAAAACTGAAAAGAATTTATTTTTGGCGTCCTATGCAAACACCTCTGAAAACAACAACAAAAATGAGAATTTATAAATACACGTTCTACCATTTGTATTGTTCTAAATTTAGTATTGTTTATGTGCTATGAATATGTTATATTCTAAGCAATAAAGTTGTAAAGTAAGTAAAGTAAAAAAGCCAATAAAGACCCCAAACTCGACAGAATTGTTTACAATTCGATAAAATCGTAACATTTCGACAATTACTACATCCCTCGTCTAGTCGTTTGGGTATTATGTTATTCAAAAATTGTTTTCTGGTTTTGGCACCATCGTATAAAGGTATTTTCTTAAAACACGAAGAGAACAGACGGACACGCAGCAATTTAGAATGTTCATCTTTTCTTTTAATGTTTATTGTAGCAATTGCATACAACATTGATCCTCTTTCAAACATAACCCTACATCACATATTAATTTGGACCTGCATAAAAAGTTGTTTAGTGATCCGAAAGAAATATTCTGGACATATTGGCCATGGGTTCATGACAGTGCAACATAATGTTTAATGTGGCCATTTAACCAGCCAGTGTTGATCAATCTTAAAATATGTCCTCTAAAATTTTTCAAAATCCTTTTTAAATAGATTTCTGTCTTTGACATCCAAATTTGGGGGGGGGGGGGGGGTGCTTTTGAAATGAAAGAGAGAAAAGCATTTTATGTACCATTCCATATGCTTACCGATATATTGTTCTTATTTCGAACACTCTGAAAATGTCGCAAGAAAAAATAGGTTATTTGTCCTGAAGTAAGACGCTGGACAGATTGACCTCGGGTTCAGGACAGTGCAAGAAAATGCTTTGTCTGATCCGATATATTACCAAGTTAGGTGCAAAGTTAACGAGGTGATTCAAATGTAATTCACAGTCTAATATTGCTTTTTGCTAGAACCCAACATTGCTTTTGATGATGTCATCGTCGTTTGCAGCATATAAATTTGTCGTTATATTGTAGTTTTACTGATAAATTATGTGAATGAGGCAGGGAGTGAGGCAGGGAGTGCATCTAAAGCCGGGACTTGAAAAAAGGGGACTTTTGTAGTCTGATTGGGAGAAATTTAGTTCTCTTTTTTTTTTTTGAAAAATATGTATTCATGGGCAGAAATCACGTTGCTTTGTTATGATATATATTTCCTTACTTTTGTGAGCAAACATGCATTTTTCTTCAAACATCATTTAAATACTGTATTCCCCAGAGATCTGCCAAAGTTTTCGCATTACTTTTAACGAATGTTCTCCTATCCAAACAAGATTTGCATGGGTGGTTGAAACTAACATAGAATGGTCTTAGACCAATTATCAACCCCACCCGAAACCCATCCCAAGACAATTTTGGGTTAATGTTCCTCTATTTTCAAACTTTAAGGGTCTTTTTAACTTCTTGTTTGTTTGTCTTGTCATATTTCCTAAAGATATTTTCGAAAGATAAAAATCTGATCATTATACCACTAACGAGCACCCGTTGACCTTTTCTTTGTAAAAGTCCAGTGCAAATGAACAGTTGAATGCCACCTTCCTTATTTCATATCATTACAATTGATTATGCATAAACCTGTTCCCAAACGATATAATAACAGCAACGTATTTCTTGACAATTCCAAATAGACAAGGAAATTAAAGGCACGGACTGGTTTTTGTGTTTTTTCTCAATTTTACAAAGCCAAAACGAGCCTTCATTGGTCGTTGCACGACATAAAAAAACAAGCCAATTTCTGTAAAAAATATTGATTATTGATTTCCATACAATACTGACTGAATTTTTTAAAAGAGCAAAATCGTATTAACATGTTAACCAGAAGCTGAATAACTAACGAAGATTATTACGCCATGCGTGAGGCCCATACCATCAATAAAGTATTATTTTTTATTGTCAATCAATTGTCATAACCAATTACAAGACTAGTACAATTTGTAAATTAAACAGGAAGACGAAAATGATTAAAAATACGTTGGTATGTTTCGTGGTAGAAAATATTGATGTAATAAAGCAAAATCTTGTTACAATCGTTTTTATTTTCCATAATGAATTGTTTCTCATGCAATTTTCCGTAATAGGTGTGGAAAGTGTCATTATTTTAATATTTTCGAAAATTATGGACTGAAATATGAAAGAAGTGTCCAATCGCATTTAAGACCGACATAGAACCAGTTTATTCAAGTTTAACCCTTTTCCAAACAACAAAAGTTTAGGGTGTTCCAATTTGAAAGCTGCTGCAGACGACAAATTGATGGTACTAAAGGTGTAAATTATGTACGATATAGCACAGAAAATATTGAGGCAAAAGGAGAAATTGCTGATTATCAGCAATTTCTTCTTTTGCCTCAATGTTTTCCAAAGCATTTACTATCAGGGACGTGAAAACCAGGTCTGGTTTGGGAAAGGGTTAAATTCACATGTGCAATGAAGTAATCTAATATAACATTCTTGTATATGTTACAGCCAATCTGTGAAATCAGCCATTTCATCAAGCTTTTGCTTACTGGTGTCTCAGATCCATTAAAATACGTAGACAGCCTCCATCAACATTTTCAGCTATTTTTATATAGATACAATGTGAATGTAGCAAGATACAACAAAGGATGTTTCGGAGGGCAAATAGTTCGTACTATTTCGTTTGATCTACGATCGTGGCATAAAAAGTAGACGCGATATAAGTTAAAGAGAGAAGGTACTGAAAGTGCCAATCTAGCGTATATTCGAACCCTCTCGTCTTGGTGTTTGTGATTAAGGTAGTCCGCCCCTAATGAGCTTCACGCAACGTCGGAATTATTCGGGTGACGTCGTAAACCTTCTGAACATCGTCGGATTAGGTTCGGATTCGTAAAATTCCGAATTCGTGTGAATCTCATTGTGAGTGGACTACCTTAATTCGTCATTTACTAGTCGAAAGTATCAAAATTAAATGTGTTTAGACTTTTGGGTACCAGACGTTTGATAACAAATAAAAGAAATACTCATAACAAACGCAATCAATAATCCAATGATTTTATCCTTCAAATTTTAAAGGTGGACTTTTTCAGCGATTTCCATTAATCAAACGGGAAATAAACCTTGAGTCCTTTCCGCTTAAAAGAATTGCTGTGAGTTAATACAATCAGAATTTAGTTTAATTTACATTTATTCACTTACAATAATTATTATTAAAATTTCTGAGACACAAAAGCCATTCTAAAGGCATGTTATTTGCCGTGCCTCGGTTCTCCTAACACATTGACCCTTGTTTTCCCTCGTTTACATCACTGTAACATCGGACTATAATTGTCGGTACCGGTCATCTGCGGTCAACCTCCTCTCCGGACAACAAAGACTGACCACTGCTTCACCTGGCGCACCCTCTAACTTGACCCCGGGGGCGTGACCCCTTCAGGTCAAATTCCAGACGCCATTACATCATTTTGATCCCTGACCCTTTATACCTTTGTATTAAACCTTTCCAAAAACCTACAAAAATTCGGACTCTTCCTTATTATAAAAGTAGTCTGCTTTGCTGATAAAGAATTATGCACAACATTAAAGCCATTGATGCAAAGGGGGGGGGCTGTCTGTTTTATGCATATTCTCTTGTTTCAATGTTTGTCTGTTTAGGACGTAAAATCAACTTGCCAATTTGAGAAAGGGTTAATTAAACTTTCCGGATAGTTTAGCCCCTTCTTCTTAATCTAATCTAGTCATCCTTAGTTCCATTTCTTGATGTTTTCGGCAACATCTCTATGAAAGTGTTATGTTATAATAAAGTTCGTTTGACATATACCTCACTGTAAGTCAGGGGCTTTGTCTCCGATAAACTTTCAAGGGGTCTGAGAAACCGACCCCACCCCTAATTTGTAGAAAACACGAAAAGGCTTTTCAGAGGGATTTTTCATGCGCCAACGGAGTCGCCCCCTCAGATTTGTTAAAAAGGCTTGGTATCATTTTGAAGATATAAGCGATATTCGTGCACATATACAAATTCATATGAAAAAAGGTCTGGAAAATATAGGCATTTGAGACTGCGTCGCATTCTGGACCTTTTTTGGATTTTGGTAAAAGTTGTTGGGTTTTGAAAATAATGTTAACAAAGGCCCGAGATTAAATTCTGATAGCAACCGTATGCGAAAAGAGACAATCCTTTGAACGAATCATAATTGAATAATAAAACTTGAGGCTTCGGACATAATTAAACCAGCATGGTTTCAGCGACAATGACATGTACTGTATCAAATCCATGGGACATGGTTAAAAATCCCTTCCCTTTCTAACCGCACCCGACGATCCTTAATTATGTGAAATATTTGATATTGACCCATGACCACACAATGACTCTTTTTGACTCCCAACAAGATAAAAGCTTTGGAAAACATTGTGGAAAATGAAGAAATTGCTTGTGACAAGCAATTTCTTCATTTTCCCCAATATTTTCCCCACAGAAAGGCCAAAAAATGTAAAAATTTCATTCACATGATATTGTCGTCTGCAAAATCTTTGAATGTCGACCAGTCTAAATTTTGTCGTTTGGTAATGGGTTAAGCCTACCATAGTCTGGTGACGATATTATGGCACATGTTTACAAAAATTTACATATGTAAACAACATGATATATAACTAAAAAATGTAACTTTGCATGTGATGGTTCGAATCTTGCAGGTATTGCACACCTGCAACAGGGTTCTCCGCAGAATATTTGGAAGCTGTAGTGGCAAATTATATGAGAATTGGTAAACTTTGAAAGCATATAATTGTGAGTGAAAACAATATGGAAAAAGAAGAAATTGCTCATCTTGAGCAATTTCTTCTTTTCCCATAATATTTTTACTCATAATTATTACATTTTCAATGACAAAAATGTATTATTAATATAGTGTTTGGCATGAAATACCTCAAAATGCCTCTATTTGGTAACCATTTTGAAGAAATTAAGCTGTGGGGTAGTTTTGAAGCTGTAGGGGCATTACACTGATTAACATGAAGCTGTAGTGGGGCCGATACAGCTTATTGAGCTGGGGAGAACACTGCTGCAATATTCAAACCAACTGATTCAAAATTGTATTGAAATGAAAAGCGCTCTATCGTTGTTTAATTTGTTGAATTTGTAAACATATATCTTAATATTCGTGACTGGACGGAACGTGCGACAAAAATACGAATTGGTCAAATGATAATATGATAAATGTAAAACTAGACTTAAAGGGACATTTCATCCCCGTTTCAATTTTTTAAAGTATGTCTTGATGCAAAGAACGGTTATTTTAATGGGTATAAATGCCATCAGTTTTTTTAAGTTGTTGCTGATAAGCGAAAAACACGCCTTTAAAGTTGAGACAGAAACGACAAATTCTATATACACCTGAACTGTTGTGGACAACAATTTGTTTATTTTCAACACAAAAATATATATTGCTCGTAAACGGCGCAATATTTTGGCTTGAAATTTTCAGAATTTTCATAAGAAAATATGCTCTTTTAGATAAAAATAAAAGTGAAATTTATGAGAAAAAAATCTGAAATGTCACGTTAAGTTAAGAAGAAAAAAGTCTCGTTCCTAGCCCATATGAATTTCAAAGGTATTACACTGCAAATGGTGTATTTGAGGATAATATAAATGCAACAACGAATCCTTCGGAAAGGATTCAAAATCCCACCTTAATTTCATTTGCGGTTTGCATAATGCCAAATGTAAAATCGCAACCATATGGGTTAGGGTTCGGTCAAATACATACATTTTAGTAAACCCGTGCCTTTTTATTTTTTGATTTAACATTTTCCATTCTACCAGATACATATAATATTTAATCTCTATCTTTAACTTAACATGTACATTTGTGTACTTTCACCAAAATAACATTATCAAATGTACAATTAATATTAATCAAAAGCCATGAATTTTGCGCCAAGTATAGCAGACAAGTTTGATCCTCGGAAATGAGTCAAGATTCCTTCCCTTCCTAATCTCACCGGCCTTTGCCCTCGTGATATCCGCATGTGAACTGCCAAATGTATGATAAAACGCCTTTTGATTAACAATGAGAACCGAACGTCCAATGTATTTCATTATTAAATATACTTTAGAGAAAACTTTGGAAATCATTGAATTGAAACAAGAGGAAACCGAAACCTTCTTTCTACATATACATAGCTTTCTATGATATTCATACATATACGTGTCTGGACAGAAAAAGAGAAATGATCGCTATAGAACGTGGTCCATATGCATATAATATTGTCTTAAACGCTTTACAAGTTGGACAAGTCCTAAGCCCTTGGGGAAAGCGTTAACCCATTACCACACAGTGACTCCTTTTGACTCCCCACAAGATGATGACTTTGGAAAACATCGTGGAAAATGAAGAAATTGCTTGTGGCAAGCAATTTCTTCATTTCCCACAAAGTTTTCTAGGTAAAAAGACCAAAAGATTCAAAATTTTATTCACTTGAAATTGTCGTCTGCATCATCTTTGAATTTGGACAAGTCTGAAAATTTGCCGTTTGTTAATGGGTTAAGATGCTTGCAGATTGAACTGTGTATAAGCTACTCAAGATTATCACCTCAAAGTCGAAAAGACGGGAAACTGTAAACTGATTTGATCATCCCGCGCACTAAGTATTTTGCTGCCTTTTTTACAAACCCTCGCAACTATAGGTTGTTTTAAGTTTTTGAAGAAGAAAGCCACTTATTTTGTGAGATATATATTTTGATCGAAGAAGCGAATAAAAGTACAAAAATTACATGTACTGTCCTTATTTGTCACAAATTCCAAAAAAAAAAAGAATAAAAAAAAAAAAAAAGAGAGAGAGAGAAAAAAATATTTCGTAACTACAGCTTCGTCAAAGGAGAAGAATTTTACGTTTACGCGGGTTTGAATGAAGAGCAGTGATATTATGGTACTTCCAGAGGATCGTCAGCTCCATTCACAAATATAATAAGGGTTATATAGTACAGCGGTTTTCTAAGTGCAACAGACTCCCGACTTATTGCTTGTTTGATGCTGTGTGCAATTATTTCTGTATTGTCATGTAATTACAAAGATCAAAGTACTGATTAATTTGTGAATCGTCTTAATTTTCAATAATTCATTTGCCTAATCAATAAAAGAGAACCTGTTTTGCGAGTCATTCATACCAATAAGAGTTCTATTACAGTTAGATTCTTTAAATCAAGTATAGTCTTATATTTATATTATAATTATGATATTAAACCCCGCACGGTGAAACGATGGTCACCTTCATTGGCGCTGTGTTCAAATTCGACTAAAATGTACACCAATTCATACAAAGCTGTATATGTTTGTTATCACATACAACATTTCTATGCAAAAGGTAGATCTAATTATGATGGACACATCCTAATATAAACGAACATATGACCATGGTAGGTTCAACTAGGTTAACCCTTTCTTGCACTATATGACAACCAGAATTGCTGTTGGTGAAAGACAAAAATACCAGACAACATTTTAGTACATGGCGGATGATTGGCATATATATGAGTCGGGATCTGGAAAAAAACGTCCCTTATATCATTTTAGAAAACTGAGTTTTAAGATAAGCCTTTTGTCAAATGAAGTCCAATATGCACTAATACTGCTCTCTTTAAGTTACTACATGTCACAAAGAAGCTATTAGAGAACAATATGGATCCTGATCAGACTGTGCGTATGCACAGGTTGATCCGGATCTATGTTGGGCTCAAAAGCCTTAAGGGACGTTTTACCAGATCCTGGCTCATATATATATTCTCCATTCCAAATCAAAAACAGAAAATCGTGAAGATGAAGGAGTTATTCTGACATCGATCATCACTGGCATAAAAGTTTTCGATTATTCCATGACGAATCGTAGCTCAAAATCACCATGCTAAATACAGCTGTTGGTACATCAGATATCTCATATCCCAAACCTGAAAAGCTACCACTTACCATTGGCCTAAAAAAATAAATAATAACTTGATATAACTATATTTAGTGAGATATTCCTATTGATACATGTACTTTCCAATACTAAATTATATTATTTGGCATTTATGTTACGTTGTTTTCAAAAGCTTGCAACTGTACAATGCCATGTTAGTCACAAAACTTATCTTGCCCACTACCAAACAATATTAATATATCTACTGAATTAGGCGTTATGTTGTCAAAAAAACCTAACAAAAACCTAATTTAGACATTATTGGTATTATTACGTCGAACTAAATGTATTTTCAATATGTCAGCGTCTATAGAATGCGTAGGCTGATAATTTTATCCTAATAAACAAGCTGCAGTTACGAGACTTTTGTTGAAAAGCGACGATATTGCCCCACGTATATTTTGACTAAGCAGAACATTACTAAAACGATTTTAGTTTCTGAACAAACATGTGGATCATATTTACCGAACCTGACTGTAAACAACTATGTAGCGTGTGTGTAATTTATGAATGGAGTGTACATAGATAACATACTGGGCCAATCCTAGCCAATCATAGTACACTCCCACGCACACGTGACACTTTACGCTGTTCTATCGATAACGCGTAACACTTGTCGGTGTGAATGAATTTGAATATGCACAAAATGTAGATTAAGATCAGCCCGCGCATCTATCTAGGTGCACATTTTTCAGACTGTTTTACATAGCTTGTCCATGGACTGATTAATTAACATAATAATTGCATTGCAAATTGTGGCAATGGGCGTAAAAAATGGCACATGTCTACTGGTTTTAATGTAAAAAGACTTGCCATTGATAAATCAGATCAAAGCGCAATCAAGGTAGGCCCTACGATCAAAATAAGGTTCCAATAGGCAACCTCCGATGAATTTTCTTGTATTTAAGGTTAAAAGATATATATCATATTAGTTTCAAAATGAACGACTCCAATAGTTTGAAATGCTCAATCAGTTTAGTTTGAATGGCCACATCTTTTCCTTATTAACCAGTTGATTGGAGGTAGTACTTAGCCATTTAAAATAGGTTTTTAATCAATGGTGTGACTACGCAACTCTGCAATTCCTAATTAATAAAATATGTGTCAATCTGGCTTGTATTTCGTTTTGAAAGTCGAACATTTACAACTGACCTAGTGGGGGAAAGGACCTATTGTATAACAAAGAGTAAGATTCGTAGTAATATCAAGCAGACGACATATGGTTCTAGTAAAACGCCTGTTATTATAGGATTTTTACTTTACCCTTTCCCTAACGACAATATTTTAGACCATTCCAAATTCAAAGATTTTGCAGATGGCAAAACAAAACGATGTCACGAAATTTTCGAAGTTTGGTCGTTTGTCATATAACTCATTGAGGGAAAAGAAGAAAATGCTGGTTATCAGCATTTTCTTCTTTTCTCTCAATGTTTTCTAACGCTTCATCTACATGCCAGCGACGTCAAAATCAAGACTTATATTGGAGAGGGCTAAAGTGTTTTATGAAAGAAGTAAATAGAACGTGTTACTCACGTATATTGCGTAATGGTATCGTGAGTAGGCGATAGACAACAGCGTAAATTGGTTTTAACCCTTTCCAAAACGTATGTAACAGAGTTTTGACGCTTATTAACAAATATGAATAAATGAAAGAATAAGTGACGAAATGAAATTTGGTACTAAGCGTTCCTTTTTACTCATTCTATATTGTAACAAAATTAATGTTACTTAACCCATTACCACACAGCGGCGCCTTTTGACACCCTACAAGATAATGGCTTTGGATAACGTTGTGGGAAATAAAGAAATTGCTTGTGACAAGCAATTTCTTCAATTCCCACAATATTTTCTATACATAAAGACCAAATAATGTAGAAATTTATTCAGTTTTAATTGTCGTCTGAAACATCCTTAAATTTGGAGGAGTCTAAACTTTTGCCGTTTGGTAATGGGTTAAAATGATTCCCTCTTTGAAATATGACCGAAATGAAAAGTCCGCTATTTTTGAAAGAGTTCATACTGAATCATTGTTTTGAGGGTTATGACTGTTTTAGTCCTCGGATAGCAATTCTGGCGTTACTTCAATTATTGACTGGAAAATCGATTTGATTGGATGACTGGATCCAAGCACGTGACTCATTTGAATAATCACCAATTAATGTTATCGTCTAGGACTGGAGACTTAGAAAAAAGCTCAGACATTTAATATCCATCTTAAACCCTTTCTTTAACGATACAAAGTATAGACCGTTTAAATATGAAAACTGGCACAGATAGAAAAGTAGATAATTAACGATATGAATTGTACGCACTACGTAAGAGAAATTATTTAGATAAAAGGAGAAAGTCATACTTATTAAGCATATCATAATTTTCCTGCCTGCTTTTGTCTCAGTGGTTGGCCATTCTTTTCTTTAAGGGACGTCAAAATCTTGTCAAGGAAAAAAAGGTTTTTTTCTAAAAAAAAAAAAAACGAATTGAGCTGTGGTCTGGAAAAAAGACCTTTGTGGCATTTGAGTGAAAGCAATCTGGATATTGAACGACCTGCGCATAGGCAGTTTTAAAATTTCTTTTTTATTTACACAGGTTATCATTAACACATTACCAGACGACAAAATTTTGGACTTTTCCAATTTGAAAGGTGTTGCAGACGACGATTTCAAATTGACGAAATTTCAAAATTCTTCATACTTTGTGTTAGAAATCAATGTGGAAAATGCAGAAATTGCTTGTCGCAAGCAATTTCTTCATTTTCCACAATGATTTTCCACGCCTTTTCTTGTGAAGGCATAAAAAGCCGTCACTGTGCAGTAATGGGTTAGTGTGTGAATCTAGAGCACACTCCAGGACTAGCTGATCTTGATCAATGGTAGTCTCATTTACCAAGAGGACCCTTTTGCAGACGAGGCCAGATTGATTAAAAAATCAGTCCATTAACTGGCGACAACATTTTTTTAAAGAATCAAAGTAGGGCGCATGTACTGAATAATTATATATGTAACGTTATAAAACGTACATGTATTTATTTCGGGAATTCATTAAAACAAGATTAGTACAGAAAGGTTTGACCAGTAGCATAATGGGGTCATTAAAATCAGACTATCCACAGAAAATATACGATATATCATAAAGTATAGTCTATATAAAAATCAAATTTGGGTTCGAAGATTTGATTGTTTTAAAACGGAGAGACAATCCACGAGTATAACAAAAATATGAAGGTTTTCTGAATTAAGGTAGAACAGCCATAATGTGACCAATTTGAGATTCATAAAACATCGTCTTTTTTGTATTCGAGCGGCGTTGTTACGTCACCGAACCTATTCGGGCGCGGTCGTAGACATTCGGCGGTGGAAAGTTCCACCGCCGAATGTTTTCGATGTCGCCCGAATAGTTCCGACGTCGCGCGAATTTCATTGGGGGTGGACTACCTTAAGACAGACAAAACATATAGAAAGCAAAGCAGTACAACTATAAATTAGGCCTACGGTCATTTTCTTAATTTATATAAATACTTCCACATCGTCCAAATCATTTCTGTTAGTACATTGGTTTGTTTGATATCCATGGTAGAAAAGGCATTAGAAAATATGATAACAAATAAGTCATTCCTACCAACCAGCATTTCTCTCCATTTTTCGACACAAACGGAATTCGTAAGTGCAATGGCATTGCATGTACTTTGTCGTATGCTAAACTTATGAATTATAGCAAAGTCTTTCTCGACTAGGACAGTGATACAAAAACTTAGTTATGAGCTTAAAGAAACATAACATTCCAATTTCATTTTAAAGTATGTCTTGATGCAAAGATTGGTTATTCTAATGGGTAGAAATGCTATCAGTTTTTTGAAGTTGTTATTTAGAAGCAAAAATACGCCTTTAAAGTTTAGACAGAAATGACAAATTCTATAAATCTGAACTGTTGTCCACAACAATTTGTTTTACTTTACCACAAAAATACGTATTTCTCGTAAACGGTGCAGTATTTTTGCTTGAAATATTCAGAATTTTCATAAGAAAAAATGCTCTGTCAGATGTAAAAAATATGAAAAATAATTGTGAAATGTCACTATAGGCCTAAGTTAACTCATTATCTTATTGTTTCATCAAATGACTGCACCCTTTTGTGAGACGCGCCAAACTGACCTACAAGACGACAAGAACTAAAAGAAACAAAGGAAACAAAGGGTCAAATCAAGACACTGAATCACGCTTTAGTATACTTTAATGATAGCAATTTACTATGACCTTTAAACCAACATTAAACAACTTAAGAAATCCTTTAATCTCGTGTTAGTCATTTCTCAAATGACGATGGGATTTAACGATAAAAATATGATACATGTAGTTTAGAAAATGTATAGATGAAAATAAAAAAAAGAAAGATGTAATTTCAAACGTCTCATTGTTAATGTTATGGGTATTGGCCACTCGAATTGAAACAAAAGATGAAACGCTGACGCAAACGGGACCGATTTGAATTCGACTTGAAGCAGAAAAGGTGGACAGATGTCACGCATTAGATGCGCGTAATAAAAATCTGAAAAATCAGCCGATAAGAGTTATTGAAGATCAACGAAAGGATGGGTTGCAACAAGGGTTCAAAAATTAGATTTCTATAAATTCTGTGAATTGATAGGGTTACATAATACATATATATATCTTTAATTAATTTTGTATGTGTAAGAAATCTGATGGGGGCATATTTTTGTAGATAATGGCTAACAAAGTGGTTGGGGTAAATTGACATGAAAAACAATGACCTGTCCGCAAATATAGGCACATGGTCGTATTCTGTTCTCTCTTCTTATATTCAAATTAGCATGACATGTTCTTATTTTGTTTTTCTCCAAAGTGACCAAAGACCATGCACATGGAGTATGGACAATGCAACCCTTGGTAGCCCACCAACAAAGCTTTCTGTATACAGCGCTACTATTACAACACAGAAAATTACATGAACTTGGAGTCAATATAAGTAAAAACACAATTATTATATTACCGGAAAACCACAATATTAATTTGATATCTTTTATCAAACGGAAATTGTTCGCAATGCAAGTGATAAAACAGGGTCGTAACATAATATTTGCGGTTATGCATATTACATAAAATAATACATGAGGTGTTTTGCCAATTATATCGCTGCTTCTTCAACGAAAATCTCGTAACAGCAGCTTAAAACAAGCTGCAGTTACGAGGTTATCGTTGAAAAGCGACGAAATATCGAGAGCTCGGTTATGATATTATGACACATGTTTACATATTCTAACGTAAACAATACTATATTCTATGCGTTATTTTGAGTCTTGAATGTAACATACAACTGCAAGATTCAAAGCAATGCATGCTAATTAACAGAAGTTTGGAGCAACAGCTAGAAATGAAATCATCATACATTTTACAACAAATGAGAAAAATTACATATCGATGCTTTAGCTTGTTTTAAGCTGCAGTTATGAGCTTTTTGTTGGAAAGCAACGTTATTCTAACTAAGAACTAATTATCTATGCGTTGGTTTGAATCTTGAATGTATCATACAACTGCAAGATTCAAAGCAATACATGCTAATTAACAGTAGTTTTGTGCAACAAGAAATCATCATAAGATAAAAGAGTGTGATAAAATCTGGGAAAACTCCACAAAAACAAAATTGCTAGCATGAGTTTATATTAAATATAACGCATTACAATTCTTCAAGTAACTAATTTACATTTCAATAAACCATGAAGAATATTTATTTTTCTTTCCAGAAATATATTACGTTGGGTTTCCAAAAGAATATAGGTGCCCAAGAAAACCGAAGGTCATATTACGCACCCTAATTTGAAAGTCCTTCCAATATCAAAATGTTTTAATTTAATTTGATCCAAATTCCAAGTCATTGCGGTATGCTTAGTATTTTCAAATCGGACAATGCTCTCTCCGGTCTCTTATTTCTGACTGCCAAAATGAACGGGAACAGTGTACAGCATTACTATTTTTTCGATACAATGGCTGAATTTGGACTATATTGTCATTAATCTTGGCCGTTTCAATAAATCGATTAAAACCTTTTCGAGAAAAAGAATTGCGGACAAACATGTCTTGAATTGTATTTGATAAATTGTATCTTTTCAACAAAAATCTTGTAACTTTACCTTGAAACTATCTGCAGTTACGATGGTTTTGTTGAAAAGCATCGATTTACAGAAATAATCCCAAAGTCGCACTCATGAATTGCATTGCCAACCACTGTTTTTCCATTGGCACCACCTATTTTTCGGCAGAGAAAATACATGTTTCGAACAGCATTCACTCGTTATTTTTTACTTTAAGGTAGTTACACTCTAATGAGGTCCACGCGACGTCTGAATTGTTCCTACTTATTCGAAAGCTGTCATGACTTTCTCTAGTGCCTAGAGCTGAACACTTTATTAGATAGTCCACAATTTTGTCGTTTGGTAATGGGTTAATAGATTGAATAATTATGGTCACTATGATATTAAAGATGCTGCAGACGACAATATGAATTGAATGAAATTTTCCATTTTTTGACCTTTCTGGGTAGAAAAGAATGTGGGAAATGAAGCAATTGCTAGTGACAAGCAATTTCTTCATTTTCCACAATGCTTTTAAAGTCATTATCTTGTAGGGAGCCAAAAAGAGTTATATGTTATGTATATTTTTACAAAGGAATGGCATTGGTCTTCGTTGAAAATGCTTGAAAGAGCTAGATACTTATGTTTGATACCAAAAATTTGCAATAGTTTGAAAAAAAGAGAGAAAAAATATTGATAATTTCGAGAATTTTCATTCACAATTTAGCTGTTGTTGTGTACAGATTGTTATTACAATACTCTGTTTTCCCGGGATTTCAAAAGGGATAGTTACATAAACATATTAAGGTATACCACAAATTGCGATACATATCATATTTTGGGTGCAAATCTATAATGGTTTCACACAAAACAATAAATTATTTACTTGTGGCTTTCAAACCAAACGCCATATGTTTGTTAGTACATTCACATGTACTCATTTTAGTTTATCATGGTTGGGTGACACAATCTAATAAATAGGGATTGAGTGGTTTTAGGAACAATGTTTAGATCGCATTCTTAACAAAAAATGATAATCAAAAACCTTGTTACCATTCTAAAAGTCAACAAAACTGTTATTTGTTTTCGAACGTTCGATTAGGTGCGACTTTCAGTATCAAAATGGAAATTTTGAAGAAAAAAATGCTGGAGTGATACAATTTTTATCATAAGAACAAGATACCCTTACTTTTAATCGGGAAACGCCCAGAAAAAACACTATAAAGCTATGTCGGTAGATTGTATGTCTTTGTATTTGACTACATAATCACTTAGATGTTATCGCTATTGCTTTGACTCAACAGTTATTGTTTTTATTTTGACACTGTTTAAAAAAGTACACCTGCACAATGTCTGAATATTGTAATAGAAAGGGACGATTTTTGTTCTTAAAAAATGATTCTCTGGGATTGTTCCCATTCCAAGATTTTTTCCATACTAGATGGACGATTCAGAAACCTTTTATGGCTGCGAAAACAACATCTATGCGTGATGTGTACGCTCTCCGTAGAAAAAATATGAATGAAAATACCTCATGTTTTCATTTTCATGTTTCTCTTATGTCCAAACTAACGACAAAGTGCATCCTATAAACAAATTATTGACATATGACTATGTAGATATAATTAAATTTATAACGAGGTGCAAATTTCTTACCTTCGTTGGCCTTTGTTGGTGCCCTCATCTGCCACAAACTGTCTCGGAGTGATGTACTCATTAGTAAGCAAGTTTTGAATCATTCAGTCTGAAAATGATTACGACCGATTTATTTGTAATCCCATTGGATAATTTGGAAAATTTAAATATATTTGCGCATGCGTAATCTGCTGGGTGGGCTGCGGTTTTGAATATGGCCTTGAACCCTGTACTAAATGACTTCATTGACGAATTATGTTGTTTTGATGCAAAGCAGATACTAGTTTTGCTGAACCAGGTAAAATTATACGACACCCATTGATCTGAGCATTTGATCGTCTCGTTTTTACATCGTCAAAGAAGGCAAATTTGCTCAATATTTTATGTTACATATAGGCCCATAGGAAGCAATTTCAAACTGGGGTGGCTCAAGTCCCTGTGTCTGAATATTGGGAGGCTAAATGGATTTCCCCTAAATTTCCGTGTAAAATAAGGAAAATTTGGCATTTTTGGCCAACATTTGCTTAGCTTAGCGCCCTAGCCCCCCTGTTCCTACAGGGCTAACATACGACGATATGCTTTTTTTTGCTGGTGTGATAATTTGTCACTACGCACATACGTATGCACATAACTTAAATGCACCACTGTTTGTTCTGGGACACACGGCAATAGCGTTGATTCTCAAATGAATCCATCCTACTTCCAAAATCGTTAAACAGTTTCCACAAAGATTTCGAAAAAAGAACAGATTGATCATGGTCACTGCTATTGTCGATAAAAACAAGTGAGGAAGGCACTAATCATGATCAGTGTGTACGTCTGCACTGGCTGATCCCCTTCGTTTCTTAATGCAACAATTGGCGTATTTTCACACCCTTCATCTTTTCTGTTGGCATGTCTAGAGTTAGAGGAAATTAGGACAATGATATTGTAAGCGCTGTACCCTCAGATTCCTAAACCAATGCCCAAATATATCGTCGCTTTTCAACAAAAACTTCGTACTTGCTGCTTGCAATTGGTCGCTGTCAATAATTATGTGGCTCAGCCATTAGTTTATGCAGATTCCAAATAGATAAATGATCATAGATCTCATAAGTGTACTTTCTATAGATTGTGTAGCCAGCATGTTCACTGTACATATTAATGGTGTTTTGAAAAAAGTGTTATGAAATATATCATAAATGTAAGATAAAAATTGTGTATGAACATGTGATTTACATTTATTTGACAAATTGGAGAATATGGTACATGTATGTAAAGCATGCATAACGACCGATTGCTACCCATGTCGCTGTTAAAATGGAACACCATGAACATGTTGTAGTGAAAAAATGAACGCATGCGATCTTACCTTAGTATTATGATATACTCATAATTGTATTGGGATGTGCGCATATATTTCCTAACAACACGAATAGAATTGTAGGTATTGTAGGTATTGTGTATTAAAAAAAAGGTAAGTTCATATGCAACTTTATTTCTTATTTTGCAGTTCACTGCTTTAGTATATGTAACAGCGCAATGTAATAATGTAACAATGTTCAATGTGTGTGTTACACTTTGGTGGCGTCCGTTAAAACATGTTAAATAAAACTTGTTATTCAAATTGACATGTTTTTCGTCAATGGAATATTTGTGGTTTTAACACAAAGAAGGTAGTTTGAACCATGCTGTCTTTGGATGATCTGGCGATACCATTTGTAAACTATATGTATTAATGTGTTACATTAACACAAAGGGATATAGTCTGAAAAACTTAAATTATATGGAGTTCTCTGAAAAATATCATTAAGAATTCACGACCACCATCATTGCATTTGGAAAGACGATAAACATTACATATATAGGAACAGGGTGGCGTCGAATTTAATAGAAATATGACTTTTCATCTCTCATATATGTAATAAAAAGCGTATTTAAGATTAATTTAATTTTTGAAGATTGTTCCATGCAAACTTGCAGGAATTTCTTATGTAATCATTGATTAATTCTTAGTTCTACATGTTGTTTTAGTTTTTAAAATGGAAATTAGGCTCCATGTCCCCAATCGTGACATTGAACAAAAATAGGGGTTATTCAAATTGACATGTTTTTCGTCAATGGAATATTTGTGGTTTTAACACAAAGAAGGTAGTTTGAACCATGCTGTCTTTGGATGATCTGGCGATACCATTTGTAAACTATATGTATTAATGTGTTACATTAACACAAAGGGATATAGTCTGAAAAACTTAAATTATATGGAGTTCTCTGAAAAATATCATTAAGAATTCACGACCACCATCATTGCATTTGGAAAGACGATAAACATTACATATATAGGAACAGGGTGGCGTCGAATTTAATAGAAATATGACTTTTCATCTCTCATATATGTAATAAAAAGCGTATTTAAGATTAATTTAATTTTTGAAGATTGTTCCATGCAAACTTGCAGGAATTTCTTATGTAATCATTGATTAATTCTTAGTTCTACATGTTGTTTTAGTTTTTAAAATGGAAATTAGGCTCCATGTCCCCAATCGTGACATTGAACAAAAATAGGGGTTTTTAAACAGACATACAATTACGTCCACTGTATAAGTATCTTAAAAAACATGTATTTTGTAATCAATGTGCCTTAGTACCTGTGACGCTTTTCTGTCAAAGCCCTTGCTGGGCCACTTAAGGATTACAACCCATCATTATCTTCAAAACACTTCACCACGGTGGATAATCACGTGATACAATATTTTCAGAAAATCTTCAATAATTTTGTAAATACTGGACCGATTTGAATTCGGTTTGAAGCAGAGAATGTGGACAGACGTCACGCATTAGATGGACGTGTTTGATTTTTGAAAAAAAATCAACTGATAAAAAAGTTATTGAAGATAAACCAAAATTTTGGTTTATCTTCAATAACTTTTTTTTTATCAGTTGATCTTTAAGAAATCCAACACGTCCAGTGTATTCCTTGCATTTTTCCACCTTCTCTGCTTCAAACCGAATTCCAATTGGTCAAGTATTAAAAAGATATTGAAGATTATCGGAAATTCTGAGTCACGTGATTATACACCGTGTTCATGCGTCTTTGGTAACGGAAATTAATTAAATTAAATTAGGCCTAAATTAACGTAGGAAATCCTGATCACTTTCCGTTACCACGGATGACACACGAAGTTGCACGAGTGTTTCGTAATAGCCTAACTGATGGGTGGACTACCTTAAGACAATGTCCTCCACCGCCGCTTCTAACAGACAACCTACAACATACCCTCCCGGTACGGTGGTTTTTAATCGACATGACAAATTTAGAAAATTTGATTGGAAGGAAGTGCTTTTAGTCACACCGTCCGTATTTGCACCATTTGTGTCTGCGGTTTTCGGTACCATGCGGAGTACTTCACCCTTCTCCAAGCAGTAAAATGAACTTGCACAGAGAAATGGGCAGGAATGGGTAAAGGCTTTGTTGAAAACCTAAACATCATTCATTGTTTATAAAGCCTTATTTTGCACTCATTGGGATTGTCTCTCCCAGAGACTGATAATGAGTATCCACAACACAGATCTTGATTTTGGTTATTAAATGACACATTTAGAATGTTACCCTTTTCCTACCCGTTGCTTTTCTGACGGACCCCGGAGAACACACAAACATGTCGCAGATAGTAAATCTTGAGGTAGTCCAATCCTAGTGAGATTCACGCGACGTCGTCTATCTTTTTTTTTGGGGGGGGGGGGCAACATCGTAGACTTTCGACAGTGGAAAATTGCGTTTTTTTGGCGCAGTGGTATCGTATCCGTATAGATAGAATATGAGTGTTTATGACGTCGCCCGAGAAATTTCCACATCGCGTGGATTGCTTTATGGATGGATGACTGTAAGCTTGTGTATTTTTCGTTCTTTTCGTCGATATTATCGTCTTTGAATCTCTGCATGTCTAGGTGGCCAAGGCTTAGAATTGTTATGGAAAGGGTTAAATTCTAATAAATCAACTAAATGTACATATTTGTGGTAATATGATACAAAAAGTGGAACCCATTATGTGTAAGCGTATGCATAATCCATCAAAGCTTTCAAATACTGGTTTTTGAATCCAATTAAATCAATTTTGCGGTGAGATATAAAGTTTCAAAAAGTATTTTTTATAATGCAACCATTTAGAAATAACAAAGTCGTCTCGTAGTGTCATACTCGTCCTGTTCTAGAAATTCACTCCTTCTAAACAAAAATATGTCTACTGTCCCTGGGAAAGCATGTTATGCATTTATATATTCCAAGGTAATTTCTCGTTTTTACGTCCAAAAGCAGAGAAAGGCTTTGAAAACCTTCAATTTGGACCCGGCCAAACGTTTTCCTCGTTTAGCAAAGTTTTAGATATTACAAATATTGCGCAATTGTTGTTATATATATATATATTAACTATTGCGATCATCGATATGAATCACATGTGCTTTTAGCCACAATTCAATAACTGTTTGGTTACTGTATGTCGTCCATCATTTTGGAAAGCTCAATGGCTTTGTCATTTTTGGAAAAAAAAAATAATATGTTAAAAATGACAAAGCGATTTCCTTGAGATATATCATAAATAAAATCAATCACAAATAATTAATCATTGCGGGTGCAACTGCACAAATATCATAGCAACATAAAGCTAAAAAAACACGCTATTTGTCCCACGTGTATGATCCCATCTTTTATGTGGTTTTCGAGAAATATGCAAATGTCTCTACAGGGCGGAGACAAGAGGGTAGAACTAGAATCATGAGGATGCCACGGTAAATTCGGACCACTTGTTGGCTTTGTCAAATTGATAATACATTAAGGTGATATTTATTACCAGGCTCGCTTGGCTGGGCCGTTAATCACTCCCTAGTGTAGAATTTGATGATTGACTGTGAAACCATGTGCAGCTTCCAGAGATTCTTTATTTTCTCAAAATTCGAAAGGGCTTTCTTTAACAGAATTTTAGACTATTCGAATTTGAAAACTGCTACAAATGACAAAAAATGTTGTCAATAAAATGATTTTTTGTTCAACGTAGCCATAAAAAGGACTGCTTTAACATTTGCATTTTTCCTTTTGTCTCAATACTTTCCTAAGCTTTGTCTATATTGGAGGTCAAAACCAGGTCTTTTTGTAAAAGGTATAAACAAATGATCAAATTTGTTATCAAAATTGAAGACTTTCCCAAATTAAGGAAGAAATAAATACTTTAATGCCATAGATGATTGACGAGGCGTAACCTTTTTAAAAGGTTTGATTTTTAAAAATGAAAATTCATGGAAAATTATGAACTGCTGATATAAAAATATTTTTTACTTTGTCTGAATATTTTGAAGTATCATAAAGCTGTAGATATACTGTGAAAATGAAATTTTGTGTCCCTGTACTAGTCAATATATAATAGACTGGTATAGAGGGAAATACCAAAATGCTGATAACAGTAGGCTTTTCCCCCACTATTTCTTTTAAGTTTTTTTATCTTACGCCATTTGGAACCTGATTGTTGTTATTATTTTCTCACCGAGCGCGGCCATGGCGCAGTTGGTAGCGCATAGATCTGCCTCTCATTCAAGAGGTCCCGGCTTTGATACCCGGCCACGGCAAATACCCTTACTGACAAAATTGTCACCCATCAATGGTTTGATATCGTGAACCTATGTGGGGGGAGCAGTTGGAGGCTCGGTAAGGGTGTTGTGGTAGTACTGGTATAAGAAAGGCCATGAATCCATGGTTAGGTGCTCCAGCCGCCGCAATATGACCTTAGTAGTTGAAAATGGCGTAAACCCCCCCCCCCCCAAAAAAAAAATCAAATTATTTTCTCTCCGTATTTTTGTAAGGGCTACCTGTTACCAAGTTTAGATGGGTAAAAAATGGTGAACAGTCTTTTCTCTAATAGTTTTAAACATTGTACAAAATTTCAGACTTGTCTAGGGGGAAATGAGAAAATGGTGTATATTTACTTTTCTCACGCTGTTGAGTATTCCTTGGAAGCATAAAACTATCTCTTTTCTTCAAAAGAACTAACCTAAGTCTAGATGACAAAATTAAGAAAGGTTTAAAATTCATGTTTTTATGACATCTGTACCCTTTTCCACACAACATAATTTTAGACTGGTCTTATTATGACATACGAATGATGCAGGCAATAAAATGGTTGAAGTAGGTAGCTAATGTGTGTACAATATTTCACAGGAAATTAAAGCAAGAAGAGAAATTGTTGGTGATCAGCATTTTCTTCTTTTGTCCCATGATTTTTCTCTGTTTTTTAGACATGGTTTAACCCCTTTCCCAAATAAAACCGGCTTTTGACGTCCTTAATAGAATAGGCTCGAGAAAACAATGTAGCAAAAAAGTAAATGTTGAGGTTCAGCATTTTCTCCATTTTGTCTCATGGTCACCAACATTGTCTCATTGTTTCATTAATTTCTTATCTTTGTTGTACACAACTTTTATCAACTCTTATTCTGTTGACTGCATTGTCGTTCAAGTTGGAACAGTCTAAATTTGTGCAGTTTGGGAAAGGGTTAAGGAGGACTTTTGGGGTGGGTATGGAGTGATGGCTCAAAAGCAATACCATTTCCTTTTTCACTCTCACAGGGTTAAAGATCCCAGAACCCTTTTCCAACCACAATTTTGAGCTGTTGTAATACAAAGGATTTTTTAAGATGACAAACTGGATGTCATTGAAGATTACATGTCTTTATTGAAAGAAATACAGAATATAATGAGGCAAAAAGAAAAATGCTGAGTAGTAACATTTTTGTCTTTTGCCGCTCTGTTTCCTCAAGTACCGGTATTTTTTCTCAGGGAAATCAAAATAAAACATCTGATTTCGAAAAATGGCATGTTATTTGAAACAGCAGTGAATCCTGTCGGCCTATGCCTAGTCGAAGTTTGATCAGGATCCGTACAGCTGCTTGACATTATGGACATAGGTGATGCCAAAGTGAGAACAGCGATTATGCAAGGGACAATAATCATGACATGGCGGGAACAATGCAACTGAATTGTAGATTGAGGAAATTCAGTCACTTTAAGAGAAAAATATGTGTCTTGATCATATCTTTTATATTGTGCAGGTTGATCAGGACCCATGTTGGTCTTTACTGCAAAGGGGCTCTTATACCATATCTTAACTGATTTGGTAACCAGTAAACAGTTCAAAATAAGCCCATTATAGATAGACAACGACCTGTGAATGATCAAAGATCAGCGAGTCTAAATTGACGGGGGAATAGGGATTTCCATGATTTCGAACTATAAAAATATGTTACTCGAACCCGTCTTCCTGTAATAAATCCACGAAGTACTATCTGGATACAGCTACTCACAGAACTCACACAGCACGCACTCTCTATCTGTCATTGTTCGTTTTTATTCAGTGGGGAAAAAAGCACTCCTCCCTATTTACATGTATTGGAATATACCGTAACTTTTCGTCACAGCTCACGACTTGATGTCCATTTATACTCGTAAGTCCCGGTAAACAAAAGAGATACAATAACAAAGAACAAATATAATCAATATAATCGATCGATTCACTATTAAACGAGAATAATTTCAGTTGAACTGCTTTATCAAAACAACTGAAATTATTCTCGTTTAATAGTGAATCGATTATATCTTTTATCTACAAAATATACAAACTTTAAGTGAAAAATATGCATATATCTTGTAGACTATATACTGATATAGAAGGCAGGAACACACCAAGGGCTTAGTGCAAAATTATTGTAACTGTGCGGGAGAGGGAAAGAACTTAATTCAAGTTAAAGAGAGAAAACATTTTTAAAATTCTATATATCTTTTAAAACCCAATATTAGAACACATGATGTATTCCTTCCTAAAGAATATGCAATTTAAAAAAATGAATTTCTGAAAAGCAGAATTTCCAGACTGATCTTTAACATTCAAGCATGCATGTGAAATCAAAACAATGAAACATTGATTAGGGTGGCAGGGATTCCATTAAAAGTAAATGGGCCCTCTGGAACAGATCTTCAGCAGTAAATAATTGGTGTCAATCACCAACAAGCTTGGCTGGGGAACCATTTATACAGTAAATCTAGAGGTGGAAAAATGGCCAGAAAATTGAAAATCCCGGTCTTGTCTCCTGGCTGTCTAGTTGATTTAATGTTGTCATTTTTATTTTACCGCAGACGATCTGGATGGATTAGTTAAAGTCGTCTGGTGCATGTCGGCATGTTTTCCCGCCATATTTGTCTTTCTTTGTTAGTTGAGTAACTTACCTGCGTTGTTTGGATGGTGCACGTCTGACTAAAAGGAGGAATATGCTATTTGGTAAAAGATCGGTAAATGGCTAGAGAAAATGCAGCTTCATTCTAAGCATATTCTTGGCGGTTTTTATTTGTCAAATTAACCAGAACATTTCGAAACAGAAGTCTTATTTCGTCGGGTTTTTTCAACAAAAACCTAGTAACTACAAGCTGTAGTTACAAGGTTTCTGTTGAAAAGAAGCTGTTTAATTCTTTATTTATTTCTCTTTATTTAAAAAAATCGTCAAGACCTGGGTTTAAGAGATATATCTTAAGCATGAAATAAAATAAAAAATGAAAGTAATTCGTGTTTCGTGTGTTTGATATAACCAGGACTTTTTTTAGGTAAACCGAATTAATTATAATCATATTAACAACTGAATTGTGGTCATGATGATTACCTTAAAAATGAGGTTAAAATCATCCCCCCAAAATTATCATGGTTGATTGACAAATAGCATTTGGTATAGTGCCCGGGACTTCTGCATATGTAATGACCCCACTTCGGCAGTGTTTTCTCAGGGCTTTCAACTAATGGACTTGTCCGACGAAAATAAAGTTGACCCGGGTTAATATTATTGGACTATACCGAATTGCGTCGGTGCTATGACAAAATGGCGTAACAAATTAGTTACGCAATTTTGTCATTTTTTTTATAAATGCTTTCTACTAAGTATGTAGGAGCGCATATCCTGTCAAAACGGCGTTTTTCTACACCTATTAGAACCCTTTCAATTATCATGTGACAAAATTGCGTAACTCGATTTAGCTGACAAAAATGCGTTATACGTAGACAAATTTACACGAGAGTAATATTGAGTTACGCAATTTTGCCGGCATATTTTTTAACATTTTTTAAAACGGCAAAAACGTTTTTGGCTCTCCTGAAAAAAATGGTTTTCGAGCAAAATTTCTATTACGCCATTTTGTCATAGCACCGACGATTGGCTCATGACACAAATGGAGATAAAGGAAGAAAGGTAACTGTGTAAATACCAAATTGTTTATTAAATTACCATATTTATCTCCCTTGAATAAACCAATTATCCAGCCTTTTATCCCAAGAAAAGTTATTCTTTTCTCAGTCATCTTAGGCCTAACTTGTGTATAGTTATGAAAATGAAATGGGATTTCGAAAAAACACCCACACGATATTTAACCCATTACCAAACGACAAAAAAATTATGGCAGTCCAAATTGAAAGATCCTACAGACGACAATTTCAAGTGAATGGAATTTTTAATTTTTAGGTCTTTTTGGATGGAAAACATTGCGGGAAATGAAGAAATTGCTTGTCACAAGCAATTTCTTCATTTTCCACGATGTTTTCCAAAGCCGTTATCCATTTGGGAATCAAAAAGAGTCACCGTGTGGGAATGAGTTAACCCATTCCCACATATTGAAGCCTTTTGACGACTAAAAAGATAAAGATGTGAAAACACTGTTGAAAATGAATAAGTTGCTTGTACATATAACAAGTAATTTCTTCATTTCCAACAATGTTTACTACCGACAAATACCAGAACATTTAAAATTTCGTTTACTTGAAGCATTCGTTTGCAACAGCTTTTGATTCGGACTGTCCTAAAATTTGGCCATCTGGAAATAGGTGAAGACTAACAGGGATCCCGATAAGTTCGTGCAAAAAGGTGCAATTCGATCTGATTATTAGGCCTTCTGCCCTGCACTTGTCACATGGCATGAAGAATTTGTAAGATAAAAGCGTAAATTTTGCAAACAACAACAGCTGCATCTAACATTGTATCCACCGTATATGTGGAATGAAAACATAGAAGCACCATTCTACGAAATATAACGTTACGCATTGGTTGACACTTTCAGAAACAAATTTTGATTAATTCTATTATAACTTAATAATAATAATATATGTTTTAATTCAATTTCTTTATTTGGCAAGTCGGCGATACAAATTGCCATTGGCCATTCACAATAAGGAAAAAATATGGCGCAATGGTGCATATAGTAGCATAACTATATATATAAAAACATTCAGTATGTAAAGAATATTATATAGAAATGAAATGATGAACTAATCAGAAAAAATAAGGTATGATTCTGTTTATTTCAGAAATTACGAAACAAACATGTTCCATTCAAATTGTGTTCGCAATTTTGGAAGTACATGTTATTCAATTATACGTACATGTACAGGTATGTAACTTTTATGTTTACCTCTACCCTTTTGCTCATATTTAAGAGCAGGGGTGGGGGGGGGGGGGGCAGAACTCCTGGACTTTCCGGTCCCTTACTAAATTATCACATATCAACAAAGTTGTCAGCTGTGTGGAAAATCGGACAGGAAAATGAAAGTAAAGAGAGAAAATGATAGATCTAACTAGATCTGTCAATTTATTGTTATCCTTTTACAATAATTAGGTTTCCTAATATATTTTTCTATGAAGGACTCCAATGATAGGCCTTGTTTCGGAAAGGATTAATTTGTAAAACTCCATCCAAACAGCCAATTTGAATTTGTTTTTTCCTTAATTCTGGGAAATAATTAAAAACAGAAAGTCATTTGTCCATTTTTTTAAGATTACACAATCCAGATATTTACAGATATTTAATACAACTGTCGTTTATTCTCAGAATTATAATGGTAATGGTTTAAGATAAAGGATTCTTTAAGTTTGAGATGGGATCTTGAAAATGGGTTCCTATGGTAAAGCACATAAATTTGAAACCAACATGAAAATGATTAAGTCATGATTGCCTGCGCAAAGCCCGTGCACAGTCTAATCTGATCTATCCATGCAGGCTATTTCTTACAATTTCGTGAAAAAAAAGACCGATTATAAAGAGCAACATTGGCCTTAAGGTAGTATACCCCTAATGAGATTCGCGCGACGTCGAAATTACTTTCCACCGTCGAATGTTTACGACCGCGCCCGAAAAAGTTCGGATACGTAACGACGCCGCTCAACAACAACAAAAAAACCGATGTTTTATGAATCTCAAAATGATCACATTACGGGCATTCTACCTTAATCAGATTGCATGCATTGACAGCCTGATCTGCGATCTTAGCGGTCTTAAAAAATTCATGAAGTCCCATTTTTCATATTCCAGCTTGGTTTTTGGAAAGCAAATTTGCAAAATTTGCTTTTCATTGCAGTCGTGATTCTCTGCACTTTTACATTCTCTGCATACCACACAACATCTCCCGGTCCTCCTCACTATAAATAGTTCTATCAAAAGCAAAGATCAATGACAAGAACAACCTTTCGAATATTCAATACTGAATTCTATAGTTGTACATAAGATATTCAATTGTGTGACCGATGATAAAACATTCAATTAAACACGTGTTAAAAGAGGAGAAACGATCACGTAGTAATTTGCTTTCATTACGGTTCAATAGCCAGTCCAATATCTTTCGTTGAAAATGGGTCAGTCAAGTTTACTGAACTATGAAATATGCGACCCACTTCAAGCGCTAAAAATAGGAACTAGGACACGTCTATTTTTAGAATCTTTCTATGCCCAAATTCTTACACGTTTTGATGTCCGAAACTAAACAATGATTTTCGATAAGCCATGCATTTAATCGCGTTCACAATAATTGATTGATCAACTAAGTGGGTATTTTAAGGTTAATGACATAGACATCTTGTCTAATAGGCCTTGCTAGTATTCGCGTGCAACTAGGCATTTCAAAGCGAAAGTAGAAATCTGGGAAACCAGAATATGTGATGATATGCTCAAAATGCATAGAAATCAGACTAGCAATCCTTTCACCACTTGGTTTAAAAAACGGTGTTAACTTTTTAATCTATAGATATAGATCTAGATGAGTAGACATACATAGAATCAAATCAATTTACATTGTTGGTATGTTAACCATTTCACAAATAGAAACATTTCAGATTGGTCAAAATTAAAAAAAGCCGTAGCAGACGACAAAATTAGTATATACCTAGATAAAATTAGAACTATTTGTAGATAATACCAAAGACAATATCGAGGTTAAAGTAGAAAATTCTGATTATCAGCAGTTTCTTCTTTCATCCCAATATTCCCTCGAACATTTTCTTTACGGGCTGTCAAACCCGGTCTTATTTGGGAAAGGGATAAAGTAGTTACGGAACACATGTTTTAGCAGGTAAGACATGTAGTTTTCAGAGATCAAATGCATTCTAATTAGGGTATAGACTCCTTTCATTTATGTTTTAGTCCGTACCCGCAGAACACTTCCGGTAATCCGAGACTTCTCTGATGAAAATTCGCTCGATGATACTTGGATGTCGCTATTTACAACGGAACGCTGTCCAAGTCAAACACAAAAGAAAATTCCGACACAGCGACATAACTTGTGTCGGAATTTTCTTTTGTTTTTGAATTGGACAGCGCTCTGATGTAAAAAGCGACATCCAAAAATCGAAGAGCGAATTTTCATCAGAGAAGACTCTGATTAACTTCCGGAGGCAAACAATGGGTTTATGGGAAATTAACATTGTATACATGTGAATTGTTACTAAAAATAGTAACAAATCGACATTTTCAAAACGAGGCTCCCAAAAAATGCGGAGAAATCGATGACGACGCACGTGCATTCAATATACAGCAATTAAGCGCACGTGCATTCAATATACAGTGATAAAGAGAAGTTTTAAGTGGAACAAAAACTATGAAATTGAATGAATTCGTTGATAGCCGGATAGCCGGTTATTTTATTTGATTTACAGTCAACCGTTCCCAGTTTAAAAATTTCGCCTTTTGCCTGTAAGGACGACTTCCGGAGGTTGTTGTTGTGTGTGTGTGTGTGGGGGGGGCCTTAGTGGAAACTTGTCCATTGTACCGAATTTTGCAAAAGTTCACGTCATACATCAAATAGATTTATGAACCGTGACCTGTCGCACTAGTCTATTATACAAGAAAACCTATCTCAGAACATGACATTGGGTATAGGAGAACATATAGAGTGCTAGAATGCCTTATAGTCGTTTTCGGCTGGGAGAATTCGGCCCCCGGATAGGAGGCTCTGCTCTCCCAGTCCCTGTTTGGAGAGGACCCAAGACCACATGCCTTCCAAATTCTTGCTTTCTACATCATTTCCTTATAACATTTTATTGTAAATTAGTGCCCGAAATGAATTAAAACAGCACTATGTTTTCGGCAATTGGATTTTCCATAGAAACTTTATAGAACCTACCATAGTATACTGAACAAAAGTTAAAACTTTACACATACATTGCTTGTCATATTTCTTCTAAATTCAACAAGTAAAGAAATCAAATGAATGTGCTTCGCATCGTTCATTGACTTGGTTGTGCCAAACACTAAACGTTTTGTTGATCTTAATTATGGGGATGAAAAACGGACCCTTTAAGTGTGACAGGGGTCCGTTTTTCAGGTGTGCAATTTATGAATATCAAACATTTTAAATTCCCTATTTGTTTATGTCAAAGGGGGGTAATTCACAAAATTGACAGATTAGACCTTTATTTTAGAGCTTGCTACAAGTGATAAGAGAGATGTTTTGTGGGTTTTTTGGCAATCCGGATATGACCAATTCCGTAAAAATAATGAATCGTTTATCGCGCGTATGTGGCATCAGATGAAATTAGCTGTAAATGCATTAAGGGCCGTAACTCTGACATTAAAGGAGACAAGGCAATGAAACTTCGACAAAACGATTGCCGAATGCCATGGAAATATTGTAAAAATAAAATCAGGCTTTTAGTTCGATACTTTTTCAGGAGCAAGAAATCTTGCATCGTAAAGTTTCCTATTTTGTTCAGTATATTGTGCTGATATGGAACAGACATTATCCTTTCATAATTTGTATTTTGTAACTTTCTAAAGAATCAAATTCAATTAATTACTTTTATCCAACTCCGTGTAATTCATATTGCTAACAACTAGAAAGGCCTTTAGACATAACCAGCAAATTTGCTTTCCAACAGTACTTTCAGTACTTTGATTGTCCTTTGAAATTGGATCCATCAGTTAGTGCTCTGAGCAGAAAAATACACTATATTTTCTATATTTAGACGCTGGATTCCCACGAATGGGATCAAATTGCATAATAGATGCTAAAAATAGAATACTTAATGGAATTCAGAGTACTGAAATAGGATACATTTTTGCGGTTTTCTAATAGCCTACTTATATAGATCTACCATGTACCCAAAATATGCACCGGGAAGAAAAAAGGACAAGTTGATTTTTTTTTATTCCAAAACGTTACTTTAAATAACATGGAATGCAAAATTTGTATGTAGTTTAATTCGTAGTCTAATTTCGTTTCCTTAAATAATTTTATAATTTTCCCCCACTATATTACAGGTTCCCACAGAAAAAAAGGCTAAAGGCCATCATAGGATGCCCATCTTGTAATTACGAGTAATTACTGATCGAAATGGAATATTTTCAATGTCATGCTGATGCTTTGGTGAAACTGGCCCCTGGATTCATTTTGATCTTATAGTCTGGTCAAACTAAAATAATATTGGCGCAACCTGGACAAAATTTGAACAGAATTGAAACCTATGCCAATACACTCAGGAAGTACCTAACCGTTCATAGAAAAAATATAAAAGAATCCCTCCGTTCGGATTTTTGTAATTTTGGGGCAAAAATTGGGTATTTTTGCTAAAAAATGTGAAAAACTGGAATCTATCATTTTGTGAAAAATATTATTGTTTGTGTAGTTATTTTGTTAGGAAATGTTATCAAATATGATTTTCTTTGATACCAAAAAAAAATTAGTTATAAATAAAAAAATAAAAAAAAAATGATTTTTTATATTTTTTTCTATTATTGGGGGGGGGGGTGATTACTGATACTAGCATAGTAATAAATATATTATGTATTCCGTTATTTGACTAAGATTAATCGTATTGAATAAATGAGTGAAATTATGATTAAATCCTCCTTTCATAAAATTATAAGTCACGTGGCGTCGTCATGGGTGCACCTGATCATGTTTTCCTGGTATTTCTTGTATCAGTGCAGACACAAATTCAAATTCAATCCATCATGCTGGTCATTAGTAAATGATTCGTCCTGTTTTGAGAGAAAACAAATTTTGTCAAAGGACAAAAATTATAATGACCAAGGCAGCCATTGAACCCATAATCCTATGATTGAAAGTTATAATATCCCAAATTTTTAAGGTTCTACAATTAAACGGTGGAGATTATGCATCATGGGATGGATATCGACTACAGACAAAAATAATCTCGATTCCGGTCAAATATTTTGCAATACAGGTAACTCTTTTATCTCTGCGTCAATTTTCAAAAGGTTTATTGCACGTACCCCGCCTTACTGAGCTCTTATCTGAGATAATATGAATTATTTCTGGAATACTATTACTTTGTCCAGAAATTGATCCCAACCGACTAGAAAACGAAATGATAACGACTACGGTCAAATTAACTTTGCTTCGGGTAAGGAATTGTGCAATAATTTTCTTATTCACGAGTCAATTTCCAGGCGGTTTGTTGCATGTAACCCGCCGTACGGAGTTCTTTCCTTTGTAAACACCTCATACTTTTTGCAAATATTGATCCCAACCGACCAGAAAAACCACTTGATTTTTTTCTGGTCGGTGAGGATCAATTCTTGAAATAATTACAAGGAGAATTCAAGTAAGTCATACATCACGGGAAAGAGCTCAGTAAGGCGGGGTTCATGCAAAAAAAGCGTTGGAAAATTGATGGAGAAATAAGAAAGTTATTGCAAAATGTCTTAGCTGAAGCGAGTCAGAATTGTCCTTAAGTTTACCCATCCCACAATGCACATTCTCCACCGTAAATAAGCCCTATTTTTACCTGGCAGTTAAAAAGGCAACGGGAAAAAGTTATAAACAACTATTTTCCTGGTAATTCGCAACATTAGATCAGGCAATATCGGTTCTTACTTTGAATTTTATATATAAACCTCGGATTTAATAATCTATGAAACAAGAAAAAATTTGCTAAGCAAGACTCTCTCTTATTCAATTGGGGTGGGGTGATTTGATTTTTCTAACAATACAATGATGGTACCTGTATGTCATAAAAACAATAGAATGTGCATCATGATTTAGTTTATTCGCTTTCAATATTTGCTTTCATTTGCATGTTTATCCTTGAAGATGGCAGATCTTCAAGTTGCCAAGCAAATGGGCATGGCAAAACAGGATGTTGTTGACGAGAAGTTTGTAAGAAAGATGAAGAAGAGCTTTAGCTCGGTATTGCGGTGGTTAGCACAATATGTTATGTTTTTAAATGTAGCATATGAGTGTCGGACGCCCTAACATCACATTTGTTAGCTGTCCCTCCTTAAGTTACTTGCGGCATGGTCCATAAGGCTCTTAGCGAACGGAAGATTGGAAAAACATCATTCCTATCAAGCATCATTTCCGATTAAGAGAGAGGTGGTAAGATGACCATAGGATAGTAATGTCACTGATGGCATAAGTCTAATACCCCATGACTGGAAGATGCGTTTTATCATTATTTTTACAAAAACCAAGGTGATTCTTTTGCATGCAACAACTACTGCGGACCTGAGCATATAGACCATATCATGAAGTTATTTGAGCATATGATAGACTCTTTGGTACAAAACTTCATTAACAAAGACTCGGTGCAATTTTGGTTCGTTCCTAGTTGAGGTATCACGGCTGCAATCTTTAAAATAATAGCAAAGATATGTTTATAAATCTTACCCTATTTTACAGTTAAATGTAAAGAAAATCCAAAGTTTAATGAGTTTTGATAAAATTAATTTTTCATTTAACTGGCCTGGAATAGGGGGTGGAGGCCAAGATCCCTCATTCCATACCATGTCTGTCTAAAGGTAAATTTCACAAACGATAGAAAACAATCTAGTAAATGATAAATTTTTGGTAAAAACAAAAGTTAGGTGGAATACGCCAATAATAGACAAGTAAAAAGTCATTAAACTCATTAGTTGATTTCAAGTGGGAAAGCAATAATCAAACGAGCTACCTATAGTTACAAATGCATGAAGTTCCGATAGAAATACTTAGAATGTAAAGATAACATGAGGGGCCAAGATACCACAGGAATGTTTGGCCACAGATCACAAAATCAGCCTGTTTATCTAGCCCGCCTCCCCAGGGGTCAAGATACTAAGGGTGAGGGCAAAGATACACCCTGAAATTTTGGAACTCATGGGCAATCTACTCACGGGTATCTTGGCCCGTGGGGGTCAAGCTGCCCAGGCGCCAAGAAATACTGATGTCACCACTGATGCAGTGATGCTTGGGGGAAGTTCAAGAAGACCCTTCCACTCCTGTCATCAAATGAGCGTGGGTTCAAGGAAGGGTCTTAGATGCCTTTGCGCGTTCTGCCCTTCACCAGTAGTGAGTTTCACACTCAATGCTTTGGATTTAAAGTGTCTCAGTCAAAATGACACAGCTGTCATTTGTTGGGTATTTTGGCACGGTGGGTAATCGATATATTCAGAGCCACTGGCTCCGCACTTTAAGCATTATACTAGACTTCCGGTCCACGTGCGGCTCCGAAGTTATTTGCAGATTTTGGTAAACAACGACAGGTAGGTGCTGGCTTTTTTGCTTTTCTTTCTTCTTTGACAGACTCTAACCACAAAAATGCAATGCTATTCGATGCCTACGATATTTTCCCCTTGAAAAACACACAGCAAATTGAGTAACACCTCTTATGTTTTTCTGAATCACTTTCATTCCGAGATCAACCGTACAGAAAGCTAAAGGAGTCGGGTGATATCTTTCTGTAAAAGTGTATGTTTTGAACCTGTTTGACCATATGTTGCTGTTTGAAGTATGGTTATATGATATTTGAACAAGTTCAATGTCCCTCGAAATGTCACCAGACAAAATCATAGAAAAAATACTGAAAAAGGGTGCGGCTCTGATTATGTAGATTGGCTATGATTATGTACGTTGGCTCTGAAGTTGTTGACAAACGACTTTTCTGTTGGTCCAATGAATATTAATGAGGTATAAAAATGACTTTAAAGGTATGTGTTATCATTCACAGATGTCATGATTTTATTTACAGATGGAGCTCTAGAAGGAAATACCCGTGCAGTATTTGTAACAAAGTATTTCACGACAATCAAGTGGCAAGTTCCATAAACACAATATACATGAACAAAGTGTTGAACATACTAAGTCTTCAGTGTGTGATAAAACGTTTGCAACAAACCAATGTAGAAGACGACACGAGGCAATAATACATCAAAACGTTAGGCCCGAAAGTCTTTTTCCTGTGTGTGACAAGCAGTTCTCACACGAGCGATCGTTAAAAGCCCACGACCAATCGTTACGCAATGGCAAGAGATCAGTTTGTGAGATTTGCGGCGAGGATATCGTCGTTTTAGCTGCAGTTATGAGGTTTTCGTTGAAAAGCGACGATGTGAAGTTTTTGACACAATGCTTCCTCTTCAGATGTTTCTTAAAGCTATTTGAGTATGAAAAGTCCTCTCACAAACTGACCTCTTGCCGTTGTGTGCCGATTGGTCGTGAGCTTTTAGCGATCGCTCGTGTGAGAACCGCTTGTCACACACAGGGCATGCAAAACCTTTCGGGTTTACACCACCACATTTCTTTTTGTGCTCGTCCAGTGACCATGTATATGCAAATGTTGCCTCACATTGCGGGGTTGGGCACTTCAGTTTCTCCTCCCCATGATCTGATCTCATGTGGCCCTCGAGATTAGATTCGATCGGAAACGTTTTCGAACAAACATCGCATTGGAATGGTCTAATGTTTTGATGTATTATTGCCTCGTGTCGTGTTCTACATTGTTACGTTGCAAACGTTTTATCACACACGGTACACTTAGTATGTTCAACACTTTGTTCATGTAGGCCTATATTGTCACAATGTGTTCATGGAACTTGCCACTTGATTGTCGTGCAAATACTTTGTTACAAATACTGCACGGGTATTTCATTCTCTCCATCTGTAAATAAAATTATGGCATCTGTAAATGATCACACATACCTTTAAAGTCATTTATTATACCTCATTAATATTCATTGGACCAAGAGAAAAGTCGTTTGTCAACAACTTCAGAGCCAACGTACATAATCATAGCCAATCTACATAATCAGATCCATCGTACATAATCAGAGCCGCACCCTTTTTCAGTATTTTTTCTATGATTTTGTCTGGTGTCATTTCGAGGGACATTGAACTTGTTCGATTATCACATAAGCATACTTCAAATAGCAACACCTAGTCAAACAGGTTCAAAACATACACTTTTACAGAAAGATATCACCCGACTCCTTTAGCTTTCTGTACAGTTGATCTCGGAATGAAAGTGATTCAGAAAAAAATAAGAGGTGTTGCTCAATATGCTGTGTGGTTTTCAAGGGGAAAATATCGTAGGCATCGAATAGCATTGTATTTTTGTGGTTAGAGTCAGTCAAAGAAAAAAGAAAAGCAAAAAAGCCAGCACCTACCTGTCGTTGTTTACCAAAATCTGCAAATAACTTCGGAGCCGCACGTGGACCGGAAGTCTAGTATAATGCTTAAAGTGCGGAGCCAGTGGCTCTGAATATATCGATTACCCACCGTGTTTGGGGTCTGACACACACCCCTGACGACATTTTGACGCAGGGTTTATAGGTACAAAGGTTAGGATCCCATAAAACTCACCGGCACTATTCGGAAGGTGCCTAAAATGGTATGGACATGTCTAGCATGCAACCCCTTGTATTTACTATGTAATGTCTGGAGCAAGAGACAATAGATGTCAAAGAAAGACCTGGGTTGGCTATGTCATGACTGATATAAGGAGTATCGTCTCAGTGGCATTAATTAACAGAGGAGCCTAGGTGTTGACAGAAATTGGTTTCCTGCAGCCTACACCTTTTGTATAGAAACATCCTCAATTGTTTGTCAAACAATTAAAACAATCCTCATGGCAAAGTTGTAATCATCTTTCCATTGTTTGTCTATTCGCTGTATCTCTTTAGCTGTAAACTGATTCACGCCGACTTTGGTATGTTTGAAATTATTCGTAAACATAAAAGTCTTTTGGTTCAGAATTTCAGCTGATTAAGACAGTGATATTCATTGTCAGAAAGGAAGAATAAAGAATTTGTTGACCATGCCAATTGGTATATATCATACAGGATTTTCTGTACCATGCAGTAAAAAGATATAATTTGACTATTTTCGTCTAAAATATGATTTAGTAGCTCTACAGGGAGCCTTTGATAAGATAGAGAGCAGTTATTAACATCCCCACCAGCCCCGGGTATCAATATATTTTTTCATATTCTACAGAAGTCAAACCCTCTAATTGTAATACATATAATTTGAATTTTTTTAACCAAAAACACTTTGTTTACAGTAATTTCATTGATGTCTAATAGCAGTTCATCACATTGCACATTTTCAGAAAAAATACAACAACAACAAATAACTAATAACTATGTAATTCTAATATGGTCAGGTGCACCAAATACTGCAATTTGAAAGAGAAGAGCCAAACTGAGTGTTGAATCCAAATCCAATTAATTCAATATTATAATCTAAAATAGAAATCCCAATAAAGAAATGATAACTATTACTATGATAGTAATACATACACCCCCCCGCCAAGGCGCCCCCCCCTTTTGATGAAAAAGAAATCAGAAAAAAATCATTTGTTACGGTTTTTAGCTAAATTTAATTGTTGTATCAATGTAATCGATATTTGATAACATTTTCGCAAACAAAATCTTGATGAAAATATTTTTTTATTCAAAAAGTAGAAAGTTCCATTTTTTTCATTTTTCAGCAAAATAGCCAATTTTTGACCCAAAATTACAAAAATCCGAACGGAGGGATTCTTTTATATTTTTTTCTGTGAAAAGGTAGATACTTCCCGAGTAGAATGGTGCATATTTCATTTCTGTTCTAATTTTGTCCAGGTCAAATCATATATTGACCAGACTATTAGCCTAACTGAATAGGGGCCGTCATCTAGATTCAGGCTCATATATAATTTTGTCCAATGTCCCCTGTTCATTCAAGTTCAACAACTGTTCTAGAACGTTAAATGACACTTCTAGTTCTAGAAGTGCCATTTAACGTTCTAAAACAGTTCTAGAACTAGAAATGTGTTCAAGAACTTTTTATCGCAATGTCCTTTTTAGCATGACGGAACACATAATATAGGCCTATTAATAGGTTAGACTAACATTCGACTACATGTTAGAAAAAACAAAACAATAAAATCGTTAATCCTCATCCAAACAAAACCAGACCCCGGTTTCTTGAAAAAACTTAAGTATATAGGCCTATTCATGAGAATATGCTCAACTTCAAAGGAATACTCTCCAACGTTGAAGGGTATTCGATTGAAGTTCACGTGGATTTCTTGCGATTTGAGCACGGTGTTCAGATTTGAGCATGAGAACGTACTTAAGATTTTTCGAGAAACCGGGGCCTGGTTTTGTTCACACAGTAGGCCTAAAAATAAACAGAGAGAAAAAAACAAGGCATTCTTCTAATCAGCAACTTTCCTTTTGCTCTCGATACTTTCTATGCCCTAATATGTATAATTATATGCATTTCCCCTTTTGACATCAATTATTATGTTATCTTCGACTTTTGAATTGGAGGAATCTAAAAATTTCGCGGTTCGACAAAGGATTAATTCAATTATTCAATTAAAATATCTTGGTTTACTACGTTTCAAAGTGCAATAGTTGTTACATTGAAACCCTTTATCAAACGACAAACTTCCATACAAGGAATAAGAAATAAGAAAACGAAAATCCAACTAATAACCTAACAGAACACGGGCCTTAGCATATAGAAATACATTGAGAAAAAAGATGATTCTTTTATGTCCGATCTGCAATGAATGAATGAGGTACTCCTACATGCTATCCAAATGTGTTGACCCATTACCAGACGGCAAAATTTTAGTCTGGTCCAAATTCAAAGATGTTGCAGACGACAATTTAAAGTGAATTAAATCTTACATACTTGGTCGTGTTCTGTAGAAAACATTTTGGGAAATGAAGAAATTGCTTGTCACAAGCAATTTCTTCATTTTCCAAAATGTTTTCCAAAGTCATTTACTTGTGTGGAGTCAAAGAGAGTCACTGTGTGGTAATGGGTTAACCCGCTACCGCACTGTGACGCCATTTGACGCCGCGCAAAATAAAACGCCAAGACCTTGGAAAACATCACAGAAAATGAAGAAAATGCTTGTGACAACCTATTTCTTTCTTTCTTAAAACTGTTTTTCTACTGAGACACACAAACAGTGACATTGTCGTCGGCAAAATCTTTGAATTCTGACAAATATATTTTTCTGTATGGTATGTGTTAATGTATCAGACAAGAATGTCTAAGGCATGAAAGTTCGTTTTATAACATAATGAATATAATTTTGAAGGAAATGAAGAAATGTTGGTATTCATCATTTTCCCCAGTGTTTGCTTTTTACAACCCATCATTAGATACCAAACACTTCGAGAATCTTCAAATGAGGAATAGGGGTTCGATCCCCCGCTTCTCCAGTCTTTCGGGTGAGACTTTAAACCGAGGTCCCGTCTCCATATGACCTTAACTGTTGAGTGGGACGTAAAACTCCATACAATCCAATCGAATGGGGAATACCCTCGTCAAATTCTAGGCGTCATTTGTGGCAACAGAAAATGACCGATGATGCACGACGTGTTTTGTAGTTAATGGTGGGTTGTATTAACGTATACAACCCATCATTAGCACCAAAGAGCCAGAGGCAAAATTTGAAAAGTGCCAGTAAATCCTAAACTGTGTTATATTTCCATTCCAAATACAAACATAAGCATTTTGAGCGGTTTAGAATTTTAAATTAATCCATAATTATGGAAATATTTGACAAAAATGTTATAAATTACTTCCCTTGCATATGAATATAGAGTAAAAAGATCTTTGTATTTTTTTTTCTTCTTGAAGCATAATTTTGAAATCCAGCATGGTGAATCAACTTATTTGAAGTGTTTTTACAAGAGCGTGTAATTTGATGCATGGTCCATGGCTAGAAAGTGGAGGTTTTAATGATGGGTCAAATACCTTAAATGTAAAAAAATGCAAAAATAATGTTCGAAAAATGATGAATCAGAATATACAGCGAGGGTTATTTAGCAGCTGCACGAATAGAAAATTAGTCCTTTAAGGCAGTCCACCCCTAATGAGATTAGTACAACGTCGGAATTCTTCGTGGGCGGTCGAAAACATTCGGCGGTGGAGAGTTACGACCGCGCACGAATAGGTTCGGATACGTAACGACGCCGATCGATAAAAGCATGATTATGGTTTATGAATCTCAAAATGGCGACATTACGGGTATTCTACCTTAGGAAGAATTATGAATATAGGCTTATTCTTTCCAAAAACAATACACGATTCAGGACCATAGCTCAAAACGAGCTGCAGTTACGAGGTTTTTGAAGAAAAGAGACGGATATAATTATTCGTAATTTGTTCTTTAGATCTTGACCTATCGTAGTCATACTTTCATGACTATTAATCTGATCTCAGTCGCAATATGAATAACGTTTTCCCATAATGTGTCATTTATGCAAGCAAATTAAATAACCAAGCCTTTTGACATTTCATTGGTTCAAAGTGAGGAAAGTCTATTCGCTATGTTGTGAGGTTAGTGTGACCTAAATTTAGCTTATCACTGCATTTCGACGAAAACATCGTAACTGCAGCTTAAAATAAGCTGTAGTTCCGAGGTTTTCGTTGAAAAGAAGCGATTCCGTCGCTTTTCAACAAAGTCTCGTAACTACATCTTGGAATGAATTTTAGTTACGAGGTTTAGGTAGAAAGTCACCGATATAGATTATGTACAGCCTAGTACGTATTTACATTTAATATTGGGAAAACCGAAAATGTCTATTTATAGCTTTTCCTGGGGAATGCGCGTTTCTGCGTTCGACTATTTATAGGCCTATATATCGACGGATGGCTGAAAAAGCGGGATATCAAAACGTTCTGTGGCACAAGGTAGGAGCTCTACTTTAATATTATCTTATCTTTAGTGTGTTTCTTTGTTAATTAAGTAAAAAAGAAGGTGCAAAACCAAATAAAAATCTGTTGCATCCTTTATCTATTATATTAATCGTTACGATTAAGTTCAAACATGAAAGGAGGCGTGCATAATCATATGCATAGGCCTTTATGGTTTTATAATAAAAACTGTTATTTTTAAAAAAGATTTCTTTTACATTTTACAAAAAGAAGAAGAAAAAAAACATTGTGCGAAAATTTGATAGGCATTTTATTGCAACATTTTCGCATTTTTTCTGTGTTAGGCGTAGGCTACGCCTTTCTCTAATAATTTCTAATAGGGGTCGATGTCCAAAATTACTAATATTTTTTTTTTAATATTTTGAAAGTGTTGGGGTTGATACATTTGTAATAGGCTACGTAGATCTAAACTATTTTTTTTAAAAAATTGAATGTTCTTATACCATATTTATAGGACAACGTTAAGGACCGTTGGTGTTAATTTCAATGAGCACCCGTGTTATATCGTTTGATAAACAATAATTATAAAATAGTATTTTGCATTTATTAAGAAAAGACTTTGTCTCACATTCTTATATTCATTTGTTCAAAATAACCAGTTTGGAACTGGAAAGTTTTTTTTCTTTAACTCGTGTCCCGTCACACGAAAATTGACCATCTGGGAAATTCTTAAGATATGAAAAATAAAACAGATTGAACAAAGGACAAGTCATAGCAAAATAGAGCTTATTTTAAAGTGACATTTCACATTCATTTCATTTTTTAAAAGTATGTCTTGATGTAAAGATTGTTTATTCTAATGCGTAGAAATGCTATCAGTTTTTTTGAAGTTGGTATTTATAAGAGAAAAATACGCCTTTAAAGTTGAGTCAGAAATGACAAGTTCTATATAAATCTGAACTGTTTTCCACAACATTTTTTTTTAATTTTAGCACAAAAATATATATTTCTCGTAAACGGTTCAATATTTTGGCCTGAAATTTTCAGAATTTTCATGAGATAAGATGCTCTTTCAGATAGAATAAAATACAATTTATGTAAAAATAATTGTGAAATGTCACTTTAAGGTAGTAAAAATCGTAGATTTAGAAAAATCATTTGAGACTGAAATGTGTTGTCCCACCAGCCTGTACAGTCCGCGTAGACTGACTAGAGTTGACATTTTTCGTACTAACTAAGTGGCATCTTTTAGTGTGGTGGGATATAATTATACATGTAGACCTATGTTGGCATTTTTCAGTTGAAATGGCCAATGAAGACCAGGATATCTATGTATCTATGTCAGCGTACCCACGATGTAGGTTCTTTCAACAGAGGATCAACTGTTTCTGTGGGAGAGCCGCTGCAGTTTTAGGTAAGAATTATTTTATACTCACCGTCATAAGAAAGTAGCCACTTTTCAAAAAGCTTTATTTTTTACAATTCTTTATGTCTTTGTTTTTACACGTTCATACGCATTCCCAGTGGTTTCTTTTCACACCTAAATGGTTAAATGCTTTCAACATGTCCGGAAAGATGTTTAGTTGTAATATTGGTTCAAAACAGTATTTTAGGATACAAAGTTCAGTTTTGTTTACTTACAGCTGTCATTTTCTGCATAAGTTGACGCTGTTGAAACACAAACAAAAGTCCCATTTCAATTTTACAGAAAATCATTCCGTTGAATTGATAGAGGTCTATGAAAATTTAGCACGACCAGTATAGCATGTCTCAATATTAAAAGTTTGATAATAACCGGAAGCGGTTGATGAGTAAAGTGAAGGGAACCATTTTCCGAATTAGGAACATGCTAAAGACCAAAGAGAAACAAAGTTTGAATGAATTGAGCATTTGAGAGGCGATTGGGGGTTGGTTGGGCTAAAACCGGAAACCACCATTTTGCAAGGGTCTTGGGTGTAATGAAAATCACTTATTAGTAACTAAGCATTTTGAATAAAAGCAGTATCATAAACAGACATCCTTATTCATTTGTGTCCCTTTTCTAGCCCTATATATGGCCGTGAATTTTAGAAGTGTGTTCCGTATCAGTTACGGATTTCCTGGAATTACCACCAAGCTACCATAGCTAATAGGATAGTTCGGCTGTTTTCTGTACTTTCGCGAAAACATGTTTACTTGCCTTGTTGCAATGTTTTGTATTCATTTTGATTTGTTCATGAATAATCTTAAAATTGCAAACCATTTGCATTAGACAAGTGGCTACTTTCTTATGACGGGGAGTATATATGTTAACTCTTTACCAAACAAGACCTGGTTTTGACGTCCCTAATAGAAAAGGTTTGGGAAAACATTGAAACAAAAGAAGAAACTACTGATAACCAGCAGTTTCTCCTTTTTCTCAATATTTTCTATGTCATATTTTACGCAAATGTTATCTTTAATAACACCCATTTTGTCATTTGTGGCAGTTTTCTACGTGGATCACCCTAAAATTTTGCAGTTTTGGGAAGGGTTAAACTGAAAACACTATTCTTATCTCAACCCTTCAAAAAGAAAAATATCAGGGTGATCCCATTCGCAAGCTGCCACAAGCGACAAAGTGGATAATAACAAAGGTGTTAGGTGTGAGTTGAACAGGATATGTAACTGTAACAGAAAATATTGAGACAAAAGGAGAAAATGCTGATTCGCAGCGTTTTGTTCATTTACTTAAATGTTTTCACTAGACAGCTTTCAATAGAGCCGTCAAAATCAGGTCTTTTCGGGGTAAGGGCTAATATGAACTATTATTTCAACTGCAGCAATGTTTCGTATCCTAGAGGTACTTCAAAGAAATGTTTTAATGGGTTTAATGGTTTTAATGGGTGCAGTTAAAAAATCCCTAATTTTTTTTTTAAATTTTAAAATATATAATTTTGTTACCGGTATTGCGATTATTTTCCTCCCCATAATATCATGATTCTAGTGCGATTTATTAAAGGTACCAACAAACACATGGTTTCTACATGACGTTATCATCAATTAAGGTTGAATAGATATCCCGGGAGGCGAAGCAAATTGAGAATTTCTTCCCTTCTTTGAACATCTTTTATGCTATTTCATACACTTCTTTTTACGGACCAATTTTCATTTAAACAATCACAAACAGTTATGAAACCTTAATTATTTCTCCTTGTAGGGCCCTCTAAAACTTATCGTCGGACTTAAACCATTTCCCACCCATTCTGAAAAGTGCTAAAGGCAGAAAAATGGATAATGATACATGATGATATAGATGCTAATTTGTATATTATACAATACAGAAAATTCTGAGTAAAAAAATTAAATGTTGGTTAATGGTTATCAACGTTTTATTCTTTTGTCTCAATTTTTTGACAACCATTGTTTTTTTCCCAACAGATAACGAGATGATCAAAAAGACACTTCGCGATCCTTTGTTGACCTGCAGCAGGGTAAAGATCGTAGAGCATGGAAATGCCAAGTCGAAATTACAGAGAAAACATTTCTATGCCAAAAAAGACAAAATTGAAGCAGCAACCGAAGGAGAATTCGTGCAAATACATGTTTTGACAACAAACATTTCATATGGAAAACTAAATCAGGTATTGTCAATTAAACTAGAAATACTAATAAAAACTAGATTGAGATTCTGTTAAAAATCAAAATGCAACTTTAAATATTTTCTTTTAAACAAACAATGACAGATAGCTTCTTTGTTATCCCCGGAGGACTATCTTTATCAAAATTGAATTTCAATAGGACCGCCGCCTAATTTGATCACATAATGAACTTTCCAAAAGGAAATGGGACACTCAGTTCACTTTCGCTTGATTTCATATAGTATCAAAATACAGGTTTAATTACCCTTTGCAAACTCATAAAAGTCTATAATACAGGCCGAAAATTAAATTGGTATCTTACATCACGGGAAAAGGTATAAAAAAGAGAAAATTACATGCTGGTTATTAGCATCTTTCTTTGCTATGCTTTTCAAAAAAGAAATCTTATTAACAGACGTCAAATCTATGGTGTTTAGTTAAAGGATTAAATAAACATGGAATAAGATGTAATGTGATCGTACTATATTAGCTTACAAAATTTGTTCACGTAATGCTTTCCAATGACTACTTAACATCTCATTGTTTGTTACGAAACACAATCTCGCATTTCTTTCAGGATTTACACAAAGAACTAAACAATAAAAAATCACTTGATGCCATAATGTTAAAGATAGAAAATGAAAGTAAAACAATACTCAGAGAAACCGAACAATCCAAAACACACGAAGAAGTAGTGACGATGGTCAAGCAGAGTTGTCCTAGTATCGAAAGTGAATTACAGGTTTCCATGAATATCAAGAACAAACTAGAATCGGATCAGCATCATCCAGCACACTTACCAGATTCATCCATTTCCACATTGGATGTTGATAGCATACCAATGGCTTTACCACAAACTACAAGAGTAACTAGAAGAGAATCAAGGAAATTAACATCATCTAAGGACATTTTCAAACAGACAGAAACATTATCTAGTACGTCTGCCACAACAGAAGATAATGTAAAATCAATTTCTAATTCTGAAAAACTGCCAATGGAAACAGAACAAAGCGTAAATGTGCCATCAGAAACACCACGCGTACTTTCAAAGTCAGAATCCCGAAGTCCGACGAAGCATTTACGACCTGCATCAGGTGACAGTGTTACTAGTCCAGCAGTCTCAAGGCGTAAATCACTGCGATTTTCTCCACCGGACTCCGACTCAGAATCTAGTTTGTCTGTCGGAGAAGATTCCGATGTTCCTTCATCGCCAGAAAAACATGGACATCGCTTTCATCGTCACGATCATCATCATCATGGTCGTCAGCAACAACAGCAGCAGCAGCAACAACAACAACAGCAGCAACAACTTCAGCAGCAGCTGCAGCAGCAGCAGCAGCAACAACAACAAAGACAACTTCAGCAACAACCGTTAAATCAACAACAATATCAACAAATTGGTTGTGAGCGTATTGCCACAGAAGAGACAAATGACTCTACCGAGATTCAAATATCGAAACATAATCTAGGTCAAGCGATATCATACTGTCTAGAGACCAAGTTATTTGATTTACTTATTGACGTAGAAAAAGAATTAGAAGACGTAAAGAGCATTGAAGATAGCACTAAAGATATAACAGATGTGGATAAATTGCTGTATGAAGTAAAGGGTATTTTCAAGCAAGGCATAACAGAACGGTGTAAAGAAAGGAACGAGAAAAACAAACGGACTCCTATACCCACAAACTTGATGAACGCAGTACTAGAGTAAGTTTTTTCCCATTTTTATAGTTTCTTGTTTTACTTAACGCTTCTCAAACGATATGCACTTAGTCAGTTTCTATCTAAAAGATGTTGCATATGATAAATAGAGGCTGCTTACGGTTCGACTTATGTCAAATGTAGAACAGAAAATATGGAGGCAAAATACTTATTGAACTCTCTTCGTGTTCATCTTGCGTTTACCTTTTCTCAAATATGGCCCGGTTTTTGGCGTCTTTAATAGAAAATGATTGGGGAAAATGGGATAAAAGAAGAAAATGTTGGTCAAAATTTAATGGCGATTATATAGATCTAGCCGCCGTTATGTCTGTCCGAACGTCCGTAGCGTTCTCCACGACCACTGGGCTACTGGGATGAAACTTCATGTATTGATTTCTTATGATATTGCGATAATGCATCTTTCTTGCTTTTTTCAATTTGAAGCTTCATCACAAAAATGAGAGCTGTTGTTAAGATATTGCTTTGTTTTTTTTCTTTTATCACAATTACGTATTTGGACAGCATAAATGCATTTTGTTGTTAAAAGCAACGAGCATGATTGTATTCTTCGATTGCTTACCAAACATATATGCACATTTGTCGACAAAATATTCATTTCTCTCTTCTTACCAACAGTATACCCAAGGTTATCGGATTCGGTAGAATATATGGAAGGCTGTCGGTCCATGTACAACGTAAAGAGGTCACAGATGATGAACTTCCGGGTCTCCGCGATAACATCATGAAATGTCTCTCTGGTCACAATATGGAAACCGAGGAGGTGAAAATACAGCTTATGGTAAAGAAAGGCAGCTGGTGTTGTATTACATTATAATTACGTCATGATTTACTACTTGTTTTGTATAACGTCATAAGTTACTGTTGCTTTTCTATTACGTTATAATTTACTGTTGCTTTTCAACAAAATCCTCGTAACTGCAGCTTGTATAAGCTGCAGTTACGAGTTTTTTGTTGAAAAGAGACGATATACTTTGTTGACCTGTTAATCTCGAACTGGTAAAGCAAAACTGGTCACAAAATAGAGAGAGAAGTGAAAATACAAGTTATGGTGAAGAAAGGCAGCTGGTGTTGTATTACATTATAGTATTGTTGGTTAGGTTCGAAAATGTCGTAACTTCGGCTTATATAAACTATAGTTACTGTGGTTTTGAACACCATTGACACTTTTCATGTATATTTTTGTTGTGTTTCCCTTGATACTCCAAATGTTTGATTTTTTTGTCCCGAATACATGTATTTTAAATGCCAGGGTTGTAAAAAAATGGCAATTCAAATTGGCGAACTTTGTGAAGACACCAGAAAATGTCTTTCTGTTCACAATATGGAGGGAGAGAACATTAAAGTACAGCTTACGGTGAAGAAAGGGAGCTGGTGTGGTATTACGTAATAATTTACGTCATAATTTACTGCTGCTTTTCAACAAAAACTCGTAACTGCAGCTTGTTTAAGCTGCAGTTATGAGTTTTTTGTTGAAAAGAGATCATATACTTTATTTGCCTGTTATACTCGAACTGTTGAAGCAGAACTGGTCATAATTTGGAGGTAGAAGAAGCGAAAATACAACTTATGGTGAAGAAGGGAAACTGGTGTTGTGTCATAACCTTCGTCATAATTTACTACTGCTTTTCTATTACGTCATAATTTACTGTTGCTTTTCAACAAAAACCACGTAACTGCAGCTTATTTTAAGCTGCAGTTACGAGGTTTTTGTTTAAAAGCGACGATGTACTTTGAAAAGCTACGGTGTACTTTGTTTTCCTTTGATAATCGAGCTGGTGAAGCACATTTTACATGTATGTCCCAAATATTTCAATAGGATAATCAGGCATTCTATTTATCCAGTTGATCTCGCAATCATTTTTCAAGTTGTCCCTTGTTTATTAGTTACTTTTATAGCCCATGTGTGTAGTTTAGCTTAATTATTTATCTATATAGAAATTATTAATTCATTTTATATTTGTTTTATAATTCTTGTCCTAAAATAAGCCCCTACCCGGTTTTCGTATTCTGATTATAAACATGGTATAGCTTGCAATACATGGCCTAGCAGAGTATCTCTAGCTAAAAGCTAGAGATGCTCTGCCACGTCATTTATCGTAAACTATATCGTTTCCAAAAATCCCCAGCCGTTACAAGTAACACGTCTGGCATTTGTCATCTGCGGAATAATCACTCTCTGACATATTGACATGAGAAGCATGTGCGGAGTAAAAAGTCACAATGCTTATGGAAACTATCGACTCTGCTTAAACAGGCCCGTAGGAACAGGGGGGGGGGGGGGGGCTAGTTGGTCAAAAATGTCAAATTTTCTTAACACTTAAAATTTTGGGAAAATCCAAATTACCCCCCCCCCATATTCAGGATAGGGTCTTTGGCACCCCCACCCCAATATTAAATTGCTTCCTACGGACCTGTTGAAAGTGTAAGATTGCTAGAAAGGATTTATTATTCCTTGTCACAAATACTAATTGCATATTCGTCGGGTTCAGGTTAATATTTATAGACTATACTAGCGAGAGAAACGACATGAATCCATATTATGTGTCCCAACCTCGACGACATGACTTAAATGATCACATGTTCTGCCACTTGTCACACCAATTTTGATATACGTATAACACCTTTCAAATGTTACTGGTCCTAAATATTGTAGCTTGAGAAAAGGGTACTACATGTCTTTTATAGTCTCACAAACACGAAAGTACCGAAAACGTTGTATCTCATGATTCCCTGTCATGTCTTCAATTTGTTATATCTTTAATCAAAGTTAAACAATTTATCGCGTGGCTGGCATTCTACATTAATTCTATGGCTCTTCCTTGATTATTTAGACTACTGGTTATATCCTGCATGCGCTGGGTTGTTGGTCCTCCCTGAAAGATAATTAATACATGCCCATTAAACCCTCTCCATAACAAACAAGAGCTGTCCGCAGACAGCGCGCTCGACTTTCTAAGTTGCTTAGTATAAAGGAGGCATAACTCCAAATATATTGGAAACAGGTTCATGGGCCCTGGTAGTGAGGTAGAAGGTGTCACGGTGAATAAGTATTCCAAGTTTGGGTTGAATGCCTTTGATAGTATGGAAGTTATTGATGTTTGAAAAAACTTTAACCTTTGTTGCAACGCCGACGCCGACGCCGACGCCAACGCCAACACCAACGCCAACGCCGACGCCCGGGTGACAGTTTTTGCTCTCATTTTCTTCGAAAAGAGCTAAAAATGTATGTTTTTAGTTCAAACTATTCAATTCGATATAATAATTTCACGTCAAAAAGTTCAACAACGCGTTGCACGTGCCATATGTCGCTTCTTGGACTCCTTAACGTTATATTGTCGCTTTTCTACGAAAACCTCGTATCTGCAGCTTGTTTCAAGCTTCAGATACGTGGTTTTGGCAGAAAAGCAGAGGTATCCTCCATGCTCTGGGTTGTTGGTTCTTCCTGAAAGCCAAAATATATGAGACAGAATCTGGAAAAAGATCCCTTAACCATTAACCAAATGCACTAAAGCTCAGCGATGTTTTATAAAGCTTTCACTTGAAAATGGTATAAGATATAAGACTCGATAAATGTCCTGGCAGAGATGCTCTGCCAGGTCATTTATCGGGACGTATCGTTGGTGTTATTGCAAAACATCGTAACTTTGGCTTTAATCAAGCTGGAGTTACGAGGATTTGCAATAACGCCGACGACATACTTACCAGAATCAGTTGGAACAACCACACCTTCAATCACAATCATTTCACGCCGTCTCCACATGTTATAATAGTCTAGGAGGTAGGTGAGGTTTAATTGCGGTAAAAGCACCATACAACTTTTAGACTGATTCTTGTAGCAAATTGGCTCAGGAGTTCGGAAATGCGCGTCTGACGCGCATCCGCCTAGATATAAGGGGAGAAAATTGAGGTTAAAGTTGTCTGCCCTTGGATTTTAAGCCAAAAATGGAAATCTTAATAGGCATTTCTTTTAAGGCATTGATTCATTACAAATGGTTTAAAATTGGTAAATATATGCACATATCATCTCCATACATATTTTCATGATGTTTAATAAATGTTTTTGTTCCACAAAAATCCAAGATGGCCGCCAGAATGTCTATTTTTAGTAACAAAAAGGTGTTTTTTTCATAAATAAGATTTTTTCCGGGATGCATATACGCTGATATGAATTTTTATGCATGTATTTAATAAATATAAACTAGGAAATTGTCTCAGGAGTTCGGAAATGCTTGTCTGACGCGCATCCGCCTAGATATAAGGGGGGAAAATTGAGGTCAAAGTTGTCTGCCCTTGGATTTTAAGCCAAAATGGAAATATAGCTAATCATTTCTTTTAAAGCATTGATTCATTACAAATGGTTTTAATTGGCAAATGTATGCACAATTCATCTCTATACATATTTTAAAGATGTTTTGTGAAAGTTTTTGATCCATAATAATCCAAGATGGCCGCCAGAATGTCTATTTTTAGTAACAAAAGGGTATTTTTTTGTAATAATTTTTTTCTGGGACACATGTATGTTGATATTAATTTCTATGCACGTATTTGATAAATATTTACCATTTGGAACTTAGCAATTAGGAAAAATAAGTTTTGGAAAGTATTTGAAACGGATTTTTAAGCTTAAATTGCATTTTCATGTCCTGAGAATTTTGCAAAAAGCGTTTCGATGCATTCCTTTTAGGGCATTGATTCATTACAACTGGCATTTAATTGCGAAAATATGCACAATTCATCACCATTCATATTGCAGTGATGTTTAATGAATGTTTCTGATCCAAAAAATCCAAGATGGTCGCCATAATATCTATTTTAGTAACAAAAAAGTTTTTTTTGAAATAAGATTTTTTTCTTAGACACATACATATGCTTATATGAATTTTTATGAATGTATTTGATAAATATTGACTTATTGTAACACAGAAAAGTAAGGAAAATAAGCTTTTGATAGTAGGAAAATAAGTTTCGGACAGTGTTCTAAACAAAGTTTTAAGCTTAAATTGCATCTAATTTATATACATAATCCCGAGGATTTTGCCAAAAGTTTTTTGAGCCATACACAAACACATGCACAAACAGAGTTATTCTTTTCAATATACATGTGTATTATACATTGTATATGCATTTCACATAAACACTTAGTACGGATGCTTATAACCAAGAATTATGTAAAGCCAACATGATTGCCAAGATGGCCATCGTTTTATGAATTCTGTTGTTTAAATGGGCTTACTCACGGGAAGTTTTCCTAATCATACAAACTCGCATTTTTTATGCAGGTATGCACGTTATTGCTTCATTATCTGGCTGAATCACAATTAGAAACAATGAATTCGAGAAGCAATGAATCCGATAGAATTTTGTATTTGTTACACAGAACCTTGGTATTTTACCTTTTCCAGGATGTGGCCCTTGTGAAGTTTTAAAATGTACACTGTATCCTATAACCTTTATAACATTATTTCTTTCTGTTTCCCAGGTACATACGACAACTGATATAATAAGGTAAAAAATTGAAAGACATAAAAGGAGGTCAACATGTCAAGAAATAAAAACTTAAATCTTGTCCAAAAATCATGACCTGGGGAAGCGAAATCCTTTGATGAAAATACCTGATTAAAAGCATTAACGTGTGTGACACTAGACAGTCCAAAGCTAGTTTCAGCCTGTTAACCGATTCCTATTTTCCTCTAAAACTCCTAAATTTTGGGTACAAGTCCTATATTTTTAAGTACCTCGTATACTCCTATGTTCAATTCTCATATAGTTTGAAAATATTTCCTACATTTTTTGGTAAAATTATTGTCAGTGAATGATAAGATGCTATCTGCTTCTTTATTTTTCAGGTAAGAGAATTCCTTTAAAGCATTAACATACTGTTTAACCCTTTCCCAAACAACAAAATTTTAGGGTGATTCACTTCAAAAACTACCACTAATGACAAAATGGATGTTATTAAAGGTAGAATTTGTGTACAATGTGGCACGGAAAATACTGAGACAAAAGGAGAAACTGCTGGTTATCAGCAGTTTCTTCTTTTGTTTCAATGTTTTCCCAAGCCTTTTCTATTAGGGACGTCAAAACCAGGTCTTGTTTGGGAAAGGGTTAATGTTCTGTTGTTTTCGTCTGTTCATCAGCACTGATTTGGTTACCTACAAGGTTATTGAATAGGACATATACCTTTAAGGTGCCAATACAGATGATTAGGATCATGATATGCTGTATAGTAGCCTACTTTCTGGATTGTGATGCTGTGGAACCGAAGGGGTTACTTTATTAGCTCACCGTAGCATAAAATGCTGAGGGTGAGGTATCCTGCTCACTCGCAATCCGTCGTCCGCCTGTCTGTTCACAAGTAAAAAAATACTCTCCTCCCATACCATAAAGCCTAGAGTTTTGAAATTTTGTCTGTAGAATCTCATTGTATGAAAGCCTTCTACCAAAATAATTCTGTATCAAATTTCATATAGACAAAGAAGGAAATCCTGTACAATCTACTACACTTGAATCGTTTGACCTAGGGCTTTGAAATTTGGTCTATGGAATTGTCTAATAGCACCCCTAAAGTACTTCAAATCATTAATATGTTACAATGAAGATTTGCCCTGTGTTGTCAGAGACAAAAAATCTAGGCTTATTTTTACTCCGGCTTTTGAGGGCTTTCAAATTTGGAGTGCTGCATTGTCTGAAAGTCCTCTGCCAAAATGCTTTTAATTATTGCGCTACAATTATATTGGGTCCTATGTTGTGAAATATCATATTCTAGGTAGAGACGGAGGAGCAATTCCTCGACAATCTTCTACTCCCTATATTTGACATACAGCTTTGAAATTTGGTTTGTATAATTGTCTTATGGTCTTCTATCAAAATACTTGAAAGTTTTGTGGTGCAATGAAGATTGGCCCTTTGTTGTGGGATGTTGTATTACATATGGAGGGCAAGAATGAAATCTTGTACAATCTTCTGACAAATGTTTGCCTGAAATGAAAATTGGCTGGAAGTTGTTGTTCTGGGATGAGGCAGAAGGTATCTGATACATACAATCTCCTCTAAATCTTAGTGTTGTGCGATATATGGCCATCTCGACTTTCTTGTCTAGATTAAACACAAATGCATTAACATACAGCAAACTAGACTGGGTAAGAACTGTTGGTATATCGCAAAGCTGTCAGTGGAATTATGGCCATGGCTGTAATATTTCTTTGGCTTAATACAATATATACATGTTTATTGAGATTTAAAGCCAAAATGGGCCTCTCAGATCGCAGTCAAATTGATTCTAAGGACTTTTAGATTGTCAAAATTTTCTTGGGGAGGACATTCATCCCCAAAAGTTCAGAGATGTTGTCTCTCATGTGTTCTCCCCACTTGTACCTTTTGCGCTTGTTTGAATCAGCATTTTTAATGCTGCACCACTTTCAATAATAGCTTGAAAGCCCATATAAATGCCTGAGACAAAAATACTTTACTTAAACTCCTATATTTTAACTCAAAATGGGCTCAAAGCTCCAGTTTTTCTTGGAAAATATTCATATTACAACTCCCTTGTTTAGAAGACTTGGTTGACAGCAAGTAGTTCCTCTAAGCATGTCCCCAGACTTGTTTGATGATACCATGGGATATCACGTCAATTGTTACAGCAACTTCACTGCCATAAGGGGTTCTACAGGACAACCTGATACTGTAGATGAGTCGAAATCATACACAATTTGCTCTAATGAGCAAGGGAAAGCTGGTCCATAGAGTACCTCTAGTATATTCCCTGCAACCTCTGTATTTTGTAACTGTCCTGCAAAATCTAAAGGCCAGTTCAAAAAGGAATGTCCGGGGGAAATGTGAAACTGAAGATGCAGCAAATGTCTTTATATATATGAATTATCTGTGATAAAAGTTGATAAAAACTGATAGCAAAAATCAGTGACATTGGCATGATAGCAAAAGAAGTTAAGTATCACCAAATCTGCAAGGAAACCTGCATCATGCAGGGTCCAACATTAACCTTTTTGGTTACCAGACAGTCGGGCTTGTTGCTGCCAGATGCTGCTAGCCCTGACCAAATATGCACTGGTCCTGACCATTTGGATAATTGGGAAAAGGTGTAAACAACAATGATCCTTTGATAAGCTAAAAGACAAGTTCTTGTTGTGTCACATATTCCATGTTTCATTATGGTAATAGTGACTGAGATTTGAAATGAGGCTGACCAGTCGGTCTTGTATCTTGGGGATCTAACTAGCCCTGACCAAGCAGCAGGCAGTAAATGTCTGTCGGGCACAGGTTAGTGTTGAACCCTGATCATGGCAAGGGTCTGGTTGAGGAAGCCTACTAGTATCTAATGGACAAATCACCTTCAGTTGATTATCATACTGTTAATTTACTAAAGAATCTCATTGAGGAATCACTAGTAGAGTGCAATGGAGCTGAATTCTTGGCATCCCTGAACAAACTTTACATCAGCTTCTTGGATGATGAAGCTAAAAAAATGCAGGTTAACAGTCTTGGAGTAAAAATCAGTAAGTTTTGCCCTGATTTACTACTTGAGAGGTTTAGTGAAGGATTTAGAGAAAGACCTCAAGGATCTGTCTGAACCTGTAACAGTGGAAGCCATTGCCAAATGCCAAGCAGATCCCCCAGGAAATTTAATTAGATTCTTCATTGTGCTTTACACATGGTAAAAAGGTATCCTTAGAGTTTAAGATTGCTATAGCCTAACCACCCTACAGTTTTGTCATTTAGGAAAGGGTTAAATAATAGGGCTGCTTTAAGACTAAACCTCATAAGTAGTAGGTTGTCTCAACAATTGAGCTGTGATCAAAATCAAAACTAGAAGGACTAGCTTTCTCTGGCACATCATAGCATTGTGTATGATTTCGACTCTTCTACAGTGTTAAATTGCCCTGTAGAATCCCTTATGACAGTGAAGTTACTGTAGCAACTGATGTGATATACCCTGGTATCACCAAACGAGTCTAGGAGAATAATCGAAGCATTTTTGGAGGAACTACCTCTGGACAGTCTAACAGACGCACATGTTTGTGTTTTTAACCAGGTATTTCCGCCAAATGGTTTCACTTCCCCAGGCCAGCTGTTTTAGCCAATGTATAAAGTACAATTTCTTGACATGTTGACCTCCTTTTTTGTCTTTAAATTTTGCAGCATTATATTAATTAGTTTTTGTACCTGGGAAACAGAAAGATATATTATAAAGGTTATAGGATACAGTGTACGACACTCATACATTTTAAAGCTTCACAATGGCCACATCCTGGAAAAGGTAATATATTAAGTTTCTGTGTAACAAAAATAGAATTGCATCAGATTCATTGCTTTTCAAATTTGTAACATGTAATTTATGACTGTGATTCAGCCAGATATGAAGCAAGAACATGTAGACTTGAATCAACAAAAGGCCATTTTGTATGATTAGGAAAACTTCCTATGAGTTAGCCCATTTCTAAAACAGAATTCATCATGTATTTCTAAATTAACCAAAATTGTGGCCATCTTGGCATCCATATTGGCTTTAGAATTGTTTCCGGGTGGTTATAAATATCCATTATAATTGATTATGCGAAATGCATATTCAATGTATAATACACATGCATATTGAAAAGAATAATTCTGTTTGAAAATACCTTAATCTACGGATCGAACATCTTCGCTAGCCAAGGTTGAACCCACCTACGTTTGTATTCACCCTTGGCGGATTGAGTCCGATTTTCTTGAAATCGCGAAACGCCGCCTAGCGGCTGTTCTGCTGATTGTTTACGTCCATTATTGATGACGTCATTAATGCGCGTTGTTTTTCGCGTCAGACGTCATGCTGATTATGTTAAAGTTAGCTGCTTTTTGGGTCAAATTGTCGAAAGTATAATAATTCGTCGATTATAGTTAGGGAATTCCTGTCTATTGCAGTGAAATTCTTACGAAAAATCGCCCATCTTCGCGTTTTTGAGTTGCAAATGCAATGCCTTTTCCCGCCCGTTGTCATGATTTGGTTACTCATAACAAATGTATCAGTCGACAATCTGATTAGTTCCAGCGAGACCTCGCTGGAACCAATGAAAACGCTTTCCAGGAGACCCAGAAAATCGGACTAAATCCGCCAAGGGTGAATACAGAAACGACGTTACGTCGGAGATGTCACCCTTGGCTTGCGAAGATGCGGATCGAAAGGCTTTTCGCAAAATTCTCAGGATTATGAAAATACAATTTGAGCTTAAAATTTGTTTAGAATACTATCCAAAACTTATTTTTCTGTGTTACAATAAGTCAATTTTTATTAAATACATGTACATTCTTAAAGATTCATATAAGCATAATATAATTAATATATGCGTCCAGAAAAAAATCTTATTTAAAAAAAAAACACCTTTTTGTTACTATAAATAGACATTCTGGTGGCCATTTTGGATTTTTATGGATCAAAAACATTCATTAAACATCATTAAAATATGGAATGAATCAATGCCCTAACAGGAATGCATCGAAACGCTTTTCGCAAAATTCTCAGGACGTGAAAATGCAATTTAAGCTTAAAAATCCATTCAAATATTATCCAAAACTTATTTTTCCTGATCGCTAAGTTCCAATTGGTCAATATTTATTAAATACGTGCATAGAAATTGATATCAACATGCATGCGTCCCAGAAAAAAAAACTTATTACAAAAAAATACCCTTTTGTTACTAAAAATAGACATTCTGGCGGCCATCTTGGATTATTATGGATCAAAAACTTTCACAAAACATCTTTAAAATATGTATGGGGATGAATTGTGCATATATTTGCCAATTAAAAACCATTTGTAATGAATCAATGCTTTAAAAGAAATGCCTAGTAATATTTCCATTTTGGCTTAAAATCCAAGGGCAGACAACTTTGACCTCAATTTTCCCCCCTTATATCTAGGCGGATGCACGTCAGACAAGCATTTCCGAACTCCTGAGACAATTTCCTAGTTTATATTTATTAAATACATGCATAAAAATTCATATCAGCGTATATGCATCCCAGAAAAAATCTTATTTATGAAAAAAACACCTTTTTGTTACTAAAAATAGACATTCTGGCGGCCATCTTGGATTTTTGTGGAACAAAAACATTCATTAAACATCATGAAAATATATATGGAGATGATATGTGCATATATTTACCAATTTTAAACCATTTGTAATGAATCAATGCCTTAAAAGAAATGCCTAGTAAGATTTCCATTTTTGGCTTAAAATCCAAGGGCAGACAACTTTAACCTCAATTTTCTCCACTTATATCTAGGCGGATGCGCGTCAGACGCGCATTTCCGAACTCCTGAGCCAATTTGCTACAAGAATTAGTCTAAAAGTTGTATGGTGCTTTTACCGCAATTAAACCTCACCTACCTCCTAGACTATAACAGATGCAACACCGTAACACCACAACTACTATCGCACCAATAACGGTGAGTATAATTATGCCTGCTAATTCACCCCCACTCCTGAAACAAAGCAGAGCTATAAATAGGATAATTTTTCGGCTTTCAAATTGCAATTTTTCATTTAATATTTAATAAACCCAATGCTGTGGGTACCCATTGGAATCGTCCCAATGAGATATACCTCTGAAACCAATCAGAGCTACAGACAGCAGGTAATTTGGCTTTTCAAAATGCAAAATTTTATTCAATGTTTATCGAACACAATGTTGTCGGTACTCGTTGCTATCGTCTCATTGAGACGATTCATATGGATACCACAACATAGGGTTTTGATTAAAAAAATGTACAATGAATTTACTCCTCTGATATGTTGGTCCGCGAATGATGACTTGTAAGAAGATGAGCCACAGACAATACAATACAAATTTACAATACAAATTCTTTATTTCACTCAGTTCCTGTACAGGAATACATGAGGTAAATGTGTACAAACGTGTGGAGGGAAAAATACAATAGACAAGATATACGTTTTTACCTTTACTTTTGATTGACAGCGAATAAAGCTATGTAAAGATAATGTTCAAAATATATAGAGTAAGGAGACATCGAAATTACATGAATGATCATTATATTGTATTCCACAATTAGATCTACCATCTATTTATTAAGAATAGCAGTTGAAAAACAACATAAACCCCAATCAATCAATCAATCAATCAATCAATCAATCAATCAATCAATCAATCAACCAATCAATCAATCAATCAATCAATCAATCAATCAATCAATTCATTAATTCATTAATTTATCAATCAATCAATTAGTTAATTGATTAATTTATTAATTAATCAATCAATCATTCCATCAATCATTTAATCAATTGACTGACCGACGTTTTAGTGGCTTATTTGACGTTTACTTGACGTGCTTAACATTGCATGAAGGGCAATGCAGTTTCAACCGGTATGAGGTACATGACATCGTGATGGGCGCCGTTGTCGGGTGATAGGACACGGGATCGTTAGGTCCTAGGTTCAAATCCCGTCGGTGCCACGAAACTGTTCAGAACAAAAATCGTGGTGTTATTGCAAAACCTTGTAACTCTAGCTTATATCAAGCTGGAGTTACGATGTTTTGCATACTACTTACAATCCGTCGTTTTCGTCAGCCTCCGTGCTTGAAGTACAACAGCCCTCTGGACAACATTTATTTTCACAGTAGTTTTGACGACCGTATCCATCGCAAATCTCCCTACAGTAGAGAAAGGATAATCTTGTCAAAAATAGACCCATGCGTATGAAAACAAGAATTGTCCCCGGACAATGTAGCTCGCCCTAATGGCAGCTTATAACAAAAAAAGTTCAACTCCTAGATCAAGATAAAAGGTTAGTCACGGTGGATAACCCACGTGACTTTTTGGAAGCGTTAACACCGAAAAATCGTCCGCTTCAAGGTATGTTTTGTTTAATTTCTCAGCTTATACTCTATTGATTTTGACGAGATAAAGTGCACGGAACGCGGATTTGAGAGGGCTATCCCCGTATGCAACTCACTCTGCTCCGAATCCCGTGGTTTCTTCAAACATTCAAGCGAAAGTATTTTTCGGTGCATGTGAACGCTTCCCACTTTCGTTTTGCACTTACAAATACTTTGGCTCGAATGTTTGAAGAAACCACTTGATTTGAAGCAAAGCGAGTAAGAGCCGGGAATAGCCCTCTCAAAGCTGAGAAATTAAACAAAACATACCCTGAAGCGGACGATTTTTCCGTGTGGACGCTTTCCAAAAGTCACGTGGGTTACCCACCGTGTTAGTGTCCTTGACAGGATATATCAATGTGTGAAACATCAAGGCTGTACCTTTAAAAGGGCATACAATATAAGCAAGGCCCTGGTTTCTCGAAAAAAAAAAAAACTTTAGTACATACTCGTGAGTACATGCTTAACTTCAAAAGCATACTCTCCCACGTTGAACGGTATTCGATTGAAGTTCACGTGGATTTCGTGTGATTTGAGTACGGTGCTCAGATTTGAGTCTAAGAACGTGCTTAAATTTGAATGGTTGATTTTTTTAAAAGTAGGTCAATATTCAAGTTTACATGTCTGGGGTTATAAAAGACCCCACTTGGGAGCTTGAGGGTTAAAAATATTATGTCGTTTGGGCAGTGTTTAAATGTAAATCAGTATAACAATATCTTGCAAGATACTTCTAAAGACTGTTATGAACGATTTTTAAAGCCATAATAGCTGTGAAAAGGAAAAAATACCACCAAAATATTTTTTTTGTTATGGAAGTCTAATCATCTGATATTATGAAAGAAGTATTTTCCACCCGTAACAGAAATGTGTATATGCGTATTTTCCCCCTTTTACAATGTATGTCAGTAGGTAATGTTTACAATTTCAAGTGCGAGTCGGAATTATCCGAGTTCTGAACGGTAAAATACGAAAATCAACGGAATTTATTTTCAAATCGTGTGCACGCGTTGAAATGACGTCAGAGAATATAAACAGTAATATTGCAAAATGTGACCTGTCTCGGTAAAAGGGATCTTCTGGTAATTGTTAAAGTACCAGTCCTTGTCAATCTATGAAGACTGCAAAGACTACCCAGGATCGGAACATTTTACTTTAAGTTAGTTTTCTGAATCAAGATTGTTCTTCCTATCTACCTGTAATATATTAAATATCCGATTTCAAAATTCGAATGAGGTTGGTGTCCGATGGATGTTATCTCAAAATTCAGTTTTCAACTAACTTCATAGAAGCACGCTTTTAGCGTGACGGGACACGTTAATACGGATGAGCACTGACTCTTTCCCAAACATAACCTTGTTTGAATGCCCTTACTAAAAAGAGTTCAAAAAGCATTCGTGCAATCTGAGGAAACGCTGATAACCAACATTTCCCCCTATTGCCTAGATATTTCACCAGGAGTATTTTACTAAACCCTATGTTTATATACTCATTTTGTCGTCTACAAAACATTCAATATTCCAATTTATGAATAGTTAAAATTATTGCCGCATGGGAAAGGGATAAGTACAACAATTTACTACAATTTGAGGTTAACCCTTTCCCATACAAAACCTGATTCGGACGCCCCTATTTGCTAAAGCTGAGGAACCACCGTGACAAAAGAAAGGAATGCTTATTATTAGCAGTTTCTCCTTTTGCCTTTATATTGTCTAAGCTATTTCTTAAATATTTCACATTTTCAATGCCATTTATTTTGCAGTTTGGATCCGATTTCAATTGGAAATGGAAACAGTTATTTTTTGTCGTTTTGGTAAAGGGTTTAACCTTATTCACAAGAAAGCACGCACTGAAATCCCGTGGAAATCGAATGTTTCAAATTTGTGAGCCGTCATGTTAAAAGGGACCGTATGGGAAGCGTGGAAAGTATCGACCTTGGTCAGTCTTATCTGACTGCGCATACTGACTAGGATCGGAACTTTTGATTCAAAGGTTATTTTCTGAATCTAGAATGGTTTATACATCTTACCATATTTACATTTTCCAGAAACAAAAAATGATTGACATCTGTTGAGTCTGGTTCATTTCGCGAAATTTGATTTTATAGACTTCCCATTAGGCCCTTTTCAGCGTGACGGGCAACATTCATGAAATAAGGGGAACTCATTTAAATTTGTGACGCACGTTTTCCTGTGCATCACATGATCAACCGACTGTATACGGATGTTCACGGCTGTGACAACCCGTTATGCTATATATAGACACGAATGTAAACATGTTTTGAGCGCCGTGGAAATGTTAGAATATCAACATTTATACGCTTGTTGTGGGTAAACCGCGCCTGGTTACTCGCTTGAAATACGGTCTTTCTGCATCTTTTTGTTCATACTTTAAAAAGGTAAACCTTTTTTGAGGCAAATAGACAGTTTTTTTCACAGCTATTATGGCTTTAAGAGTTGCTTGGTTGCTCTCAACTGATTAGTCTTGTTCTAGCAGTAAAATACATGTAATTTATAAACGTATGTATTATCAAAATATACAAAGCCACAAGTAGAAAATGCTTGTGATCAAGAGATTGAGACTAAATACAAAAATGCTGATAATCACCATTATCAACGTTTGTCTAACTATTTTATACGCAATAATTACACAATTATTATCGTAAGATGATTTTGTTATATTAATACCGGTAGTAACGTTTTCGTTTGCAGCAGTTTTCGAGTTGAACCAGCCTAAAAGTTAGCAGTTTGGTAGAAAGGGGCAAGTGAGTCAGCTGATAAACACGTGCATGCGCATAGCTAGGCGGAGGCCTAGAAGCACGGGCTTCAACATAATTTTTTCACTGCCCCTAGATGCCATCAAATCGCTCTTATTAATTAATCGATTTAGACTCTTCAAAATTCAAAAATATTGCAGACGACTTTTTCATGTGAATGAAATTTGACATCTCTGGATAGAAATCATTGTGGAAAAGGAAGAAAGTGCGGAGTAATGTCTTCCGTTTCCACACTATTTTCCAGAGCGTTCATCTTAATTGGTGTCAAAAAGCATCAAAGACACTCGACAAACACACTGGACTTCAACATCACAAAATTCTTGGCCACGCCCCTGGGGTCAGTGGGGTGTATAGTTACAGAATTTCGGTCTTTTTGTTTTTACCAGGTGCATCTGAAAATAGAAATAGGAGGCCTACATTAAGGAAGTATACCCCTTATGGAATTATCGCGATGTCAAACCTACGCAAGCCAAGGTTGACATCTACGACGTAACGTTGTTTCTGTATTCACCCTTTGCGTATTTAGTCTGATTTTCTTGGTGTCCTGGAAAGCGTTTCATTGGTTCCAGCGAAACCTCTCTGGAACCAATCAGATTCATCGATACATAATTTTTTATGTGTAAATATTTCAATGCAATGGGCGGGACAAGACATTGCATTTGCAACTCAAAAACGCGAAGCTGAGCGATTTTTCCTAAGAATTTCACCGCAATAGACAACAATTTTCTATTTTCATTCGACGAACAATAATACTTTCGACAACTCGACCAAAGACAGCAACTGTTGCCTAATCCGTATGACGTAAAACACAAAAGAGAGCACGCGTCAATGAAGTTATTGATAATGGACGAAATAACTTCAAAGTCGTTTAGAACGCGACATTCCAGTGGTTGCTACTCCATAACAATCAGCAGGACAACCGTTGGTGATGTTTCGCGATTTCAAGAAAATCCGACTAAATCCGCCAGGGGTGAATACAAACGTAGTTCGGTTCAACTTTGGCTAGCGAAGATGGAACTACTCGGACGATGTCGTAAATATTCGGCGGTGGAACGTACCGACGCCGAATGTTTACAACGTCGCCCGAATAGATTCGGATACGTTACGAATATCGCACAAAAGGGTCGACGTCGTGCGAATCTCGTTAGGGGTGGACTGCCTTAATACAACAATTTTGCAAACAGATAGAATGGGTCAATTTTGTATAAATCCATTCAAAGGCATTAACGCGCTCCATAACAAGACCTAGTATTGACGCCCTTGTTACATCCTAGGGTACCCGGGTGTATGAGCTAAGCTGCATACCCGGGGTATCCGAGGATTCCCTTGATAGAAAACGTTTGGGGGAAACATTGAGACTGACTATCAGCATTTTCTCATTTGCCTCAATGTGTACTAGTTCTGATAACAATATATTCGTATATGAAAGAATAAAAAAGAAACTTACAAATAAGCGGGAGAAATGCCAAAATCGCTATCGACGCCCGTTTCGCCATGTTCTTTTATAAGGTTTTGAATTATATAATGTTTGGTAGTAAATATTTATGGGTAACGTAAAGAATTTTTCACAAAAAGTAGCAGCCGGGTAGATTACAATACCACAAAATATGATCCTAGGTACCCTTAACCTCTTCCAAACAAAGCAGATTGCCGCTGTTCAATAAACTAGACAGACCTTGCGGTCTGGAAGCGCTCCGCAGGCCTGATTGTCCTGTTGAATGCAATTTCAAAAGTTCCATTTGGGTTAAAAATCATTTTTTTCTGTTATTTTCAATGTCATTTACTTTTCTTGCTTACGTTTGTTTTGACGTTTCCTATAGTGTTTATGACATGCCAAGAGCGTTCAGAAGTCGTGTAACTACCAAGGTACAGGACAACAGGTTGAGAACCAAAAATCTCAGAGAGCCTGTTTCGGCTAGCAACAAAAAGGCTGCTGCAACTGCTGGGAACAACGTTCGCCGTATACGTGCACAGACACGTAACAGATTACGTTAACATGGGTTCCGAACTCGACGTCCTAATGTGGGTCCCAATTTACTACCTACGCACACACGAGTCTGTCTCCAGTGGTGCAACGCCCAAAAGTGGTAATCTGACCACCTGAGCAAATATGGAACCTGCTAGACATGCGTTTAGGTCAACGCATGGTCCAACAACAGACCTTGCATCAAATGGGGCAAACATTAATTCAAGTGTGACAGAATATTCCTGTAAACGTTTGTCGACTTTAGTTACGTTCGATGTCACAGAAGATGCTGTGCTGTGTTCAATGCTACAGGAGGACATACGAGATACTGATCTTGGTTTCATTTTTGAAACACACCCCGGCATTACGTTTGTAACGTTATTTGAGTAACGTGATCGATTTAGACTTATTTGTTTTTTCCTGGTGATCTCATAATGCCCAGTGGTCAAAATGAAGTCAATATCAACGATTTCACATTTTCAATTATCAAACTATTGTAATTCAGAGTTCGTGTTGCGTTGGCTCTTTGAGTATATAAAATTGCTTCCTACGAGCCTGGGGTCAACTTAAAATCTAACGATAAATAATATGGAGACAACAATATCAACTTTGTCGTCTGAAGCAGCTTTCTAGCTCAATCATTTAATATAAGATTTAAGCTATTTTGAAGGGATAAAGGTTTGTAAGATACACCGAATTTTATGAAAGTTTGAATACAAGTAACTTTCGCGAATGAACCAATGGAAACGGCAGGTTATAATTAGGGAAATCCCCTTTTATGTTAGAAGTATTTAGACCTTGAGCCACCAATAACCCCTGCTCCCCCCCCCAGAGGGAATTTTGAAGGGTATGATTTTCTGAAAGCTTATAACAAATGCTACAAGATGAGCGTTGTTTGCACTTTGGCCGTTGGGGCTTTTGGCTGTAACCCTTATCTAAAACCCTTAACCCTTTCAAATTTTTCATTTAAATATACATACAATTATTTGGTCATATCTTGATTGAATTTTAATCTAAATATGTCAAAATGGTATCAAATGAAAGCTTATGACTTGCTCTTCGATTTGTAGTTATTTTATGCAAATTAGCTCATTTGCATATTCATGAATATTAATGATTTCCTTAAAATTGCTAGTTTTTTATGAAAATTTGGTTAATACTTTCCAAAACAAGGCATTTCTGTCCAGGGGGGAATTTGTAAACATGGTTTATCTTAAAGAACATTTCATTAGAAACATTTTGAGCCTTGTTTGCACTCTGGCAGTTGAGGCTTTTCGCCGTAACCCTTATCCAAACCCTTAACCCTATCAAATTGTTCATTTAAATTTTGAAAATGAATTTGGTCATATCTTGATTGAATATTGACACACAGGTGTCAGAATGGTATCAAATGAAAGCTTATGACTTGCTCTTTCATTTTCAGTTATGTTATGCAAATTAGCTCATTTGCATATTCATGAATATTAATGATTTTTCCTAAAAATGCGATTTTCGACAAATATGTGGTAAATACTTTCCAAAACAGAACATTTTTGTGCAGGGGAATTATGTAAACATAGTAAATCTTCAAGAAAATTATATAAGAAACATTTTGAGCAATGTTTGCACTTTGACCATTTGGGCTTTTTGCCAAATCCCTTATTTAAACCCTTAACCCTATAAAATTGTTCATTTATTTCAAAATGTTTTTGGTCATATCTTGGTTGAATATTGACCTACAGATGTTAGAATGGTATCAAATGAAAGCTTATGACTTGCTAAATAATGTGCTATAAATTTTATGCAAATTAGCTCATTTGCATATTTATGAATATTAATGACATTACTTAAAACTGTGACTTTTTTCCGAATATTTGGTAAACACTTTCAAAAACATTGTGTTTCTTCTCAGGGGGAATCATGTAAACATGGTTTAAAATAAAGAACAGTTTATAAGAAACATTTTGAGCAATATTTGCACTCTGGGGATGGGGGCTTTTGGCGGTGACCCTTATCTAAACCCTTAACCCCATCAAATTGTTCATTCAAATTTTCAAAACACTTTTGGTCATATCTTGATTAAGTATTGACCTACTGATATCAGAATGGTATCAAATTAAAGCTTATGGCTGGCTCTTCCATGTGCTTTTAGTTTTCATGCATATTAGTTCAGTTGTATTGCCATATATATTCATGATTTTCCTTAAAATTGTGATTTTTCAGCGAAAATGTGTTAAATACTATCAGAAACAACGTGTTTCTGTTCAGGGGCATTATGCAAACATAATTTATCTTAACCCTTTCCCAAACGACAAAATTTTGGGGTAATCAACTTCAAAAACTGCTACAAATGACAAAATGTAAGTTATTAAAGATATCATTTGTGTAAAATATGGCACAGAAAATATTGAGACAAAAGGAGAAACTGCTGGTTATCAGCAGTTTCTTCTTTTGTTTCAATATTTTCCCAAGCCTTTTCTTTTAGGGACGTCAAAACCAGGTCTTGTTTGGGAAAGGGTTAAAGAACATTACACTAATAACACTTTAAGCAATGTTCACACTGTGGCATTTGGGTCTTTTACCCAAACCCCTTATCTAAATCCTCAACCCTATCAAATTGTTCATTCAAATTTTCAAAACGTTTTTGGTCATATCTTGATTAAATATTGATCTACAAACGTCAAAATGGTATCAAATGAAAGCTAGTGAATTGCTTGTATATTTGCAATTACTTCATGTCGATTTGCTCATTTACATATTCATAAATACTATTGATTCTTAAATGTTTGGGACAAAAACACATTTATTGTGGAAAATCCATAAAATGTATTCCATTTGACAGTGCTATATGTTATATCGTCGGTGTAAATGCAAAACCTCGTATTTCGATTCCTGCGATTTTCAAAGTACAAACTTGTGTGCCCAGTTACAGAAAATTCTTGCAGGTTTTGAGATATTTTACTGATCAGTATTGATGACACATCATTTGTGAACAATATGTCCAAATTTCAAGTGAAACATTTCAGTTTGGGAAAAGTTATTGCACTTTGTTCCCTCCCCTTTGAAATTTTCCAAAAACGAGATACGAGGTTTTGCATTTACAACGACGATATAGTAATCCTGTTATGTTATGTACATAGTAACCCTGTTATGTTTAGTAATTGATCTATGTCGGTTTCCATCATGATAAACTTGCCCAACCCCCACAGTTTGAGTAATTCCAAGATTACCACCAAGTGCGATGTGAATCATTTTTGGTCAAATTGTTCTAGAACAGTGCAATAAGTAAGTGTCTTAATATGGAACTTCACATGCTGATCTAAACCTGGTAGTACAGTTGTAGCTTTTAAATATCAGGAAAATATTGAACTGAAGATATCTATGTCCATCTAATGCCATCCTGGAAAACATATGCCATATTGAAAGAGATTGTATGTGTATCGCAAGGGAACAATTTTCAATTTATTGTGAGGTGGTACTATGCTGAAAGCACATATAAGAAATATGTGTAGATAAGGAAGAATATGAATATACATTCAGCATGGGCTGTCGGTAGTATGGGTCAGTTCACATCTGTTCTGATCTGATACAGACAAATAAATGCATCGTAATAAATGCAATAACATTTTGATCACAACCAGTAATTGTCTGTACTCTAGCTACATAAATACATTGCGTACATCTCTTGATTTTATGCATCTGATACATAGGCTTTACATATGGCACCCCAAGCTTAAATTATCTGAATTGAAAATGCCTTAATAGAGCATAAAGAAATGGTAACACCAGTGTCCCTGATCTGTCAGCTACATATCAAATACCCTTAAGGCCAACAAATTGACTTGTCTATGAGGAAAACACAAGGAAGGGCTCTCCAGACGGAGAAAAACCATGCTGTTTTCTCCATGTGAATGGCAAAAATAAGGCCTTGATAATTGCTTAAGAATGTTATTTTGCTATATGTATATGCAATTTGTCTACATTCCAGGATCTCTGTTCAGCCATAAAACTTAATCAAAGCCCTGAAGGGCCTGAAAGTCGCTACAACAGAATTATTTGTAAAACAAGATTTGCTTTTCATGATCCTATCAGAGAATGCTTTGAAGTATTGAATGAAATGTATGTATGCCCCCACAAGGGTAAACCTTTAACAATTGAAGTAGTGCAATTGTAGTATTAATTTACATCAAGAATGAAAAGGGAAAATTGGCAATAACTCCACGAACATTATCAGCAGAGTTATATTTTTGTACAATACACTTCTACATAATGACACCGTCCACCTATGAAGTAGCACGAATCTACCTCGCATAATTTTTAGTAATGCTCTTGACAAACAATTAAATATGAAAATCAACAAAGGGCAAAACCCCAAAAATATGATTGACAGAGTATCAATTCTTACCTATGAAGTTTTATGCAATGTAAACAAGACCTAGATCTCCATTTTAAGTACGCAAAATATATCTTGTCAAAATGACGATAAAGTTTATAAACGATGACCGAACTCGTGATTAGATCACATTCTTTAGAAACAAATTGAAAAAAAAAAAACAATAATAAAATGAAAGACAAAACAAGTTATAGAATATTTACAGAGAAACACAGCTTTATTTTTCATCCATATCTATATATACAAATTCATAATACCATAGGCTACAGCAAATCCATAGATAATTATATCGTTAAAATGAATGCTACATATGAAAAGCAGTGGAAGCTAGATCTATTTTCAAAATGTTAGATTGGTCCAATTTGTAGGTAATTTTGGGGTGTTTAGTGATTGGGAGTAAAAACGTCGTAACTACAGATTTCTGTAAGGGGCCCATGCTACGTTTTTATGCTTCTGAACTATTCGGGAACTCATATTTGTACATGGAAAAACAATTTGCAATGCATAAAAACCTCAATCACGGCGAATATCCATCTTTCCTTTGCTATAGATCAATCCTTTACAAGCGTGTTTACAGATTCTATTTTTACTTCGAAACGAGACAAGGTCAAGGTGAACGAGACACATCCCCAGCAGTATTAACACACTGTACAACCGGCTGCGTCGATGACTGTGACCTTATTTGCGAGGGATGCGTGGAAAGGTTTATTTTGTAGAAGCAGTTAGCACTGAACATTTATACACGTATTTATCAACTATAGAATACCAAAGATCCTTTCGTTTATTCATAAAAGTAAATTAAGGTATAAAGTGCCTAATGAAAAACACCACTTTCTAGCCATACGAAATGTATCAAATTACACACACTTGTAAATGCACTTCACATAAGTTGATTCACCGTGCCGGATTTCAAGATTATGCTTCAAGAAGAAAATAATTTACAAATATCATTTTACTCTATATTCATATGCAAGGGAGGTAATTTTGAACATTTTTGTCAAATATTTCCATAAATATGCATTAATTCAAAATTCTAAACCGTACAAAATGCTTATGTTTGTATTTGGAATGGAAATGTAACACAGTTTAGGAATTAATGGCACTTTTCAAATTTTGCCGCTGGCTCTTTTGTGCTAATTAGGCCCTTCTTACCTTAATTTGACCTACCATGCACCTGACATCAGATGCCGAATCTGTCTTCGTTGACGACGCAGCCGGTTGTACGGTGTGTTGAATCTCGCTGAGCACAGATGACGTACCTCTGACGTAATTGCTTTTTGAAGGTTGGGCATGTGTAACCGTTACAAAACAAAAACCAAGGACAGTAAAATGCGGATCTGCACGTTATTCATTGACTTGGAGTTTTATACTTGATAAAGTTCAATGAGTGCTAACAATGGACCCCTTCAGGTTTGTAATTTCATACGTTTATATCTGGTTTGTAATTTTTGTGCCATTTGCATTTTCGACAGCCTAGCAGGTCCCCCTTTAATCTGTAGTTGTGATGTTTTGGCTGCATGTCCCGTAAATTGACTGGAATTGATACTAAACTAAATTCTGGGTAAGAACGATGTTTTAAATGAAATATTTACCCATTTTGTTCTATTCAGATTTCCCAATTTCAGAAGATGTCATAGAAATTCATTGAATAAAATAGATCTATACTTCATAACGCATTCCTCACTTAACTAAAACCCCTCAAAATCAAACTTGTCCTCCCTGTGTGAAAGTTAGATACTTTCCAAATACTGAATTTTACAGCTGGGGGCCATGGACCACAGGGCCCCCGATGGGTCTATGGAAACGCCCTGGCCAGGGGTCCATGGGGCCAGAGCCACCCGGGAGCTCTTGAGAAATAGCGTTTTCAAACCTTAGGAAGGCGTTCATGACACTATAAATTCTACCATCTTTTGATGCAAGTTTTCCAAATCATTTATCACTCAGTTTAAAATTATAACTCAAAATGCCCGTGACTTGCAAAGCTGCTTTTGTGTCGTCTATGATCGCCTACCGGTCGCGAGATTCAACCCTGCAAATCAACAAAAAGCCGTCTATGATCGCCTACCGGTCGCGAGATTCAACCCTGCAAATCAACAATTTCATTTCCGTAAATCCGGCGACGTAAAACCCTTTGTTTAAAGTAATCGTCGGATATGCACATCTTGCATATTTCGGGATCGTCAACATCACGGAACCAGCCGGGTAGTTAAGTCTCGTTTCTTTGATGTGGTCCCGTAGGTTTTCCCATTGATAAGCTGGCCAGGTGTGTAATAAAATGTTTTTTTTTCTGGTCTTCCAGGTATTGACTAAAATATTCATGAACCTGCAACACTACCCAGAAGAAGCTTTGAACTCGCCCTGGATTTTGTATTTTGGTCCTTGTCGAGTTGAAGGGCCTTGACGCGAATCCAGATCCTACTTACAACATAGCCACTTGCCCGTAACTCCAAAATCCAATCATTCAGATCATTTTCCTGTGGCTCATAGGGACTGATCTGAATAACCCTCCATTTCTAAGATTTTGGACAATCACAGATCTTTGTCTTGTTTTTTCGCCAGTCTCTCACTAGCTTTCCACTGATGCCGAAATCACTCTCAGCCGCACAGTTTTTCGAATTTTCGGCAAATTTGATCACACGATTTTTTAAGCTATTGTCATCGCCAAGTAATTGCAGATAAAAACAATATGCAGTTACGAGGTTTTCGAAGAAAAGTGACGACTGCTTGTTGTGTACAATTATGTCGTGTGTTAATTTAGGGCATATTGATTGCGAGATTACACGCTTGAAATGGCAGAACGAAGCATATCAAGCAAGACACCTTGTTAAAATGGAATTTATTATTATAAAAAGAATCAAGCAAATGAGTATTCCGTCGTTGTCGTATGTTTATTGTCGCCGAGTCATAAAGTCGATGTCTATTTCCCCCACATTCTGAATAGTTTTTTTCCTTGACTTATAGCCGAAGATATACAGTATTGAACATTACACTATCTAAGGGAAGTAACTCTTTCATGAAAACTGTCTAATTTAAACCTGGTTATTTCCCTTAGACCAATATACCTCAGAAAACGGAATTATTGCGCGCGATAAATTTTTCTCCGCTAAAAAAGTAGTTCTACATAAAACGTATAATTTCCTCGTTCAACAATGATTATTTGGCATGTCAGTTTAGAAATTGTAGAAAGTCGAATTTCAATATTAAATCAAAGTGTGGACAAGAAATCAGAGATCTACTTTGTCTCAAAACAGAAATACAGAAGAAGTTAAGAGGTCCGTCTTTGACCTTATTTGACCTGTCCAGAAAAACTCGTACGGCACCAATAAGTCGCAGCGCGAGCGCTAAGCGACTTAAAAAATAATTGGAATGATTAATTTTATATGTGTATTAGAATAAAGTCCCCCAGTTTGTATCATTCTATGACATATGATAAAATGTTTATGTTTAAAGTCCTATTTTGCGTCAATTTTGGATTCATGTAGCAGTTTTACAAATGATAACATTCTGTCAACTAAACTAGATATAAGCAAGAACACCAATACAATAAAAGAAATCAATTTAACTTATTTGCACTTAAAACAATAAAGATTAAAAAGATCAAATGAAACTAATTCATACATTGAAAATAAGATTTATAGGAACAAAATATAATGGGCTGCACACTTTAAAATTTCTGTTACTTCCAAACAAAACATCAAATAGATTTCAAACAAGGCTTAGATGTTGTTAAAAGAGTGAATGAACATGGATAGTAAATGGTTGAAAACTCACGAGAAAGAAACAATCGGACATTTTGGTACATATTTAAAATAAAAAAAACCGTTGCAAAACAATCAAAATTTTAGACAAATCATTAATATGCATGCTTATGCAAATGAGCTAATTTGCATAAAATATCTGCATATTAAAGAATAAGTCATCAACTTTCATTTGATACCATTCTTACATCAGTAGGTCAATATTCAATCAAGATATGACCAAGCATGTTTTGAAAATTTGAGTGAACAATTTTATAGGGTTAAGGGTTTGGATAAGGATTATGACCAAAGGCCCCAAGCGCCGGAGTGCAAACATTGCTCAAAATGTTTCTAATAAAATGTCCTTTAAGATAAACCATGTTTACATGATTCCCCCATAACAGAAACACAATGTTTTTGAAACTATTTCCCAAATATTAGCAATAAGGTCACATTTTTAAGTAAAATCATTAATATTCATGAATATGCAAATGAGCTAATTTGCATAAAATTTATAGCAAATTATTGAGCGAGTCACAACCTTTCATTTGATACCATTATAACATCTATAAGTCAATATTCAACCAAGATATGACCAAAAACTTTTTTAAATGATTGAACAATTTATAGGGTTAAGGGTTTAGATAAGGGTTTTGGCCAAGAGCCCCAACGGTCAAAGTGCAAACATCGCTTAAAATGTCTCTTGTATAATTTTCTTTAAGATTTGCTATGTTTACATAATTCCCCTGCACAAAAACGCCTCATTTTGGAAAGAATTTACCACATTTTTGTCGAAAATCGCAATTTTAGGAAAAATCATTAATATTCATGAATATGCAAATGAGCTAATTTGCATAACATAACTGAAAATGAAAGAGCAAGCCATAAGCTTTCATTTGATACCATTCTGACACCTTTGTGTAAATATTCAATCAAGATATGGCCAAATTCATTTTCAAAATTTAAATGAACAATTTGGTAGGGTTAAGGGTTTGGATAAGGGTTATGGTGAAAAGCCCCAACCACCAGAGTGCAAACAAGGCTCAAAATGTTTCTAATAAAATATACTTTAATATAAACTATGTTTACAAAATTCCCTTTGGACAGAAATGCCTTTTTTTTTATAAGTTATTTATCTAATTTTCGCCCCAAAATGCAAATTTTAAGGGAAATCATTAATATTCATGCATATGCAAATGAGCTAATTTGCATATAATAACAACAAAATGAAGAGCAAGTCATAAGCTTTCATTTGATACCACTTTGACATCTGTAGGTCAATATTTGATGAAAATATGACCAAATAAGTAATGTAATTTTTTATGAAAAAAATGATAGGGTTAAGGGTTTTAGATAAGGGTTACAGCCAAAAGCCCCAACGGTCAGAGTGCAAACAACGCTCAAAATGTTTCTTAGATAATGTACTTTAAGAAAAAACATGTCTACAAAATTCCCTCGGGGGGGGGGGGGGAGCAAACATGTTTCTAGCTCAGGGTCTAATTAATTTCATACTTGAAAACACTGGTGTAAATAATTCCCGTTTGTTTTAACATGACAACAGAGGGCAAATTTAAAAGGTAGAATATCCGTAGTGTTGCCATTTTGGGATTCATAAAACATCTGATTTTTTCCGAGTGACGTTGTTCAGTATCCTAACTTATTCGGGTGCGGTCATAAACATTCGGCGGTGGAAAGTTCCACCGCCGAATGTTTTCGACGTCGCCCGAATAATTCCGACGTCGCACGAATCTCATTAAGGTTTACTACCGTAAGAAATCTTGAGATAGCCGTAGTTCGACACACCCGATATGTTTAATTTCGACAGTAACCTTAGCATAACATTTGTTTACGTAGGCCTACCATTTACAGTTGATATGGCAGTCGTTGTGATCAATTCCTATCATGTCTCCACTTTATTATCGTAGTCCACCCGTAATGAGATTCACGCGTCGTTGGAACTATTCACACGATATCGATTTCATTCGTTACGTTCGTATCCGAACCTTTTCGGTAGTGACCGTAAACATTCGGCGGTGGAACGTTCCATCACCGACTGTACGACGTCACCCGAATTATTATCGTCGCGCGAATCTTATTGGGGCGGACTACCCTAAGATATTTTTTTTCGATTTCTTAAATCGATCAGAGAGGGACCATATTTTCTCTTCAGCATATGTAAACATTTTTTGCCTAATGTCGACTAAATTCATGAAAGCAAAACATTAGTTTAGCGTTGTCCATGCCTTTGTAGGCAACGCTAACTTGACGTTACATAATATTATATACTGAAACAAAAAAAAAAACGCAACTTCATTTTCAATTCATTCTTACGCAAAGACATCAAATCAGATTAAAACAAAACTTAATACATTTAAAGCAATAACATTTCACCTTGTAAAGTTCATAAAATCTTGTTGGTAGTTAATTTCATTAGTAAGAAAACATCCAGTTTAAACCGAGCGTCAACACAATACGACAAAAAATGGATGGAGGTCGAAAAAAAACAACAATCTGTTTCGTTCAATTTTGTCCGATATTTGAATGTTGTGAAGTACATACGAGTTATTAGCGGTCTCCGTTGCAGTCTTAAACCTATCCCGTAGTGGGGTTAACGTGATTATTCGGTCCTGCCTTGACGTCATATCTCTTGCACGTCTGCCTCGTCCTCAATCGGTTGTGATCCATTTGAGAGCCAACAACGTATACAGTAAAAAATGTGTCGAGTTTTTGTCCCATCAATGTCTTACGACAACGTTTTGAACCTTTTCCACCAACAACATCTGTACTACAGTTAGGCGCTGGTTTTGGCCTAGCCTTGCTATGCGAAGCGCAGTGAAGAGTGTGTGCACGCTTTGGAGTCTTCTTTGTCTATGTTCTAGCTTGTGTTTGATGAAAATTTGTTTTGATAGTAGTCATCTAGAAAACACGGCAGGGGATAATCAGTTTTTAACAATTTACCATGTATCACGTGATGAATGTACGACATCTGAAGGAAATGGCACTGTATTTAATATGCGTATGCATGCAGGTATATCAAAAATGTACTCAACAGCCATTAAAAACATATTTTGTCGAAAATATTGTGAAAAATTGGGATTGCGTATCTTTTTTGTCCTAGTATATAAGCTTTTTCTCCTTTTGACTGAATGTTTTCCCAAAATATTTCTAACAGAAACGTCAAAACCAGGAAAATACGAGACTTGCACAATGGCTTTAGTAAATAAAAAAATTTCAGTTGAAACTCGTATTGAACGTCTTTTTACTTAGAGATGTCCCGAGCTTGACTCAACGAATTGTTTTTGAGGTTAGATTTACTTGTAATCTAAACGTTTTGTTACTCATTTAGTTCGTTCATGGTCGGAAAATAGTAGTAGGGTAGTCACACTTTTTTTGCAAAAGTATTCCAGTCTTTACAAAATATATACCAGCTTACAGAGAATATTGAGAGAAACATAAAACTGGTTGAATTGTGAAAATCGGACATTGTGTTATGGAACAAGGCTTATTCAGATTTTTACAAAGGGGAGACAGTTCTGCCGAATTACGTTATTGTTTATTTTTCAAAGAACTTCAACAAATTATATATCATTTTCAAGGTCTGAATGAGAGGAACTCAAAACTGCTTAGGTTTTTAAAATCGGACATTTTATTAAATAGTTAAACCCCTTTGAAGTTTTACAAAGGATGAAATTATTCCACCAAACAATTTAGTTCTTCAATTTCTACCCAACAACAATTATATAAATATTTGTTACATTATCTCAACCCTTCCCCGAACAAGACATGATTTTCACGATCATATATGAAAAGATTTTGAAAACATTGAGACAAAAGAAGAACATGCCGATAACCAACATTTTCTCCCTTTGCGTAAATATTTCTGCGCTTCGTTGTGCGCATATCATTTTCGTGTCATTGCCTCCGATAAAAACAAGATTTTACGACACATAAAATAGGAATTTCAAACAACAACAAAAAAAATTCAAACTTTCAAGTGATCGATTATTAACATTATATCTCTGGTTCGTGAAGAAATATGCTTTCAAAATATTGACCAAAAAGAGCACCATACATTTGAACATGTCCATTTTGAAACCTCTAAATTCAATCTAATTTTTGGCTGCCTCACCCTTTCCCGAACAAGACCTGGTTAGACCTGGTTTTGACGTCCTGAACGGATTTTATTGACGGTGAAAAGATTGGGGAGAACGAATCTTATTTTCTTTTACACTCATTCTGTCGCCTGTTACAGCTTTCGAGTTGGATGACAATAAAGTTTTACTGTTTGGGAAAGAGTTAAATGGATGTTTAGGAAGCCCATGAGAAACGCCGATTTTGTAAATCCCTTTGGACTGAGCACGAAGTGCTCAAGATGAGCTATTGTGGTCACTCACCGTCCGTCCGTCCGTCTGTTCGCCCATAATTCCTTGAAACACCTCCTTCTCCTTAACCATTGGGCCGATTTTGACAAAACTTTACAGGAATGTTCCTTGGATGACCATATTCAAAGAATGTTCGCAATTTTTTGATTCGTCAAAAAATATGGGCGTGGCAGGGCAAGGCTTATCGAACTTTTAGAAATCATGACACCATTCTTAACAAATCAACCATTCGGCCAATTTAAACCAAACTTTGCAAGAATGTTCTTTGAGTCACTGTCGTCAACATTTATGAATAAATTTAGGATGAATGGAGTTTAGACAGAAATTATCGATAAATCATGGGGAATTGAAAAACACTTCCCGTTGTTAAAGCCTTTGTGCTTGAATGCGCTAAGCTAAAAGCACAAGATGTTTTATTATTTGAATAGATAGGATGTTGAAGAACACATATAGGCTTTTCTAGGCTTTTCTGCCGCATAGTTCTTGCCATTTGAAGCCGAGTAAAATTACCTATTTTGAATACCTAATCATCGACTCATAATTCATCGGTTCATCGTATTAACATACACGGATGAATATATCTATTTTCCCTCTTTAATTTGATATAAGATTTATAAAAATCCGTTAAGAAATGGCAGTGCCAAAGCAATTTTATCACACATACCCGCGCGTCCCTCTAAGGTAACGACCGAGTTCAAACAAAGAAACGCAGAGTTGACCCACTTTTTCAAATAGAGATTTAACACGAAAAGAAACTGTATAAGGTAAAAGTATTTTATCATAATAAAATATAACTATTTAGCTTTAAGTTTTTACACCTTTTGGCAATTTAATGTGTTATTTAGGCTGAAAATGCCGTTTGTAAATTACTCGTTTTTACATAGAATCAGATAGAGGCAGTATTTTTAAAACGAGACTGTGACCACGCTAATAGTAGCAGGCTCCCGAAGGAATCAATTCTTTATCGGGTATGCTCAAACCCCTGTGTTTGAATATTGGGGTTACTAATTAATAAGTTAAAATTGGATTATATCTAAATTGTCAGTGTAAAATAAAGAAAAGTCGGCCCCTTAGAACAACCCCCGATCCTACGGGCCTGTGTAGAAAAGGGAGAGAAATTTCTCGAAACGAGAAATTTCTCTACTTTTCTTACTATTATTCCAATGGCTATATTAATTCCAAAATGATTTGAACATTGTTTATTTCTATCGATGTGGACAATACCAGTGGCCGGTATTATTAGCGATCTTACGATCAATTCGGATGGGATCGTATGGGGAGTGTCGTCGCTTTTCAATGAAAATCTTGTAACTGCTTATTTAAAGCTGCAGTTACGAGGCTTTCGTTGAAAAGCAGATGTGTTGTATACGATCCTTGATTTACAATGCGGCTTAAGCAAAAATAAAGATAAATCTTGTGCAGAAAATAGAATGGTTTTACCTGATAAATCGTCGGTGTCGTTATAAAATCTCATAACTACAGCTTCAGCCAAACTTTAGTTGCTAGGTTTTAGAATTACACCGACGAAATAATATTGTTTGTCCGAAATTACGTCACGGTTCGCTTGATAAAATCGATTCTTATTCAATTTATCCGATGTCGAAATAACGTGAGTCAACTGGTCATTATTTTATCAAAAGTTTAGTCCGTAAATATTGACCTCAACCTGTCGAATATGCAATGAGAAAGTTAGATGCGGAATAATCATTCTCCGACACAAAATGACATGAGCAGCATGTGCAGAATACAAAGTCACAATGCTTATGGAAACTATCGACTCTGATTGACAATGTACGATTGCTACTAGCGAATATTGATTATTCCTTGTCAAACTTACTCATTGCATATTCGTCCGGTTAATGTCAAAAATTTACAGACTATACCTGTTTTTTATTCATGGTTTAGCCTTTTTTTTAAACAATGAATCATAAACAAACACATAGTAACAAAATATTTATTTGCAGGTTTGTATGCCAAAATCAGTTTAGATAACATATACTAGTAAGTGACGAACAATTACATGATGCGTACATATATATCCTATATTTCAACGATTTTTTCACAACAAACCTGATTTTAAAACCTTCCCAAACATTGAAATTTTAATATTTGGGAAAGAGTTAAAATCATGATGATTGGCAGTTAATGTATTTTATCAACAAAAGTGCCATGGTCACAATATACGCCGCCACTTAAAAACTTGAGACAAAAAAATGACATTGACAAGGATTTATAAATATTCACTCAAAAACCTGTAAAAAGTTGTGTTCACAAAAAGGTTTTTATAAATATCCAGTCAAAAACCTGGAAAGAATTGCGTTCACGAGGCTGAAATATCATTAAGCCCCAGAGACTAAGATTGAAGGGGGCATAACTCAGGCAAAATCAATGAACCATAAAATCCTTTCTTCATGCACATCTACCAATTAAGGTAATAATATCCACCAAGTTTCATTAGTATCCAATCAGAATCTTAGGAGGATTTGCCTTGACAAGGCTGAAATTTCAATCAGCCTAAGAGACTAAGTTTTTAGGGGGCATAACTCTGGAAACAAGAGCTGTCTGAAGACAGCGCGCTCGACTTTCTAAGTTGCTTAGTATAAAGGGGGCATAACTCCAAATATAGTAGAGCCAGGGTCATGGGCCCTGGTAGTAAGGTAAAGGGTGTGATGGTGAATAAGTATTCCAAGTTTGGGTTGAATCCCTTTGATAGTATGGAAGTTATTGATGTTTGAAAAAACTTTAACCTTTGTTGCAACGCCGATGCCAACACAAACGCCGACGCCCGAAAAGTCGAGCTAAAAATCAATGAACCATAAAATCCTTCCTTCATGCACATCTACCAATTGAGGTAATAACATTGACCAAGTTTCATTAAGATCTAGCCAGAAACTTAGGAGGAGTTGCGTTGACAAGGCTGCAATTTCAATAAGCCCCAGAGACTAAGTTTTAAGGGGCATTACTCTCGCAGAAATCAAAATCCTTCCTTCATGCACATCTACCAATTGAGGTGATACCATTGACCAAGTTTCATTAAGATCCAGCCAGAAACTTAGGAGAAGTTGCGTTGACAAGGCTGCAATTTCAATAAGCCCCAGAGACTAAGTTTTAAGGGGCATAACTCAGGCAAAAATCAACGAACCATAAAATCCTTCCTTCATGCACATCTACCAATTGAGGTGATAACATTGACCAAGTTTCAAGAAGATCCAGCCAGAAATTTAGGAGGAGTTGTGTTTACAAGTGGACGGACGTACGGACGGATGGACAGACGGAGAAGATGACGCCAATATACGTCCGCCTCCGGCGGCGTATAAAAACTGGATATATCAACCAAATTCAACTAGCACCAAGAAAATAAGATGTATTTGTGAAACAACAATACCCCCTCCTCCGCTCGAAATGACCAGCGTTAACTTTTCAGACAGACAGAGAAACTAGAGTAAAACAATATTCTCCCAGCTTTCAATACAGGGACATAAAAATGTCTTTTCATGTTCTTTTAATAAATCAGTTCGCATAGGGAATTTTTTAGAATAGTCTAAATTGAAATCTGTGACAGTCAGCAAAAAATTATGGTCTAAAATATCAGTTTATAACATTTAAACAAGAGGACCATGATGGTCCTATATCGCTCACCTGAACCTAAATGATATGAGCAACACTTTTGTTCAATTCAATTAATATTTATTACTTTAAGACTGAAAAAGAACTTATGGTCAATACGGTTGTGAAAATCTAACTCATCCGAGATCTAAATTATGGTGCCAAACATTGTACAGGGCTCCAGATAAGAGGGGGTGGTGACTTTTCAAACTGCAATAATGATGTCAGTGATCATCAAACCCTATGTTGTAGGTACTCATTTGTATCGTCTCGTCGAGACGATTCAAATGTGTACCCACAACATAGGACTTGAATTCGAAAAAACAATGTTAGTATGTCTTCACCTCCACTTATCTGTAGCCCTGATTGTATCCAAGTTTTGTCTTGATTGATAAATTATTGTAGATTCTAGAGTATAAACAAGGTCGAAAACAGCCGAAAACAACAATTTTGTCATATTCAAGGGCACAAAACGCTCGACTTTCTGATCAGATCAGACTGAAAATCAAACTCATATGATATCTTATGGTTCCCAACATTGTGTCCAAGTTTTGTATAGATTGATCAATAATTGTAGATTCTAGAATGTAAACAAGGTCGAAACCAGCCGAAAATGGCAATTTTGTCAAATTCAAGGGCACATAACTCTCAACATTCTCATCAGATCAGACTGTGAATCAAACTCATCCAAGATCTTATAGTCCCCAACATTGTGTTCAAGTTTTGTCTTGATTGATATATAATTGTAGATTCTAGGGTATAAACAAGGTCGAAAACAGCCAAAAACAGCAATTTTATCAAATTCAAGGGCCTATTACTCTTGACTTTCTACTCAGATCAAACTGAAAATCGAAGTTACCTGAGATCTTACAGTCTCCAACATTGTGTCCAAGATTTGTCTTGATTGTTCAATAATTGTAGATTCTAGTGTGTAAACAAAGTCGAAAACAGTAAAAAACAGCAATTTTGTCAAATTCCAGGGCACATAACTCTTGACTTTCTGATTAGATCAGACTGAAAATCAAACTAATCCCAGATCTTATGGTCCAAAACATTGTGTCCAAGTTTTGTCCTAATTGAATAATAATTGTAGATTCTAGAGTGTAAAAAAGGTTGAAAACAGCCGAAAATGTCAATTTTGTCAAATTCAAGGGCACGTAACTCTTGACTTTCAGATCAGATCAGACTGAAAATCAAACTCATCTGAGATCTTATAGTCCCCAACATTGTGTCCAAGTTTTGTCTTGATTGACCCTTTCCCACACATTGGCGCTTTTGGATGCCCCACAAAATAAAGGCTTTGGAAAACATTGCGACAAGCAATTTCTTCACTACCCACGTTTTCTACCAAGAAAGACCAAAAAATGTTAAATTTTGTTCAATGGAACTTGTCGTCTGCAACACCTATGATTTTGGACTAGGCTAAAGTTTTGTTGTTTGGTAATGGGAGTGTAAATCTATTTATATCCTCTATCAAACTAGATAACTCTACTTATACTGAAGAAAAGTAGTGTCAGAGTTCCTTCCCTTAGATTAACTCTTTTGAATACAGCAAAAAAGTGGCAATTTTGCCCAATTCAAGGGCACATAACTCTCATCTTTCAGGTCAGATCAGACTAAAAATTGACCTCATCCAAGATCTTATGGTCTCCAACATTATGTATAAGTTTTGTCTTGATTGATCAATAATTGTAGATGCTAGAGTGTAAACAAACTTAAAAACAGCATTTTTTGACATTCAAGGGCAGATAACTCCGCACTTTCTGGTCCGATCAGGCCCATAATCGAACTTGTCTGAGAACTTATGATCGTACTTGTTTTGGCCAAGTTTGATCAAGATTGAGTAACTTTTGTGGATGCTAGAGTGTAAACACTCCAAATGTTGACGGACGGACGCCGGACAAAAAGTGACAACAATAACTCACCTGGAGCACTTCGTGCTCAGGTGAGCTAAAAACAAAGACATTTGAGAAAATACTGGTAAGCAGCATTTTCTTATTCTTAAATCTTTGCCATAACGTATCGCACTGGAGACGTGAGAAGCTTTCAACAAATTTCAATTTCATTAAACCTTTCTCTAACGAGCAAAATTCTAGAATGGTCCTTTATGAAAGCTGCTGTAGACAAACAAAAGACATATGTTAATTAAAACTGAATTTGCGTTGAATATAACACATACAATATCTAGACAAAAAAAGAAAATGCTGGTTATCAACAATTTCTTCCTTTGCCTCAATATTTTCCCAAGCTCTCTCCATAAGAGACTTCAAAAGCAGGCCATATTTGAGAAAGGTTTAAGTCTGAAAGAATTGTCCTCATATTATGAATTAACCTTTTCCCAAACAAAACCTGATTTCGACATGTAAAATCGACATGGCTTGGGAAAACATTGAGACAAAAGAAGAAAATGCTGATCATCAGCATTTTCTTCTTTTGTCTCAATATTTTCTGCTCAGTATGAACACAAATTCTTTCTTCATCATAGTCTATTTTGTTGTCTGCAGCAGCTTTCAAATTCGAACAGTCCAAAATTTTGTCATCCGGGAGAGGGTTACATAGTATTCAACAAGCTCACAAGAAATGCATTCCGAGCAACATATAAGAAGGGGTAAGGGCATCCCTAATTTTTTTCAAACCCAAAATCTATGTTGTGAGATGATTCCAATGATAACCCACAAAATAGGATTTAATAAACAATAAATGAAATACTTTATTTTGAAAGTCCAATATCCATATTATCTGTAGGTCTGCATGTGTTAACCCATTGCCACACAGTGACTCTTTTTGACTCCCCACAAGATAATGGCTTTGGAAAACATTGTGGAAAATGAAGAAATTGCTTGTGACAAGCAATTTCTTCATTTACCACAATATTTTCTACACAAAAAGACCAAAAAATGTGAAATTCCATTCAGTTTTAACTGTCGTCTGCAACATCTTTGAATTTGAAGGAGTCTAAAATTTTGTTGTTTGGTAATGGGTTAAATGGTAAACCACTTCCCATACAAGATCTGCTTTTGATGTATTTGATAAAATAGGCTTGAGAAAACGTTGAGACAAAAGAAGGAAATGCTGATAATCAGCATTTTCTCCATTGGCCTCAAAATTTTCTTTGCTATTGTATAAATCATATCTTAATCAATATACATCATTTCATCTGTTGCAGCTGTAAACAAGAGTTGTCCCCGGACAACGTAGCTTGCCTATATGAGAGCTGGTCACAAAAACAAATGAGCCCAAGATCAAAGTCATTGGGTCAAAGGTCATGGTCTCAAGGTCAAGGCATGAAGTATCCATGTGTGATTTAGCTAGGCTCTATCTATAATAGTGAATGAGATATAGGCCAGGTTAAAGTTTTTTTTAAAAGTAGGTCAAACTCCAAGGTCAAGGTCACTAGGTCAAAGGTCAAGGTCCAAAATGAAAGGTCTTGGTAAGAAGTATCCATCTGTGAAAAATAAAGGCTGTATCTCTAATAGTGCCTAAGTAAGATAAAGACCAGGTTAAAGTTTTTGAAGACGCAATGCCGACGCTGACGCCGACACTAGGGCTGTGACATTAGCTCCCCGGACATAAAGTCCTGGCTCTCTAAAAAGCAATGACTTTTGTGCTAAAATAAGACTGAGTTTACTGTTATGTTTTGATAAATCGCAAGTTGTTATAAAATTTCTTAACCACGGCTTGAATCATGCTGTAGTTACGATATTTTACAGCAACACCTACAAAATACTACTGTTTGTCTGAAATTATAACACGGTTCCCTGGATAAAATCATTCCCTGTTGGTCCACTGTGATTTTTCGCAATGATTAATTATTAATATTACAGTTTATAACTCTTCTACAAGCATCTTCTTCTTAGGTTTCACATGGCCACCCCATTTCTGTTCTAATTCACTTTTTGTCTGATTAAAAAGATCAAGATCACCTTTTAATATAGAATATTCAATGTTTAACTCTGGAAGAACACTTTCAACACTTAAACCATAGCTCTGAGCCCAACTGAGCATGAATTCACATTTCTTTTTGCACTGAAATAACTGCTTTTTATCTAGAACACTTTTCTGTCCTTTGTCTGTTGATATTTGCTTTGTACCAGATTTTGGCACAGATCTATGAGCCTTTTTGAATAATTCATAAATGTCTGACAGAGCACTAAGAATATACTTTAAAGGTTGGTCTTTATGCAGACATGATAGAATTGCTTGTAGGTCCACTAAGATATTCACATTTTGCTCTATTGTAGAGTCAAACCCGTAATCTTTCACTTGTAATTTACCGAAACATGACTGTATTGCCTCATGAACGCTTTCAAAGTTCTGACCTTGACCTAAAGATGTTGAAATATTTAAAAGGTCAGTCGCACTTTCAGTTGCCATGGAAACATGATCTCCATTGTGAAGTCTACACACATATGCATAACCATACAAAATATTTATCAAATTATATCTTATATCAGAGGATGGCTTCTTCTTCACAATGTCCGAAATATTTAAAATATTTTGTTTAATATTTGGAATTCTACTTTCAGTTTCATCTTGATTCATCTCCATGACAACAGGCACATTTTCTTCCCACCATGGAGTCCAAACTTCCACAAGATTACCAAGTCGACCATCTGTGATCATGTGATGAAATTCCTTTTTTTCCTGTAAAGAAAATGAATAAGTCGGCATAAATGAGGATCCCTTTGAACCAAGACTCTTAGGGATGAATAATGAATAATGAGATAAATTGTAACGCTGTCGAATCTTCAATTGAATTAACCAATAAACATTGGAAATGGATGAAATAATGCTAATAGTTAAAAACTAAAGGTTTTGAAAACTAAAGGGAAATAACTCCAAATCAAACAGACTTCAAGTGGTTTATAATTTGTGTCCCTTGTTCAACTTCTCTTACATAATTGTTGTTGTTTTTTTCTTCTGTACAAAATAATTCTCTTCAATAAGTAGCTTTTTTGACATCTGAAAACTTTGACAGAGGAAAGCCTTGTATACCAACATTTTGTTTCATACTTACATGCAGTACTTAACCCTTTCCCAAACGACAAAATTTTAGGGTAATCCACATCAAAAACTACCACAAATGACAAAATGGACATTATAAGAGATAGAATTTGTTTAAAATATGACATAGAAAATATTGAGACAAAAGGAGAAACTGCTGGTTATCAGCAGTTTCTTCTTTGTTTCAATGTTTTCCCAAGCCTTTTCTGTTAGGGACATCAAAACCAGGTCTTGTTTGGGAAAGGGTTAACAATATTAAAATCATAGCAACAGATAAGAGGGATTGAAGGCATTCAAGAGTATTTATTTCAAATCCAAAACTTATGTTGTGGGTACTCATTTGAATCATCTCGAAAAATCCAATGAGTACCCAAACGATAGGGTTTGTTGAATGGTGAACAATAACTGCAATTAAACATTTTGAAAATGTATTCATCTCTTATTTGTAGCTCTAAATAGATAAAAAGAATATCACATTACTACATGTTACAATACATATTAACCTGTTCTGTCAATCTATCCCAAACTTGGTTTGTGTCTCTCTCAAGGTCAAGGTCTTCTAACCTCTCTTCAAGGTCATCGACATCCTCAAGGACACAAGGGTCAAGGTCATTCTCTGCCCTTGACAACATCTCCATGACCTTTCTCTTCTCCTCAGGGTCAACATCACAATCTTTTAAACCTGTAAACAAGGGATTTAAAATAAGAACTAACCATATTCCAAAATGCAATACATAATTTTAGGGTGATCCACTTCAAAAACTGCCACAAATGACAAAATGGAAGATTGGATTTGAGTAAAATATGGCATAGAAAATATTGAGACAAAAGGAGAAACTGCTGGTTATCAGCAGTTTCTTCTTTTGTTTCAATATTTTCCCAAGCCTTGTCTATTAGGGACGTCAAAACCAGGTCTTGTTTGGGAAAGGGTTAACCATATTCCAAACGGCATAATTTTGGACAGGTCCAATTTCAAAGCTATTACAGTACAGCTTGCATGCTTTTTGCCTATTTTCACACATCACCGCAATTCGATTTCAAGTGGATTCGGATGGAAAAACCTGAGTGCTACGATGAGTGTTTTGCTACACAATCATGCGGAATGACTGCCATTTAACACCGAGATTTTCCACTCGACCACAGCATTTCGCTGTGATGCACGGAATTTGAGGGTGGAAACATGGGGTGGCTGTGATGGATAATCACCTCAATTTTCCACTCCAAATTCTTTTGTCAGCAGTGGGCGAGTGTTTTAGGCAAAACAAAGCAAGCTGTACTGCACATTAAGATAGATGTTGATAAAGAAAGTTTTGTTTTTTTTGTAAAATACAGCCAAGAAGACAAAATGCTGGTAATTTCTTCTTTTGTCCAAATGTTAAACATTCAGTTTACCTATTCATTTTCTATTAGGAATGTCTGATTTATACAGGTCAGAGCACAGTATGGCATGTTAAATCTTGGACAAGTGTGCTTTGCAGCAAAGGAAATATTGAGGAAAAAAGAGACACATGAACATCTAAGCCTCTCCTATAACCCGTTGTGCGTCTTTGTAAATCGTGCGTCTTTGTAAACTGTACGTTTTAAAACTCTGCAAAACCGCACGATTTATAAAGACACACGACAGGTTGTAAGAGCGCCTCAAAATAGTGTCCGGCCAATTCTTTGCTGCGTGCAGTCTGCGTCGTGGTTGCGTCCAACAAAATCGTACGTAAAATGCATGTGCGTGCATCGCACAACTAAACATACGTTTTAGACACAGACCGCACGCAAGAGCATGTACGGCCAGTTGTAAGAGAGGCTTTACCTTCCATGAAGCAATCTTTATAGAACATCTCTGAACAGTCTCTGTGTTTGTCTGACTTGTAACAGGTCAGAGCGCAGTATGGCATGTTACATCTTGGACAGGTGTATTTTGACTTCTCTTTCAAACACAGTCCACACACTTTATCTACAGGACCCGGGTCTTTTATGTCGTCTTCACAGGTAGTCTTGATGGTATTGGGTGCATTTGACATCTTTGTGTAACATTAACCTTGGGGCTCTATATTTCTGGTTGGTCCAAACTGACAAGAAATATATCTGCAAGTGAGAAAATAAATACATCTTAAAGCAAAAATGATTATTTGACAAGATTATGTTGGTACAACCTACAGCGAGGAATTTGACGTCAAGGTCGGTGTTCATCAGGGGTCCGTGTTAAGTCCACTTTTATTCATAATTGTCCTAGAAGCTCTGTCAATACACTTCCGCACCAGCTGCCCATGGGAGGTACTCTATGCAGACGACCTTGCCATTGTCGATACTTCCCTGAAAGCACTCATTAAGAGAATCAAAGACTGGAAGACAGGTATGGAAGAGAAAGGCCTCAGGGTGAATATGAATAAGACCAAGGTGATGATCTCCAGCCCAAGCCAAATACCTGAGAAGAAGACAGGAAAGTATCCATGCGCCATATGTCTAAGTGGAACCGGCCAAAACTCAATCCACTGTAACAGCTGCTCCCACTGGGTCCACAAGAAATGTAGCGGGATAAAAGGGCCATTGAAACCAGATCCGAACTTCAAATGTGGGAGATGCCTTGGTACACTCGCTCCAAAAGACTACAACATCCTAACCGAAGTAACTATCGGACAGTACACACTTGAAGTACTACCAAACTTCTGCTACTTAGGCGACACACTATCAGCAGATGGTGGCTGTGAGCTAGCGGCAACTACAAGATGCAAGTCTGCCTGGAAAAAATTCAGGGAACTCCTACCAATCTTAACCAGCAGGAACCTTCCAATTTCTACCAGAGGCCGTCTATACTCTAGCTACATACGACCCGTACTGCTCTACAGGTCTGAGACATGGGCAGTGACATCCAGCACCCTGAAAAAGCTGATACGCAATGACAAGGCCATGATACGGTGGATGTGTGGTACAAAGCCCGAAGACAAAGTGACACTGGAGACCTTAATATCCCAGCTTCGCATCAAAGACCTGTCAATGATCCTCAGGGCAAACAGACTGAGATGGTTTGGCCACGTGGAACGGAACAACGGATGGGTATCGAATGTTCGATCCATGAATGTACAAGAACGCAGAGGACGCGGTAGACCAAAACTAACATGGGAAGAGCTGGTGAATAGGGACCGCGAGGCAGTAGGAATGACAAACATCGACCCCTCCAATTGCCTGATGTGGAGAGGGAGACTCCGATCTCGACTTGGCAGCCAGGCCCCACCCTCTGTAGAGGACTAATTGATGGCCTGGATAATCAAAACAGGATAGTGAGTGTGAGTGAGTGATTAGCTGCGATATCAAAGCCACAAACTTGATGACTGGTATTGGTTTGATTAAAATCCAACCATAAAAAGGTATCGCTTACACAGGGGTTTGGAAATATGGAATTTTTTCAATTGTCCTCGGACGAGTTGAACTCAAAATTTCTACTTGTCCGAAGGCAAAGTTTACTTGTCCAGAAAAAAAACACATCTAGACAGGAAAATAATATTTAAACTTTATTTTAACTCTATTTTCAGTTAACATATAAAACTAAATGAACACAATTCAAACACATGTTTACCTTTTAAAATTAAAATGTGATTTGATTGAAATGGATTTTTTTCAGACGGATCGTGAGCAAAATAACACTGAAACTTCGTTTTTATCACATTTTGATCCCCTTGATATGCACTTGCCCAAGGACAAGCTCACTTTAAAAAAGCCCTTGCCCGTCCACCACAAAACCCAGGTCGGGTAAGTCGGGCATGTGAATTCCACACCCCTGGCTTACAATATCGCAACTAGACAAGATGGATGGTATTGAGGCATTGTAGTGACTTTGGGTAGAATCATGACCATATGCCAGGCTAGCTCAGTGGTTAGAGCGTCCAACTAGTAATCCGAGGGTCGTGAGTTTGAGAGCAATTTTTCTCCTCATATTTACTTTGATGGTTCTAGGGATCCTGGAATTGGAAGACTCCCAAGAAATTATGAGGGGGAGGAGTGTAGTGACCTTGGGTACTAGGACCGTTTTCCCGGTTATGATGAGTGGTTTGAGCTAATAACTAATAATCTGGGGGTAATGAGTTCGAGTCCCACATTGGGGACTCTGTTTCTCCTCATTTTTTCTTTAAATAGCGTAAAGAATAAATGCTTATAGGCCCACAGGCGTCCGTAATTTGAGCCTTGGCACCATCTAAACTATTCTTTATCACAAGGCATTTTTCTACGTTCAATCTGATCGTCACCCCTCTCTCACAAAATACGGTGGAACTTTTTCAAATTAACAGATAATCTTCCAATCTTTCGTTTACCGAGAGCAAACATATTTTTCTTCAAAGAAAATGCAATTGCTTGGGGGTTGGTAACGAAGTCTGACTGCTACAATGGCTCAAAGTTTAAATTTCCATCGAGGTTTTGCTTCATGGACACTCTAAAGTTCAGTCGATTTCAAGATATGAACACGCTTGAGATCAAACAGAACCACATTCTAACTGCGTGAACACCTAAAGCAAGTTTAAATCAAACACTGACCTGTCACAGTCGTCTTCTACAAATGCAAACAACTGAGAATTCGGTGATTTTGAGGTTTGTTGTCAAATTTTCAAAAGGAAACTGCCAATCTGGGTCAGATGTAACGATGGGTAATTTCGTTGGATAATCAATGTCACGTTTTTGGTGACGTAATTAGTGGCGAATGATTTTATTGGCCGAGTATCATTTTGACAGTCTCGCGCGAGATTTGTACTCGATTTCTAAAGCTATTTTTAAACAGTTTCATGATGTAAGAGCGGGAACCAGAGGGTATTTAAACATTTAGCTTACGGAGACAAAGGGAAGTTAGAAAAGTTTGCTCATGTTATTTTTTCAGCAGTAAAGAGAAGATTTTAAGAATGTAGATTATTTAAAACACATTTAGTCAAGCTAGTGGCGCTAGCGATAGTAGTGGTGCTTCGATTTTGGGGGGAACGTACCAACAAGTTAACAGAAACGAGTCAACCAATGAAATTATTCGTCGCCAATTACGTCATCTTTTCAAGATGTCTACTTTCATGTCAATACTCTAGCTGAACGGAAAAATCGTGAAATGTTTGATTCTAAGCCATTAGAGAAGATGAATGTGGCAGGTTAGTGTTATATTTAGACTTGCTTTTGGTGTCCATGTAGACTAGTTTAAAGGGCGCTCTGTCCGATCTCAAGCGTGTTCATATCTTGAAATCGACTGAACTTTATAGTGTCCACTAAGCAAAACCTCGATGGAAATTTAAACTTTGAGCCATTGTAGCAGTCAGACTTCGTCACTAGGGCTGCTGCGAGTATCCGAGTACTCGGATATTCACGAATCTGATCAAAGATTCCAGTACGATTAATCGTCACCCAAGAGATCGCTGGATCGCGATCTTTTATAATAAAGTAAACAAACATGTTTAATACTTAAAACATAACAAAAAAGATCAACAATAAGGCGTTTTATTTTAATTTACCCGAACTTTAACTGCCAAATGGCTAATAAATGGAAGTAAACAAATGATGTAAGGCAGACATTGCGAAAGCTCAAAAAAACTGTCAGACATTCGGTCTGACAGGCTTGAAAAATCTGTCAGACCGAAAACAAATCTGTCAGACCGAAAAAAACAAGGAAAAATAACATGTAACCACCTTTTTTGTTAATTTATCTTTTTCTATGAAAACTCGTGATGTAAATCATTCCCATAGAAGACACCTAAAAGAAGAAAATGCTGATCATCAGCATTTTCTCATTTAGAAACAATAACTTATGTTATACATAATGCACAATTCTCTAATTTTGACGTTTGGGAAGTTTTGAAGTTATGATGACACATTCTCGTTGTGAGGCAATAGGGCATTATCGAATTTTGTTACATTTTCATTTGTGGTTATTATTCCTAATTTCATGTTTTGAAGATGAACCGAATGAAGCCTTATTTACTTTAATGTCCTCTTTTATCCTTTGATTTTGTTAAACAGTTGTTGTTATGTTTTTATGCTGTGATTATCATGTCATGTAAATGACCCTTGATTGGAAAATAAAACATATTCTATTCTATTCTATTCTATTCTGAAGATATAAAAACATGACTGACACTCTAATCATTCACGCCCATAGTCCATAAGCCTTTCAAAATTAGACAATTCACTTTGCACCCTCGAAATATTTAAGGGACGCCATTATACTACGACAGTAAAAGTAATATGTATTCCGATTGGCTAATCAATACCTGTTTCAGCCAACCACAATCCGGTTTATAAATCAAGGGAAATAATCGGCAAAACCACGATATAATAGTGCCGTCCCTTCCTACTTTGTTGTTTATCAATTTTCTCGCAAACAGAATGACAAATATTTTGGTTATAAGCTTCCATAATTATGCAAACGCGAGGTATTGAAAAAAAGCAAAATGGTCAAAATATGTCGGACATACGGACCGACGGTATCGAATTTTCAATCGGACCGAAGTCAAAACTATCGGACAATGTCCGCGGTCCGACGTCTTTCGCAATGTCTGGTAAGGTAGAGCTAGTTTCCAATTATGAATACGAATGTAACTGATAGTGGAACATTCTTCGTGTCATGACTTTCTAAGTTTCTAATACACATTTTTTTACAGTTCTATATATTTCTAATACCACATTACGATTATCAAAATAAAAAAGTCTAAGATACAGGTACATCATTACATTTTTCATGCCGAAATCAAAGGAAACGCTGCCAACATTTGTCATTTGATGACGTAGTCGATAGAAATTGTATTGAAAATACTCTCCTAACAGCAGAAAATTCCAGTCTCAACATAATCACGTGACTTTTTCAAGCGGGTGCACTCAGGCAGGTCATCCAAATATGGCTATGTTTACTACGGTTTGTTGACAAAAAATGTGTGTGATATTCTATTAAGCGGGGGAAAAAAGGATGACGTAATGAAAGCATTGTCGATTTGATATCGCTGTTTTACAACCAAAACTTCGTAAGTGCAGCTTAAAACAACCTGCAGTTACGGGGATTTTGTTGACACGGTTTTAACGCCGATGCGCCCCCTCTTTCCGCCACATGATTGCACAAAGGAATTTGTGACTGGCGTGTCTACTAGACCGTTTATCAATCATGGTTATCGATTTTCATGTTAAACAATAAGTAAGTTTTTACACCCTTGTTTATTGGTGATTGGTTTACGGCAAAAAGTTGGAGTCAAGCCTTTGAGTCACATTCGATTTTTTTTTCTAAATTGTCGCCAATGGCTCAAGTGGCGATCGCCAGCGCTAGCCCTGCAGATGAAAACCCATAAGGAGAAACGAAGAAAATGTGAATAACTGACACTTAATTTGTCTTCTGCAACAAGATTTCTGACCACTTTTGCAACTGTAGAGAATCGTGGATCGATTTGTGAATCGTTGCTCATGAATCGTGGATCGGATCGGATCGCCACTTACCCAACGATCGACAGCCCTATTCGTCACCCACCCCCAAACAATTGCATTTTCTTTGAAGAATATGTTGGCTCTCGGTTATCTAAAGATTGGACAGATTATCTGTTAATTTGAAAAAGTTCCACCGTATTTTGTGAGAGAGGGGTGACGATCTGTTTGAACGTAGAAAAATGCCTTGTGATAAAGAATAGTCTAGATGGTGCCAAGGCTCAAATTACGGACGCCTGTGTATAGGCCTACACCCTCTATTAGAAACATAGAAGGGTATCTCTATTTTTTTTTGGGGGGGGGGGGGGGGTACATGATGTTATGGGAAAAGTAGGCCTACATTTGGGATTTTTTGGAAACCCAGATTTTTGATGATTTAGAGTGAAAACAAACGAATCGATCGATGAATAAACGTAAAAGTTGGTAATACATTACATCACTAAATTACTGACACTTTTATATAAAAGTGAAGATATTATTCAAAAACAAGACAGAAAAAACACGTCCAACAAACCTGTTAAGGGCGAATCTTTATTGAAAATACGACAAAAATACGCATTAGTAAATGGCGACTTTGTAAACAAGGGGAGTAACTTTTTCGTACCTATTGTCAATCAAAGTACTTTAAGTACTATATAGCGTAGGATGTAGCTTCATGTAAAGCATGCGTTATTTACCTTTTCACAAACAATCCCTCACAGAAAAAGGAAATGCTTTGGGAAAATGAGAGAAAAGAATAAAATGAATATTTTGCCAGTTTTCTTTTCGTTGAGCACTAGATTTGAAAACTTGTTGTAAATTGATTTCTGCATTAATTAGAGTCCATAGCATTCATTTTGTCGTCTGCAGACTGCAACAAACAATTACATCCACTTTCGAATAGTCCATTCTTCTTCTTCTTCTTCTTCTTCTTCTTCTTCTTCTTCTTCTTCTTCTTCTTCTTCTTCTTCTTCTTCTTCTTCTTCTTCTTCTTCTTCTTCTTCTTCTTCTTCTTCTTCTTCTTCTTCTTCTTCTTCTTCTTCTTCTTCTTCTTCTTCTTCTTTCTTCTTCTTCTTCTTCTTCTTCTTCTTCTTCTTCTTCTTCTTCTTGATTTTCTACTTCTTTTTCTACTTCTTCTTCCTACTTCTTCTCTTCTTCTTCTTCTACTACTACTTCTTCTTCTTCTTCTTCTCATTCTTCTTCTTCTTCTTCTTCTTCTTCTTCTTTTTCTTCTTCTTCTTCTTCTTCTTCTTCTTCTTCTTCTTCTTCTTCTTCTTCTTCTTCTTCTTCTACTACTTCTTCTTCTTCTCCTTCTTCTCCTCCTTCTTCTTCTTCTTCTTCTTTTTCTTCTTCGGTAAGAAATTTTAGCCTACACTAAAAATGTGTGTTGATAAACTAAACGATAGGCTTTGTGTATGATATGGTACAGGATATGTTGAGCCAAATAGAGAAAATGTCGAATATTTTACATTTCTTACTTTGACTCAGAAATGCTTTAGAAATAATTTTCTTTTGTGGACATCAAATCAAATTCCATCACTTTTCAACAAAAACCTCGTGACTACAGCTTGTTTTAAGCTGTATGTACAAGGTTTTTATTGCCATCATCAGTGTACCATCCTCTGAATCCAGAATTCTGTATAAAAAGGCATGAGAGTTGTAATGCAGTGTAGATTATAGAACTAGCCAATGGAATTGAGGTCCTATGAGATACAATCCTCTCAATCCATATATTTCGGTCTAAAAGGGCCCGACAATTGTAAGTTATTTTCGATTATAGAACTAGCCAATGACGTTGAGTTCCTACCGTTCCAGATACCATCCTCTGAATCCATATTTCAAGGGCGGATCTAGAGGGGGTCGGGGGATCCGGACCCCTCCTGGCATTGGCCGAATTTAAATTTTGAATATATATACATGTTACGCTGTTTTTCAATGAAAACCTCGTAACTGCAGCTTAAAACAAGCCACAGTTACGAGGTTTTCGTTGAAAAGCGAAGATATTTAACACATTTTAAGCCAGCATTTGGGCTTGGACACCACCGCCCCTGGAAAATAATCCTGGATCCGCCCTTGTATTTGGTCTAGAACGCCCCGGGAGTTGATTGCTACTGTCGACTACAGAACTAGGCAAAGAATTTGGGTTCATATCGGATACCTTCCCCAATAACATGTTTTCGGTACAATAAGTCCTGGGAGTTGTTGGTTAGTGTCGGCAATAGTTCTTGCCAATGGATCTAAGTCCCTATAGAACAGTTACCAACCTCTGGTTTAAAATTGCGATCTTAAAGGACATGGGAGCTGTTAGTCAAAGTTGACTATAGCCCAAGTCTTCTCTGATGAAAATTCGCCCTTTGATAGTTGGATATTGCGATTTAACTAGACAATGGGGTTGAGTATCTATCACATACCCTTCTCTGAACCCTTTATTTGGTGGAAAGGGGACTGGGATTTGTTACTTAGTGTCGAATATAGAATTAGCAAAAAAATGGAGTTATTTCTATCATATACCATCCTCTAAATCCGGATTTTGGTTTAAAAGGGCATGGGAGTTGTTAGTAGAACTACCAAATGGAATTGACTTCCTATCGGATATCATCCTCACAAGCCTAATTTTGGTAAAAATAAAGACCATTGAAGCTGTTTGTTTGTTCGTGTTGGCTAAAGTACTGGCTAATGGAACAGAGTTCCTTTCTGATACTAGCCTTTGAATCCAGACTGTGGTGCAATACGACCTGGGAGTTGTTGTAGTTAGTATTGACCATAGAACTTACCAATGGAGCGAAGTTCCTATCGGATATCATTCTCACAGCCCCGATATTGGTAAAAAAGGGCATTTAAATTTTGTGTCTATTTTTTTGTCCTATTGGTCCGGGAATTGTATATTAGTGTCTACTATATACATGTATAGAAATAACCAATGGAGCTGAGTTCCTACAAGATACTAACCTGTAAACCCAGATTTTGATCCAAAAGTGCCTGGGAGTTGTAAGCTAGTATCGGCTATAGAACTAGCAAACCGAGCTGAGTTTGCTGTTGAATCAGCAATATTACTAAATTGATAGAGTAAAATTCCTACCAGAAACGAACATACATTTTCCAGGCCGTTTTAGACCAAACTATAGATTCAAATGATGTTTCCGATAGAAACTCAACTCATTTGGCATTTTCTAAATTTGCGTACTCTAATATATTGTACATTTCCCAGACCGGTTAAAGTGACATTTCAGAATTTTTGGTTATATATTTTACTTTTATTTTTATCTGAAAGAGCATTATCTCCTTATGAAAATTCTGAAAATTTCAAGCCAAAATATTGCACCGTTTACGAGAAATATATATTTTTGTGTTGAAATTAAACAAATTGCTGTGGACAACAGTTGGGATTTACATGGAATTTATCGATGCTGTCTCAATTTTAAATGCGTGTTTCTCGCTTATGAGCAACAACTTCAAAAAACTAGTAGTACTTATACTCATTAGAATAATCAATCTTGGCATCAAGACATACTTTAAAAAAATGAAATGGGAATGAAATGTCCCTTTAAGACAAAATATGGATTCAGAGGATTGTATCTGATCGGAACTCAATTTCATTGGCTAGCTTAATAGTAGACACTTACTATTAAACTCTCAAACTCATGTACACAAAAATCTAGATTCAGAGGACGGTATCTGATAGTGACTAAATTCCATTGGCAAGCTTTACAGTAGCCTTTACCCGTCTCTGGTATACGCACCACCGTCTCCGATACACTACGTTTCGAAGAGACTGGTAAAAGCTAATTCTACGAGCAGAATCCTACCCGTGAACAAACCGTTCTGATTGGTCGAGGCGTTTTTTCGGTTGTGTATACTAACCAATCAATGGACACGTTTTGCTAGGGCCTACCATTTGTAATACATCGTATGCAACTGGTACCACTATAGCTGTACAGTCGTTCCTATCGGTACCATCCTCTGTTTCCCTATTTTTGTCTACAATGACATGAGTGGTTGTTAGAATGTAGTGTCGACTATAGAACAAGCTGATTGATCTTGGTTCCTATCGCATACGAACCTCTCAATCCTTATTTCTATCTAAAAGGGCCTGGGAGTTTTTACTCATTGTCGAATGTACATGTATAATAAAATAATAGAACTAGCCAATGAAGTTGAGCTCCTTCCAAATGTCACGATCCGAATCCAAATTTTGGTCTCAATCGGCAATGGAGTTGTTAGTTAGTGTCGAATATAGAATAAGCCAATGGAATTGACTTTCTACCATATACCAACCACAGATCTAAAATGATTTGGGAGCTGTTAGTGTCGACTAAAGAACTAGCAAATGATGCTGAGCTCCTATAAGATACAATCCTTTGAATCTAGATTTTGATCTTTATCACCGGCCTAGTAGTGGTTAGTTAGTGTTAAGGTAGAATACCCGTAAAGTCGCCATTTTGAGATTCATAAAACATCGGCTTTTTCCAGCGGCGTAGTTACGTATCAGAACCCATTCAGGCGCGAGAATACAACCTTAACAATAGAACTACAGCAGCAAAGGGGGTTGAGTTCCTATCGTATACCATCCTCTGAATCCCAATTTGGTCTAAAAGGACCTGGGAGTTGTATTTAAGTTAGTGTCGACTATAGAACCAGCAAATGGACTAGAGTTCCTATCATATACTATCCTCTGAATCCAGATTCTGGTCTAAACCGGCCCGAAATTTGTTAGTTAGTGTAAACAATAGAAATATTTACGTTGCCACGGATGACGCCGATGTAGCACGAAGTGTTTCGTATCTACCGACGGGCAAACTAACTGTTCTGGTACATGCGAAGAGAAAAAAAAACACATTTTGTTACATTGAATGATATCTTTATTCAAGAACCATAATATGAACATAACAGTAACAAGAGTCAACTGATATTTGATTTAGAATGGAGGTCCCATCACTTGTTGCAATCTATGGTATAAACAACAAATCGTCGATTGATTGATCTATCGATAGACTGGCCGAAAATGGCTATATATACCGTCACTTTTCAACGAAAACATCGTATCTGCAGCTTGTTTTAAGCTGCAGTTACGAGGTTTTCGCTTAAAAGCAGCACTATGTAGCTTACCAAAGTACCACTTTATTCTTTCCAAATCGACATATTTTAGGGTTGAAAGTATCGTTAGAAGACAAAATACATGTTATTTAAGATTAGCTTTATGCATGATATAGGCTAGAAAAGTATTGAGACAAATGGAGAAAATGCTGATCATCGGCATTTTCTGCTTTTGTTTCAATGCTTTCCAAAGCCTTTTTCTATTAGAAACATCAAAACCCGGTTTTGTTTGGGAGAGGGACGATCAAATGACAACTCCTATAATTATAAAGACATAAGAATAACTTCACATTTTGCCCTGTCAATTATCCGATGAGTTCAGCGAATAAAAAATGAAGCTTTCGTAAGTTTCGTAATTATCTCCCTTTGACCACTTTCTGTGCTAAGTAAAAACAAAGGTATTATCGTCGATTATATTGCAAAATCTCATAACTCCAGCTTAATTAAAGCTGGGGTTACGAAGTTTTGCAAAACACCGACGTTATAATAGACAAATCTTAAGTTACTACTATTTTTGTTTGAATAGAAAATGTAATATTTGGTAAAAAAAAGTGTGTACCTAGACAAAATGAGTAGCGATTGAGGAAAAAAAACCACATGGGACTATTTTTGACTGTTAAGGATCAAGATCTTTTTAATGCTGATGACAGTCTGATCATGATCCATGCTGTACTCCAAGAGTTGCTTCTGCTAGCGAAAAGGTTATTTAAGGTAGTCCACCCCTAATGAGATTCGCACGACGTCGCAATTATTCGGGCGCGATCGAAAACATTCGGCGGTGGAACTCTCCACCGCCGAATGTTTGCGACCGGGCCCGAATTGGTTTGGATATGTAACGACACCGCTCGAAAAAAGTCGATGTTTTATTAATCTCTAAATGGCGACATTACGGGTATTTTACCTTAAGTGAACAACGCGGATTCTGATCAGATTGCGTGTATTATACATGCTGCTCTATATACGCAGGCTGATCTGGATCCGTGCTCGTCTCAAATCCCTTTCCAGATCTTAGCTCAGATACCGGTATATTCAAAGAGTTCGTCGCTCTTCTTCGAAAACCTAGTAACTGCAGATTAACCTTCATATTACCAACATATTTTACATGCATATACACATTCAACCAGACTACCAATAAGGGTTAATCTTACCAACAAGAAATTTTGTGAAATAAAATATCATAAAGAAATATTTTGTTAAAATGATATAACGGTCACTTGCAAGTGATAATAGCACACAAACACCGGGAAATTAAAACACATAGTTGTGTTTCTTGCTTGTTCAACTATTGTCCATCATTTATAGCAAATAGAACAAAAAGCGACATGTTACATAATTGTAATATAGAATATATAGTGGGTACAAAGGGACCCCGGCATAAAAACCAATCTTACAAACTCATACTCTGCTATAATCTGAATGTTTTGTGTGACCTGAAGAAGGCTGTGGAAGATCAACAAAGTCCCAGAATTTGGACATCAGAGTGCAAGTGGTCAAAATTTCACAACGTACAAATTTACGCGTGGGGTCAAATTGAACCCAGTTGGTAGAACGAGGGTTAAACCAAGCAAGCAGCAGTTACGAGATTTTTTAAGAAAAGCGACGACTTGAAAATTTCGTTCACCTTCTCGATTAGACAAATTAACATTGCCAATCAAAAATCGATTGATCGGACAATTGATCAATTGCTAAAATGTAATAAGACTCCAAATATAACCCTTAAACAAAAGTAACATAACAGACAAAATCAAGTTTAAGGTGGTCTACCCCTAATGAGATTCGTGCGACGTCGCAATCATTCGCGCGCAATCGAAAACATTTGGCGGCGGAACTTTCCACTGCCGAATGTTTACGACAACGCTCGGATATGTTCGGATATGCAACGACAACGCTCGAAAATATGCGATGTTTTATGAATCTCAAAGTGGCCAAAACGGGTATTCCACCTTAATTAACATTTTCTTATACATAAATTATAGTGTACAAGGAAACATATAACACCGGTATTCTTAATCAATCCACTTTTTTAACATTACGACGCTTCCACTTTCACTTTTTTAACGGAAACGTATAGAGACAAGAGAGATTAGCCTTCAAAGTTGAAGATTTATGTCGATAAGACAAAGGTCCAAATTGACGATGAAACTGCATTGTATGCAGCTACCTTACTTATGATAATCTTTTTTTTCAAAATCGTATACTTTGTGATTTTTTTCTCTTGGCTAATAATGGGTTTCTTACATTAGTTTTGAGATCTCTATTTAATGTCTTATTACCACATTTGACGCCTTTTGATGCTATATGAGGCTTAGAAATCATTGTGGAACATGAAGGAATTGTTTGCGACAAGCAATTTCTTCGTTCCCCCAATGTTTTTACCAAGAAGGACAAACACTTGTAAAATATATTTTACATACATTTGTCATCTTTTCATTTGGACTAGCCTAAAATGTTGGCTTCTAGTAACGAGTTGAAGATGGCGAAGCATGCCATGCTCCCTTTCATTTGTGGTTTTGAGCAATGAGAACACTATGTGTATCAATCCGGTGACGTCAACGTTGTTTTGTTAAACGACGTCGTCAGATTCATCCGTTCAAGGTTCTTTAGCGGTGAATCTCTGTTAAAGTACATCTGCAAAAACTTTGTCCGAAATTGCGTACTCATGACGCAGTACAGTGCGAAGTTTATTGCGTTATTCACAAGAGCGATGAAATCCATCAAGTCCCCTAGGGGCATATAAACATTGTGGAAAAACCCGGGCACAGTCGCGCTTAGCACTATTAGAATACCTTGTGGCAGTTCCGTGATAAGAAACAATATAATCACTACGAGAAGCATGCGTGTTGTCTTGGCTTGGCGGCTTTCCCGCCTAAAGTTATTGGACGTGGTGGATAGACGTCTGCGACGCTTCCGGCCGCGAACATTTAAACTGATTAACAAGCTTCCACTGAATACGATCATTAATATACAGGGTACCAGCTTAGCGGAAACTGCATACGTGACGACATTTATGAGAACCAGTGGCCGTGTTTCATTGGTGGCTAATTTTAGGTCTTTGATTCCGTACAGCGTACGGTTGTCTGGTAAATGGAATTCGTCTATTTCGTTTGTGAGGTAATTTGGAATGAGTATAACTGTAGAAGCTATATACACAACGGCGATAACTCGCTTGATCAATGCATACATGCGCTTCTTGACTAACGTCCCTTTGGATGTGGATCGGAGTTGAATGAATCGAAACACGGACAAGGAAACTCCGAGCCATATTGATATTGTATGTGTGGTGGCAGCAAAATTGATCAGGAATAACATATACATCACCCAGTTGTACGTATACTTCTCGGGCGAAACATCGTCAGGAGGAAAGGCACAGTAAAAATGTATCACAAACGGAACATACGGAATCATAGTTAACACGTCCGACACCGCTAACCACGTCAGCAGCGCGTTGGTCGGATTGCGCATGTCTTTACGCGCCAAAACTGTAATGTTGATGATATTTGTGAATATTCCGAACAGACAGACGACGATGCTGAGATATCCATGTATGGACGTAAACCAGCCTCCCAGCTGCATCAACACGGACGAGTCTTCGCCCTCGGGCAGGGATACCCCGGCCTCTGTACTGTTGGGTACCATGACGTCACTAGTGTGTTATTACGTCACAAGTGCTATTATAACTTTGCTGTGGTGACTGGTCTGTTTACTGGTCGTCTGTCCATCTGAAAAAGATAGAAAATGAAATAAAATGAACCACATTTACTTTGCATCAATAGTATACTTTTCAATACTTTTTCAAGACGCTAATTTTCATGGTGGTTTAATTTGAAATATTGAGACAAATGGACAAAATACTGATTATCAGCATTCTCTTCTTCTGTCTCAATGTTTTCTCAAAAACTTTCTATTAAGGAGGTCAAACCGGGTCCTGCTTTGGAAAGTGTTAACTTCTTGTAAATAATACATGTATGTAATCATGTCATTGCGATACTCGCCTAGAACGCTTTTGAAACATCTGAAAGAAGAATAAAAAATCATATTTGTTTCCGATGTCTTCCATATCAGATGGCCATGAAATACTTTTTCCTCGATGTTATCAAAAATATTTCTGCTAAGGCAGCAAAACATGTACTTATTTGAGAAAAATGTTCATTCAGCAGGACAAAGATTAATGTATTGAATTAGTCTACAGTGTTTCAAGCCACAACAGTTTGACTGCATGTCGATGTTAGCTGTAAAACAAGTATTCCTTTACATCATTATGATTCAAACGTGTTCACAGACGGAAGAAATATACTCGTCCAATTTTAGGGATGCGTCAAACCACATAGTTTTTAATATCTAAATTATGATTTATATACAATATAGTCCAGAAATTATAAGGACCAAAGAAGAAAATGCTGATTATCAGCATTTTCTTCTTTTGTCTCAATAATTTCCCAAGCCGGTAGCATTACGTCCTTCGAACTTCGTTTTCGTTTGTGTAAAGGGCAGCTCTATCTAGTCTGCTTACTTTACAAGCTGGACAAAGGTTAATACATCGAATTAGTCTACAATATTGCAGACCACGATAGATAGATTGCATGTCGGTTAACGGTAAAACACGTGTTCTATTACATCACTATTAATCAAACGTGCTCCCAGACGGAAAAATCGAGAACAATCACGTCAAATTACAAGAACTATATCTCTTCCAGGAAAAACTTACTTTTTGTAAACAAGATACATGTATTTGTCCGAAGATAAATGATATAGGAGAATTATTGTGAAAACATCTTACAAATAATACAGTGTACATATTATTGTAGCCATTTAATTTCGGCTTTCTACTACCCGTAGTCTATATTCGGTTGATTTTAAAACCGTCCATTCATTAGCAAAGCATTTGCAAAAGCAATTCATGAACAATGTTAGATACATTGTATTATATGGATTAATTAATGCTCTTTACAATTGGGTACTTTTAAGACCACTTCTATTTGACAACCAATGAAAAGGACAAAATTATTGTTTACGTTTGTAGATCTATCATGTTGAGTTTTCAAATAAGGCCAGAAATACTTCAAATACAATATTATTTGAAGCGGTGTGAAATACCGGTATTACTTTCTATTCTTGTTTTTCATAACTGTGTTGACCGCTACTTGAACCACAAAACGTTTCATAGTTCAAATCATCCGCATCCCACTAACAGATTTATGCCCAGTTGTTATATGCTTGAATGCTGAACGATATAATTATTGTGTCTTGATATTTTTTGCACATGCTCATTAACGAACTGTCAGTAGCACTTACGATGGTCGTGGCACAAATCGCTACTTTTCAACATAAAACATCGTATCTGCAGCTTGAAATAAGCTGCAGATACGAGGTTTTTGTTGGAAAGCGACGAAATACATGGATATCTTTGCACAAGACAAAACACGTGCTTTCGCCAGGTTGCGCTAAATGACATCCAGCTTTGTAATAAGTCACGATATATGATAGCACATAGCTAGAGATGCTCTGCCAGGTGATTTAGGCCTATCGGGACTTACATGTAGGCCTTGAACTTCGTTTAAAGTCATAAGACGATTTCATGGTGAAAGTTTACATACTATACCTATACAAACATGGGTAAAATGGCCTTAATTTTCAATAAAATTTTGCATCTGTTGGTTCAAATCTTGCAGGTGTCATACCTGCAAGATTCGAACCACCACATGCAAAATAACAATTGTTTGGAGTTCGATTTTTTGTTGTTTACATAGGTAAATATTGTAAACATGAACCATAATATCGTGACCGGGCTATACGTATAGCAGGTGTAAGTGTTCTCATCTTACTTCAGAGATCAAAGGTTTATTTATTTTTGTGCTAAGTGGTAAAACAGGAGTAAACATGTAAACGAATTAATCATAGAATACGGCACGTCAGACCTAAAGTGCCAATCAATTTAAGTTAGGGAAAAAGACAATAATAATTCCAACGTCGCGTGATTTTTATTAGGGCTGGACTACCTTAAAACAACATGTGGACAAAAGCATGTAGGGCCTACATATGAATATGGATAAACGGACATGACATCAATATACCGCTGCCTTTCATCGAAAACCTCGTAACTGCAGCTTGAAACAAGCAGCAGTTACGAAGTTTTCGATAAAAAAACAACGATAACGTCTTACGCAGCGGCTCAGTGAAAACGCAGAACTCGATCACCAAAAGTTCAAATGGTTCAAAAGACGCTAACTTTACGTAAGTGTTAAAAAGGCTAATGAAGGAGAGAGCTCGGTCACCAAAAGCTCAAAAGACGCTTATTTTTACGTAAGAGTAAAAAAAAGACTAATGAAGGAGACAGCTCAGTCGCCAAAAGCTCAAATGACCGAACAGACCTACTTTGTTTCCTGGTTAAAGAAAGCTGAAGTAATTTCCGGGCCATGATTTATGCCTTGATTAAAGTGTCCGACAAAATTAGTTCATTCTTCCCTGATCTTAACACTTTTCAAAGAAGGAATATGTTTAACACTTTTCAAAGAAGGAATATGTTTTGGCGTCGCTGATAGAAAACGGCTTGGAAAAGATTAGGGTACATGTAATAGAAGAAAATGCTGATGGATATCCTCTTTTGTCTGTAGAACTTCTTCTTCAATTTGAGCAGTGCAAATTGTTGTTTTTTTTCGTCGAGAAAGGGATCAACCATATCATAAATGTCGAATCAATATATGGGAGCTCAACAAAATGGAACGCGATGAAGGTTTAAGAAAAATAATAACACTTTTCTGTCTGTTGGACCTGATTCGTCTTAAAGGGATTCGAACTTGCATACTCTCTTCGTTTTCAAAATTGTAGGTCAGAGTCAATGCATGTTCATATGTCTTTTAAGCTTGATACGATCATTAAAACTAAATGTATGGGGACGTCATAACGTTATGAGGTTAGACTATACGACCAGCCATTTATTTTGCTTAAAGTAACAAATTCTGTTTCTATTAAGGCCGATAGTCTACCCCTAATGAGATTCGCGCGACGTCGGAATTATTTGGGCGATGACGAAAACATTCGGCGGAGGAACTTTCCATCGCCGAATATTTATGGCCGCGTCCAAATGAATTCGGATACGTAACGACGCCGCTCGAAAAATCCGATTTTTATGAATCTCGAAATGGCCACATTACGGGTATTCTACCTTAACATTAACTTCGTCGTTGGTAACATGATTCAAATTTGAACAGTCTTGAAATTGGTTGTTTGGGAAATAGTAAAGAACCTCGTTTATCACGTTATTTCTATTGGATTTGACGTTGTCTGGAGAAGGCGTCCAATTAGACAACAAATAATCCCAGGAAACGTTCTTATTACGCCGTATGGGTCCACTTTAATTGGATCCGTGACCTTGAAATTATAGATAATAATAGTTCGAAGAGGTATGATGTACCTAGACTTGTCTGTGAAATAATGAAATAGTTCTTCGATGGGGTTAAAAACATCGTTTTGTCGACGAATAGGGTATATATTTCAGAGTTTCTTTGCAAAACTCCGACATGGAACAAAACGAGAAAAAAGTTCATTTAAGCACCAACTCACTTTCTCTAATGTCTGCTGAATATTTCGTCCTATTGATACAATATTTAAAAAAACATAGATCTGGGCCAATTTATAATTATACCCCCCCACAACGAAGTTATGGGGGGGTATACTGGAATCAGGTTGTCCGTCTGTCCGTCCGTCTGTCTGTCCGTCCGTCTGTCCGTCCGTCCGTGGACATAATTTTGTGTCCTCTTCTACTCCCACAGTTTTTGACCAATTTTGCTGAAATTTTATCAGGTTGTTTCCTATCATATGAAGTTGTGCACCTGCAATTTTCATCTTGATCCAGTCATTAGTTTCAGAGTTATGTCACTTTGAAATTTTTAAGGGGGGGGGGAGTAGTCAAAATTTAAAGTTTCGTTTCTGTGCTCTAACTTGAGAACCATTTGACCTATAGGATCATGAAACTTTACACAGTTGTTGCCCATGACCCAAAGGAGGTGCCCTATTGTTTTTAGGTCACCACGGTCAAAGGTCAAGGTCACAATTGGACTTTGTTTAAAATCTGTTTCCGTGCTCTAAGTCAAGAACCATTTGACCTATAGCCCTTTTTCAGTGACAAGGCCCTAGTGGGGGGTATTCGTCCGCTTTGCGACAGTTCTAGTTTAAGAAGGGTTTAGCAATGAAGTTTAAAGCAAACGCGTAAATGCGCACCAGCTTAATATGTTTCACTTTAAATAACCAGCGGGTAATGTGTCTGTTTTCTTTCTTTATAGTATAAACATAACAAAACGGTAATAAACAGATGGCCGTTAACCCCAAGATTTGATCTAAATCTATTAATATCCAAAATTTGATAATCTTGTAGAACAAGTGCAAACAAGAACATGCAATTGAATTCAAAATCGCACGTCTTCTAGCATCGTGTATTTTTCGGTTGACAATTCTTTCCCTATGAAGCTTTAGTTTTGGCTTCCCTCTTTGATAGATACGGAGAGGAAAGAAGACCGATTGTTTTCTCTCATTGTTTTTCATAATCATAGAGAATAACATCCAAGCTTTCGGTAATATTTTTTGGCCTGCACTATTTCTGAATGCCAGTCTGGAATGTAAGGTTAATTACTAACTACTTGCTGTTTCTTTCTGACCACTTCAGGGATGCTATGTTCGTACTTCTCAGTGGAATTGAAGAGTTTTGACCCTGGTTTCCAAGAAGTATGGCAATATTTTTAACAAGTTAGTTTCGGCGTCCATTAAAGGGGGAATGACACTTAAAATCATGCAAATTTTCCGAGAACTTCATACAAAATAAATATGTATTATGAAAATATGGCCTTTAAATTGCATCTATGCCAAATCTTAGCTTTCTATCTTGTGTATTGGCTAGGATGTCGACGGATTTAAAACCCCATATGAACCATTATTGTAAATATTATCCCCGGGACAACAAATCATGGGGTTTTAAATCCGTCGACATCTAAGCCAATACACAAGGTAGAAAGCTAAGATTTGGCATATATGCAATTTAAAGACCATATTTTAATAATATGTATTTATTTTTTTGTACGAAGTTCTCGGAAAATTTGCAAGATGTTAAGTGTTATTCTGCCTTTAAGGGGTCTGTAACAGCTTTCAAGTTAAAATGTTTAGTCCAAATAGTTGCTGTTTGGAAAAGGGTTAAACAGATGGCCTTTTGTCAAAATGTTTGATCTAATTCTTATAAATTATTTTATGTGAAAATTTGAGAATTTCGTAGAAAACAAATCGCATGCAAATTAAAAATATATGCCATAAAACTGTTAAGTTCATATGAGAATTGTTCGTTTCCAAACAAAGCCCTGCTTTGCCGCCCATATTTAAGAAGTGACTATACTAGTATTTTCATTTTTTTCTAAATGATTTCCAGGATAATTTCACATTAAACACTTGCTTTGCATAACATCTGAATCCTTTTTTATTCGGACCATTCTGTTATATTTGTAGATCTACCCATTAGAAATGGTATAGTACTTGGATACGTTATTTACGCTGACCACTTACATGTAAATGAAAGCACTTTTCTTTGGAGTTGAAGAGTTTTAACCTTGGTTCCAAGAAGTGTGGCAATATTTCATACTTGACTTGTTTCCAAACGACAAGATTAAAGGCTGGTCGGATTCGAAAACTGCTGTATACGACGCAATTTGTGTCGATAAATGCAGAATTTATGTACAAGAAAAGTGCAGAAAACATTGAGACAAAAGAATAAAATGCTGAAAACAGCATTTTATTCTTTTGTCTCAGTATTTTCTCAATCTCTTTCCATTGGGGACATACACCCAGGTCTTGTTTGGGACAGGATTGATCAGGCAATAAGCAATATTTGAACAATTGATCCATCTCTGACATGAAAGTTTCTTTGTCATGAAATATGCAAATACATTATGGTCATTTAGTCTAACAATGTAAACAATGACCTTGCTTTATTGGAACTGCGACCAATTGTTTTTTTTTGAGGTCATGGAAGGTTCATCTGAGAAAAACAAGGTACTTAAAGTTTGAACCTTTTCCAAAAAGCCCTTGTTATGGTGTATCTAATGAAATTGATTTTGTAGAGCATTGGTGCAAACGACGCCTTGCTGAGAACCAACATTTTCTCTTATCTTGACTATGTTTTCCGTGTTATATCGTTATTAAATCCAATCTTTTCCGATACCATTTTTGTCGTCCACCAAAGCTTTCATATTAGACACGTCTAAAATGCTTTGATCTTTTGCTTTGGAAAGGGTTAAGGATACTTTATCTATAAACAGAATCCAGTCATAAAAATAGCCATTACATGTAACCTTACGAACGGAGATTTCATTATTTCTACAATAATGGGTTTTAACGACACAATGCTATTATTTACTTCGAAAACAGTACCGGAAGAAAACAAAAACCCGAAAATATGTATTTCCAGCATTTCCTTATAATTATACAATCATTAGTATCATGTGCCTCAGTTTTCAGCACAATTTAGTTAATAAAAATGTTCTCACTTCATAAGCAGGTTACTACAAGTACATCATCGCTTTTCATAGAAAACCTCGTAACTGCAGCTTGTTTTAAGCTACAGTTTCGAGGTTTTCGTTGAAAAGCAACGACATGCTTTAACGATAGGCACAGTCTGATCGAATTCGTTCACCTTATCCTATAAACGAGAACATGTTTGACATGATGTCATAATTAAAAGTTACTTCAGTCAACAAAATGTGTGTTTTTTTTTTTAATAAATACCTTATTTGTGTGCAATAATGTATTTAAATACAGTACATAATGTTGTTTGCAGAAGCTTTCAAAAATGACGACAAATACGGAAAATAGTAGTCATCATGTTTTAAAATAGTTCGTTGGTCTCAATGTTTGGTCTAGCCTTTTCTTGTATGGACGTCAATTGATGCCAGGTATTTTGTTGGAAAGTGTTAAAAGCAGGATTATTTAGAAAAACGTTAATGATTTCGACTAACGTTTACAAAAGAAACCGCTCGGAGTTACCCACAATTTAGATTATTTATGTGTACTACAAACAAATTAGAAATAAAGACGTTTTAATCCTAGATATAATAAATAACATGTGTCGTTGAACCCTGTTACTTAGAAGATGAACTCTAAGCAATCCGTTCTGTTTTGGCCGAACTTTAGTACATTCAAAGGGAGAACTATATGGGCCGTTATCTGGAATCAAGTCCTTTATTTGAGACCAAAAAGGATCCAGATCAGACTGCGCATACGCACAGTCTGATCAAGATCCATATTGCTCCCTAACAACTTCTTCACCATCTGTAGCAACTATAAGTCTTTATCAGACTGCATTTGACAAAATGCTGTTCTGTAAATACGCGAAATTTGTAAATGCTATATGAGAGCCTTTTCCAGATCAAGGTTACAATAATCAACTGTGCTGTTTTGAAAAAGTCGCTTAGCTTAATGGTCAGTATTAGTATTATGTGTATCTTTTTCTCTCTCTCGAAAAAAAAAGAAAGAAAAAAGACACGTAACAAATATATTCTCTTGTGAGACATGCTAATCTCTTGCTCATGGCTAATCATTTCCAAAACAGGGTCTGAGTTTGATGTCCCCGTAAGAAGTTGAATGGAACACATTACGATAAACTAAATAAAAGATGAATATCAGTGTTTTCTTCTTTTTCCTAAATGATGATTTGTTATTTCGCGAACAAGTAATATTTTCATCAACACCTATTTTGCCATCTACGACAGCTTTCAATTTGAAAGGAGGTAATTCTTTTTTTATTGCAAGAAGATCAATCCCACAGTTTCTCTTCAAATATTGAAATACGAAATTGAAATTTAACAAAAATATATTGATAGTGGGAGATCAAAACATCCTAAGAACAGCCTGAAAACGCTTGACTTACGTACTTTGGATCTTCCATCGACAAAAGGAAGTTGATAATTTTGGTTTCTGAAGAAGATTGGTATTTTTGCCATTTAAATTAATGCTTAAACACTTTGTTGGCGCCCGATAGTGTGATTTATAGTAACAATGTATTTAACACTGTGATAATTTTGATAGGATCTCAAATAATGTATAAAAGGAACCGCGGTGTCTAATGGAAATTGAGATAGAGGATAGATTTGTTGTTGAGTGGATTGGAAGATTTGAAGTTCGGAAAACTGCGATTTCAATCGAGATTTCTGTCGAGAGAAATTAACAAAAACAAACAAAAGAGATGAGCGCAAAGATGGCCTTTAATCACACATCTTGGGCCATTGTAAGCATGATTCTAAATAAGATTAGAAATAATACGATAACTTTCATTGTAAAGAGATATACTCAGTTTAGAATCATAAGAGACCATATGAAGATGCTACATGCAAAATGTCGATGCTTTTTAACGCAAACTTTGTAACTGCAGCTTAATTCAAGCTGCAGTTATGAGGTTTTTGTTGAAAAGACACGATACGGAAGCATACAGTCGGATACGTTCGAAAATGTCAGAGCCTTTCGTTTTCTTTGGGCTGTGAAAATGGGCCTTTGTGACTTGATGCCAAGTTTGAAATAGATCCACGGCGTTCTCTTACAGTTTCTCTGTAACCAAGTCTTGTAGCAATTGTGCGACAATATGATAGCACAGGACATAATCAGACAGCACCAATGTACAGTCTAATCTGGATTAACGGTGACATTAAATATAACATCTTTAAGGGCACACAGTGATTTGCACTATATCTATAAAAAAACACTATATTCCTACCGGTTACAAATAGCCTTTCAAGTAATCAGGCAAATCCGTTGTTTCGACTGTAATAAACGTTCAACGCTTCATAAAACTTTATCAAGTCATTAAAAAACTCCGAGTGAATGTTTTAATCTATTCGATTGGTTTCCTTTGTTCGTGCGATAATAATTCTGGAACCAATATCCTGAGCATGTTTTATCACGCTATAAAGCTCTTTACGTCCGAACAGACTGTAAAATCATGAACAGCCATGTATTGACACTTTGCCAAGGGCAAGTGGTCATGCTCATCAACAAATTACATAAAAAAGCCATCTGATTGGACGAGGCGTATAATACAATACAATATCGTTTATTCTATAAATGAAGGCCACCGGCCCATAATACAAATTGATAAACTGTTTTATCCCTAACAAAAATTGATCCATTAAATTTTTAATTTTTGAATTGCGGTGACAGAATAATTGAAATCAAAAGTAAAAAATGTTCAGAAAATATTGAGACAAAGGAGAAACAGCTGTTTATCAGCCTTTTCTTCTCTTGTTTCGATATTTCCCAAAATATTTTGATTGAGTGCGTCAGAAGGCATTTAAAACATAGAATAGATAACTATCCAAAAGAATAGCCTGTGATTTTCATTATAGTAGAGACATATATTGCTACTTTCCTCATCGGTACAATGTTTTCCGTTGTTAGCAATCTATAGAAGCTGTTGATATCATTTCTACGAGAATACCATGTATAAAGAAGGGTTTGTCTTTCAGCTAGATAGCCTACTTTTCACAATAAAAGAAAGCATGATATTCATCTTCGACCACTAAAACATGACTCTGCCAATCAGGTGGATCCTTTCCCAAACGACAAAATTGTAGTGTGGTCCAACATCTAATCTATTGCATACGACAAAATGGGTGTTACTAAAGACATAATTTGTGCACAATGTCGCATTCAAGCAATTTTCGTTCACAGGTATTTGTCAAAAATAATTTAGCACAAATTTGTCAAGAACTATCCAAATTGAGTACAAACTAGTTCTGTCTTTATTTAATAATCCGCTGTACGAGACAGCTTCTTTGAAAAAAAAAATCAATTACATTTGTCATGACCTGATTTGATCTCGTATTTCGTTGTTTTTATGCAAATACCTCATTACTATACATCTTGTTTAGTTCAAATGTGTTAAAAGGCAGCTATTTGTTAATGGGTTTTCAGTAAAGATTTTCTAATAAAAACCATTTCATGCGACCCGTCGTAATAATTTACAAGAAATAAAACGGTGCCAGACACCCACATTAGAGTAACGTTCGGGTCAAAGAAAAGTGAATTTTATTGGTCCACTTTTATGTCCTGAACAGCGAAAGACATGAAACTTGTCCTTTTCTTTTGTATATCGTCGCTGTTCTGCAAAAACCTCGTATCTGCAGCTTAGAACAAGCTGCAGATACGAGGTTTTTGAAGAAAAGCAGCGATATACTCGTACATGTACTCAAATTAAGAGACTTACACAACGTTCATTTCGTGTCAAGGTCTGACATTATTACTGCAGCAGTGAATGACTCAATGGAAAATTGAGTACCCTAAAATCAACCACATTTAGTTGATTTGAGTATATTTATTTTACGCACAGTTGTATTTTTTACGACTTGGCTGAAATCTTTCAGGCGCACGCATAAACTTGCGAATACACTTGTAGATTTAAACGACCAAGTCATATAAATAGACCTTTTACTCAAATCCAGGTTGTCCAATCGAAGGGGAGTTTAGAACTGTTTCCTTAAAAGCAAGATAATACGAGGGACGTTCAATTAATTGTGGAACTGGGGTTCTATAAGCCACAGTTATGTCGCAATTTAATTCTAAGTTTATTCAGTTCTTCAAAGTAATCCTCTTTGACACCCAAACACTTCTAAAGTTTTGAGTTCCATTACTTATAAGCCAATAAACGGGCCTCTTTTAGAACACCCCGCAGACACTGGAAAATTGAACTGCATATGCCCAGAGGCGTTTTTCGTCATCATGGGGAACACAAAAAAGCCACGCGGGCTTAAGCCCAGCTATAAGGGCGGATGAATACGCTTTGCAGCATGTGTCTCTTCCAGGAAGTCGTGGACAAGATGACACCTGTGGACAGCTCCGTTGTCATGGATTTGGTACATGCCTCTTTAGCCGGTCTCAGACCTGCTCTTTTCGTGATATATCTTTTATTTCGCCGAGAAACATTTCTTGTATGAATGACCGGCGATAATTGTACTATTTGAAACAGTACTTTGAACAATACACCCGTTACATTTGAAAATTACCGCGTTCAAAACTTTTGCCGCGCTTTTAATTTTTTGGCTTTTACGGGCCTTGCCTGATCTTTTCGCAACCATTGCTTGCTAATGACACGCCATTGGTGCTCATAATAGTAGATTATTGTTCAATCATATGTTTAAAGCTCAGAAAGCCCACATTTGTTGCATTTATTGCTTTATTTCAAAATATATTTCGCACGGGTGGCTCTCTGTCCTTTAGGCAGCAGGTGGGGGACCCAATGGACATAAACCTTTCTATGTTTCAACCCTTTCGTCAAAATCGTATAACATGTCCCCGATGAAAAACCAACTTTATCTGCTATTTCTTGCACATTGAACCATGCGTCTGGTTCGGAATCTACATCAACATTTGCTTTGGTACTAGCTCTACCCGGATTGCCTGAGAGGGGGGCATCATTCAGGCCAGTTTTACCAATTTCAATTTTTATTATCTTCCTAAAGACTGACGTATATTCAACGTTCGAATGTCCACGAATCTGATATAGTTCATTATATACATGGGATGCAGATATTTCAAACCCTATGCGACCTTTAATGTAGACTCGTACATCCTACTTCAGTTCGTTTTTTCATTTTGCACACAGCGAAATAGCCAGTGTATATGACTGAAAAAACTTAAAATTTCAATAACTTTTGAAAGAGTCAATGAATTTGTCTCAAATTTTAACCAAGTATAGACAGTAATGTTCCCGTCAAATAGCCGCAATCACCATTAGTTCTGTAGAACCGTGAGGTATGGTGGACCATTAGTACCACTTTTAATTGAACGCCCCTCGTAATGGGTGTAAAATCAAGTTACATGACGCGTACACGTGTTTATTACAAAAAGTCTAATCTTATATCTGCACTTAAAGGTAAACCTATTTAGTTTTGACCTCGGGGACAAAGTACTTATTTTTCCTGGAATCTCTAGCAAGACCTTGGTATAAATACGTTTGAATGACAAGTTTTATTACACATGGAGCCACGACCATTAAATCAGGCATTTATATTTGTATTGCCGCACCTTCCTTTATCATGCGGTCTCTTTGAAGTTCCAATCCATACCAATAATGCCATATAAAGTTCCTGGCAATGCTAATAACGATAGGGGCGAGAGCAATTAACCTTTTTTTCTCTTTTTTTCTTCGTTATTGTTTACAAAAAGTGTCCTTGGACTGTGTTACTGCATCGATAGTCTTATACTTGTAGATTCCAATAAGGACTCTTCCAAACAAGATCTTATTTTAATGCCCCTGGTTTAAAAAGGCTCGAGAAAACACTCACCATAAGACATAAGAACAAAATAATGATAGCAAATTTTCTCCTCTTTGTTAATGTTTTCTTTGCTTTATTGTACACATTTCTTTTTTTTATTAATGTTCGTTCTGAATGTTTTTTAATAAGATAACCCTACTTTTTTCTCCAAACCAGTCATTTTTGAAAGGTTCGAGCAATGTAAAGCCCAGCTAATTTTGACCCAGTTTTTTTTCTAGCATTCTGCAAATAGATATCTAATGCTGATTAATTAGTTTCTGTCCACCAGTTAAATTGTCGTCGTTTTTTTTTGTATTGGTGAATTTCGAGTTAAACTGCGTGAAGAATTCCAAACATTAATTATTGTGGTGCAAAACGATTTCTTCATTCCTGTAATTCTTAATAAGTGATGGTATCTGTCTAAATGGGAATTCTTCGGTTATTTCAGAAGCCAATCGTCTATAGAAAACACATCGATCATTCTATCTGCAAAGTGCTGAAAGAAAGTGAAGATGATCTCTCATTTAAAAATGGATCTTTCATTCTTCAAATTGTTATCGTTTCAAATGTTAAATTGGTGGAATGAATAACTGATTTTCACAGTATTCGTCTTTTTGCCTTAATAACTACCATAGCATTCTCAAACGGGGATGTCAAACATAGATGTTGCTTGGAAATGTGTTAGAAGTCGTTTCCTCGCTCAATTTCTATATGGGCTTACATACTTACAATGTACATTCATTTGTGTTTTCATTAAAATACAATATTTCGTCGAGAACCATTAGTGAATATTTGACTCTCAAAGTTAAAAGGATTCGTGAGAAATAATAACAGCATCGAAACAAGGTAAGGACAGTCCCAGCATGTGCATTTGCGTGGCCCATCACAATATTATTGGCAAAAAAGAAAGGGTCATTGCGCAGACACATTGTTTTAAACATACCAGAAACCAACTTCTTTTATATCGTTCCGGGAGAGAAAATACTTTGGTTGTTTAAAATCTTTCTGAGAGGAATATATCACACGCGTCCGTAAGGCGACATTAATACAATGTTATTGCAGTGTATCGTCGGTGTAAATGCAAAACCTCGTATCTCGTTTTTGAAAGTTTTTAAAGAGGAAGTAAAAAAAGTCTAATAACTTGTCCGAAACTGAAATGCCTTAATTGGAATTCTGACATTTTGTTCACATATAATAACATGTCATGAATACTATAAATACTATACTGTAAAGTTAAAATATGCCAAAACCTGCAAAAATGTCTAAATTGGAAATACAATGTGTACTTTGAAAAAGCAAAAATCGACATACGAGCTTTGCATTTACATCGACGGTATAATACGGTATAATAGAAAAAAAACTGTAGATATGAATAATGCAATAACAAAACATGCACACCGGCAATGTTAAGTCAATTTCTCTGTTATTTGAGATGATTTAATGTACTTGTAAACTTCTAGAAACAACGAAAATTATTATGTACTTTTAGATGTAGCAAACGCTGCACTAACGGTTTCCCAAAACAGAACCTTATGGTAAAAATGTGTGTAAAAATTCTAGTGTCATTCCTATGAATTTTGTCTTCTGATGCAGCTTTCGATTGGAAAGTATATTTCATCTACCATATCTCTGAAAATATATTTCCAACCAATGTTATTCTTTTTAATTTCTTCGCTTCATGAAAACAATTATCTGAATTAGCTGATGAAAAAATAAGGAGTGACTAATCGTCGATTGCGTTCAAAACATCGTGACTACAGCTTATTCGAAGTGTGTAGCTACATTTTCGAATGCAATCGAAGAATCCAGTCACATTTTCCCAAGACATGCATATCATTCTTCAAGAAACAGAACGCCCTAAGATCTAAACACACTGATGACTTAACCTTTTGGCTTGACGGTATTATACTGTTATTATGCCAACAGTAACATACATTTGATGGGTATGTTGTTAGGTATTATTATTTCCAGCTCCTAGATTGATTACAGAGAAGATTACAACTTATTTTGTTTTTTCCCTCTTTTTCAAGGAGTATCTTAATGATTTATACGGTGATACAATTAAAACTAGGGTAAAACAATTACGAAATTATTTGTAATCTGTATTTTTGTCTTTTGCCTGAATATTTCTCTCTTTTTATTGTAAAAAACATCAGATTAAGATGGTTGACTGCGATAGTTGACGGTTTGTGGAGTTACATCTAAATGATTTAGCACGATAATACAATAAAAGCTGCTAAATCAATTACGAAGTAATTTGTTGATCTGAAATCCGCATTTACACTTGCCTGAATATGTCACTTTCGTATACGGAAACCTAAAACAAGGTCACCAATTTTTTCAGTTTCTAAAAAGTTTAACCGCAATGTGATTTTAATGAAAAAAAAAGCAGAACATTTAAATGGTTAGCTGCGATATTTGACGGTTTGTGGAGAAACATCTAAATGGTTTGGCGCCATAATACAATAAAAGCTGGTAAATCAATTACGAAACAATTTGTTGATCTGAAATCAGCATATTTTTTTATTTTCCCTGAATATTTCACTTTTTATCGGGGGAATTTAAGACGATTTCACACCTTTTGTGTTTTAAAGGGTAAATGCAATGTAATTTTAATGCAAAAAGCAGAACATTAAGATGGATGGCTGCGATATTTGACGGATTGTGAGATGTGTCTAAACGATGTACCACGATAATACAATAAAAGCTGCTAAATCAATTACGAGACACTTTGTTGATCGGTGATAAGCGCTCTAGCTTGTCTATCGGCTGATTGATTTTCTTCCGCTCTTTTCCATGTGTAGTACAGCGTCGCTTTTCAACAAAAACCTCGCAACTGCGGCTGATTACAAGCTGCAGATACAAGATTTTTTGTTGAAAAGCAGCGACTGGAAAAATGCAGGAACCTTATACCGAAAAAAATAGTCTAATGACATTTATCCTTTTTGTGTTTGCTCTTTTTTTCTGAAAATTTACCTCCAAAATAGAGACAAATTGAGATAACTCACTTACTCTCACCTACTTGTACTTGTCTTAAATGAGGTTAAGACAAGCTAATCCTTTCTAAAACAGCGGAATTTTAGTCTACACAAATTTAAAGAATGTCGGAGAAGCCAAACAGATATTGTTACATGCATGATGTATATATAGAACTAAACTATTGATGCACAAGGAGAAAACGTTACATGTTTTTCGATGTTTTCCTAGATTTTTTCTTGAAAGAAAACGAACACCATGTTTTTTCGAGGAGAGAATTAGTACTGTCCATGAAGTGGTTTGCTCGAACGGGAACCATTACTTCTTCCGAAAATAATGCGGGAAGCCTGCTGTTACAGAATTACTTCAATGACCTAGTTTTTTGTGAATTGTTTTCTCCTAAAATAGAGACAAAATGATTTAAGAATGGAGCTTATCAATTCACTTTCACCTGCATGCAAGTAAAAACCAGTCAAATGCCAGTAAATGAATCGATCTATTAGATTTCTATTTCTGTGCGAACGCTACATGGTCGTATTACATACCATACACACCACCCGACCGTCTGTAATTCTGCCAGTCCGTCCATCCGTCTGTTATCATAGGGTTAATTCACGTTTTTGAGGTCGTTAACATTCGCAGAGGCCCAAGAAATACGTTAACGCCCGAGTGCGAAGCACGAGGGTCGTTTTCATATTTTGCGGGCCTGATGCGAATGTCAACGCATGAAAAATACAAAGTACGTGAATTGACGCTATTTTTGCATAAAAAGCATAAAATTCCAATGATTACCTACTCCAAACCCCTTGATATGTGCGAAAAATGAACCGAGATGAGATAAAAAAAAATGTCCGCCATTGTTGTCTTGTTCTGATACATGTAAATATTCTAAGAATTTTTTGATATGCGTGACGTGGGTAAAGCGACGTTACGACATAATTTGGCTCCAAACGGCGATTGTCGCTTATTTAACGTAAGTCGTTGAGAATTTTGCGGGAAAAGAGACAATTGTTTATTTTGAAGGGTCAAATCGAGGATATTTGAGTGCAAAGCCGGTCCGATATCGCGCGTAAATCTCCCGATTAACGACCGGTTTTCACGATATCAGCCCGGTTTCTTCTCGTTTTTCAATGCTGATAACGGCCTGAAAACACACATTTTATGCAATAATAAATCATTTGTCACTGAATGAATACATATTCAATCAAATTTGCCATTTGAAGTGGCCTTCATTCGAAATAATTTGCCTTCATTCGCATTATTTACTTAGTCCTTCCAAAAATACATGAATTTGGCTTAGTTTTACATCGAATGAATTCTTTTTTCAAAATTATAATATAAATCATTCTCTTGTGTAATAACTATACGTGCTGCTAAAGACTTTATTTCACATAGGGTATTTAATTGAACACGACTAAAATAAGCCCAAATCATTATATTAAAGCATTTGATTGAATGTCGAAATCACTATCTTTGTACATTCTTTTATCAATTATGAACTTGCACAACGTATCTCTCCTTTAAGGTAGAATACCCATAATGTGACCATTTTGAGATTCATAAAACTTCGGATTTTTTTCGATCGGCGTCGTTACGTATCCGAATCTATTCGGGCATGGTCTTTCCACCGACGAATGATTTCGACGTCGTCCGAATAATTCCGACATCGCACTAATCTCAGAAGGGAAGAACTACATTAATCTAAAAGATCACAGATTGACAGCCTACCCTTTCTCCACTTCGATAGAATCACATAAGGAACCAACATCCAAACAGTAATTACGTCAGAGGTGCGCAATCCCTGCAACAGCAAAAAGCACGTGATAATGATATGATCACGTGACATTTGTCAAGATGGTGGATTGTTTGGCATACTCGGGTGTTGTCGAGCTCACGAAAATCAGCCGAATTCTGACGAATGGATTCGGCGTAAAAATAGTTCCCATCTTACATCTACCGATCTTAAAAGATTATCAAAATTGTGTTTACATTTAAATAAAGAATAAAAAAAGTTCTATTCATCAAAATCTTGGTAATTCAATGTTGTGGTGGCAGAGATCTAATCCTGATTCAGGGTAGATAACTGCAAAGGAGATTGATATGGAACGCACTCGATTCTCTCGTTCAATAATACATCGAAGCTGAATTTAAAAGAGGAACAGGAAAACAATGCAAGAGTCGATCTTTTAGAGGCTTCTTAATTTTCTTGGCTTTCGATGTGATTCCAATTTATATCCAGATTACGTGTGGAAATTTTTAATCCGAAGAGATTTAAATGATATATCACTTGGAGGAAATTTCACGATTGCGTTTAATGATTATCATTCTTTCAACGAATATCAATTTAGCTCTTTTATCCGAAATTATTTGAAAAGAGCACGGATCTTGATCAGGTTTTATGTATTATTCGGGTGGCTCGGGGTCCATTTAATTTCAAATGCATCAAAGAACCACTTTTTTCAGACACCGGTTCAATTATTAACGAGTTTTCACGATGAGAGATAACGCATGCACTGGATTTGATAATTCCAGATAATACAATCAGAACCAAAGAAACAGATTTTTTTGTTATGGAAGACTGGTTATGAGGTTTTTTTGGGATGATAATCAATACGTATAAGATATGATTTTATCAACGTTAACTAGTATATTTTCTAGTCTGTACTGTTTAAGCTGAATGCGAAACTCGTACGTATACAATGTAGAAGAAATGTCTTCGGTATATGGATTTCGACGCCTTTCAACAAACTAGCAATTTTACCCGTCTCGAAATTTGACCTTTGACCTCGATGACCTTGACCTATCCGGGGCTGACCTTTGACCTCGATGACCTTGACCTATCCGGGGCTGCACTCCACCTAATCCCGCCCCGTAACCCGTAAGCAATCCCGTCCCGTAACTAAGCAATCCCGTCCCGTAACCCGTAAAAACGATACATTTGACCTTTGACCTCGATGACCTTGACCTTTCAAAAAATGAACCCCTCAAGCTAATATCCGGGGCCGCCCTCCACCTTCCCTCCAAGTTTGGTGAAGATCGGCCCAAGGACCTGGGAGCAGTAGGGGAACAAACAGACAAACAGACAAACGTTGCTCAAATTATAGTATGATACTGCAGCTTAAAAGAAACTGCAGTTTCGAGGATTTCATTGAAAATTTCCAGGCATTTGTACATAGGCCTACTCTCCACTACGTTTTACAATGTAGCCTATGGACCGGGAATTTTCACCATTTTAAACTATGCAGCAAATCGTCGCTTTTCAACAAAACCCTCGTAACTGCAGCTTAGAACAAGCTGTAGTTATGAGAATTCTGTTGAAAAAGTAGCAACATTATGAAAATGCTCTAGTTCTTGAACAGGATTGTCTCGTAGGAAAAAGATTTCAATGTCAAAGAATACTAAAAATTCTTTCTCATCTGGTTGTTACATGTATCAGTTTCCTCCAAATTTGAAAGACAGTGCAGACGGCAATCCAGTTGACACTCCATATCTCGGCATTGGAGGAGTCAAATTTCTGCTAAGTCGAATTGAAAATCAGTAATACCCGAAAGGGGAGTTAGGCGGTATATATAGATAGATAAATCTGTCCCTGTACTTATCAATGAATATAGAAACAACCAGAACAAATGTTTCTGAAATAAATTTAGTCAGGAGAGAAATAGCTTTCGATACTTTATTTCATTTTGGACTGTACTAAATGAGCGAAAATTTTAAATACATGTATCGAAAACGAACAATAACCGGATGAATTGAACTCATGCGCGGATGAATTGAACTCATAACCGGATGAATTGAACTCATGCGCGGATGAATTGAACTCATAACCGGATGAATTGAACTCATAACCGGATGAATTGAACTCATAACCGGATGAATTGACCTCATAACCGGATGAATTGAACACATAACCGGATGAATTGACCTCAAAACCGGATGGATTGAACTTGTAACCGGATAAATTGAACCTCGGATATCTCGAGGCAAAGAACTGTGGCTTTCAACACAGCGAGATTCAATTACATTTTGTATTACTTTGAACTCGATGAATTAATTCTATATTTTCAACCACACACCATTATTATTCAAGAAAATTATATACCGATATTTTCAGGTTTTGTTTTACAAGGCTCTAATATTTCAAGCTACTTAGGATGTCAAAGACACGGGTTATGTGGGAAATAGATTGAAGTCATATTCGTTTCTATATTTCCTACGATTGAAATATGACCACGGTGTAATAAAGGCAACTTCTTTGAAATGTGATACAAATACACCTTTTGACACGACAAAAACGGGCTTAATTGAAAATATGATGTTGGCAATTGAAATTTCGATAGAAAATTACATGTTTGTTTCTGTCATAAGTATTTCGGAAATAGATCTTCTCCCACACAAAATCCTTGGTTTGCCTACATCGGAGAAATAATGGTTTCTATGTTTGATGTCTGTCGTCGATTCTGTGTTTCCAAATCAGTCATTTTTAGCGTCACCCAATCATTTTTCAGCTACTTTTAATTACTGTTCAAATTTTTGTTTACTGCATTTTCGTTACTTCCAAAATTTTAAGTTCTAGCTGTGCTTTAATTTAGAACCCGGGTCGTTTGTGTCGATTGTATTGTCAAAAAGATCCGTTTTGTCATGACCTGGTGTATTTCTGTGATCTCAGTGCAATGAAGGCTATATCTCAGAAGTATTATAGAAAAGTCGTAAAAAATATTAATAACACCTTGTCTTCGAATCAATAAATTCAGTGAAACCTGATATATAGTTAGACAGTATAAGATTTTAATTGTAGGGATCTAGAAGTTCTCATGGGCTTCAAATATATTCATTTCTCAATTTATGACTTTTCTTCTTTTCGTTTAAAATGTTCAAAATGCGTGGTCGACACTTTGAAATACAATGTACAGGTATTACAGTTTGCATTTCACATGGCACAGCTTTAGCTTTTACTATCATAAATGATACGTCTATGCTATTTTTTTTTTTTTTTTGAAAAAAAAAAAAAAAAAAAATACCAATTCAGTAATATTTTCTTGTATATACCTGTTATATTTGTGTACTAGGGCACAAATATTTTTGAAAATGATACACTTCACAAAAAATACGAAATATGAACACTTTTCATATAAAGGGCAGTGTCATGTCAAATGAAATCAGTAATACATCTAATTATTACTCTCGTTCACTAAAAATCGATTTTTGTTGTTTTCAACGCATTTATATTTATACAAGCCATGAAAAGTAGAGTCTGGAAAAGCGTTAGGAAAGTACATCCCTTATGAGATTCGCAAGACTTCGAAATTATTCGGGCGCGATCGAAAACATTCGGCGGTGGATCTCTCCACCGCCGAATGTTTACGACAGCGACCGAATAGGTTCTTATACGTAACGGCGCCGCTCGAAAAAAAGCCGATGTTTTATGAATCTCAAAATGGCGACAGTGCGAGTACTCTATCTTAAGAAAGTCAATTCGTCAAAAGAGGACGGGGCATAAAATGACATGGGGTCATACAGACGTTTTATTCCAGTAATCTGATTTATTAAAATGTGTCTGAGATATGAAAATCCGGCAGACATTGACAGATCCGTAATTTTCCGGATAATTTCATAAAAATACAATCACACGAAAAAACACTATAATCTTACAGCGGTCTAGACTTATACGTGATAGGATATGCCTTTTATGATGTGATGACAATAAAAAATAATGTATGAAATAAACAAAACACACAAAACATTCTGTTTCACGTTACGTTTTTTACGCACAAATCTTATACCGTATATTGAATGTGTGCAATTTCCGTTCAAACACGCGACCCCGGGATAAAAAATAGTTCTTAAAATATTCAATACATCATCAGATATCAAACACTTCGTGAATCTTCGGGTTTCATCCCAATCAACGAAAATTGACGATGGTACACGGAATTGAAAACCCGGATACCTTCGTCAATTTCTGTTTCCACAGATGACGCTCAAAATTGCAGAAAGTGCACGAAGTTTTGGGCATCTAATGATGGATAGATTATCTAAACACGGTTGATAATCACGTGATACAAAATTTAAGAAAATCTTTAATAATTTTGTTAATACGGGACCGATTTGAATTCGGTTGGAAGCAGAGAAGGTGGACTGACGTAACGCATTAGATAGACGTAATGGATTTTTGAAAAAAACTAGCTGATAAAAAAGTTATTGAAGATCAACCAAAATTTTGGTTGACCTTCAATAACTTTTTAATCAGTTGATTTCTCAAACATCCATCACGTCCAGCTCATTTCTGACATTTATCCACCTTCTAAGCTTCAAAACAAATTCAAATTTGTCAAGTATTAACAAGGTTATTAAAAAATGTTCTGAAATTATGAGTCATGTGATTATACACCGTGTTAAAAGGGAAAGGGTATAGGCTGAACACATCCCCAACCTTTTGCAAATGAAGGTCGCTCATTAGCATTTTATAACAAGTTAACATTCATTAAAAATTCTGACCTGCTATTGTTTGTCAGTCTTTGGAAAAAATACACACGGAAAGCTCATTATCCGTTAAAAACTATGTTTTCAAAAATAAATCCATTGTGCCATGCTCGTTTTTATATTACGTAGTCAACTTTGAAAGAAAAAAATCTTTCAAAATGAAATATTCATCGCGATGAACTCTTCCACTAGATTCGTAATTTTGAGTCACGATAATTATCACGATAATTAAAGTGTGACGCTAGTTGTCTACGTTTTACGTGTTATCAATTTATCACAGAGTCATTCTCAACGTAAATGGTAAGCACAATGATGAAATATGAGCAAGGACCTAGAATAAGGGCTCTTTTAGCATTTGAGACCAACACTGATCCAGATCAGCCTGTGTTTACACGCAATCTGACTATCACCCATAATTATGTCCTCTTACATCTTCTTTGTAGCCATTATCAATTAAAGATAGATAATCAGCGTGGATATTGATGTGACTGCAATATGACAAAGACTAACTCTGGAACACGGCATTCTGAAATGCTACAAGGGCTTATTTTGCAAATTTTTCTCTGTGATCAATACTTTAAATTCATTTTATTAAACCGGCTCTACCAGTTTAAAAATCACGTACCTACAGCTTGTTTTAAGCAGTAGTTTATGATGTTTCGAGAAAATAGCAGCGATTTAGCAGTGTCTTTCAAACGAAGAAGCAAAATGTTTTATTTTTTAAATGATATATTTACAAGTCTTCTGTCTATGTACCGTGTTTAACGTATAAACACGCATATGTTAATACCTTCCAAGTTTTAGAAATTAGTATTTAAAGTAAAAAGATAGATTAAGTCAGAGAATGCGTGTATAACGTAAATGTTTCATATGATCAAATTCTAATATTTAAGAAAAAGAAAAAAATGTCAAAAAGCGATCGAAAGTCTCCATCCCTAACGAAAGCTCATTCAAATCGATGAAATCTTTGGCGCGTTCATCGAATGAATTCCTTCAAAACTCGACAATCTTGACAAGCGCTCTCACAGATCAAAGTTTGTTTTTATATAATCTCCTTCGACACGCATTAGTATCTCATTTCAAAATCAACAATCAACATTTCTCTCAGATTGACAGTAATTCACAAACTGTTGTTTAATCTCACTCAAGCAAGCATTGTTTTAAAGTCCATTTTAGAGACTTGATTGATTTGGGTTTCACGCATCTTTCGAGTAGAATGGTCATAATATATATTGCGGCGGCTGCAGCATCTAGCCATATAGGTTCCCGATATTCCTCACACAAGTACTACCACAATATTCCAATGAGTACGTACAACTTAGGGCTTAGTCAACATTTATAGATGTTTGGCATTCTGACAATCATTACGCCTTTATCTGGTCATAATCTCAAAACATGCTGTTTTTTTTATTATTTCCCTTTAACATGTTCTACATTTTATGGTGCACGAGTTCTTGATTCGAGGTATCCATACCACCACATTCCTTCTACATGTATAACACCGTAACTACAGCAAGTGCTACAAACGACATTCTTTAGAAAGAAAAGAAAAGGAAAACGACGATACTCATGCATTTTATACACATTCTGTCTGCAATATACATGTATATCGTCACTTTTCTTCAAACCGTCCTAACTAATCTGCAGTTACGAGGTTATGGAAGAAATTCATCACTATACTATGCTTCTGATTAGATCAGCCCTGACAGATTACTGGGATAACAGTCAACAATGTGTTTCTATAAATGCATTTTAGTCCATGAGCCAGGACCCGAATTTTGGCCGATTATTACCACTCGGAGGGAGTAAATCTTTGTGCACTTTTTGATTAGTCTGATATCTATACTTTATGTTTCAGTATGATAGCAATGCCAGAATGGTAGCTTATGCCTTGAAAAACCCTTATTTTCAGAGGTACCCTTTACTCACATATTTTTCTTATGATTTCTGACGAAATAAAATATGCATTGGTTCAGCCCCGAACATTACTCTTTTTGCAAAATTCCTGGTTTATAATTGGGATAAAGGATAGGGCAGCACATTGTTTACAGTGGTCTAAATTGTCATTTATTGCATTCTTTTAGTGTACGCAGAGAACCTCGTACTTGGTCTCGAATTCTAAGGGAAAATGGGGAAATAATAGTGCTTTTTGGACAAATAAATCAATTTTTAAACCTGTTTGCACTCTTTTATTTGTCTAATATCTAAGGACAGTGTTTCGCTATGATATCAATGTCAGTATGGTAGCTTATGCACAAGAAAACACTTGTTTTAAAGGGTACCCTTTACTCACAAAATCTTCTTCTGTCCTCTGGTGAAACATAACATGCATTGGTTTAGCCCTGAACATTACTACTTTTGCAAAGCTCTTGATTACTAATTGTGATAAAGGATGGGGCAATGCAATGAGAAGTTTAGAAGTAGTCTAAAATGACATTTGTTTAATGCATTTAGTGTACGCAGAGAATTAGTTACTTGGGACTCGAATTCCGAGGGAAAAGGCAAAAATAGTGCACATTGAACAAATTAAGCCAGTTTTGTATCTTTTTGCAATTTCTGAATTGTCTGTTATCTTAGGACATAGTTTCCTCGTTATATCAAAGTCAGAATGGTAGCTAATACCCCACTTATATTTAGGGATACACTTTACTCACACGTTTTTCCTTTGATCTCTAATGAAACAAAACAAGCTTATGATCGACCCTTTATATTAAATCTCTCGCAACATTCTTGATTTTTAATGAACATAAGGACTTGAGAAGCATATTGAGAAGTTTTACATTTGTCTTAAATGTTATTTGTTGTGTGATTCTAGTGTACACATAGAACTATTACTTACACTCGGATTTTCAGAAAAAGAAACAACAAAGAATATTGCCTTTTGGACAAATAAAGCAAGATTTGTTATCCAAATGAATTTTGAATTAGCATAGTTATCAGATTATATCATATGAGCATGATTTTCGTGTCTAGCTATTTTTTGTAACATCATAAACCATTTGGTATCCAACAAATAATGCTTTTAAACGTTTTGTTGATCACAGAATTTACATTTATTGTAAATACAATTGATGAAAACAGTGCGGTCTACAAAACGTCTAAAATGCATTATTTATTAGATACCAAGGCCCGGTTGTATAAACATTGGTTAGCGCTAACTTAAAGGTTAAATATATTTTTGGTTAAAATTAACTGTGTTGTCAAAACAGGTATTTAACCACTAGTTAGTGCTAACCGAAGTTTATACAACAGGGTCAAAGTGGTTTGTGATGTAACCAAAAATGGCTGAATACGGAAATAATAATGACTTTATTGACATTATCACTGCAGATCAGTGATAAAAAACATAACACCATAATTAAAAGAAAATTCTTCATCTAATGTTAGATTACTTCAAATCACGAAAGAATGCACAGTACAAGTAACTATACCAACTACTGTTTCATGCTAAGTACTAGTTCGTAGAAACCCATGTATTATTTGAAAGAGTACACAGAAAAGCTAATTCCTCATGAAATTGATTAAGAAAAAGGGAGGGATAAATAATTTAATTGTGAAACTAAATTAGTTGGAGCGAATGGCATTGTGAGATTTTTTAATGAAATCTTTCTGACAGATACCCTGTGCCAAAACAAATTTTTATCCATATAGATTAGGTGTTTAACGTAACTCGGTGGGTCATCTGTTAGTGTATCAAACATAGAGTCAATACGGCTATATCGTGTACATGATTTTTATGGAGAAATACGAGTGTGATGTTTCTATAAAATATATTTCAATGAAAAAACATAACCTATGCAAACAATGAGTTCCCCTAAAAACCCCCCCCTAGTTTGTCTTAAAACTCAATATTTGCAGTGGAATGATAGACAAAGTGCTCTCATGGTATATTTGTACAATGCATACAAAAACTATATAATAGCACATTATGAAAATATACCTTAGTTAACGTGATTACAAGCAGTTTACTTGCTTTTCCCGTTTTATCTATTTGGGAAGAAAAAAACGTTCTATCTGAATCTTGAAATTAAGGCGCGAGTGATTACACCAATTGTTTCGCAAGGTATCCTTTGAACTATACAGCACATGCAATGTATGGAAAATTGGAAATTGTGTTTGTCATATTGTCAGGTATTAACATGCTAAATATATATACCTATTGGGACTTTGTAATTCTGATGTTAACACGGATAAACATATTGGCTATGTGTTATTTAATTCAATTTCATATTCGTGTGTACATATGGTCTAATTATACACTATACTTGACTTCAACATACGAAATGGTTTGAGGAAAAGGAAACAACACAAACAACACGGCTACAGTAGTGCCAAGCATCTTTGCCGAAAGATAAAATTGAATGTTACAAAATAGTTTTTTGAAGCCAAACTGTCCCGGAACTGATCAATGATAAAGAAATAAAACATTGTAACAGTTACGTACATAATTAAATGAAGCCGGTTGCTATTTGACTCAATATACCAATCCAGCAATGTATGACATTATATAGTTAAATGGAATTACTAAAGAATAAAAACAAAAATATGACGTTAAAATAAATGATAAAGCTAAACTTATAATATGATATACCAATTAAACAGATGCTAGAAAACAAAATGATATTTACAATAGAACATAACAATGTCAAATTGCATCATGCAGAGTTAAAACGGACAGTTAAGAAAGCAAGAGTCGCTACACGGGTTTCTCTACAGTGTATGTCTACTGCAAAAATAAATTGATATGAAGTGAAAGAAATGATACAAAGAAAGCAATGCTGATTGTTGCATTCGAAGCAAACTATTGAAATGCAGTATCATGACATTTGGCAGCAATTACAACCTTTGATTTTACTATCACATATGATCAACCCTTCCAAAAAGACTTAAGGCTACCCATGCATTTATTAATATAATAAGACAATATAAAGTCACCTATGTAAAGCATTGGAAAGATTGGTATTCTTGAAAAAAACCTTCATGTTGTTGATCATTTAGACGAGTACAATCAAGGACATGTTGATATAACGAGGAGCGGATATGTTGTCTGAAAAACATGGCAAGGAAATACTTTTGTCATTCTTCAGCACTTGATAGTTATTGCTATCAGGGATGTTAAGTGCTTGTGAGAATTCTGCTATCCCGCCATTCATTTCTTTGTAAAGTTTCTTACTTGTAGAAGGATAAAATCAAATCACTAGTGGTCTTAGTTTCATTTATGATAGCATATGTTCATTCATACATAGTTCTAAGCGTTCAAAGTATACAATCAGTAAATCTGTCTCTAATTCCGTTTACCGAAGCTATACAGATATTTACTAGAAATAGCACATCACTCTGAATAAGTTAAATCGTTTGAAAAGGAATAGCAGATTTAGACAGATTGTACCTAGGAAAGACCTTTTCAAGCATTCAAAAAGTTGTTTTTTAAATTAAATGTGGTTATATTCACTGTATGAATAAACTTTTATTTAGAGTTGGAACCAAATCAGAATTGTTTCCCCACGATTTTCAGGGTTGATGTGAGTATATGCACAAGTCTGAACACTCACATGATTTTGTCGACATGTCAACGTTATCAAATGGCCCAGAAACATAGAACGCTGTCGAGTTTTTTCATTTCATTTTCTTGTTATCGTGCAAAAAATACTTTTTTTGCAAATCGAAATGCTTTTTGAATAAAAAAAAATAGATTATGTTGAAGTTTATTTCAGTACTACTTTAAATAATGCATCTCAATTTAGAATTTATATACATGCCTTTAGGTTAACTCACTCGTATTGGAATATGTAGTTATACATGAAACTGGGGGACAACGAAAGGACTTTCATTCTTTCTCTGTCCCCGTCCCCTAATGGAAATCACACAATTAGCGATAACATAATCACGAGGGCAACTCTACAAATAATTCTTAAGGAGATTTTTCAATAATACGTAGGTAGATATGATAAATCTACTCGTAGATATACATGTATGCTTTATCATGCAGAAGGCTCATTGCCTGAGCTGTCCTACCGTTAGTATAAAACTATTTTGCAATTTCTTTGCTGTGAACATTTTTGAGGCGGTGGTAATAATGAATATTAATATGAAACAGGGGGTAGATTGGAGCGATATTTGGTATCTAAGATTTCAGATTGCAGACAGTTTAAAGGCTGTGTTGATGAAGAGATTTTATCTGTGCTATTTTTTAAAATCCGTGCCAAATCAATATAATAGACAAAAAGATAACATATTGTATCTGTTCAAGTCAAACACGTACTATACATACTTAAAGGCTTGTCAGTGATAGTAAATGCATTAAATTCATGAACAGGTACCTCAGAAACCAACGACTATATTGAAACAACTACAATAGATACCATCCACACTATTACTATAGATCGTATGCTATAGTTAATGTAGGAAGAGGTGAGATGACAAAAATTTACTTACAGACAGACAGAGAGACATGTAGATGGGCGGCGATTTGATACAATGTGATATGACCATTGGGCTTAAAAACTACTCTTCTTTTCACATGTCCAGACTCAGACTCAATATAAAATGTACAATAAATAATACATCTACGAACAATCTTTTTAAAATATACAAGACGTTTGTTTGTTTTTGTTGTGTTTTTGTGGTGTTTGTATCAAATCATAAACAATGTCATATATTCAAGACAAATTAGAAATAGACGGTTCGTAGATTTGACAAAGAAATATATTCTCTGCGTACACACTAAATATTTTTTTTCACTTCCAAACCATAATCTTATTCTTGAACAATGGAAAAAATACCCATTTTACAGTGTTCTAATGTTTTAAGAAATAGATGTAATATCTGCCTAAGAATAAGCTCATACTTATTGTGTCCAGATGATGTAAATGTGTGAAACGTGATACAAATCATCAATTAATTATATCAACCGCATGCTATATTCAAAGCAAATGACACTTGCTTTGAATGCCCATTTATTAAAAGAATGATGTTTTAGGCCTAAACTTTGAAATAAATCAACAAGGTTTTTAGTATATATATTGCACAGTTATGAGGTTAAATATAGGTTTGTTTATTGGCATAAGATTGTGTACACTAAAATTATCCCCATTAAAATTTATTAATTTGGTTGCGAACGACATAGTTCATATAATTGTATGATATCTATTTCATTACAAATATATGATTGTATAGTGCAGAACTTCTAATTTATATTAAATCAGTTGTCCATTGTTAAATTAAGTTAAAATAAATGTGCAAGTGATTTCAGTTTTGTTTAGTAATTAAAAATCCCATTTTGACTGAATTCTTAATATTTGTACACAAAACGACCACCTAATGTTTTATACAAAGTTTTGGAATCAATTGGGAACACTGGCAATGCATAAGGAGTATTAAGGACCAGCTTAAATAGCTTGAAACACTGAGAATCCGTTTTCGAATGTAGGTACGAACATTTCAGGGTACGAATCGGCCATATTTTCTTCGGTCTCTCGGGACTCTTTCCAAGATTTTTGTGTCACGAATCTGGTTTGAATCAATTACTAGACATCACAAATTATATTTGTGAGTCCTAATATGTAGCAAGATGCATTGTGGCTTCCGAAAAGTGAAAAATTGTCAAACAAAATTGTGGGTATTACGTTCGACGAAGGGGCCGGTATATTGTTTTCTGAAATATAGTCTGGAAAGACCATATAACTGAGTTTTAATGAGATGAGACTGAAACTAAGTTCCCAAAGATTGTTTGGACATAGAACAAATTCACGAACAACTTTTTAATTTATCATACAGGTCCGAAAGAAATCGCATCAACTTTTTCATTTGTGACAGGGTAGAAATGGGGTGGGTTCAGAAAGTGGCGATTTTCTCGGCATAAGCTACCAATTTCGGAATGCTATCATACCAATTAGTTAACTACATATATCAAACTACCCAGAAAGTGCAAAAAGAATTACTCCCTCCAAGTGGTAATAAAAAGTTGTCTGGCTCATGGACTATTTGGTGTTATATTCGTTTCTTATTTGTTTGCTTAGCCTACTTATTTTTGTACCCTGTCTTGGGAGAGCAATATGTCTGAACATTGATCCCGTGTCAATAAATTTTAAGGTGGGTTCACATTGACGAATTTTCTTACGATTCCTTACGAATTGGGCATTCGTAATCACAATTGCCGAAAAGGACACGAATTTTTACGATTTTAGTTAATCTTACGGACGGTTTACGTATTTCTACGACTAGTTTACGGGCTGGTTACGGTTTATTAACGAATCATTAAGAGTGTTACCGACTTAGTTACGAAAGTCCTTAATTGTTATCATTTTGTTGTTGTAGTGAAAAAAAAACCTCGTTATTGAATATCTGACATTAGACAAGACAATATGTCTAACAAACGAAATAGGCTTGGGTTGGACCAACAATTTCTTCAAAACCATTTACCCTTTCCCAAAAACAAGACCATGGTTGGGGAAAATTTTGAAAGAAAAGATGAAATTGCTGTTATAATCAGCAATGCAATTCTTTCTTTTAACTAAAACTTTTCTATTCAATAACATACACAATCTCCACTGTCCTATTGCAGCTTCTTCATCAAACATAACCCCAGCAGGCCTTTTGCAGATGTTGGTCTGTTTTAGTACCATTCTTGGGATCTCATACCATAAGAGCACATTTTTAAACATCCCGGCTCGTTTATATTCGTAAAGTTGTCGTATAGATTCGTGAATCACATACGTGTGATTTGCGATTAACTAAGAGTCGTTTACGGATGAATATAACGGAACATTTAATCCGTGAACATTCGTAAGAAAATGCATGACATGCCAAAAATGTTCCCGTATGAGCATGAATCGTTAAGATTTTCACCGATTTATTGCGAGGTATTTACGAGTGCATGATAGTTGTTTACGAATACTTACGTGTAAAATACGACAGGCCTTCCGAATGGACCACTCAAAACGAAATCTATGCACGATTTCTTTACTTTGTCTTTCATGTTTCTGGTTGCAAACAATAAGCTATTATTTCCATATCATCATTCAGTAGCTGGCATTGAGAAAGAAGGCAATTCATACTTACGAGTTGTTTATTGATGCAAGCGAGTTGTTTACGATTATTCGCGAATGGCCTACGAATGACCAATTCGTAAGGATTCGTAAGGAAAATTCGTCAGTGTGAACCCACCTTTACTGATAGGTCTACAAATAGGTGCTCAAGTTCTTCAATAAACAAAAGAAAAAAACTAATTAATATCTAACCGAAATGTCTCCCGGGAGAGGGATTTTTCGAACTCCATGCGATGTACAATGAATTAAACTGCGTAAAGAATTCAAAACATTAATTATTGTGGTTCAAAACGATTTCTTCATTTCTGTAATTCTTAATAAGTGATGATATCTGTCTAAATGTGAATTCTTCGGTTATTTTAGAAGCCAATCGTCTATAGAAAACGCATCGATCATTCTATCTGCACACTCCTGAAAGAAAGTGAAGATGATCTGTCATTTAAAAATGGATCTTTCATTCTTCAAATTGTTATCGTTTTGCATGTTTAAACCGGAAGTTAAATTTGACATTTTCTCCCCCTCCCCACCTCACCTTTTCCGTCTTTTTGCCTCAACGATTTTCATAGCATTCTCAAACGGGGACGTCAAACATAGTTTTTTCGTCGTTTCCTCGTTCAATTTCTATGTATGCCTACGTATCTTACATTGATCTGTGTTTTCATTAAAATACAATATCTCGTCGTGAACCCTAGGTAAATATTTGACCCTCAAAGTTAAAAGGATTCGTGAGAAATAATTAAAGCATCGAAACAAGGTAAGAACAGTCCTAGCATGTGCATTTGCGTGGTCCATCGCAGTTTCATGGGCAAAAAAGAAAGTGTCATTGCGCAGACACATTTTGTAAAACCGTATCAGAAACCAGCTTCCTTTACACGGTGGATAATCACGTGATGCAACAATTTCAGAATATATTCAATAACTTTGTTAATACGGGACCGATTTGAATACGGTTTGAAGCATAGAACGTGTGGACAGGCGTCACGCATTAGATGAACGTGTTGGATTTTTGAAAAAAATCAACTGATAAAAAAGTTATTGAAGATAAACCAAAATGTTTGTTAATCTTCAATAACTTTTTTATCTGTTGATTTTTTCAAAAACCCACCACGTCTAGGTTATTCCTGACATTTTTTCTACCTACTCTGCTTCAAACCAAATTCAAATTGGTTAAGTATTGACAAAGATATTGAAGATTATCGGAAATTCTAAGTCACGTGATTATACACCGTGTTTACCTTCTTCCTAGAAACGAAAAGGAGAGAAAGGGCATTGGTTATTTGAATCCTTTTCCCAAACGGCAAAATTTAGGGTGATCCACTTAAAAAACTGCCGCAAATGACAAAATGGATGTTATTAAAGATAGGACATGTATAAAATATCGCACAGAAAATATTGAGACAAAAGGAGAAACTGCTGATTATCAGCGGTTTCTTCTTTTGTTTCAGTGTTTTCCCAAGCCTTTTCTATTAGGGACGTCAAAACCAGGTCTTGTTTGGGAAAGGGTTAAATCCATTCTGAAAGGAATATGTCACACGCGTTCGTAAAGCGACATGAATACAATGTTATTGCAGTGCATAATAAAAAGAAACTGTAGATATGAACATAACAATAACAAAACATGCACACTGGCGATGTTAAGTCAATACCTCTGTTATTTGAGATGATTTAATGTACTTGCAAACTTCTAGAAACAACGAAAATTATTATGTGCTTTTAGATATAGCAAACGCTGCACTAAATGTTTCCCAAAACAGAACCTTGTGGTAAAAATGTTCACAATTTCTAGTATCATTTCTATGAATTTTGTCTTCTGATGCAGCTTACGATTGGAAAGTTTATTTCTTCTACCATATCTCTGACAATTCATTTCCAACCAATGTTAGATCTATTTATTTGTTTTTTTTGAATTTCTTCGCTTCATGAAAACAATTATTTGAATTAGCTGATGAAGAAATAACGAGTGACTAATCGTCGTTTGCGTTCAAAACGCCATAACTACAGCTCATTCGAAACGTGTAGCTACATTTTCGAATGCAACCGAAGAATCTAGTCATATTTTCCCAAGACATGCAAATTATTCTCCTAGAAACAGAACACTCTAAGATCTAAACATACTGATGACATAACCTTTTGACTTGACGGTATTATACTGTTATTATGCCAACAGTAACAAACGTTTGATGGGTATGTTGTAAGATATCATTATTTCCAGCTCCTAAATTGATTACAGAGAAGATAACAACTTACTTTATTTTTTCTCTTTTTCAAGGAGTATCTTAATGATTTATACGATGATACAACTAAAACTAGGGTAAATCAATTACGAAATTATTTGTAGATCTGTTATCTGCATTTTTTCTAATGCCTGAGTATTTCTCTCTTTTTATTGTAAAAAACATCAGAACATTAAGATGGTTGATTGCGATATTTAAGGGTTTGACAGTTACATCTAAATAATCTAGCATGATAATACAATAAAAGCTGCTAAATGAATTACGAAGGAATTTGTTGATCTGAAATCCGCATTTACACTTGCCTGAATATGTCACTTTCGTATAGGGGAACCTAAAACAAGGTCACCGTTTTTTATTTTCTAAAAACGGTTAACTGCAATGTGGTTTTAATGCAAAAACCAGAACATTAAGATGGATGGCTGCGATATTTGACGGTTTGTGAGTTACATCTAAATGATTTAGCACGATAATACAATAAAAGCTGGTAAATCAATTACGAGGCAATTTGTTGATCTGTGATAAACGTTCTAGGTTTTCTATCGCTTGATTGATTTACTTCCGTTCTTTTCCATGTAGTACTGTGTCGCATTTCAGCTTGTTAAAAGCTGCAGTTTAGAGGTTTTTGTTTAAAAACAGCGACTGGCAAAATGCGGGAACCTTCTACTGAAAGAAATAGTCTAATGACATTTGTATTTTTTGTGTTTGCTCTTTTTCCTGAAAACTTACACCTTAAATAGAGACAAATTGAGATAACTCACTTATTCTCGCCTATTTGTACTTGTCTTAAATGAGGTTAAGACAAGCTAATCCTTTTCAAAACAGCAAAATTTTAGTCTGCGAAATTTGAAGAATGTTGGAGAAGCCAAAAAGATATTGTTACATGCATGGTGTATATATAGAACTATACTATTGATGCACAATGAGAAAACGTTGCATGTTTTTCAATGTTTTCCTAGATTTTTCTTTAAAGAACACGAACACCATGTTTTTGTAGGAGAGAGTTAGTGCTGTCCATAAAGTGGTTTGCTCGAACGGGAACCATTACTTCTTCCGAAAATAATGCGGGAAGCCTGCTGTTACAGAATTACTTCAATGACCTAGTTTTTGTGTGAATTGTTTTCTCCTAAAATAGTGACAAAATGATTTAAGAATGGATATAGCCCATTCACTTTCACCTGCATGCAAATAAAAACAGGCCAAACGTCAGTAAACAGTCGTAACTCGTTTCATTTGATTTCTATTTCTAGGGGTACGCTACATGGTCGTATTAAATGATACCATATACACCACCATCTGTAATTCTGCCATCCGTTTGTTATCAAATCCTTTTTCGCTAAAGTGATACGCGTTCAATAAACCTTGCCATGTACATGCATTTCTATGATATATTCTTTCGAATTATTTATTTTCATTGAACCCTGAATAATCTGAATTCAATTATTTTCGAATTTTAACCAAAGGTCTGATAGTCTACGTGCTGCTACAAAACATCTGTTAAACTTAAGGTAGGCCTATAACCACCCCTAACGAGAGTCATGTGATATCGGATTTATTCGTGCAACGTCGTGTCATATTCGTACCTAATACCTATTCCGGTGATGTGAAAAATATTCTGCGGTGGAACGTTCCATCGCCGAATGTTTTCGACATCGCCCGAATAATTCCGACGACGCATCAATCTCATTAGGGGTGAACTACCTTAAATGTGATACAATATAAATCAAACACAACTAGAATAATACTGTGTACACTCTTTTAAATGATACAAATTGCTCAAAGAATCACTGCTTTGGTTGAAATATCACAGATTGGCAGCATACTCATTCCCTACTTCGATAGAATCACACACGGAACACACTCGTTCTTTTTGTTCAATAAAATATTGATGCAGAATTTATCCCTTTCCCAAACAAGACCTGGTTTTGACGTCCCTAATAGAAAAGTCTTTCAATTGGAAAACATTGAGACAAAAGAAGAAACTGCTGATAACCAGCAGTTTCTCCTTTTGTCTCAATATTTTTGTGCCATATTTTACACAAATCATTTCTTTAATAACATTCATTTTGTCAATTGTGGCAGTTTATAAATCGTACAACCCAAAAAATTTGTCGTTTCGGAAAGGGTTAATAATACATTGATGCAGAATTAAAAAGAGAAACAGGAAACAATGCAAGAGTCGATCTTTTAGAGGCTTCTTAATTTTCTTGGCTTTCGATGTGATTCAAATTTATTTCCAGATTACGTGTGGAAATTTTTAATCCGAAGAGATTTTAATGATATATCACTTGGAGGAAATTTCTCGATTTCGTTTAATGATTATTATTCTTTCAATGAACATCAATTTAGCTCGAACTTTTATCCGAAATTATTTGAAAAGAGCACGGATCTTGATCAGGTTTTATGTATTATTCGGGTGGCTCGGGGTCCATTTTGATTTCAAATGCATCAAAGAACCACTTTTTTCAGACACCGGTTCAATTATTAACGAGTTTTCACGATGAGAGATAACGCATGCACTAGATTTGATAATTCCAGATAATACAATCAGAACCAAAGAAATAGATTTTTTTGTAATGGAAGACTGGCTAAGAGTTTTTTTTTTTAAATTATCAATGTATGATATGGTTTTTATCAACATTAACAAGTATGTTTCTATATTGTACCTGTTTAAGCTGAATGCGAAACTCGTACGTGTACATTGCGAAGAAATTTCTTCGATATAGGTACATGTACATGAATTTGTAGGTAGGCCATGTTTTACCATGTTGGCTATGGACAGGAAGTTCCTACCATTTTAACTATGCGACAAATCGTCGCTTTTAAACAAAACCCACATAAACTGCAGCTTAGAACGAGCTGCAGTCGCGAAGTTTTTGTTGGAAATGCAGCGAAATATGAACATGCTCATGTTCTTTAACTGTCCGGTAAGACAAATATTTCCTTGTCAAACAATTCTAAAGATTTTTTCCCACCGGTTTTGTAATAAGGTTCCTATAATTTCTAAAGACAGTGCATACGGCAATAAAGTCGACACTCGTTATCGCGGTATCGGAAGAGTCAAATGTCTGCTAGGTCGATTTGAAATCCCGTTCTTGTCCTTATTAATGAATATCGAGAAATTCAGAAAAAATGTTTCTAAAATGAATATAGCCATCGAAATATAGAATGAATATGAGTGGAGAAACTGCGTTCCATACTTTATTTTACCATACTTGATGAGCAAAAAGATAAATATCATATGAATCGAAACTGAACAATAACCGTATGAATTGACCTCATATCCGGATGAATTGAACTCATAACCGGATGAATTGACCTCATAACCGGATGAATTGAACCCATAACCGGATGAATTGAACTCATAACCGGATGAATTGAACACCGGATATCTAGAGGCAAAGAACTGCGGCTTTCAACACAGCATTTGAGACAGCCAGGTTTCAAGATCAGGCTGTGCCTAGATGCAGTCTAGCCAGCATCCATGTTACTCTCAAATGATTGCTACAGACCATTACGAAGCTATTTGAGAACAACATGGTTCCTGGTCAGACTGCGTGTATACGCAGGCTGATCTGGAACCATGTTGTTCTCAAATGCTATAAGGGACGTTTTTCCAGATCCTGGCTCATTTATATTACTTTGAACTCGATGAATTAATTCTATATTTTCAACCACAAAAACATATTCGAGAAAAAATATCTACCGATATTTTCAGTTTTTTTACAAGACTCTAATATTTCAAGCTACTTGGGATGTCAAAGCCGTGGATTATGTGGAAAATAAGTTGAAGTCATATTTATTTCTTTATTGCAATCGAGATTTCTGTCGAGCGAAATTACCAAAAATAAAAAGAACAGTGCCTAGATGACATTGAATGGCCCACCTTGGACCATTTCAAAAATGTAGCTGTAAACATGATTTTGAATAAGATTCGAGATAATACGAAACTTTCATTATCAAGATATATACTCAGTTAAATAGAATAATATAAGACCATGATTATGGAGATGCTAAATTTGTACATGCAAAAATGTCGATGACTTTCAACACAAACTTCGTACATACAACTGATTTCAAACTGCATTTATGAGGTTTTTGCTGAAAAAGCGACGATATGGAAGCACAAAGTCGACTACTTTCGAAAATATCGTAATAATCCAAAGTCAAATGCTTTATTTCACGCTTTTGACATAATGCAAAGTTTGATCAAGATCCACGGTGTTCTCCCATAGTTTCTCTATAACCAAGTCTTGTAGTAGAAATTGTGCGACAATATGGCAGCATATCTAACGTAATCTGACACCACTAACGTACAATCTAATCTGTATTCACAGCAACATTAAATGCTTAATCTTTAAGTGTCCGCAGTAAATTGTATTATATTCATAACACTATTTTCCTACCGGTGACAAATAGCCTTTTAAAATAGCATACCCATAATGTTGCCATCTTTTTAAAAAGATTAATAAAACATCGGCTGTTTCGTAACGGAGTCGTTACGTATCCGAACCTATTCGGGCGCGGTCGCAAACATTCGACGGTGGAAAGTTCCACCGCCGAATGTTTTCGTCCATGCCCGAATAATTCCGACGTCGCGCGAAATATCATAAGGGATGGACTACCTTAGTCATCAAGCAAAATCCTATGTTCTGAGTATCATAAACGTTCAACGGCTCATAAAACTTTATCAAGTCATTAAAAATCTCTGAGTGAATGTTTTAAGCTATTCGATTGGTTTCCTTTGTTCGTGCGATAATAATTCTGGAACCAATATCCTGAACATGTTTTATCACGCTATAAAGATCTTAACGTCCGAACAGACTGTAAAATCATGAACAGCCATGTATTGACACTTTTGTAGAGGACAAGTGACCGTATTTACCAACAAATTACGTGACAAGTCATCTGATTGGACGAGGCGTATGCCTCGGCCAATCGGATGGACTGTTGCGTAATTTCAAAGGAAAACTTAGATGAACACCCGTACATATTCAAATTGAAAGAAGTTAGTCCTACAGACGATCTTTAAGCAAAGAAAAAATGGGTCAGCTCACTTCTTTTTTTAATCATTAGTTTTTTTCTTTGTTTCTTGGGATTCTTCAACAGCAGGTATTGTTTTGGAAACGGTAAGGTTTGTCTAAACGACAGCATCTTTCTGATCCAATTCCTACGTAACAAGTACAGCAATCAGAATGGATCGATATCCTGTCGGGGAATTGGTAAAATTTTTTTCTTCTTGAAAATAATTCGGTAAATAAAAAAACAGAAATGGATGCATTCGAATATAGGTTCATTTACCAGCGTCGGTTACAAAGAATTTAAAATAAATTTGCAAAGAACAACCCAAAGTGACCAAACTGTGCGGCTTGCTCTGAGTTACAAGTTAGTCATAATTTGGGCTTTATGTAAAAATCCACTGTGTAAGGTGGTTCTGTCTTGAAGCATTTATACAGACTTGTCAATAACACTTGTCATTACTTTATTTTAATCTCGTATCGTATTTTGTTTGTTATTTTGCAAATGCCTCCAAACTATAGCTTTTTCAGTTATGTATTTGAAGAAAGCCATCTATTTGTTATTGGTTTTCAATAAAAAAGTTCTTATAAAACCTATTTCACGCGACTCGTCGTAGTTATTTACAGGAAATAAAACGGTGCCAGACGCCCACATTAGAGTAAGGTTCGGGTCAGAGAAAAGTGAATTTTATTGGTCCACTTTTATGTCCTGAACAGCGAAAGAAATGAAACTTGTACTTTTCTTTTGTATGTGGTCAAATTAAAGGACTTGCACAACGCTAATTTCGTGTCAAGGTCACATTATTACAGTTGTAGAAATTGCTGGATCGAAAATTGAACAATTTAAAACCACCATTTGTATGTTGAACCTTATGGTTTATGGCTCTTACATAAGATCGAACTTGACCAGCCGTAGACTGATTGTTTGAAACATAGCACAACAAGATTGAGAAAACAACAACAACAACAACAATAAAACAACAACAACACAACAATATTCTGGATAGCAGCATTTTCTTGTTTTGCCTCGATGTTTTCCAAAACCATTTTTATATCCGGGACGTCAAAATTCGGTCCTGTGTGGGAAGGGATTAACTGTATTCGAGCTCATAAGAATACCATATTTGCATGTTTGCCTCCCTTGATTTTTTCGAGAATCACTATAACATAAATAAACAGCATGAAACTAGGCTAGATGAGCCCATGAATCCTGATCAAGACCTACAGATCCTCCAATTATTAAAGAAGATAAAATGTATGTATGCTGATAGGGAATAGCACGTTAGTAAATAGAACGTCGAGACCAGTCATAGACGACGTCGATTTCCAACAAAAACCTCGTTTTAGAAAGATTTGAATATGGTAAAGCCTACTTAAATTTGACCTCGGGGACAAAGTACTTATTTTTCTAGGAATCTCTAGCTAGACCTCGATATAAATACGTTTGAATGACAAGTTTTATTACACATGGAGCTATGACCATTAAATCAGACATTTATATTTGTATTGCCGCACCTTCCTTTATCATGCGGTCTCTTTGAAGTTCCGATCCATACCAATAATGCCATATAAAGTTCCTGGCAATGCTAATAACAATAGGGGTGTGAGCAATTAACCTTTTTTCTCTTTTTATATATCGTTATTGTTTACAAAAACGTGTCCTTGGACTGTGTAACTGCATCGTTAGTCTTATACTGGTAGATTCAAATAAGGACTCTTCCAAACAAGATCTTATTTTAACGCTCCTGGTGTAAAAAGGCTCGAGGAAACATTCACTATTAGACAAATGAACAAAATACTGATAGCAAAATTTCTCCTCTTTGTTAATGTTTTCTTTGCTTTATTGTACACATTTCTTATTTTTATTAACGTTCGTTTTGAATGTTTTTTTAATAAGATAACCCTACTTTTTCCTCTAAACCAGTCATTTTTGAAAGGTTCGAGCAATGTAAAGCCCAATTAATTTTGACCTAGTTTTTTCTAGCTTTCTGCAAATAGATATCCAATGCTGATTAATTAGTTTTTGTCCATCGTTTAAATTGCCAACGATTTTTTGTGTATTAATGAACTTAGAATTAAACTGTGTGAAGAATTCAAAACATTAATTATTGTGGTGCAAAACGATTTCTTCATTCCTGTATTTCTTAATAAGTGATGACATCTGTCTAAACGAGAATTCTTCGGTTATTTCAGAAGCCAATCGTCTATAGAAAACACATCGATCATTCTATCTGCAAACTGCTGAAAGAAAGTGAAGATGATCTCTCATTTAAAAATGGATATTACATTCTTCAAATTGTTATCGTTTTGAATGTTTAAACGGGAAGTTAAATTTGACATTTTCTCTCCCCGACCCTTTTTTCGTCTTTTTGCCTCAACGATTTCCATAGCTTTCTCAAACGGAGACGTCAAACATAGGTTTTGCGTCGTTTCCTCGTTCAGTTTCTATGTATGCCTACATACTTACATATGTACATTCATTTGTGTTTTCATGAAAATACAATATTTCGGCGTGAACCATTAGTAAATATTTGACCCTCAAAGTTAAAAGGATTCGTGAAAAATAATAAAAGCATCGAAACAAGGTAAGGACAGTCCCAGCATGTGCATTTGCGTGGCCCATCACAATATCATTGGCAAAAAAGAAAGGGTCATTGTGCAGACACATTGTTTTAAACATACCAGAAACCAGCTTCTTTTATATCGTTCCGGGAGAGAAAATACATTGGTTGTTTAAATTCTTTCTGAGAGGAATTCATCACACGCGTTCGTAAGGCGACATGAATACAATGTTATTGCAGTGTACCGTCGGTGTAAATGCAAAACCTCGTATCTCGTTTTTGAAAGATTTAAAGAGGTAGTAAAAAAGTCTAATAACTTGTCCGAAACTGAAATGCTTTAGTTGGAATTCGGACATATTGCTCACATATAACGTGTCATAAATACTATAAATACTATACTGTAAAGTTAAAATATGCCAAAACCTGCAAAAATGTCTAAATTGGAAATACAATGTGTACTTTGAAAAATGGAAAAATCGACATACGAGCTTTGCATTTACACCGACGGTATAATAAAAAGAAACTGTAGATATAAATAATACAAAAACAAATCATGCACACCAGCAATGTTAAGACAATTCCTCTGTTATTTGAGATGATTTAATGTACTTGTAAAATTCTAGAAACAAACAAAATGATTGTGTACTTATAGATGTAGCAAACGACGCACTAACTGTTTCCCAAAACAGAACCTTATGTTAAAAATGTGTGTAAAAATTTCTAGGGTCATTTCTATGAATTTTGTCTTCTGGTCTTCTTTTTTTGAATTTCTTCGTTTCATGAAAACAATTATTTGAAATAGCTGATGAAAAAATAACGTGTGACCAATCGTCGAGTGCGTTCAAAACGCCGTAACTACAGATTATTCGAAGTGTGTAGCTACATTTTCGAATGCAACCGAAGAATCCAGTCACATTTTCCCAAGACATGCAAATCATTCTTCAAGAAACAGACCGCTCTAAGATCTAAACACACTGATGACTTAACCTTTTGACTTGACGGTATTATACTGTTATTATGCCAACAGTAACAAACATTTGATGGGTATGTTGTAAGATATTATTATTTCCAGCTCCTAAATTGATTACAGAGAAGATTACAACTTACTTTATTTTTTTTCTTCTCTTTTTCAATGAGTATCTTAAAGGGGGCCAGTTAGGCTGTCGAAAATGCAAATGGCACAATAATTACAAACCAGAAATAACGTATGAAATTACCAACCTGAAGGGGTAGATCACTTACGTCCATTTTTAGCACTCATCAAGCTTTATCAAGTATTAACATCCAAGTCAAGTAATAACGTGCAGCCACTTTTTATTGTCCTTGTTTTTGTTTTGTAACGGCTACATATGCCCAACCTTCAAAAATCAATTACGTCAGAGGTACGTCATCTGTGCTCAGCGAGATTCAACACACCGTACAACCGACTGCGTCGAAAGTTTGCGAAGACAGATTCGGTATCTGATGTCATATGCATGGTAGGTCAAATGAATTAACTTTTATAAATTAACGAAAGGATCTTTGGTATTCTACAGTTGATAAATACGCGTATAAATGTCCAGTGTTTGTACAAAATAAACATTTCCACGTATCCCTCGCAAATAAGGTCACAGTCATCGACACAGCCGGTTGTACGGTGTGTTAATACCGCGGAGGTGTGTCTCGTTGACCTTGACCTTGTCTCGTTTTGAAGTAGAAATAGAATGTGTAAACACGCTTGTATGTGATTGATCTATAGCAAAGGAAAGATGGTATTCGCCGTGTTTGAGGTTTTTATGCATTGCAAATTGTTTTTCCATGCACAAATATGAGTTCCCGAACAGTTCGGAAGCATAAAAACCTAAAATAGGCCCCTTTAATGATTTATACGATGGTACAATTAAAACTAGGGTAAATCAATTACGAAATTATTTGTAGATATGTAATCTGCATTTTTCCATTGCCTGAATATTTCTCTCTTTTTATTGTAAAAAAAAAAAAACAACAACAAAAACATTAGAACTTTAAGATGGTAAGCTGCGATATTTGAGGCTTTGAAAGTTACATCTAAATAATCTAGCAGGGTAATACAATAAAAGCTGCTAAATCAATTACAAAGCAATTTGTTGATCTGTAATACGCGTTTACACTAGCTTGAATATGTCACTTTCGTATACGGGAACCTAAAACAAGGTCACCATTTCTATTTTCTAAAAACGGTTAATTGCAATGTGGTTAAATGCAAACAGCAGAACATAAAGATGGATGGCTGCGATATTTGACGGTTTGTGGAGTAACATCTAACTGATTCAGCGCGATAATACAATAAAAGCTGCTAAATCAATTGCGAGGCAATTTTTTGATCTGAAATCCGCATTTACACTTGCCTGAACATTTCACTTTCGTATAGGGGAACCTAAAACAAGGTCACCGTTTTTTTATTTTCTAAAAACGGTTAACAGCAATGTGGTTTTAATGCAACAACCAAGAACATTAAGATAGATGGCAGCGATATTTGACGGTTTGTGGAGTTACATCTATAATGTGATTCAGCACGATAATACAATAAAAGCTGCTAAATCAATTACGAGGCAGTTTGTTGATCTTTGATACGCGCTCTAGATAGCTTTTCTATCGCCTGATTGATTTACTTCCATTCTGCTTTTTGTAGTACTGTGTCGCTTTTCACCAAAAATCTCGTAAATGCAGCTTGTTAAAAGCTGCAGTTTCGAGTTTTTTTTTTGTTGAAAAACAGCGACTGGAAAAATTGAGGGAACCTTCTTCTGAAAGAAATAGTCTAATGACATTTGCCCTTTTTGTGTTCGTTTTTTCTCCTGAAAATTTACACACAAAATAGAGACAAATTGAGATAACTCACTAAGGTTAAGACAAGCTAATCCTTTCTAAAACAGCAAAATTTAAGTCTGCACAAATTTGAAGAATGTTGGAGAAGCAAAAAAGATATTGTTACATGCATGATGTATATAGAACTAAACTATTGATGCAAACAAAACGTTGCATGTTTTTCAATGTTTCCCTAGATTCTTTCTTTAAAGAACACGAACACCATGTTTTTTTTCGAGGAGAGAGTTAGTGCTGTCCATAAAGTGGTTTTCTCGAACGGCAACCATTACTTCTTTCGAATATAATGCGGGAAGCCTGTTGTTAGAGAATTACTTCAATGACCTACTTTTTTGTGAATTGTTTTCACCTAAAATAGAGACAAAATGATTTAAAAATGGAGCTAATCCATTCACTTTTACCTGCATGCAAGTAAAAATCAGCTTAATGTCGGTAAATATTTCATTCAAATGGATTTCTGGTCGTATCGATGAGAAGAATTTCGTCGGAACAAGATTCATTGAAATCATAAGTACAATGCACTTTGATATATTATTTTTGTTTGAAACTTTTTCGTACAATAGTCGAATAAGGATTTGCAGTCTTTTGGATATCAAAACAAACGCATAGATTGTTTTCGGTAGACACATTTACCGTTTGGTAATGGGTTATGGGTCCATAGTGATCTGAATTATATCTATGAAAACACTTTATTCCTATCGGTGACAAATAGCCTTTTAAGGTAAAATACCCGTAATGTTGCCATTAAGATTCATAAAATATTGGCTTTATCCGAATGGGGTCGTTACGTATCCAGACCTATTCGGGCACGGTCGTAAACATTCGAAGCGGTTGAAAGTTCCACCGCCGAATGTTTTCGTCCGCGCCCGAATAATTCCGACGTCGCGCAAAATATCATAAGGGATGGACTACTTCAAGTAATCAAGCAAAATCCGATGTTCTATCTATCATACCCGTTCAACGCTTCATAAAACTTTATCAAGTCATTAAAAACTCTGGGTGAATGTTTTAAGCCACTCGATTGATTTCCTTTGTTCGTGCGATAATAATTCTGGAACCAATATCCTGAACATGTTTTATCACGTTATAAAAATCTTTACGTCCGAACAGACTGTAAAATCATGAACAACCATGTACTGACACTTTGCCAAGGACAAGTGGTCATGCTCATCAACAAATTACATAAAAAGCCACCTGATTGGACGAGGCGTATGTCTCTGCCAATCATTGCATACGACAAAATGGGTGTTACTAAAGACTTAATTTGTGCACAATGTCACACAGAAAGCATTCAAGCAATTTTCGTTCACAGGTATTTGTCAAAAACAATTTAGCACAAATTTGTCAAGAACTATCCAAATTGATCAAACTGTGAGGTTGCTCAGAGTACAAACTAGTTATGTCTTTCAAACTAGTTATATCCGCTGTACGAGACGGCTTCGTTGAAAAAATTTCAATTACATTTGTCATGACCTGATTTCAATCTCGAATCGCATTTCGTTGTTTTTATGCAAATACCTCATTACTATACAGCTTGTTTATTTAAGACGTGTTAAAAGGCAGCTATTTGTTAATGGGTTTTCATTAAAGATTTTCTAATAAAAACCATTTCATGCGACCCGTCGTAATTATTTACAAGAAATAAAACGGTGCCAGACGCCCATATTAGACTAGAGTAACGTTAGGACCAAAGAAAAGTGAATTTTATTGGTCCACTTTTATGTCCTGAACAGCGAAAGACATGAAACTTGTACTTTTTTTGTATATACTCGCACATGTACTCAAATTAAGAGACTTACACAACGTTAATTTCATGTCAAGGTCTGACATTATTACAGCAGCAGTGAATGGCTCAACGGAAAATTGAATACCCTAAAACTAGCCACATTTAGTTGACTAGCAATTTTACCCGTCTCGAAATTTGACCCTTGACCTCGATGACCTTGACCTATCCGGGGCTGACCTTTGACCTCGATGACCTTGACCTATCCGGGGCTGCACTCCACCTAATCCCGTCCCGTAACCCGTAAGCAATCCCGTCCCGTAACTAAGCAATCCCGTCCCGTAACCCGTAAAAACGATAAATTTGACCTTTGACCTCGATGACCTTGACCTTTCAAAAAAGGAACCCCTCAAGCTAATATCCGGGGCCGCCCTCCACCTTCCCTCCAAGTTTGGTGAAGATCGGCCCAAGGACCTGGGAGGAGTAGGGGAACAAACAGACGAACAGACAAACAGATAAACAGACAAACGTTGCTCAAATTATAGTATGATTTGAATATATTTCTTTTACGCGCACATGTATTATTTACGACTTGGCTGAATTGTTTCGGGCGCACGCATAAACTTGCGGATACACTTGTAGTTTTATACGACCAAGTCATGTAAATAGACCTTTTACTCAAAACCATCTTGTTCAATCGAAGAGGTGTTTAGAACTGTTTCCTTAAAAGCAAGATAATAATGGGTGTAAAATCTAGTTACATAACGCGTACACTTGTTTATTGAAAAAGTCAAATCTTATACCTGCACTTAAAGGTAAACCTATTTAGTTTTGACCTCGGGGACAAAGTACTTATTTTTCCTGGAATCTCTAGCAATACCTCGGTATAAATACGTTTGAATGACAAGTTTTATTACACATGGAGCCACGGCCATTAAATCAGACATTTATATTTGTATTGCCGCACCTTCTTTTATCATGCGGTCTCTTTGAAGTTCCAATCCATACCAATAATGCCATATAAAGTTCCTGGCAATGCTAATAACGAAAGGGAGCGAGAGCAATTAACCTTTTTCCTCTTTTTTATATCGTTATTGTTTACAAAAAAGTTGTCCTTGGACAGTACAACTGCTTTGGTAGTATTTAAACAGTCTTTTATCCCTTTCAAAACAAGACATCGTTTTGACGCTCCTGATGGAACAGACGTGGGCAAATATTGAAGCAATGAAGTTTCTTCTTTTGTCTCAATATACTTAATTAAAAAAATTATCAATTTTAATCAACTCCAGACTTTCCATACTTTATAGTTTAAGAGTTGGAATGGTCTTCAACCGTTCTGAAAAAGAGGTAAATGGTCGAAGTGCAACAAGAAGATAGTTATCTCAACATTAAACTGCTACATCATTCCAGAGAATTAGTAAGTCTATATAGCCTTTTCCTGATCAGCATGGCCCATTGTGTTTTCTGGTCAGACCTTCACCACTGAACTACAATTTCTACAAAGAAATTTAAAAGAAGAAACATGTATCAGCACATAGCAAGGATCTTAAACAGACCCAGGAGTCTGAACGTATAAAAACTCCTCGGCCAGACTTAAGAAGTCTATCCAGAGGTCGATAATGATGCCTTTTCCTCTAAAATGCCGGAAGGGACATTTTGCCATATCCAACCAAGCACATTATTTATATTTTTTCAGCGTTCTGAGAATAAAGATCTAATTCTGATTTACTAGTTTCGGCCAATCAAATAATTTCCGTGGACTTTTTCTTTGGAGGTATGGTGAATTAAACTGCGTAAAGAATTAAAAACATTAATTATTGTGGTGCAAAACGATTTCTTCATTCCTGTAATTCTTAATAAGTGATGATATCTGTCTAAACGAGAATTCTTCGGTTATTTTAGAAGCCAATCGTCTATAGAAAACACATCGATCAATGTATCTGCAAACTGCTGGAAGAAAGTGAAGATGATCTGTCATTTAAAAATGGATCTTTCATTCTTCAAATTGTTATCGTTTCAAATGTTAAATAGGTGGAATAAATAACCGATTTTCACGGTATTCGTCTTTTTGCATCAATGACTCCCCATGCATTTTCGGAAGGGGACGTCAGATCCAGGGCATGATTGGGAAAGTATTTAGAAATCGTATGTTCGCTCAATTTTTATGTAGGCCGACATATTTACACACATTTGTGTTTTAATGATAATGAGATATTTGGTAACATATTTGACCATCAAATGCGAAATGACTTTTGCTAAAAAACTAATGCACCAAAAAAATCTATAGACAGTCCGAGCTTGTGCAAAAAGAAAGGGTTATTGTACAGATACCATTCTTTTCATATCCTATCAGTAACCAATTTCTTATAAATTTCCGCAAAGCAGAAACTCGAATATGTTTACTGGGCCCGTTTAAGATCTATGCAAAATGAAAAAAATGTGATGATCGAAAATATCTTTAATCACCTATCCAAGTACGTATAAATCAATGCAAGTTGTTTCTTTCAGAAAGGAATATATTATATGTGTTCGTAATGCAATATGAATACAATAATTGCAGTGAATAAGAAAAAGAAATTGTAGATATGGAAATTACAATAACAAAACATGCACATCGGCTATGTTAAAATAATTCCTCTGTTACTTGAGATGAGTTAATGTACTTGTAAACTTCTAGAAACAACGAAAATAATCATGTACTTTTAGATAAAGGAAACGCTGCACTAACTTTTTCCCAAAACAGAACCTTATGGCAAAAATGTTCACATTTTCTGAGTGTCGTTTCAATGAATTTTGTCTTTTGAAGCAGCTTCGATTGGAATGTCTATATCTTCTACCATATATCTGCTATATTTCCGACCAATGTTATTTTTTCATTTCTTCGCTTCATGAAAACAATTATTTGAATTAGCCGATGAAGAGATAACTTGTGACTAATCTTCGATTCCGTTCGAAACGCCGTAACTGTAGCTTATTCGTACTGTGTAGCTACATTTTCGAATGAAACCTACGAATCCAGTCACATTTTCCCAAGACATGCAAATCATTCTTAACGAAACAAAGCACTCTTAGATCTTAAGACGCTGATGTCTTAACCTTTTGACTTGACAGCAAAACAGTGATATTATGCCAACAGTAACAAACATTTGATGTGTATGTTGTAAGATATTATTATTTCTAGCCCCTACAATACAAGGACTGCAGAGACGGTTACCACATACTGTATTTTCTATTTTTCTCACGAAAAAGCAAGCACGATACTACAATGTAACTGAATAATCAAGAGCAAAGTAATTGTAAGAACTGTAGTCAGCTTTTTTCTTCTATTCCCACAAAGTTTGATATATTTTGGTTTGGAAAATGGTTAAAGCAAAGTTTTTACCAAAAGCCGTTACACTCATATTGTTGACTACGAAATTCGAAGGTTTGTTACATGTAGAGTATGTAAAAATTAGCCTGTATACAGCCTGATGGTCTTTGTCATTACTGGCTGCTGATTCAATTGAAGACAGACCTAGAATGCACATCAAATGATAAATTGTAAATAAAGCGAAAAAAACAATAATACGTTAGACACAGTAAGATGGTTAGCTGCGACATTTGAGGGTTTGTGGAGTTACATCTAAATGATTTACCACGATAATACAATAAAAGCTGGTAAATCAATTACGAAGCAATTTGTTGATCTGAAATCCGCATTTACACTTGCCTGAATATGTCACTTTCGTATAGGGGAACCTAAAACAAGGTCACCGTTTTTTTTTCTAAAAACGGTTAACTGCAATGTGGTTTTAATGCAAAAACCAGAACATTAAGATGGATGGCTGCGATATTTGACGGTTTGTGAGTTACATCTAAATGATTTAGCACGATAATACAATAAAAGCTGCTAAATCAATTACGAGGCAATTTGTTGATCTGTGATAAACGCTCTAGGTTTTCTATCGCTTGATTGATTTACTTCCGTTCTTTTCCATGTAGTACTGTGTCGCATTTCAGCTTGTTAAAAGCTGCAGTTTAGAGGTTTTTGTTTAAAAACAGCGACTGGCAAAATGCGGGAACCTTCTACTGAAAGAAATAGTCTAATGACATTTGACTTTTTTTGTGTTTGCTCTTTTTCCTGAAAACTTACACCTAAAATAGAGACAAATTGAGATAACTCACTTACTCTCGCCTATTTGTACTTGTCTTAAATGAGGTTAAAACGAGTTAATCCTTTTTAAAATAGCAAAATTCTAATCTGATTATATTTAAAGTATGTTGGAGAAGACAAAAAAGGACGATGTTACATGCATTACGAATATGATGTGTTTGCATGTAATGTACCAATAAACTATTGATGCACAAGGAGAAAATGCCGCAATTTTCCACAAGGTTTTCTCAGACTTTTACTTCCAAGAAGTTGAAAATGATGGCTTTTTTTGAAAGAACCAGTGCTGTCCATAAAGTGGTTCGTTCGATTGCGAGCAATTCGCTACTTTCCAACAAAAACCTCGTAACTGCAGCTTGCTTTAAGCTGCAGTTACGAGGTTTTTGTTGAAAAGCGAACTAATACTACTTGCGAAATGCGGGAAGCCTGCTGTTACGGAATTACTTCAATGACCTAGTTTTTTTGTGAATTGTTTTCTCCTAAAATAGAGACAAAATGATTTAAGAATGGAACTTATCCATTCACTTTCACCTGCATGCAAGTAAAAATCAAAGTACTGAAAGTACTGTTGGGAAGCAAATTTGTTAATAATGTACAATGTAGGCCTATCCAGAAGTAGATTACTTTGATTAGGTACTTTGATTATCCATTTGAATACCTTGAATACTTTGATTCCATGCTGGTGATGTTGAATCTATTTTTAGCACAAGTTGACAACCTTTATGTGTATACTAGTACTAACCAATCAATGGACGTGGTTTGCCAGGTACTACCAGTTGTAAATACATTGTATACACGCTACGGTTTATCGGTGTGTAAATTGTCTATTTATAGCTTTGAGCCTTTGAATATATTTCATAGTTCAGTAAACTTAACTGACCCATTTACAAGGAAGATCATTGGACTGATCTTTGAACCATAATAAAGCAAATTACTACGTCGGTCTTTTCTTCGCTTAAAGACATGATTAATTGAATGTTTCATTTTCAGTCACACAGTTCAATATCTACATGTATAACTTCAGACTTACATATGAACATTCGAATGACTGTTAGCTCATTAATTTTTGCTTTTGATAGAACTATTTATAGTGAGGAGGACCGGAAGATGTTGTGTGGTATGCAGAGAATGTTAAAGTGCAGAGAAGCACGGCTGCAAAGAAAAGCAAATTTTGCAAAATTTGCTTCCCAACCAGTGAAACGCCATCCTATTGGATTTCTAGTTCTATGTGTATGCTACATGGTCGTAGCCTATTAGCCTACATGATATCGCATACACCACCAATTGTTATTCTGTCGGTCCGTCCATCCATTCGTCTATCCGTCAAAATATGCTCCTTCTCTATCACGCTTGTTACAGGTACTCTCTTAAAGGGGCCCATTCTATGTTTTTATGCTTCCAAAATTTTCGGGAACTCATATTTGTGCATGGAAAAACAATTAGCAATGCATAAAAACCTCAATATCGGCGAAAAACATCTTTCCTTTGCTATAGATCAATACTTTACAAGCGTGTTTACACATTCTATTTTTACTTCAAAACAATACAAGGTCAAGGTCAACGAGACACACCTCCGCGATATTAACACACCATACAACCGGCTGTGTCGATGACTGTGACCTTATTTGCGAGGAATACGTGAAAAGGTTTATTTTGTACAAGCACTGAACATTTATACGCGTATTTATCAACTATAGAATACCAAATATCCTTTCGTTTATTTATAAAAGTAAATTCATTTGACCTACCATGCACATGACATCAGATGCCGAATCTGTCTTCGCTGACTTTCTACGCATCCGGTTGTACGGTGTGTTAAATCTCGCTGAGCACAGATGTCGTATCTCTGACGTAGTTGATTTTTGAAGGTTAGGCATATGTAGCCGATACAAAACAAAAACAAGGACGACCAGCATGTTATTAATTGACTTGGATTTTAATACTTAATGAAGCCCGTGGAGTGCTTACAATGGACATAAATGATCTACCCCTTCAGGTTGGTAATTTCTTACGTTATTTCTGGTTTGTAATTATTGTGCCATTTGCATTTTCGACAGCCTAGCTCGTCCCCGTTTAAAACAGAGCACATTATCTCTTGATTCCATTTCGATAGAATGATACTCTGTTCTCACAGGGTCATTTCACGTCTAATCTCGGGGCCTTTGCGGGATTTCGTTATCCAATCGTTGACTTAAACAACAAAACATTTGAATAATCTGATACAAATTTTCATTGGCTGACGCTTCAAATCACCGGCTTCAGCCAAAAATAGAAGCGACGCAATGTATACGTAATCATACAAGATAATACTGAATGATTTTGATTCGATAATTCAAATGTTACCGGATTCAGCCAAAAATAGAAGCGACGTAACGTATAAGTAATGATTATACAACATAAATTGAATGATTTTGATTCGATAATTCAAATGATGTGCTATAATTAGATTATGACGACCAAATAGGCTGTTGGTGTATCAAAAACTGCAGAGGTCATATTTGATGGTTTAATCAATAGACCTCGGCTTTGGAGAGTAGTTACTGGTCGTACAGAAGCTCTTTCAGAACGACACGGTTCTCGATCAGACTACGAGTTTACATAGGCTGATCTGGAAACATGTAGGACTCAAAAGCCTTAAAGGAGCCCGTGCTAGATTTTCCAGGGTTCAGAACAACATTGGGACAGTCAGAGTTTGTATAATTATTGTGTGGTGCATCGCATTATCTGAGTTCAAAGGAAAAGGGAGTTCTAGCGTTGATAGCAAAAAATTCAATGTCTTTCAAGAACTAGGTTCCCATAAACGTTACATGTACTATAAATTTTAATTTCGGTTCAGTCAATTATATTCAAATTTGATCCGGAAAGACTAAATGAATTTCATTAAACAATTTCCTTTGACAGAAATGATCTAGCTATCTATACGGGTTGACCATTCCATACGATGTTGAACTTGAATAATACTTTTACCTCCGACTACAAAGCATGGGTCCTATTCAATGACATTTTTACAGATCCTGGCTCAATTTCACAAAGTACTCCTACTTTCATTAAAATTTCACAGATCAAAGATTGACAGCCTACTCATTCTCTACTGCGACAAAATCTAATACAGAACACACTCAATTTTTCCTTCCAATGGTACCTTAACGCTGAATTTAAAACACAAGCAGAGAGAACAATACAAGGGTCGATCTTTTAGAGGCTTCTTAATTTTCTTGGCTTGCGATGTGATTCCAATTTATTTCCAGATTACGTGTGGAAATTTTTAATCCGAAGAGATTTAAATGATATATCACTTGAGGGAAATTTCACGATTGCGTTTAATGGTTATCATTCTTTTAACGAATAGCAATTTAGCTCGACCTTTTTTCGACAAAAGATGCATGATCCACGATTGTTAATTATGTCAAAGATTTTACAATATTGTTGATAACCTAAATTATAATATTGTAAAATGTTTGACATAAAAACACGCGACTGTTCGACTTAATAGATTAACGAAAATATTTTGTTTGAATGGGGTTTTACATCCCACTCAACAGCTGAGGTCAACGGAGACGACACCTCGGTGTAAAGTCTCATCGGAAAGACTGAGCCCAAATAACTGTGACAGTGAATTATGCAGGTTTATTGTAGGATGGTATGTCGTTCGTAAGTGGAAGCCAAGAAAGGATTTCCTTAATAAAGCCAATTAACAGTCATTGGCTGTGCCATGCGGATCAATGTACGATGCAAAACGAGTCACAATGTTCGCAAAGCCGTTTAGAATGTGGTAATACGGTTAAACGCAATATGACGGGTAGGCTAATGATTACATGTATCAACGGGCTTTCTCGATAAGAGATAACACACGCACTTTTGTTTTGCTTATAATTTTCTACAAGGTTATCAGAGTTGCTTGAGTTCATGAATAGAATTTGCACGAAGCTTGACCAGCGTTCATGTATACTAAGGCGACTCTAGATCTGTTTTAGTGTTCGTCCTAGTTTTTGGACCAATGAGATTGCAGTATATTTGAAAATTTCGGCGCTATATTTCACATAAACGCACTGCCGGTCAGTTTATACATAGCCACGCCCCCGTTTCCTGTGCAGTTATGATCAATGATGTAATATTTTTGAGAAAATGATGTAATTTTTGGGAAAATGATGTAATTCCAGTAAGATCCGCTTGATGGTAGCTCGGTCTGAGGCGTGGTTTGAAGAGCGTATGTTTTCATTGGTTGAAGAACACTAAGTCAGATAGAGTCTGTATAGTAGATTCTACGCGACATAAACGTTCAAAGGCTGTGCCTTTTGAACGTTTATATCGCGTAGAATCTACTATACAGCCTCTATCTAATACTTTGTCTCAAATGCTAGAAAGACCCTCTTTTCCAGAACCTGACGCAATTATTAACGAGTCTTCACGATGAGAGATAATGCATGCACTAGATTTGATAATTCCAGATAATACAATCAGAACCAAAGAAACAGATTTTTTGTAAAGGAGGACTGATTCTGTTTTTTTTTGTATAATTATCAATATGAGATACGACTTTATCTAAACGTTAACAAGTATGTTTCTATTTTGTACCTGTTTGAGCTGAATTAGAAACTCGTAAAAGCGGAAGAAAGTTCTTCGATTTCGTCGCTTTTGAACAACAACAGAAAAGCGTTTACCATTTTAACAATGTAGCGAATCGTCGCTCTTCGACTAAAGGCTTGTTCTAAGCCGCAATTATGAGGTTTTTGATGAAAGGTAGAGAAATTATGAATATGTTCCAGTCCTTTAACAGGATCGTTTCAAAGATTTCAATGTCAAAGCATTGTTAAAAAAATCTTTTCTTGCTGATTTGGTAACCAGTTAGTTTCCTTCAAATTTTAAAGACAGTGCAGACGGAAATTACACTCGATATCTCGGTATCGGAAGAGTCAGATTTCAACTAAGTCAAATTGAAAATCTGGCCCTGTACTTATCAGTGGATATAGAAACAACTAGAACAAATGTTTCTGAAATAAATTTAGTCATTGAAATAAAGTATAAATAGGAGGTAAGAAATAGCTTTCGACACTTTAATTCATCTTGGACTGTCCTAAACGAGCGAAAAGTTAAATACATGAATCGGATACGAACAAAAACCGGATAAATGGACCTCATAACCGGATGAATTGAACTCATAACCGGATGAATTGAACTCGTGCGCGGATGAATTGAACTCGTAACCGGATAAATTGAACTCCGGATATCTCGAGGCAAAGAACTGCGGCTTTCAACACTGCGAGATTTAATGCGTCCCTTATAAATAGCATTTGAGACAGCCAGGTTTCAAGATCAGGCTGTGCCTAGATGCAGTCAATCCAGCATCCATGTTACTCTCAAATGGTTGCTACAGACCATAACAAAGCTATTTGAGAACAACATGGTTCCTGGTCAGACTGCGTGTATACGCAGGCTGATCTGGGACCATGTTGTTCTCAAATGCTATAAGGGACGTTTTTCCAGGTCCTGGCTCATTTGCGTTACTTTGAACACGACGAATTAATTCTATATTTTCAACAACACACAACATATTCAAGAAAATTATATACCGATATTTTCAGGTTTTGTTTTACAAGGCTCTAATATTTCAAGCTACTTGGGATGTCAAAGCTATGGATTATGTGGGAAATAAGTTGAAGTCATATCCATTTCTATATTTCCGAAGATTGAAATATGACCACGGTGTAATAAAGACAATTTCTTTGAAATGTGATACAAATACACCTTTTGACACGTCGAAAACGGGCTTAATTGAAAATATTATGTTCACAATTGAAATTTCGACAGAAAATCACATGTTTGTTTCTGTCATATGTATTCCGGAAACAGATCTTCTCCCACACGAAATCCTTGGTTCGCCTACATCGGACAAATAAAGATTCGCCTGTTTGATGTTTTTCGTGTTCCCAAATCAGTCAGTTTTTTAGCGACGTCCGACCATTTTTCATGTTTTGTTTACTATTTAAACTTTTTACTGCATTTTCGTTACTTCCAATTTTTTTAGTTCTAACTGTGCTTTAATTTAGAACCCGGGCCATTTGTGTCGATTGTATCAACAAAAAGATCCGTTTTGTCGTGACCTGGTGTATTTCTGTGATCTCAGTGGAATGAAGGCTATATCTCAGAAGTATTATAGAAAAGTCGTAAAAAATATTAATAACACCTTGTCTTCGAATCAATAAATTCAGGGAAACCTGATATAGTGTTAGACAGTATACAATATTAATTGTAGAGATCTAGAAATTCTTTTGGGCTTCAAATATATTCATTTGTCAAACTAGGAGTTTTCTTCCCTTCGTTTAAATTGTTCATAATACGTGGTCTACACTTTGAATTACAATGTGCATGTGTTTAATAATCTCATTTACTTACTGAATACGATTTTTGTTGTTTTCAACGCATTTATATAAACCATGAAGGTGGTGTAGGGAAAAGCGTTAGGAAAGTCCATCCCTAATGAGATTCGCAAGACTTCGGAATTATTCGGGCGCGATCGGAAACATTCGGCGGTGGAACTCTCCACGGCCAAATTTTTACCACCGCGCCCGAATAGGTTCGGATACGTAACGACGCCGCTCGAAAAAGAAAACCCGATGTTTTATGAATCTCAAAATGACGACATTGTGGGTACTCTACCTTAAGAAAGTCCATTCGTCAAAAGACGACGGGGCATGAAATGACATGGGTTCATACAGACGTTTTATTCTAGTAATCTGATTTATTAAAATGCGTCTGAGATATGAAAATCCGGCAGACATTGACAGATCCGTAATTTTCCGGATAATTTCATAAAAATACAATCACACGAAAATACACCATAATCTCACATAGGTCTAGACTTATACGCGATAGGATGTGCCTTTTATGATGTGATGACAATAAAGCAAATATGTATGAAATAAACAAAATACATAAAACATCAGCAATTTCCTATAAATGATACGAGAGGGAATAGCTTCATATGGTTGCAAGGAATGTTAAGCCGTAAAAATGACAAAGAAAATAAGTATGACATTAAAATAAACACATATTTGAGAACAAAATGATTTCCACATCTAACGATGCTTCGCCCAGTATGTTGCTATTGGTAATGGAAAAGCTATTAGCTGATCAGTCTGCGTGTATACGCAGGCTGATCAGGACACTTTTTGGACTCATTTGCCATAAAGCCTTACACCCTATATTCCAAATTCCAGCTCAGAATTCAAGTATCACCCTGACTGAAAAGAGGGTTAACCCTTTCCCAAAATTTTAGAGTTGTCGAACTTTAATGCTACTGCAGACATCGAAATGAGCTCTGTTAGATATAGGATTTGTGTGTAATATAGCTTGCAAAATATTGAGCAAAAAGGAGAAAATGCTGATAATCAGCATTTTCTTCTTTTGCTTGAATATTTTCACAAGCCCATTCTATAAAGGACGTCAAATCTAGGTCTTGTTGGAAAAGGGTTAAGAAAGTCCATCCGTCAAAAAACGACGGGGCATGAAATGACATGGGTCCATACAGAAGTTTTATTCCAGTAATCTGATTTATTAAAATGTGTCTGAGATATAAAAATCCAGCAGACATTGACAGATCCGTAATTTTCCGGATAATTTCATAAAAATACAATCACACGAAAATACACCATAATCTTACATAGGTCTAGACTTATACGTGATAGAATGTGCCTTTTATGATATGATGGCAATAAAGCAAATGTGTATGAAATAAACAAAATACATAAAACATCAGCCATTTTCTATAAATAATACGAAAGGGAATAGCTTCATATGGTTGCAAGGAATGTTAAGCCGTAAAATGACAAAGGACATAAGTATAAAAAAAACAGAGATTTGGGAACCAAATGATTTCCATATCAAGCGATACTTCACCCATTCATTTGTTATTGGTAATGGAGACGATATTTGAGAACAATATGTATCCTGAAATTAACTTGGGTCATACAGACGTTTAATTCCAGTAATCTGGTTTATTAAAATCTGTCTGAGATATGAAAATCCGGCAGACTTTGACAGATCCGTAATTTTCCGGATAATTTCATAAAAATACAATCACACGAAAATACACCATAATCTTAAAAATGCCTAGACTTATACGCGATAGGATGTGTCTTTTATGATGTGATGACAATAAAGAAATATGTATGAAATAAACAAAATACATGAAACATTATGTTTCCAGTTCTTGGAGGGCTTTCTCAACGCAGATACCTTGTACCGTACATTAAATATAAACAATTTCCGTTCAAACATGCGATCTTTGGTTTCAAAGAGGATTGTCCATTATTGTCATTCCATCCATAATCAGATATCAAACACTTTGTGCAACTTCGGACGTCATCCGTGGCAACGGAAACTGCCGATGGTTTCCGGAATAGAATACAAGGGTACCCTCGTCAATTTCTGTTTCCACAGATGACGCTCGAAAGTGCACGAACTTTAAGGTATTTAATGTCGGATAGATTACCTAAACCCTTTCCCAAACAAGACCTGGTTTTGACGTCCTTAATTGAGCAAGCTTGTGAAAACATTGAGGCAAAAGAAGAAAATGCTGATGACCAGCATTTTCTCCATTTGCCTCAATATTTTCTGTGCTTTATCTTACACAAATTTTATCTTTATCAATATCTATTTTGTCATCTACAGAAGCTTTTGAATTGAACAATCCTAATAAGATGTTGTTTGGGAAAGGGTTAAAAGGAAAGGGTATAGGCTGAACACATCCCTTACCTTTTGCAAATGAAGGTCACTCATTAGCATTTTATACTAAGTTAACATTCATAAAAGATTCTTACCTGCTATTGTATGCCAGTCTTTGGAAAAATTAGCACACGGAAAGCTCATCATCCGTTAAAAACTATATTGTAAAAACAAATTCATTTTTCCATGCTCGTTTTTATATTACGTAGTCGACTTTGAAAGAAAAATAATCTCTCAAAATGAAATATTCATCGCGATGAACTGTTCCACTAGATTCGTAATTTTGAGTCACGATAATTATCACGATAATTAAAGTGTGACGCTAGTTGTCCACGTTTTACGTGTAATCAATTTATCACAAAGTCATTCTAAACGTAAATGGTAAGCACAATGATAAAATATGAGCAAGGGCCTAGAATAAGGGCTCTTTTAGCATTTGAGATCAACACTGATCCAGATCAGACTGCGTATACGCGCAATCTGACTATTGCCCACATGTCCTCTTACATCTTGTTGGCAGCCATTATCAATTAAAGATAGACAAAGAGCGCGTATGAATTGATGTGACTGCTATATGACAAAGAATGACTGCAACACGGTGTTCTTAAATGCTGCAAGCCCTTTTCCAATTTCCAGCTTCTATGGATTTCGTTTATTCTATATTTCTTTCTTAAATTGATCTTTCTACCACCACTTGTTAAGGGCGGTTTACACGATGTGTTTTAGCACATGTGCTTTTTCACATATGTTTTTAGCACACGTGTTTTTTGCGTTCACACGGTATGTTTTAGCACATGTGCTTTTGGTGAACTTAGCTGACCTAGGTCAAACTGTTTACTGGCCAGTCGTACATTGCATTCCGAGGTTGGAGGATTGTGAAATATTATATCCTCTGTATCCCCTGTGCTTTATCCATTTTGCTTGCCACAAACAATTTCTTCATTTTCCGCAATGTTTTTTCCAAAGCCATTATTTTGTAGGGAGTCAAAACGAGTCATTGTCTGATGATGGGTTTAAGTTCACTGGCTTAGCATGACAAACGTTATTGCACAATTCTCTATTACCGGTATATTTTTGATAAAAATGAAATGTTAATGACATTTGGAGTCTCCTTTTAGTATGAAATGATGATTACCGTTTCCAAATCAAGACATGTTTTTACATCCCTAATTCAATAGGTTTTGTAAAACTTTAAGGCCAAAGAAGAAAATGCTGACATTTTCTCATTTTGCTTCAATGTTTTCTATGCTATATTGAAACAAATTCTACCCCAATAAAGATCTGTTTTGTCCAATGCAATAACTTTAAGATTAGACCAGATTCAAAATTCTGTCGTTTGGGAATCGGTTAACTAAAAAAATCCGAAAAATATAATACGATAAAAACATTCTTGTTAACCCATTCCCACACATTGACTCTTTTTGACTCCCAAAAAGATAAATGCATTAGAAAACATAGTGGAAAATGACAAGCAATTTCTTCCTTTCCCACAATGTTTTCAAAAAACAAAAGACAAAAAAACCGATAATTTCATTCATCCTCTTTCATTTTAGATAAGTCTAAAAGTTTGTTGTCTTGTAATGGGTTAACAGTTACCTGTAGAGAATCAGTGGGTTCATAGTGATTAACGAGGGGCCGAGCAGTATTTATTTATTTTACCGGGTCATATCTCCGGAATCAAAGATCTGATTGGTCAATTTCCATGTGCTTTTTCATATGAAATAGGACATGCTCTAATTTTCACATATGCTAGCATAAGGCCCATTATCTGGTGTTTATCTGGGGTTTACACGGTATGTTTTAGCACATGTGAAAAAACACATGTGAAAAAGCTCACCGTGTAACCCCCCCCCCCCCCCCCCCCCCCCTTAAACAAACTCCGTGGTGTGGATCGGTCGTATGTAAACGAGCCTGAAGTAAATTGACTTTAAATACTTTAAATTCATTTTATCAATACGGCATAGTCAGATTCATTTTGTCGCTTTTCTTTAAAGTTCAATAGCTACAGTTTTTTAGCAAGATATTATCTTTCAAAGGAAGACAAACAGTTTTTGATAGTTGATATATTTTCAAGTTTTCTGTATATGCATTCTCTGTGTTTTATGTTGAAAATGAAAAAGGTTATACCCTCCAAGTGCTAAAAATAAGTTTTTTTTAAATGAATAGAAATAAAGTCAAAGAATGTGTGCACGACGTGAATGGTTCATATGTTCCAATTCGAATATTTGAATAAAGGAAGAAATATCAACAAAGCAATCAAAAGTCTCCATCCCTAACGAAAGCTCATTCAAATAGATAAAATCTTTGGCGTGATAATCGAAGGAATTCGTTCAAAACTCGACAATCTTGGCAAGCGCTTTCACAGATCAAAGTTTGTTTTTATATAATCTGCTTCGACACGCATTAGTATCTCATTTCAAAATCAACAATCAACTTATCTCTCATATTGGCAGTAATTCACAAAGTGGTGTTTAACGTTACTCCAAGCAAGCATCGTTTTAAAGTCCCTATTAGACTTCATTGTTTGGGGTTTAGCGCCTCTTTCAACTATTATGGTCATATCGCGGCGGCTGTAGCATATAACCATGCATTCCTGATATTTCTCACACCAGTACTACCGCAATATTCAAATGGCTACCCTCAGCATAGGGATTGGTGAATATTTATAGATATTTGGTAGTCTTAAGTCTATTCCACTTTAACTGGCCATACTCTAAAAACAGGATCTTTATTACTTCCTCTAAGGTACATGTAGTCCACCCCTAATGAGATCCGTGCGACGTCGGAATTATTCCGGCGACGTCGAAAACATTCGGCGGTGGAACGTTCCACCAACGAATGTTTACGACCGCACCCGAATATGATCGGATACACAACGACGACGCTAAGAAACGATGTTTTATGAATCCAAAAATGGCCACATTACAGGTATTCTACATTAACCGTACAACAAATTCGACAATTTATGGTGCATGAGTAATTGATTCGAGTTACTTAGTATCCATACCACTAAATCATTTCTATAACACCATAACTACAGCTTCATGCAAGTGTTAGAAACGATAACTTGAAAAAAGAAAAGGCAAACAACGATACTAATATATTTTATACACATTCTGTCTGTAATATATATCGTCACTTTTCTTCAAACCTTCGTAACTAATATGCAGTCACGAGGTTATGGAAGAAATTCATCACTATACTGTGCTTCTGATTAGATCAGCGCTGGGAGATTACTGGGATAAAAGTCAAAAACGTGTTTCTATAAATGCATTTCGTCGAAGTTATTGTTAAACCTCGTAACTCCAGCTTTGATTAAGCTGGAGTTACGAGGTCTTGCAATAACACCGACGATTTGGTGTTTTCATTTCTTTGCTAACTCATTTTTGTACCCCGTCTTGGGAGAGCAATATGTCTGAACATTGAACCGGTGTCAATAAATTTTACTATAATATGTCTAGATACAGTTGAAATTCTCCAATAAAAACGAACAGAAAAACTCAAATATCTACACAGAAATGTCTCCCACGAGAGGAATTTTTCGAATTACAGCGTCTTTCGTGACTTCACGAAGGAAATTATTTGTAAGGCATATGTGCATTTATTCTTCACTTCAAATGAAAGGCAATATACGAAATGCATGAGCAGAAACTGAGATGCATGACTTATTAATAAATCTCTAAATAAACTTTTAAGATTTGTGCCAATAAGAACAACGAAATTTAAGTTGGCGAAATGCACTATTTGTGGATTCCTTGATATCGAATTAATATAAAACACTAAATGCTTTCTGGTACAAGTTTTAAGTTGCAAAAGCAAACTATTTCTCCAAGGTGTGCTTTTATCTTCATCAAATGCTTTTAACAATTGAATATAAACATTTAAATCATTTAAGAAAAGTTATGAAGAAGTTGCAATATCGTTTTTTTCGCAAATACTTTCTTGTAATATCAACTTTAAAGAAACGTTATTTCATATAAATAATACGCATTTTTTTTGTGTTGTAAACGCATTTTGCAATACAAACAAAGGTCAGTAGTAGCAGACTCAAAGACTAAATCTGAATAGTTATTACATTTTCAATTGAAAAACAACGTCGCCTAAAACTATGGCCATCTAAGTAAGAGATGAGTGTCTGTCTCAACCAGTACAACATATTAACCCTTTCCCAAACGGCAAAATTTTAGGGTGATCCACTTAAAAACGTGCCACAAATGACAAAATGGATGTTATTAAAGATGGGATTTGGGTAAAATATGGCACAGAAAATATTGAGACAAAAGGAGAAACTGCTGGTTATCAGCAGTTTCTTCTTTTGTTTCAATGTTTTCCCAAGCCTTTTCTTTTAGGGACGTCAAAACCAGGTCTTGTTTGGGAAAGGGTTAAAGGACGTTATTCTATTTTAACCCAATAACATCATTCAGTCTGCGTTACACCCTACAGAGTTGGTATTCACAACATAGGACTTGAGATTGAGATAAGAAATTTAAAATGTAAATGATCATCCCTGTACGTGATTGGTGTCTGTCTCTGTCGGTACAACGAACTATTAGAGGTAATCCAATTTTAACCCGAATTATAATTCTAAGTTCTTAAAACCCTATACTGTAGGTAGTCTACACATTTGAACCGTCTCGGTGAGACGATTTGAATGAGTACCCACAATAATGCGTTTGAATTGAAATAAATACATTTAGAATGTATATAATTCCTCTTATCTTTTGTCCTAGTTTTCAGATCTAACAATTCAATACCAAGATAGCAAGTTGTCTGTGTTCGTAATTCTACTTGTCTTAGATGACAGATTTCTATTTCTTGCAATAATAAATCCTTGGTGGCGCTCAAAAAATCCTATCTATTGTGATAACAAGGAATACTAGGATTTACATGGCAAAGGAAAGCGAATTCATGCTATTTCTTTTTGTATGACTGGTCTTAACATTGTTTTACTTATCAAATCAAAATCATTTTCACTTTTCTATTAGTTTTTTTATTGCGGATAAAAATCAACAAATTTCATATATGTTGTCAAAAGTTAAAAAGAAGCCATGGTGACGTCACAATCTACGTCAGTGTGTTTATTCAACACTAACCAATAAAACAAAATGACCACGCACACGGTCAGACACTGAAACTGATGCGCGTTCTTTAGAGCGAGAGTTTTTAAGATTTCTTAAGGTGTTTTTGATAAAGCGATTTAAGACCGAGGCTTTGACCGGGCTGTTCCGAATGCTCCGTATTTATACAAATGACGCCATTATGACGTCATTTGTATAAAGTATGGAACATTCGGAACACCGCAGTTTATGAATTATGGAGTGTTCGGAACAACTCGGTCAAATCTCTTTTATATTGCTTGTACAGAGTTGACCGAGGGGTCGCGCGCGAAGTATAGGGTAATGGCGCCTCCCATTGAGCCTCAAAAAATCTTGCTCTAAAGAACGCTTTTTCCTAAAATATCTTAAAAATCTCAAGATATCTCAAGAATTCTTGCTCTAAAGAACGCACCTCTAGTTACCCACTAAAACAATGGCAATTCCCTTATGAAATATTTAGCTTGAGTTTCTCGAATATTAATTAAAGAATAATTTGCTTTAATAAGTAAATTATAGCACACGCTTTAAAAACATATAAACAAATAATTATATTCATAATTTGTTATGACATTTGTGGCGTTTAATTAAATGTTTAAAGCATTTGTTACAGCTTTGCAGATGAGAATATGTCAATCTTGAAGCTAAAACAGTAGAGCCTATGTACACCATAAATACAGAAAAAACAAGATAAAAAGGGTGTTAAGACAACCCAAATATGTTATTTCGAATCCATATCGAATCTTTCAGGAACTCATTTGAATAGTCTGGATGAGACAACTTCAAAAAGTATCCACAACATCGGGTTTGACGAATAATTCGATAAATATTGCATTTCAATAAACAATTACCGCTTTTTGCTACATACCAACACCGTATTTCATGACGAACTCCCTGTCTACTTCGCTGATATATTACCTGAAACTTTTTTTATATGATTAATTTCTGCATTGTTTCTGAATAAAAAGATTATGCGGATGTCGAAATATTTGTGCTGTGTTCAATAAATTATAGAAATTATACCAGCAATTTTTAATTCGTTTTTTTAGCTCAATGCTTTCAAAGCGTTTCCAATTAGGCACTTAAAAACATGGTCTTGTTTGTATAAAGACGATTAACTTTATTCACGATACATTACAAAAGCAATATATGGATCCTAAATTATTAATTTAGTTATAAAAGCAATAAAATAGATAACTGATTTATCTTAATGAGAACAATAAGAAATATTGTTTGAAGCAGATACATACATGTAATTTTAACCCATTTGTGCCTAGCGTCCACTAAAGACGACACATGACTTTATCTGTAAGTAGATGCTTACGTATATGTTTATCTCTGGTTCTCTTCATTTGTTTGTATTGATAATCCATTGATAAGCAGGGAAATGCTGATCCAAGTGCTCATTAGCGATAAAAGTATCAGTAAAAATAAATATTATAAGGGAAGGGAGTGATTTTACTGAATAAAAAAGAGATTTGAAAATGGGTAGGGGAAAAGTATGCGTATTTCCTTTATTTTTTTCTTATTTTCTTGTTTCATTATTATTCTGTAATGTTCCTCATCTGTTGGTAACTGCAGATACATTTTCCAGAGAAAAATAATATGTTTTCATAGTTTTATAGAAGAATATAATTTTGTCCACTAAAGTGGACGCTAGGACTGAGAGGGTGCCTGTAAATTCTACATATAGTAACAACATATTTTTAATTTCATGCAGAAAATATACAGTAAACATGGTTGTATCTATGCTTGAAGATGAAGGAAGATATATTAGCCCATTGTGACCTTGACCTTTGTTACCCAAAAACAATAGGGCACCTCCTTGGGTCAAGGACAACAACCGAGTAAATTTTTATGATCTTATGTCAGACGGTTCTCGACTTAGAGCACGGAAATGAATTTCAAACAAAGTCAAATTGTGACCTTGACCTTTGACTTTCGTGAGCCCAAAATAATAGGCACCTCCATGGGCCATAGGCAACAACTGTGTTAAGTTTCATGGTCCAAGGTCAATAGGTTCTTGACTTAGAGCACGGAAACAGATTTTAAACAAAGTCCAATTGTGACCTTGACCTTTGACCTTCATGACCCAAAAAAGTTAGGCACCTCCTTTGGTCATGGGCAACAACTGAGTAAAGTTTCATGACCCTATGTCAAACGGTTTACGAGTTAGAGCAGGGAAACAAAAAAGTTTGTGGATGCGCGGATGGACGGACGGACGGACAGACAGCCAAACATGGTGAAACCAATATAACCCCTCTACTTCGTAGGTGGGGGTATAATTAACAAATTGTGCTTGTATATTTGCAAATTTCATGACAGAAACTATAGATTTAGGGGGAAATATAAGATAACTTACACGTACCCATTCGTGCCTAGCGTCCACTTAAATGGACAAAAATGTTTTTGCACAAAATCATACTTTTCCATTGAAATTTAAGAAAATTAAAGCCTAACTTGTTGCTTTCACACGGTTTTCATTGTTTTCTCTGATTTTTTTTCCTAAAATAAAAATTCAGGCATAAATGGGTTAAGCTGAAATCATTCGGACATATTTGCATGAGAACGCGCCATAACCATGCCCTCGTGGACCATTTCCGAAAACAGAAATTAATCAGAAGTTCTTTTTGTGCTACAATGTTATCAAAAGGCAGTAACAATAAATCGTTCTTGATGACTCGTAGTTAAGTACGAGTTTGAGGGCGTTCTTTGATTTGTTGAATACGAATACGTTTTACCAATTCCAAAATATTGACGCCTTTTGGCGTCCCACAAAAGAATGGCTTGGGAAAACATTATTGAAAACGAAGAAATTACTTACGTCAAGCAATTTCAGAATATTTTCATTTCAAAAAGACCAAAAATATATAATCTATTCTCTTTCATTTATCGTCTGTACCTTCTTTGAAAATGGACAGCTCTAAAATTGTGTTGTCTGGCAATGCGTTTTGAACAGCAGATGCCAGAGTCTGAAATTCTAAATTGTCGGTTGCACAGAAGCACATGAAAATGCGACAGCTACACTCGGCGATTATTTGGAGCAAACGAATGTAGGGCCTGTATGTATCTGAGTTTATTATCGTCATTTATTTTATTTTTCACTTTCCTTTTCATAAATGACAACATTAAATTGACCAATAGAGTGTTTTAACGTAGTAGAAATACCTGTACTGACTTTTTTTTGAAGTATCATCCTTTCGTCAACAGTATACATGCTTTTTTTGACGACTGGACCCAGGCAAGCATAAACCTTCTATAATAAGTAACATGAATCTATCGTAAAAGGGCAACTTGGTGAGTAAAGTTATAGGCTTTGATTTGTACGAAGTTTCTAGACTCATAAAATCCAGTTTTTGCAAAGATGTCAATTTTTCTTGCCCGTTATTGTTTCTTCTACCAAATGAATTCAAAATGCATATGATATGGAAGCCTATCATTATTAAAAAAAATATTCATGGCAAAATGTCATGTATTATGTCCAACTCGACCACTCCCCTGTAATTATTCGATGGTCTGTTTTGTGAAACATGTAAATTGACAAATCCCAGCGGTCAAATCTAAATATTCACCAATCCTTTCAAAAAACAATCCTTGGTTGTTTCTTCGCAAACAGTGAAAACTTGGGAAAACCACGCAGAAACTGCCTACAATCACAATTTTCGACGTTTGGTTTGATAACTTGCCATTTTTTCGAAACTTGTCTTTATCTTAATTATCCTTTTTGTCGTCTGCAATATTTTAAAACGAAAGAGAAAGCATCGAGCTGAATTGTGTTTGCCACTTTGGAAATATTCGTCCGTGCGAAAGACATAGTATAAACACATTTCAAAGTGGCATGAAAGTATCCATATTTATCTGAAGGATTAAAACGCCATTATATTCAACCAACTTGAATATTTCTCTAAATAAATAGATGGCTGGTATGTAATACTATCTTTTTCAAAGATCGTTTATGGTCACTATCCTATATTTAAGGCCAGAGGAAGGATGGCTTTGTCTTTCATAAAGAATTCATTTAGAAATTGCTTGAAAGGAACAAACTGAAATTTGCAGCATTTCTATATATTACACCAATTGTACTGTGCCTTTTAGGTATTCAACTATGAATATCGGTCTTGCATTGAAGACCTTTAGCAACCTAATTATCAACATCAATATTTACACTCTACTCCTCTGATATTTACACAGGACCCGTAATGAACCGGATTATAAATGATAAACAAACAATTCCACAGAAAGTGAAACCAGAAGTAATTGATGAAACAAAAACACATCGCTAGCTAGGTTCGAAAATGTCGTAACTACAGCTTCAATAACATGAAGTTATGGCATTTCTGGGTATGGTCGATGACATAAAAATTGTACTGGACTTTGATCTGGAAAACTGAAAGTCATTTGCATGAAAAGCACGCTTTTCTTCGGAGGTAAAAAAATAATTGTTCATTATGATTTAATATGACTTGTTAATGAAGAGGTGGTGAAACAGACATCTTCTCAGTTTCTTTATTCAAGCGAAAAATCACAATATTTGGATTTTTATAATATGCTCATAATAATTCATAGAAGTTTCTTCAGATGTTGTGTTTGTTCTTTTTTTTTTATTTTATGCAGTTTGCATGTATACGAGACATACGTATGTCATTGTATTTAGTACTTGTACTCGTATTTCTTTAACAATAAAATTGGGACTGTTATTTGGAATACCTGGTCGGGCTGAAATTACTGCAAACTTGTGATTACGTGAAACGATGCCACTGTTACGCTGATCGTGTCGATTAAAAAGTATGCCGCTGCTATTCTTTGAAAACTTTGCTACTACAGCATATTTTAAGATATAAATATTACTGGTTTTATTTGACACGACACTGATACATACTGTACATAGAATATATACAAAACTATCACTGGTCTATATTTAGGAAACAGCTCAATCGTGTTCTTTATGAAAATATAAGTTGAAACTGCACTAGAATAAAGTCAGATAACGCTTTTTAAAGATTAATCACCATGTTGTCTGTAATGGCGGACACAATGTTGTTTCAGACAACAATGACCAATAAACATTCATCTCGTGAAATAAAAAATGTCCTTGGGCACAGATTCCCGCTTTATCTGCTTCTGTTACATCAACTGATTTGATAAATGGAAAAACTGTCTAGTAGTTAAATCTTTGTGTCTGGGGTGGCATTGTGTTATTTGAAAAAGTAGACAATTAAAGGAGAAATGTTTTGTAATAAAAACTAGGGGTTGGAAAATAGAAACATTATGGTTTTTTGTTTATATAAATTTGGTCGATCAACATCAATTGACTTTCTTTTAAGGTATCCAAACCCTCAAAAGCAGAAACAAAATTTGAAAAGTGCAACTAATTCATAAACTGTGTTACATTTCTATAAATAATTCCAAATACATACACAAGCATTTTGTACGGTTTAGATTTTTGAATTAATGCATACTTACGGAAATATTCGACAAAAATGTTCAAAATTACCCCCTTGCATATGAATATACAGTAAAATAATACTTGTAAAGTATTTTCTTTTTGAAGCATAATCTTGAATTGCGGCACGGTGAATCAACTTATTTGAAGTGTACTTGCAAGTGTGTGTAATTTGATGCATTTCGTATGGATAGTAAGTGGTGATTGTTTTCATGTTCTGTATACCTTAATTCAAATGATTGAGATTTGCATGAAATATGATACGTAGACGTCGTTATGTCATATATGTGCAGTATTGATACGTAGATCTACACGAAAGAAAGTTTGAATAGTGTAAACGGTCCTGGCATAATTCAAATCGTGCATGCAACTGATATGCCTATTTTAGAAATACAGTCGACACTCGTTATGTCGACATCGGATAAGTCGAATTTTCGGTTATGTCGAAGTTCAAATCTGGTCCCGTCCTCATCTATTGACATAATTTTTTCAAAACAAACTAATTTCGAACTTAATATAGCCATTGAAATATAGTAGGAAAAGGATAGAAATTGCTCGACACGAGCAATTTCTTTCCTTTTCCTTCTATATTTCAATAATATTCGTACTTGATAAGTTTCAAAAACGGTCAAATATCAAATATCTCTAAGCCGAACAAAATCGGATGAGTCGAACTCCGGATATGTCGAGGTATTTTGACGGCCCCTAAGACTTCGACACAACTAGTGTCGACTGTAGATGATGTGGAAGAAAACAAAATGTTAATCTGATTTTAAAAATGTACACTGGGTGCGATGGATCAATGTTAGCACTCAAGATTCATTTTGACCAAAGCTGTATTTTAACACGAATCGAAACAACTTTCATTTAACACGAAATTTGAAGCAGATCAGCGAAATAGTTTTTAAAGAGAAATAACAATATATATGGAAAATTATAATTTCGTCTGCATTAGTGGTTAGGAAAATCACCGCCTATCTCGTGAGTGGATAATAGAACAATGAAATACGTTATTGAGCAAAAAATAACAAAATCTAGGAAATTTCACAAGGTTTTTCCTTTTTGATGGAAATGAAAATTACCGCAAATTCTTTTAGTGGACGTGAAAAATGGATTGCTCTCCAAAATAAATTACCAAGTTATCTTGTACTTTTTTACCATTTTCCAAACAGTCTCAAAGATTCAGACTGATCAAAAGCTAAGTGCACATAACGTCTGATAAAGATAGGCTCAGCGTACATGAACAATAAAGCACAGAATATATTGAGGCAAGATGAATAAACCCTGGTCGTCAGTAATTTCTATTTTTGCCTCGTTTTTTTTCCAATCGCCTTTGTGTTAGTGCGACAAAGCCACCTTTTGTTTAGGGTAACGGTTAAATAATTTGATAAATGAAAAGCTGTCTGCTAGTTAAGTCATTGTTTGTGGGATGACGTTGTGTAATTTGTGGTCTGGAATCCATTTACGGACTAATGCAACCGTAATACAATTTATTACAAAAGGAATATCCCACCACCGAGATATAGGATAAATTATATTGGAAGTACGACTAGCCTATCTTGATTCTAGTCGGCGTCACCGTTTTTATCAATTTCGTATCATTGAAGACAAATCGAAAATAAGCAATGGACATTTTGAAAAAAATATGCAAAGTGTACAACGTTATACTATATAGTTACGTTAAATACAAGCTAACCTTTCTGCATTTATCTTAAAACCGTATTCTCACATGATGCGACCGGTAACAAACATTAGTGCCTTTTTTATTTAACAGCAATTCAAAATTACACAGATTTCGCAGGCAAAAACACATTCAAATGATAATAACAATAATAATTATTTGGCAAAATATTATTAGAATTCTTGCGCACTTGAAATTATCAGATGAAAACCAATTTCGTAACATGCAATTTTCAACAGTTATGTTCTTCTTTTCGAAATGCTAATTTTAGAAAGCTTCAAGTTCTATTAACGTCTTGAAATATGTAATTAAACTTTAACACTATATCCGTTTATTTAGACCTAACACTTTTTAAATGTTTCACAACATCAAAACACAGTGGAAAGGGTTGTTAAACTGTTTCAAATTAGTTTTGTAAAAATATACAAGCACTCTGGCATAATTCTCTTCAATAAAATACCACTCATTTGCTTCCTATATTTATCTTATAGAAATGCCAACGAATGAATGGCTTTTACCTCTGTTCTGATTTCCAAAACTACTACAGTACATACATGTGATAATAGATTTTTGACGAGTCAGTGCTATCATTTTATCATTTGAATATGAGCGCATGGACAAAAAAAATGGACCGAATAATCTAGCATTCCTCTACATAGAACCCGATCGCTGTTGCCACCGCTTTTTAATAGATATAATAGATTATCAAATCGTCGGTATTATGGCAAAACATTGTAAATCCAATTTTAATCATGCTGTCATAACGAGACCTTGAAACAACACGGACGAAATATTTCCGTTTCAATTTAAAATGGAACATACATATACTATAATTATTGGGTCAATTAGAACGTTCTATTATAAAACAGGCAGGGAATGTATGCTAGTTTTCGTGCCATTAGTAAGATCCCTTTCCCAATAATTGCCCCCAAATCATAGTTCCACTTAACCACTTACGTGAACTGGAAGATATCATTTGGCTATCATTAGATATAACTTAACATCTGTTTTGATAAAATACTCATAGAAATGTGTTCTTACATAGATATCATTTGTAAAAAAATGTTTACTGTAGGTGTATCCACCGACCGATTAGCCTTATCTAAAAAGATGTTATATGTATCAACAACATGTTTTTCATTCGCTAATCTGATTGCTAGCAGAACAAATTCCGTTTGCATCCGCTAAAAGATAAATCACTATTCTAAAGAATGTACATGGAAAATAATACTGTTTCCGTATACGTAATAGAGTGTAGCTAAAAAAGGAGCTTTAGTACAGTAGCCATAAGTAGCTGTATTTCTTGTTATGCGTATGCATGATAGGCTAGCATTCAAACCAAGTCCTGTGCACGAAAAGGCTGATAAGCATGCATCATATGAACAAGAATTAATTTAACCCTTTCCCAAACGACAACATTTTATGGTGATTTTATTTGAAAACTGCTGCTGGCGACAAAACAGATGTTGTTAAATATAGATATAGTGTATTATATAGCATGGAAAATATTGAGACAAAAGGAGAAACTGCTGGTTATCAGCAGTTTTTTCTTTTGCCTCAATGTTTTCCCAAACCTTTCTTATCAGGGACTTCAAAACCAGGTCTTGTTTGGGAAAGGGTTAATACATGTCGTCGCTTTTCAACAATAACTTTGTAATTGCAGCTTGTTTTAAGCTGCAGTTTCGGAGTTTGGGTTGAAAAGCAGCAGCTGCTATTGTTTGTAATAGAAGTTTTGTGTGGAAATTTTATAGATCTGAAGTGAAAAAGTGAAGAACGGAAAATTCAAGTTTTCTGATATTGAATTTTTCAAACATCTTTTTCAATAGAGAAGTCTATCATATGTACGCACTAATACTGTCAAAAAAGAGAGAAGAATCACTGACGGAGAAAAACTTCCTCGGAATCAAATCCTGAGAGAAAGTTTGTTAAAGTTTGCCTGACAACACATCGTAAGTATTCTCCTACTCAGAAAACTGCACAAATTAATCAGTTCGGTTTTTTCGCGGAAATCAATCCCCAGACATTTATTTTGAGGGCGGTTTGACACGCACTTCGATATTTTAGGTTTGTTTTAAACACGTGATAGATATGTATTGAAAATATTTACTGTTTGAATAATGCATTCAACAATATACATTTATCATTATTTACATAAGATGCCTCATAGAACAATGATACGTATGTTTACTGAATTTAGCCATTTTCTACAATAACATTTTGAAAGCATAATGCGAAGTTTGTATCACCGCAAAACTGTTATAAATACATATATAATAAAACAAAAAAAAGAAACGCAACTTCCTTTATAACTCCCATTAACGCAAAGACATCAAATCAGATTTAAACAAAATGTAATACATTTAAAGCAATAACATTTCACCTTGTGAAGTTCACAAAATCTGGTTTGTAGTAAATTCCATTGATAAGAAAACACCAAGTTTACATCAGGTGTCAACACAATTGGAGAAAAAAGTGTGTGTAGATCGAAAAACACAATCTGATTTGTTCAGTTTGGTCCGATATTCGAATGTTGTGAAGTCCATGCGATTTATTAGCGGTCCCCGTTGCAGTCGTAAACCTATTCCGTAGGTGGGGTTAACCTGATGATACGGTCCTGCCTTGACGTCATATCTCTTGAACGTCCGCTTCATGCTTAATCTGTTGTGGTCCCATGGATCTTACGACAGTATTTTGGCCTTTTCCACATAACAACATCCGTGCTACAGCTAGGCGCTGGTTTTGGCGTAGTCGTGCTATGCGTAGGGTAAAGAGAAGTGTATGAACGCTTTAGCACTTTCTTTGTCTATATTTAAGCTTTAAAAGGAAATTTGTTTTGATAGTAGTCATTTAGAAAACACGACAGGGGATAATCAGATCTATTTAACAAGTGTCTATGTATCACGCGATGATTTTACGACATCTGAAGAAAATGACAATGTATTTATGCCTATGGATGCAGGTATATGAAAAATGTACTCAATAACCATTAAAAACCAATTTTGTCGATAATTTTATGAAAAAAATGGGATTGCGTATCTTTTTTGTCCTAGTATATAAGATTCCCATTGCTTACCCCTTTAATGGAATCTGATCTTGCGATTTGGTACACCAAAAGAGATATTAATTTAATAATTTTACAATAGGCTTTATCTAACAAACTTTCATATATAGCAAATATACTCAATGACAACGGTAGCCTACGATTGCATATAAAATCATTTATACAATTATACACATACATAGTGAAATATACGCAAATCAGAGGGTTCGAGATCGGTAATAACCTATTGGATAGTCAGCTCCAAGTTCTTAATGTAGTTTAACACATTTCAAAACAGTGCAGTCTTTCATTCCTTTTATCGTGGTAGAGCATAAAACTAGGAACCCATGTTTAAGATGTCCAGTTGGGCTACAGCTACTGCTTGATAATCTAAGGATTCTCATTGTTTGCAAGATATATCAAACAATACTAAAAGTGACTAGAGTAATACTCCACTCATAATATGAACTTAACATTTCAAATCTTGAACTTTTGTTATTGCGATTAATCGAAAATAAATTAGTCTGGCAACCATATTTTACGAGTAAAATTTTTAAAGTAACAACGTATTAATCCGTTCCCATGCGACGAGTGTATTTGATATAATTATGTAGAGATCCGCTTAAACGGCGATACTGACTGTTTGTAAAAAATATAGACAGGTAAAATGACAAAATCGAGATATTCTGGTTTTAAGGAGATCACATTTTATTTTTTTCTTGATTTTTTTCAGGTCGCTTGAGTGTTTCATCAATGCTTTTCATAAAAAAATCTCGTAACACCAACTTAAGGCAAACTGTAGACACGAGGTTGAAGAGGAAAACTGTGTTTTGTACTATAGCTAGAATTTCGCTAACTTGATTTGTATGATGATCACCGTGAAATATTTTTCTGTGCATTACGCAATAATTGCTCAGTTAATCTATATTTGATTGCACTTTGCAGCGAAAATTGACGCATTTATACAATGGGGAAATAATAACACGGTAAAAATAGCAATAATGCTCAGAAATTATTATTGTTCTTTACAATGCAGACGGGACTTTCATTTTTGAAAGGTCGTTTTTAAATATTTTCAAGAACCGCATCAGAGAACGAAATAAAACATTTAGAGGGGAAGAAAATGTTTTGCAACCGCAGTTAGTTTTTCTATGTTTCGAAAAACATTACTTTGGTTTGAAGTGCGTAGAAACTAATCGTTGGTGACATTATTTTGGCTTCTGTAACACCTTTCACATTCGACGTGTCTAATATGTGTTAGAGAGAAAAAAAATGAAACCAGAAGAAATTATTGGTACGATTTTACTACTTGTCTCCAAATTTGTTTTATTTGCCTTTCTGTAACAGCCTACTCAAAAATGGGAAAGGATATAATGTATGTTGTCAGTATGCACGTCAGATATATTCATAAGAGTTTCCCTTTAAAATTTCATTTACATTGACGTCAAAATGATGGATCTTTTAGAAACAGAACTAACTCGCAGAGTGAATGGCAGAACTGTTCTATTAATTAATACTATTTTCTCATTAATCGACCGACAGATCCTTAAGTCAAATCCAGCATAACATACCACCTGTCTGGGGAATACACGGGTGAAATGGCGCAGTAATGACCTACTTATTCGTTCATTCATTCATTTATTTGGAATACATGGATTATTTTTTAATAGGTGCATCGATGCTTGATTACTTGTCCTATATCAAAAGGTTACAAAAATAGCTATACATACATGTACTATGGACATTTACCTGTCTGCGTCAAAAAATACTAACTAATAGGTAACACTAACAAGTATTTATTTTGTCGTTCGCACCATTTTTCAATCTGGACCAATCTATCTGCTCAGGAAAAGTAAATGGTTAATAAACTATAGTACTGTTTTTTTCTCTGGTGTGATTGACTGTTCTATGTATTACTCATATACTGGCGCCAATGGAAATCAGAATGGCTACTTTTGCATGGAATGGTACTTATAAAAGCCAACAAAAAGATATTCGTGTTAATTCAGATGAATGTACATTTATTACATTATTATAGTACATAATTTACGAAATGTTTATTTTTTCCAGAACCGAAAGAATTGATGAACTCATAAACATGTGAGTCAAGTCCTGGAAAACAACACTAATTGAATTTGAAACCACAAGTCTGATCGCGTCTGTACAATTTGAAAAAAAAAATGCTACAGATTACAAAATTGATATTAATAAAACATGATTTGTGTAGAACATACCATAGTAAATATTGAACTAAAATAGTAAATGCTGATTATCAGCATTTCATTTGTTGCCCCAGTGTTTTCCAAAGCGTTTTCTATTAGGGACGTCAAAACCGGGTCTTTTTTGGGACGGGGTTAACTTTGTCAACCTTGTAAAACATGTAACACATTATAAAAATATCATGTGATATCCTGACAATTTATATATTTTCTGCTGTTTGTCTTTTTTATTAGCTTGAGTATACATGTTTTTGTAAAAGCACCTGTAACTGTCAGATTTATCAGATTGATTAAGTAGTACTATTATATCATAACGCTTGTACAGTAACTGTTGTAAGCAGTTGGTCAGATTATACCTTCAGTGGACTTGAAGAAAGAAATTTAAAAACAAATCTTAACCAGCTTAAATTGTCTGATCACCGTATAGCAGTTCGGCTTTCTAAAAAGATTTAATATTAAGGAAGTGTAAAAACATCCTTCAGTTATCACAAAAGTGGATATTATATTAACAGTTTGACTTTGTTAGGCGGACATTGTCATGAAGTCATTTTCTCCGGAATTATTCTTTTTTCTAACACGTACCTTGAGAATAACCATGCTTTCCTCAGCACCTGTTCTTGTCATAATTGTCAGATTGGTTTCTTGTAGTATATAATATTGCTAGTACAGTTATCACATGTAAATCAAGTAATTGAAATTTTGTTGCTCCAGCCGCCGCGATATGACCCTGGTAGTTGAAAACGGCGTAAAACCCCAATAAACTCAAACTCAACAGCATTTGTGCTTGTCAAACTTGAGAGATGAATTACTAGTAAAGAATAATGCTTGTTAAATTAAGTTTTTTGTTGTTTTGTGTTACGCCGCAAAAGTAAAGGGCTGGTTGAAGGGACCATTGATTGTGTTAATTTGTCGAACATAAAACTAGATAAAGAATATTGTCAAAAAATACCACATGAATTGGTCAATATGAAGGAGAATCTACAGTGTATCTGTCAAGTGAAAATACATATCAAGATTTAAAAAAAACCGGATATCTGTTGACCCATCCCCCTTTTCATACGCCGCCAGAGGCGGTCGTTTATTGGCGTCATCTTTTCCGTCTGTCAGTCCGTACGTATGCATGTCCACTTTTCTTGTGAGCACAACTCTTCCTAATTTTCTGGATAGATATGCATGAAGGATTTTATGGTTCATTGATTGTCCCTGAGTTATGCCCCCTCAGAACTTACTATCTGGAGCTTATTGAAATGGCAGCCTTGTGAACGGAATTCCTCCTAACTTTTTGTCTCAAATTAAAGGAAACTTGGTCAATATCATCACCATTATTTGTAGATGTACATAGATAAAGGAGTTTTTGGTTCATTGATTTTTGTAAGAAACAGCAGCAAAGTAGCGGCGTATATTATGCCTATGTCAATCTTGATATTTCTTAAAACATTGATGTGGCAATTAAGATACTTCGATATGATGAGAAATATTTTGCAGAAGTTCTACAAATCCATCCTTTTAGGTCTTAAATAATAAGATGTACAACTGTTATAGTGCTGCGCAAATCTTGGCTGTCCGCATGTAGTTCTTATCCTCGAAATTCATGTATCAAGCACGGGATGCTTTAAAATTGTGACGACGTAGGACTTCTACAAGAACTTTGTCGAGCTAAAAGCGTCCACTAATGGGCATGGTTAACAGGACTGTGATTTGTTAGTGTATACCTCTTTTAAAGAATATCCTCACTCCATATCAAAATGCAATATAAGCATGTAGTGATCGAGAGCCATGTTAGTCAAAAATACAATTAGGGACCCATTTCCCAGAATCCGGCTTTCTTTTATTCTGAACGACATAAGTATCAGTTTTATAGTTACGGGTTAGGTTTTAGTATCGATTGGTTCAGTAATTCGTCCAAATGGTGCTATTGCATGACTTGTCTTGTTTTCAACTACATTTTTCCTTTATCTACAATCATCGGATCAACGTTGCGTTCCACAAACAACGTATAAGTACCACTTAGCTAATAACTGCATGACAAAACTTTAGGCTTGATCGGTTTCGTCATTCAACTCGATTAAAGGATACAAAAATGTGCTTTTAAGATACCTCCCTAAAAACTGATATTTTGAAGTCGTTTTTGCACAGAAAATAATGATTAATGAAATATTTCGCTGGGTTTCGAAACTGGGCAAATTAGTTCTGCAGCGATTTGCCAAATTTCGAATTTGACCAATAAGAAGTTTAGGCATGACAAATATACATAACTGTTTGTGTCTCATGTTGTCAAGCCATATTATCTCTTTGAAAGAGGGTGAAAATAGAGACAAATCCACATTTTAAAAAGGGTGCAAACGATAAAGTGCATGTTGTAATGTTATTATAACAAAAATAAGAAAGTTAACATGTAAGACATTAAACGAGAAAAGAAAATCATTCATAGCTCGTTTAGGGAAGCATTTTACGACTTTAATAATTATCAGTTTTGAAATTTGACCCAGACGACAAATCGGGTGTTTGTTAAGAAAGAATGTATGCTTAATATACATGTAACACAGAGCATGTCTAAATAAAGTGAAAAAAAATCTGTTCATCAGCATTTTCTTCTTTCATTTAAATATTTTTGAATCCCTCCTCTATTTGGGAAATCAAAACTATGTCTTGTTTTCGGGAAAAAACAGATTAATAAGACAAAAAAATCCTTATGATCGCAACGGAAAACAATTCTTTAAAGAGTGGAATATCATGCATTAATTAATCAATTAATTTGGTATACCTTTGCGTTGTCATATTAATCCATAACTCTCACTCTAACTACAGATATACCAATAATCGTAAAGCTCCACTGTCTAAGGCCTATCAAATACTAGGCCCGATACTCTAGTCGGAGAAACGCCGCTAAAATACAGCATCGGATTATTCTTACTAGACGCCACTCGAGAATTGGTCAATACCACTAAATACAGCTGAGAAATCGTTGCGGTGATAAAATGAAGATTTTTCGCAGATTTTTTATTTTTTGGTTTTGATTTAAAACATAAAAATATTCAAGTACCATTTTACAAAGTGAATCCAAACGCGACCTTAATTTGACTTCCCTCTTTAAGACAGCCTGGAAAAACATTGAGACAAAAGACGAAAATAATGATAATCAGCATTTGATCCTTTTCCTCATTATTTTCCTCTGCTACATTGACACAAATCCTTTCTTTATCAATACATTTGTCATCATCGACATAATTTTTTAAATTTTAAGTCCCCTTGTGCCCACTGGGAGAGTATAATTTAAAGCAGTCGAATCTTTCAATCCATCCTTTCCTAATATTTGAATCGACATGTATAACGTTTGAAAAGTTTTTAATTGACATAAGAATAAGTGTCCTGTTTGCTGAAAATTTCCTAGGTTTTATGAAATATATACAAACGAAATAAAGTAAGTCGAACGAAATGCCACTATAGAATACGACATCGGTTTATTCCTTCTAAACGTCACTAGAGAATTGGTCAATACCGCAAAATATCTAGCTGAGAAATTGTTGTGGTGAGAAAGTGTTGTCATCGCTTTAATTGACTGATCCTGAATCCACGACACATAGAAAACAGTGGACGACAATAACAAATAGAAAGTTTCTAACTATACTAACAGGGATATCATATGTGTTAGATTGCGTAAGATCCCTTTCTCAATAATTGCCAAAACACCATAGTTCCTCTTAACCACTTGCATCAACTTTAAGACATCATTAGGTAATCATTAAATATAACCTAACATAATACGTTTTGATAAAACACTCATAGAAATTCGTTCTACCAGATATTATTTGTAAAAAATGTTTAGGTGTATCCATTGACCGATTAGCCGTATTTAAAAAGATGTTAAATATATCAACAACTTTTTTCATTCGCAAATGTATCTGATAATTGCTAGACGATCTAATTCCGTATGCACACTCTAAAAGGAAAATGACAAATTAAAAGAATTTACACGCGAAATATATGGTTTCCGTATGGTAGGATGTAAAAAAGGCATTTTAGTTCAGCATATAAAGCTTCAATCCTTGTCATACACATGAAGAATAGCCTAACATTCAAGCCAAGTCCTATATACACTGATTCTACGATAAAGTGCCTATTTTAATAAAATAGCTGTCCTTGTGCATGCATGTTAATGTTCAGGCACTGAGGTGAACATTTATTGCTTTTTTGATGACCCTGGCATCGTGTCTAACTATTGAACCCGAAACTTTGCTGAATATGAAAGTTGAATGTTGGGCACAGTACAAAGCATGCCGGATTATGCAACAATTTGCTTGTCCTCACACCATATGTCTTATTTCAAAGCCGATTTTCAATTTTGTTATTGAACATTTGGCACTCTGAGAGGTCTGTTTTCAACAGGAATAAACTCGAGACTTAAAATCATTCAAATAGTAAGCGATTAAAGCAATTATTTGAGCAAAACACTCAAAAGAGTGTTGTCCTAATTTTATACATCAGATACGTTAGACAGATTTAAATGATACTGGAAAGTGTAATAGCAACGAAACAGTAACATATTATTGACAGAAACATAGTTGTAAATGCAGAAAGGCTGAAGAAAAATTGTTATTCTGCTTAAGCTGAATAAGTTTTGAAAAAATTGTGTCTGAAATCATAAATTTAAGAAATATACAAAAATATCGTCAAATACGTTAAGATGTTTTTCGTCGCTGTGCAGCAAAAGCTTCATCCCGAAGACAAAATTCCATTATAATTTCATCATGGATATGCCAGTGGTGTAAAAACACTCTCTTACAAACAAAAATGGATAACGTGTTGAATTCTATTGCCATTGTTACAGTTCGACCATCAAATACGTTAAAATCAGATACGTTAGTTAAATTTTATCATTCGATGTTCAACCCCGTCTGAATCCCACAAATTAAAAAATATCTTCGTGTCATGACGTCATGTTGTTTTGTGATTGTTCTATGAGAACTTCAAACCATATGATCAGCATAGCCTGATAGTTGCAGCGTGTTTGTGTACGTGCAAAGTGTGCATGCAGTTCAATGTTATCTAAAGGCTTAAAGTGTATCAATACTCTTTGATTTTGTTGTTTTTACCTCCTGTTTAACATAATACTATACAATATAACATATATTTACATAATGATGGTCGTGGCGAAAGGTGTAGGGCTTACCTTTGACACTATCTGATATCTAACGTATCTGATGAAAAAATCTAACGTATTTGATGAAAAGAACATTTGTGATTTAAGTTATATTAAGCAAAACATATGACATTTCGTCTTTTATAATGTCAAAATAAATACAAAAAAAATATTTTTTCAATGATTAGCAATACATATACATCCCGCAATACGAGTTTATTTAAAGTCATCAAATACGTTAAATGATCTAAAATATTTTATAAAAACATATTTTTATATACTGTGTTATGATATCTACCGAACTGTTCAAATTGCATTCATTTTATAGAAGATGTCAAACATTTTGAAGATCTACCTTTAATTGGAAAAAGTGTTTTTGCTTCAAAATACAATACAACAGTTTCTGCTTTGAAAAAGGCTTGATAGTTTGATTATTACTTATTATGCTATAATCTATTTTGCTAATTTCTGCGAAAAAAGTATGACCGTTCATAATTTTTTACAGTTAAGTCGTTTTTTCTCACAAAGAAAGGCATAATACATGTGTATAAGCAGATGGTATACCCTAACGTATCTGACGTATGAAAAATAACGACCTTTGATATGCGTGATTTTTCCTGGAAATTGATGTACATTTGAGGCCCCTTTTAATTGATTAATGAACTAGACATAATAGACTATTCATTTACGAAAAAATATATGACTTAGAGTCTGGTTGATATTTTTCATTTTTGAACCGCTACTTTGTACATTTAACGTAGAATCAGTGTATACGAATATAATTTATCACGGTGGAAGCTTAGTATGTACATATATTTGATTGGTCTGAAATGTTAAATAAAAACCTGCATGATAGGAAATTTTCATTGTTCTTTTATTGACTTTGTTTGTCAAACATACTTTTTAACAGTCTATCTATAGCATACTGTCTATCATATGTAGGCTACCGAGTGTTGCTATCCAAAATAGGAGAATAATCACTAACGCAGAAAAACTTGTTCAGAATCAAATCCTGGGAGAAAGTTTGTTAAAGTTTGCCTGACAAAACATCGTAAGTTCTCTCCTACTCAGAAAACTACACAAATTAATCAGTTCAGCATTTTTCGCGGAAATCAATCCCCAGACATTTTTTTTGAGGGCGGTTTGACACGCACTTCTATATTTTAGGTTAGTTTTAAACACGTGATAGATTTGTTTTGAAAATGTTTACTGTTTGAATAATGCATTTAAACAAGGCAAAATTATCATTATTTACCTAACATTCCTCTTAAAAGAAAGAAAAGTTTGTTTACCGAATTAAGGCATTTTGCACATTTGGATTTTTGAAGCATACTGCAAGTTGTTTTATACTGCAAAACTATTACACATTGTAAATACATATATAAGATTCCCATTGCTTATCCCTTTTAGGGAATATCAGGTATCTGATCTTTTCAACCAAATTTGCTACACCAAAAGGATTTTTATCCAATAAATGAAAAATTGTAATATTTGGCGAAATACTCAATGCTAACGGTAGCCTACCGTTAAAAACATTCATGCATCTATACATACACATATTTAAAGATATTGCGTTTCAAAGGGTTCGAGAAGGAATAATTGATAGTCGGTTGTAAGTTCTGTAAGCTGTTTAATCCCTTATAAAATCAAAGTGCTGAGAGCACTGTAATTGGACGTCTCTGATTGATTGAGCGGGATTGTACATGAACGAAAGATATTTTATTCATTCTTCTGTGTTTAATTCTATAAGATCGGTTTCGGACATACGAAATCGGCTTTAATACCAGAAAACCCTTCTCAGGCTTCAAATTGATTTGATTGCCGTTTCCAGACAACTGATTTGTCGCTATGAATAATCACTATTAATTTGATTACCAAATTCAATTAAGGACATGCGATTAGCACTTTTGTCTTCTTGTTTCGGTTTACTATGAGTATTGTCGTCAGTTATACTTTTCATTGATTTTATAAAGTACGCTACAAAGCAATTTATTCAAAATGTAAGCCAACGCGCTACATAAATGAAAGCCGCGATAGCTCACTTAGCAGAGCACTCACCTTGTACTCTTTACACATGTTATATCCGGGAGGCCCTGGGTTCGAATTCTACTCAGACATTGTTCTTTTTAATCATCTTTTTTTATACGCCGCCGGAGGCGGACGTATATTGGCGTCATCTTCTCCGTCTGTCCGTCCGTCCGTCCGTCCGTCCACTTTTCTTGTCAACGCAACTCCTAAGTTTCTGGCTGGATCTTCTTGAAACTTGGTCAATGTTATCACCTCAATTGGTAGATGTGCATGAAGGAATGATTTTATGGTTCGTTGATTTTTGCCAGAGTTATGCCCCTTAAAAACTTAGTCTCTGGGGCTTATTGAAATTGCAGCCTTGTCAACGCAACTCCTCCTAAGTTTCTAGCTGGATCTTAATGAAACTTGGTCAATGTTATTACCTCAATTGGTAGATGTGCATGAAGGAAGGAGTTTATGGTTCGTTGATTTTTGCCTGAGTTATGCCCCATAAAAACTTAGTCTCTGGGGCTTATTGAAATTGCAGCCTTGTCAACACAACTCCTCCTAAGTTTCTGGCTATATCTTAATGAAACTTGGTCAATGTTATCACCTCAATTGGTAGATGTGCATGAAGGAAGAATTTTATGGTTCATTGATTTTTGCCAGAGTTATGCCCCCTTAAAACTTAGTCTGTGGGGCTTATTGAAATTGCAGCCTTGTCAACGCAAGTCCTCCTACGTTTATGGCTGGATATTAATGACACTTGGTCAATCACCTCAATTGGTAGATTTGCATGAAGGAAGGATTTTATGGTTCATTGATTTTTTCTAGAGTTATGCCCCCTTAAAACTTAGTCTCTGGGGCTGATTGAAATTGCAGCCTTGTCAACACAACTTCTTCTAAGATTCTGACTGGATCCTTATGAAACTTGGTGGATGTTATTACCTTAATTGGTAGATGTGCATGAAGTAAGGATTTTATGGTTCATTGATATTTGCCTGAGTTATGCCCCCTTCAATCTTAGTCTCTAGGGCTTAATGATATTTCAGTCTCGTGAACGCAATTCCTTCCAGTTTTTTGACTGGATATTTATAAAAACATTTTTGTGAGCACAACTTTTTACAGGTTTTTGTGTGAATATTTATAAATCCTTGTCAATGTCATTTTTTTGTCTCAAGTTTTATAAGTGGCGGCGTATATTGTGACCATGGCACTCTTGTTCGACTTCTATCTCCACCATCGTTGGCGAAAAAACGACCGCAGTGATTTAGAATCGATCTTAACACAAATTCAACGAAATAAAGTAATGAAACGCCCATCATTTACATACAATTCCGCTCAATCAATGAGAGGCGTCTAAATATAGTGCTCCAAGCACTTTGATTTTTATTCCTGTTTAGAGTAAAAAAAGAAAAAAAACACGGTAGCAGTTCTCCCTGGTTGTGGTTACAAAACAAATTCAATACATACTTTTCCTGAAACAAAATACCAGATGAATTGGAGGACCTAACCATGGATTCCTCATACAAGTACTACCGCAGCATCCTTACATCTACAGATGTGCATAAAAAGAAGAAATTGGGAACGTGCCGTCGGGAAAATGGCAGTGGAGTACAATAAGCAAATTAAATCTTCATATCATTATCAACGAAAATTTGAGAATAGCAATGTCCCTATCTGTAAACATATTCATACAATCATCCAGGTACCATCTGTTGCAGACCCATTGCTTTATCTTCTTAGCTCAATACACGTAAACGGGGCTCTTAAACGAAATAAATACAGATCGCTGTCACTTAGTCTTATACTAGTAATAATCATTGTTGTCATGATCATCGATCAGTATGTAAATAGGTCATGATACTGTCGAATATCAGTGATACAGATGATGGAGAAAAAAAAACTCGTAAGAGCAACTATTTTTCTGAATAGGTGGATTTCACTAGTGTCTCATCTGAGGCTGTTCAGATGGAACCCCGATTTGTCATCGAGTCGAACCCGAGTTGCGAAATGAACTCACTCCCCGATAATCAATTTCAAAACCCTGGTTCCAAAGTACGTCTCGTGGAAACCCCGTTCCTTTAAATATGTCAAAGACTTAAACAACAATGATCAAAGAAAAGGAACCTATCATACACAATACGTGCATTAAATTGGGTAATCATTCTAAAATGTGTGTTTTCAGTAAACACATCAAGAAAAACAAACGTTTTACAGAAGAAATAATCCGAACTGGTTTTGAACCAACGGCGTTCCAAATTTCAAACTGAAAAAATGTTGCGAGGTTAATCCTTTCCCGTTTGAGCTATCGCTGCTGCTGATGATATAGGGTGTCTGTTTACATTATAACCATAGTGTATGCATGTATCGCTTTCTAAAGATCTTACCCTTTACACAATAAATATTACGAAAGTAAAAAAACTACAAGAAAATGATTAAATCGAAAAAAGATCGTAAAGTTGGTTAAGACGTGGCATGAATTGAATCGGCCAATGAATCTTATAGTATTTGTTAGAGAACACATAGAAAGTAGGAAAAGATACGACAGTTTTCCTGTATGATCGCAAAATCTATTTTGAATTTTGGTCAACTCGCAATTGAGTCTGAGAAAGGGTTTTTTGGTAATGAAAACCCATTTCGCCTGTCCAAAAGTGGTTATAAGAATTGTACGTCCTTTCGGACGTCCAATTAATAAAACAGTATTTCACTCATTTTGCAGCAGTAGGGATTAAACTGAGAACATATATTTGATATAACGGTGGGCGTGCAGTGCAGTTGGGCTGCGGATGCAGCTCAATAATACAAGGATTCTCATTATTTGAAGGATTTTCCAATCATTACTAAAACTGATTAGCGCTAAAGAACAGAAGTCTCCATACTTCATAAAATATACTTTATCAAATGTTTAACTTTTGTTATGGCGATTAATCTAAAATGAATTTGTCTGGCAACCATATTTTACTAGTAAAATTATATTCAAGTAAAAACGCGTTTACCCATTCACAAGGGACATGCGTATTTGATTATGTAGAGATCCTTTAAAATGGTGACACTGACTGTTAATTAAATCTTACAAAGTTAAAACCATAATATTGTTGTATTATATGTATCTGAACAGGGACATAGAAGGACTCTCTTGTGAGATTTCAGACCAACATTGATCCTGATAAGCCTGCGTATACATGCAGTCGAATCAAGATGCATACTATATAGTATCATTCATCTACATTTTGCGAAGCAAAGTTCGGGGACCAACATCGATCCTGATTTAACAGAATTTAAACACTGTGATAATTATACTGGTATTGTGGAGGTCACATTTTTCTTTTTTATTAATTTGTATTCAGTCTCTAGATTGTTTCATCGATTAATTTCTTCAAAACCTCGTAACTGTAACTAAATACAAATTGTAGACACACGAGGTTTTATAGGTAAACGACGTTTTGTACTATAGCTAGAATTACGCTAACTTGATTTACACGAAGATCACCGTGAAATAGTTTTCTGTGCATTACGTAATAATTGCTCAGTTAATCTATATTTGATTGCACTTTGCAGCTAAAATTGACGCATTTACACAATGGGGAAATAATAACACGGTAAAAATAGCAATAATGCTCATAAATTATGATTTTTTTTTACAATGCAGACGACACTTTCAGTTTTGAAAGATATTTGAATATTTTCAAGAACAGCATAGAGAACGATATAAAACATGTAGAGAGGAAGAAAATGCTTTGCAACCGCATTCAATTTTTCTATGTTTAGAAAAACACTACTTTGATTTGAAGTGCGTAGAAACTAATCGTTGGTGACATTATTTTGGCTACTGTAACACCTTTCACATTCGATTTGTCTGATATGCTTTAGAGAAAAATAAATATATGAAACCAGAAGAAATTATTGGTACTATTTTACTACTTGTCGCCAAACTTGTTTTAGTTGCCTTTCTGTAACAGCCTACTTAAAAAAGGAGAAAGGATAGAATGTTTGTTGTCAGTATGCACGGCAAATATAATCGTGCGGTTTTCCGTTTAAAATGTCTTTTACATTGACGTCAAAATGAGGGATTGTTTAGGAACAGAATTAATTAAAAGGCTCGCAAATTAAATGATAGAACTATTCTATTAATTACTACTGTTTTCTCATTAATCGACCAATAGATCCTGAAGTCAAACCCAGCATGGCATACCACCTGACATACCACCTGTCAGGGGAATACATGGATAAATAGACTCAGTGATCTGACCTACTTTTTAGTTCATTCATTAGTTTGGAATAGATGGATTATTTTTTAAAGGTGCACCAATACTCGATTTCAGGGCCTTTTTAAAAGGGTTACACAAATAATAATACAAAGTGTGGTCCACACCGTATGACCCTTTACTTGCCTGCAGACAAATTGTGTTTTAATAATGCACACCAATCATCAATTTGAACAAATATTTCTGCCCGGGAAAGAGTAAAATGATACACAAGGAACTACTTTTCCGCGAGTTTACTGACCGTTGTACTTATAAACTGGCGCCAAGAGAAATCTGAATGGCCACTTTTATATAGAATGTACTTACAAAAGACAAAAATAAATTCATGGGTTAATTGCTACTTATTTGTATTTAATAAGTTATTATAATAGTAAATGATGTACAATGTGTTTATCTTTTATCCAGAACCGACTAAATGGATGAACTAATATACATACATGTATGGACCGAATCCGGGAAATTCGAGGGAATGCAATTTTGCAATGTTTGGTTTCTCTGGGTAGTGAACATTGTGGGAAATGACAAAATAGCTTGTCACAAACAAAAATATTCACTTTTCACAATAATTTTCTGAGCAAAAAAAAACGTAATTATGTTCATTGTTGGAATACTCGTAGGTTAACTTTGTCGAATTCATAAAACAGGTTTTCCAACAGGAGTGTTATACTAATTTATATGTGATGTTCTAACAATTCATATTTATATATACTGGTGTCTTTTAGTGTTTGTGTTTTTCACTGCCTTGAGTATACGTATTTTTGTAACAGCACCTGTACTTGTCAGCACTATCAGATTGATTAAGTGGTACTATGTCATATCGCGTGTACAGTTGTAAGCAGTTGAATATTTTTAACAATTGTATGTTTTTTTTAAAGTTAAAGCAACAGTGGTTTAAAGTGAATCTTTGCTGGCCTGTCCTATATGTACTACATTAAATTTTGAATTTTTAACATGATTTAAGGCGAAAAGGCTTCATCAAATTAGTTTTTCATTGTCCTTTTCCGTATCATTATAATGATGTAATAGTTCTTGTGCAGTTGTGAGAAGATCATCCGTCCCTATCGTTAGAGTTTTCATAATAGTTAATGCCACTGATTTAAGAATTCTTTGCATGCATCTTTTTCATAGTATAGACGTTCGGCCTTTCAAAATAGGTTTACGGCAGTGCAACAGCCACCTTCAATTGTTTTTATTCGTTGAAAAACTTTGGTAAAACCTGATATTACATAATGTTTTTCGACTTTGATAGGCGGGTTTTGTCAAGAAGTGATTTTCTCGTGAATAATATTATTGTTTTTTCTAACACTACCTTGAGAATAACCATGCTTTCCTCAGCACCTGCGCTTGTCATAAATTGTCAGATTGATAACCTGTAGTATGTAATCGCTACTTTGCAACAAAAATTCGTAATTGCAGCTTTTTCAAGGCTTTCGAGGCTTTGTTGAAAAGCGATGTAATATTACTTGTACAGTTATAAGATGTTATCTGTCTTTAATTTTGTGATTTTTGGACAGGTGAAGTTTTCAAGAACTACATTTAAGCTGTCATCTGTCCTATGCACAGGTTGAAATAGAAATCTTCATGTAAAAACAACCAGAATTTAAAGCCGACTTTGTAAGGTCGAAATGTATTGCAATTATTTCTAAGGAATTATATTGACTTTTCTAGCATTAACCCGAGAAAAACCATCACCTGTGTTTGTCAAACATGACAGATGAATTACTAGTATGTAATAATATTTGTAGAATTAGGTTTTTTTTTTGTAATTTGTAGTGCACCGCAAAAGTATTTGGCACGTTAAATGGACCCGAGATTGTTGATTTATCGAACATAAAACTACATAAAGAGTATTGCCAAGAAATACCAGATGAATTGGTCAAAATGAACGCGAATCTAAATCGTTTCTGTCAAGCGAAAATGCATATCAAGCTTTTAAATAAACTGGATGTCTGTTGACCCATTCCCCTTTTCATACGCCACCGGAGGCGGTATATTTTTGGCGTCATATTTTCCATCTGTCCGTTCGTACGTACGTATGTCCACTTTTCTTGTGAGCAAAACTCCTCCTGAGTTTATGACTGGATCTGTATGAAACTTTGTCAATAGCATCAACTTAATTGGTAGAAGTGCATGTAGTAAGGAATTTATGGTTCATTGATTGTCTATAAGTTATACCCCCTTATAACTTACTATCTGGGGCTTATTGAAATTGCAGCCTTGTGAACGCAACTCCTCCTAACTTTTAGTTTAAAGGAAACTTTGCCAATGTCATCACCAAAACTTGAAGATGTACATAGATCAAGAATGTTATGGTTCATTTAATTTTGCAAGAAACAGCAGTGGCGGCGTATTGTGACTATATGGCACCCTTGTTATATCTTGTAACATCGGTGTGGCAAGATACTTTAAAATGCAATAAGGCAGCGGGGGATCGAGACCCATGTCAGTATCAAATACAATTAGGGATCTTTTCCCAGAACCCGTCTTACTCTTATTCTGAACGACATTGGTATCAATTTTCTAGTTACCGGTTAAGGGTTTACTTGCATTAGTATCGATTGCTTCAGTAATTCGTCCAAATAGTGCTATTGCATGACTTGTTTGGTTTTCAACTACGTTTTTTCTTTTATCTACAATCGTCGGATCAACGTTGCGTTCCACAAACAGTATAAGTGCCACTTAGCTAATAACCACACGACAAAACTTCAGGGTTAATCGTTTTTCACATTCAAAGTAATTGCAGAATACAAAACGATTTGCTCCATTGGTAAGGCTTCCTATATTTTATCATAGATACATCGGAAGAAAAGGAGAACATGCGTATTTAAAGTATTTCTAATTTTTGTCTTACAGTTTCCTGTAGACATTTAGTCAGAGACGTCTTAAGACGCGTTTCTATAACACATAAATTTATTTTGTTGTACTGAATATTGTATTATTGTATTTTATACTGGAATAAAATGACGCATACTTTAACAATTTCAAACACCTCCCATACAATAGCAGAAAACATCGGTACATCAAAATCAACTACAATTTTTACGTCAAATATTTACACTCCAAATATTAGATCTACCTACTTATAGACGATTATTACTTATTCTTATTCTAAATCATATTATAAGCCATTGTTGACAACAAAATTAAATTAATGAAGGAAACAAGAGGACCATGATGGTCCTATATCGCTCACCTGAACCAAAATGATATGAGCAACACTTTTGTTCAATTCAATAAACATTTATGACTATAAGACTGAAAACTAACTTATAGTCAATAACTTTGTGAAAATCAAACTCATCTGAGATCTTATGGTGCCAAACATTGTGTCCAGGTTTTTCTTGATTGATAAATAATCACAGATTCTAGAGTATAAACAAGGTCGAAAACAGCCAAAGACGGTATTTTTTTCAAATTCAAGGGCACACAATTCTCGACTTTCTGATCACATCAGACTGAAAATCTACCTCATCCAAGATATTATGGTCTCCAACATAGTGTCCAAGATTTGTCTTGATTGGTCAATAATTGAAGATTCAAGATCGAAAAACAGCCAGAAACGGGTATTTTGTTAAATTCAAGGGCACATAACTCTCAACTTTCTGATCGGATCAGACTGAAAATCAAACTCATCCGACATATTATGGTCCCAAACATTGTGTCCAAGTTTTGTCTTGATTAATTGATAATTGTAGATTCTAGAGTGTAAACAAGGTCGAAAACAGCCGAAAATGATAATTTTATCAAATTCAAGGGCACATAACTCTCGTCTTTCTGGTCAGATCACACTAAAAATCAAACTCATCCGAAATCTTATCCTCTCAAACATTGTGTCCAAGATTTGTCTTGATTGGACAATAATTGAAAATTCTAGAGTGTAAACAAGGTCGAAAACAGTCAAAAACGACAATTTTGTCAAATTCAAGGGCACATAAATCTTGACTTTCTTGTCTTATCAGATTGAAAATTCTAGTCATCTGAGATCTTATGATCTCTAACATTGTGTCCAAGTTTTGTCTTGATTGATTGATAAATGTAGATTCTAGAGTGTAAACAATGTCGAAAACAGCCGAAAATGACAATTTTATCAAATTCAAGGGCATGTAACTCTTGTCTTTACTGTCAGATCACACTGAAAATCGAACTCATCCGAAATCTTATGGTCTCAAACATTGTGTCCAAGATTTGTCTTGATTGGTCAATAATTGTAGATTCTAGAGTGTAAAAAAGGTCGAAAACAGTCAAAAACGACAATTTTGTCAAATTCAAGGGCACGTAACTCTCTTCTTTCTGGTCAGATCACACTGAAAATCAAACTCATCCAAGATCTTATGGTCTCAAAGATTTTGTCCAAGATTTGTCTTGATTGGTCAATAATTGAAAATTCTCGAGTGTAAACAAGGTCGAAAACAGTCAAAAACGACAATTTTGTCAAATTCAAGGGCACATAAGTCTCGACTTTCTTGTCTTATCAAATTGAAAATTCAACTCATCCGAGATCTTATGATCTCCAACATTGTGTCCAAGTTTTGTCTTGATTGATTAATAAATGTAGATTCTAGAGTATAAACAATGTCGAAAACAGCCGAAAATGACAATTTTATCAAATTCAAGGGCACATAACTCTAGTCTTTTTTGTCAGATCACACTGAAAATCAAACTCATCCAAGATCTTATAGTCTAAAATATTGTGTCCAAGATTTGTCTTGATTGGTCAATAATTGTAGATTCTAGAGTGTAAACAAGGTCGAAAACAGTCAAAAACGATAATTTTGTCAAATTCAAGGGCACATAACTCTCGACTTTCTCGTCTAATCAGACTGAAAATTAAACTCACCCGAGATCTTATGGTCTCCAACATTGTGTTCAAGATTTGTCTTGATTGGTCAATAATTGTAGATTCTAGAGTGTAAACAAGGTCAAAAACGGTCGAAAACGGCAATTTTGACAAATTCAAGGGCACATAACTTTTGACTTTTTCGCCTGATCTGACTGAAAATCGAACTCATCCAAGATCCTATAGTCTCCAACATTATATCCAAGTTTTGTATTGATTGGGCAATAATTGTAGATGCTAGAGTGTAAACAAAGTTAAAAACAGCATTTTTCGTCATTCAGGGGCAGATAACTCCACACTTTCTGGTCCGATCTGGCCCATAATCGAACTCATCCGAGAACTTATGACCATACTTGTTTTGACAAAGTTTGGTCAAGATTGACTAATATTTGTGGATGCTAGAGTGTAAACACCAAATTGTGGACAGACGGACAGACGGACAGACGGACAGACGGACAGACGGACAGACGGACAGACGGACAGACGGACAGACGGACAGACGGACGGACGACGGACAAAAAGCGATCACAATAGCTCACCTCGAGCACTTCGTGCTCAGGTGAGCTAAAAAATACTGAAAGTATCCAATAATGCTGGTTAACAGCAATTTTTATTTTCACGAAGAGTTTGTCTAGATAATATCCAGTATAGTTGCTTTTACCATGTTTAGTTGTGGAAAATAACAATTCCTTGCAAAATGGAACAAATTAAATTTGAAAGCTGTGCAAGCAGACAACAAAATTGGCGTTTAAATAGATTTGTTTGCAAAAAAGCGTTGCAAAATTTTTAATAAGAAGAGAAATATAATTATCAGCATTTTCTTCTTTTGTTCAAATATTTTCCAATGTCTCTTCTATTTGAGACATCAAAACCAAGATTAGACAAACAAAAAACCTTATGATCATAATAGAAAACAATTCTATAAAGAGTGGAACATGATGCATTAATTAATCAATTAATTTAGTATACCTTTACGTTGTCATATTAATCCATAACTCACACTCTAACTCCAGATATGCCAATAATCGTAAAACACCACTGCCTGTCTTATACTAAGCCTGATACTATAGCCAGAGAAGTGCCGCTAGAATACAGCATAGGATTATTCTTACTAGACGCCACTCGAGAATTGGTCAATACCGTTAAATACAGCCGAGAAATCGTTGTGGTGATCATAGCAGGATTTTTCGCACATTTCGATTTTTTGTGTTGCTTTGTAACAATTGACCAAGTACCATTTTGCAAAATGAATAAAAAAACAACACATGGCCGCTTTTCTTCGAAAACCTCGTATCTGTAGCTTGTTTTAAGGTGCAGATACGATATTTTCGCAGAAAAGCGACGACATGCATTTGACGTCTCTCTAACAGAAAGTCTTTGCACAGCCCAATAGCACAGCAATAATGTTCCTTACTAACATAGTATATGTTTCATTAAAAATCTTATTTCGCAAAGAACCATTCTACTCTAACTTTGTACGTCTACCATAATCTTGCAACTTGATTATGGTTCCGACAGTTTGCACCGATACTTACATGCATTCAATGCAAGTATATAGACATATCTAAATTAAAAAAAAATAACATCCATCCCCCAGAGAAGGCTATAAACATTTTGTAGATAAACGGAATCTAAATAATTCTTGAATTTTAGCGTTAAGATCACTTCAACTACAGACATATTGCATATGTATGCTCTCTGGCATAGCACATGTTTCTTTCATCTAAACTCGAAAGACTAGATCAAAGTCAAGTAAAGATCTTGTCACATTTCCAATTAAAATCAATGAAAATTAAAAACAAGTTACTCTCAAAGGTAAAGATATCGATTTGAACTCGTTAGTGTGTCAATTATTCTTGCAATGTGATTAATTTAATTCTACGCTAATGATTCCATTTGTTCTGGTTCATTTAAGTAAGAATAAGATGACCATATGTTTTATGACCTTGTTGGTGTTTCCATGCTTCGGTCTTACAAAAGAATGTAAACTAGGACTTTTGATAATTTAATAATTTAAAGTCTCACTGACTCTATTGGTGGTATATCAATCTTAAGTTTAAAAATAATGAAATATTAATGATGCTCAGTATTTCATTATAATCTTTATCGTGTTCATATGCATTTTGCAAACAGACCGAGCTAGAAAATTGTGCAAAAATATCGACATTGTCGCTTAATCAGCCATTTCTTTTGACAATCCAACCATGAACCCATTCTCAGATGACGTCATTTAAGACCGGCCCTATTTCAATGAACAAATTAAAAATAAATAAACTTCATGGAACGTGTATTTTACATCAATCAGAAAAAGTAAAATATTATGCTGTTAAGATTAATAACCCATATTTGCGTTTAATATTATGCATACGGGTACATTAAAAGGCTAGATAAAAAGAATATGTAGTTCGAATTCCTTATCTGGACACTGGTTAGTGCAACCTCACTACGCAAATCCAAATGATGAAGAATTTCGACGAGCTTTTCGGGACATTAAGAATCCGAATAACATGATAACTTGTCGCTGTGATTGTAAGCGACGAGGTTATACGACATGCTTGATGTCTTTTGGTGGATTTAATACCTTCACTGCTAAAACAATATGTATCAACGTTCACAGGAAGATAGAAATCGACAGCAGAAAAATGAAAGCAACAATCTAAAAGTGGAGTTGTCATAAAAATAGGAAGATAGATAAAACACGTTTTGTTTTAGTTTGTGACTTCGTCTCAGAAAACACAATATTTTACCTCAACACGTGAGAAATAGCCGTCATGCCTCTAGCAGCACTGTGGTTGGCGGAACCGTCAGATTAATTTACAGTTTAGCCTTTACATTGAACACAATAACATGTTGACAAAAATACAAATGCACCGAAAACGTGACTTTGTTACACAAGATCTTACGTTCCATAAAACAGTTCTCCATTGCTGGATTTGATTATTTAGTCCAAAAACACCATCTTTCTTCAAAGTTTAATTTCTCAATTTTAGGCATGATGACCTCTCCCCTAGAAATGGCGGAACAATATTTTGAACAATTTTGTCAATTATTTATAGACAGTTTTCGTTTTATAATCTCTGTTGTAAAAAGGTGTGGAAATGTCGTGGAAAAAAAGAAAAGTTTGATTGGAAATAAATGCGGAAATCCTGAGGTAATGCACTCATAGCTCTTCGTCGTTAGAATTCATTTAAAGGAAACCAAATGCTACATTTTCCAAGTCCAATTTCTTGGAAATAAGTATGACGACATGGATATGTTTTAAAATATAAATAAACATTTTGTCAAATAGGTTTTATTATGATTCATTTGAAAATTTATGCATACGAACATCTCCAGAAGACCTGGCCCCGGTTTCTCGAAAAAACTTAAGTACGTTCTCAGACGCAAATCTGAGCACCGAGCTCAAATCACAAGAAATCCACGTGAACTTCAATCGAATACCAAATAACGTTGATTGGTATTCAATTGAAGTTGAGCATGAACTCATGAGTATATACTAAAGTTTTTTTCGAGAAACCGGGGCCTGATATTTATACATAATAGAATCCTTCCGAAATATGATTAAGTTCCATGTTTATCACTGATACTTGCCAAGCGTATTACAGAAGCTAGATGTATAAGAAAAGCTGGAATCTTGTTTAGGCTGCGAATATGCACAGACGTATCCCTAAAATTAGAGAAGAGCATTATGTTCATATACTAGATGTAAATATGCAAACCGCCTACCATATATCGTTCAATGTAATGAATGAACAAGACACCAAAAATAAATAAAGGAAGAAGTTACTTTACATATGTTTTGTAAAATAAGGACGCATGGCAACAATTATAATGTAGAAATAAAAAGATGATAAACTTAAAATGGAAATTGGAAATGAAAATAAAAGAACAAAACCATGTTAACTGTAATGTAAATGAATAAGATAAAAGAATAATACAGCATGCATTAATTAATAATCCAAAGAATTGACTCTACCTGTGGCTTTTCAAAATTAATCCATAACTCAAACTCTAACACCAGTTATATTAATATTTTCAAAGAACAAATATCTATTATATATCAAACAATGCACATTCCCTTACAGTCAGCAGGCTACGTGATGATGTCTTATATAGGAAATATTGGAATTATTAAATGGTTCCAGATTATGGCACTGTGGTTACAATTCTTCATCGGTTTTCTTATATTATATTAGATCTATTATTATAGATTACATTACAAACAATTATTTAGGACGAAACATTTGTCTTGGCCAATAGGATGGATTGTTATGTAATTTTACACTCATTTTGGAGATTAGACTGGTTGCTTTATAAAAATACCACCCGCAATATTCAACCAAATGGTGCTGGGATTTTTCCAATACCGATATATTCAACCAGAAATTCTGTGACCAATAGGATAATTCATTCAAATAATGCACCTATGCATTACTTTTGATGAAGTATTCTTTTCAACTTGTGTAGTAGTGGAAAAGACACACATAATATTATTCGCGTATTTGCAACCAACCAAAAAACATCACTCATATGTCATGGTATTCATGATAATTATCAATTCTTAATAGTACAAATCGTCGGTGGGAGGGCAAAACCTCGTAACTCCAGCTTTTTCAAGCTGTAGTTACGAGGTTTTGACTCCCCATCCACGAAATGATTCTTCATTATGTTTGGAATAAACAGACTGGTGCAAAATTTCGTTGAAACGAACTTAAAACTTTCTGACAGATAGATCGATGATCTACGTGCTGACGTACATTTATAGACGGCGAACGCCATACCTCCATTATGAAAAAAAAAAATACATTTGTGACCCGTCACGCTAGAAGGGACCTTATCCGAATACCCAAAATCCAAATTTTGACAAAGTTGTCAGACTCATCATATGTCAATCAGATCCCGTATACAAAAAATGAACATATAGTAAGACAGGGGAAACCTTTCGGATTTAGAAAATTACATAAAAGTGAAAAGTGTCGGCCCTAGTCTGGCTGCGCGGACTGCGCAGACTGACTAGGTCGATATTTTTCACACACCCGATAAGGTCCCTTTTAGTGCGACGGGTCACATTTATACCCAAAATGATAATCATTCTGTTGATCATAGTGGAAATCCTTTTTCATTTTAGATATATACAAAGTTCTTAGGCCACATTTTCCCTTGCTCTAGTCTCTTCAGACTCAGTTTAAATTATCGACAATAATTAATAAACGACCACCAAGAAGCAGGTCTCACCATTAATGATTATTTAATGAAAATCAAAAACAAGTTTGTCTCAGAGGAAAAGATATCGATTTAACTTCGTTAGCGTGACAATTATTCTTCCAAAGTCATTAATTCAATCCTGTGCTAATGATTTTATTGTTTCGGTTCAACAATTAAATAAGTGAAAATATTTAAGTTCAGGATGACCACAGTTCAAACGACCTTTTAAGATTGCTTACAATTTGCATCTGAAATAAAAAAATACCCTGACTTCTGGCCATCATTCGTTCCTACTATGTTGTTATGTCAGGTTGATTTTCATTTCTTTTCTAACGTAAATCTGGAATCATGCTGAACTACCACATGTGTCCTATTTCAAATAGCAAACTGTTTATATTTGATCAACGATAGAATATTCCCGGCATTTCAATTGACAGGTCAGGTCAATGACCCTGCTGCTCAGGGGAAAACATGACATGTAGGTATTTCAACAATCCTTATTTAAAACTATAATCAAAAGAAATGCGCGTTTCTTTGTTACGCCTGTTTCTTTTATATGATTGCATACTAGGCTAATTTTGTCACGTTTTAATCTTGTTTTGTCATTATGTATCTATGACAGTTTTGTCTATTTCAGTAAATGTCTTGACCTTGGTTTTGGTGAAAAGCGGCGTTTTATTTCAATTTCCATGTAAAGTATCTGGAGGTTAATTATGAATTTTCCAATTTCATAATAATAGTTACTGTAGGTATTTCTATACCGAAAACAAAAATAACCACATACATCAAACTTATAGTTTGATAAATGTAGACAAGTTGAGTGAACAGTCGGAATTTTGAGCCACGTTTTATTGGCTAAATAAATACAAAGACGTCTGGCACTATTTTTACTTAATTCTGATTTCCAAGAAACACGTTGATCAATTGATGAAAAACTACTCCTTATGATATACTTATGGATTATCTTGGTAGAAAAATAGGGGTGAACTAATCATGTTCTACTCCATTCGTGTGACTTACCACATATATCTGTGTTTCAGTTTGATGAATGTCGACAAGTTGCGTGAACATTCCGTACATTGAACCACGTTTTATTGGCTAAATAAATACATAGACGTCTGACACTGTTTTTTCTGAGTTCCAAGAAAAACGTAGTTTATGAATGTCTACTCCTGTATTATATAGGCCTACATTTGAATTATCTTGGTAGAGACAGAAGGGGCGTAATTTCAATCATTCGCTGTTCCATTCGTGTGAAATACAATCCCAAAAAATGGCATTGTGATTTACATGAATACTCCACAAACAAAGATAATTTCGCAGTAGCAGACGAGCACCGTTACTGAATTACAAAATATTAACAACAATTAATGAAAAACATATTTTGACATCGAATAATGATTGAGTTGCATAAACATTGAGACATTTTGAAATTGTTCTAAGCTGTATATAGTTATGCATCATAAGTCGGACAGTTTAACAATTCATTTGTGTTGACGTAAGCTCCCTAAACATCTTAGAGTTACTGTAAAATAGAGTTAGCAACCAGTAAGCTGCAAATTTGAAAATTGTTCTCAGCGACCAACAAGATGCTTCAACCAAAAATAAATAAATAAATCAGAGTCAGAATAGGAACGTAACATGTTTTGTTAGCAGGATAAGCACACTTAGGTCACACTAGTTATAAATTTACCCAGCATTGCCCTCATGGAGCACTTATAATAATAATTTGTAGAAAAAAAACCTCCGATCGACGCGTTTTTATGCAATATGAAAAAGGCAAACACATAGCCTACTGCACAAGATATTAAGTAGTCAATATACTTTTGCACAATACTTCCAGAACACACTCGGGATCTTGTCTGACAGTACTTGCATTCTATATTTGATTGGGTACATTTGAAAATGTTTCGGATTGATGGTTGATAGATATTTCTCGGTACGCCGTATGACATCTTCCTCTAATCAGTTTTATATCTTATATTGCGTGTTCACTATGCTGATTTGTCATTACGTTTCACATTAAAGGATATGTAAGATCGGGGTGTATAATACTTTATAAAACAACAACATTCGAAACATTTTTGGGATCCGACATTAAAATTGCAATTGTCTCTTAGTTGCCATTCGAAATTTAATGATTCCGTTTTCTACAACCGAAGTCCTTTATTTGAACCAATATAGATCTTTTGCGTTTACAATTTACTTCATAAATCCATAACTTTTCTTGTGGCTCGTTATTTAAATTGGATTTGTCTCTAGTCTGCGTTTCTGAGTTTAACGAAGTTGGTTTCTATAAGTGGCTATGTTTGGATTTGTTTACAGAGAATTACAAAGGAGAGAACAGTTTGATTAACATTCAATGGTTTCAACCGCAGATTTATCTCTTTAGACTTCAAAGAATACGGTGCCATTAAAAGCTAATGAGCAACAATGGAGACCAAATTCACCGAATCATACCGGAATATTTCCATAACTGATCCGTCTTCTTCATGTGCGTCAACTCTACTTTTCTAACTTCAGTTTGCATTAGTATTGAAATGGAACATTATGTATCAGTTTCTAGATTTTATTTCAAATAGGACTAAATAAGGAAAATAACTAATTAACACCAATAGAAATAATAAAGTGCGAGCGTATGGAAAAACTCTAAGAAATAAGCACTGCCATGTAAAACCTAACACCTTGACATGTGTCAAAAGAAATGTAGATTGATTTCATTTTTATTGGTTTCTAGGTTACATTTCTTATTTTATCTACACCAACAATGTAAGCCTGTTTTATGCTCTATATTTATGTGTCTGTGTCCCTCGAAAAACTAAACGCAATTGAGGCGAAACTTAGTTTTATTTAGCAGACTAACACCAGTCTAAAAAGCTGATGAAACGTCGATTTGTGCTATATAAGCTTATCCTGACTTCTATCAGCATTTTCGTCTTTTGTTTAAAAGTTTTTCAAATATTTTCCACCGGAAACGTTAAAGCCATGTCTATTTTGATAAAGGGTTGGGTCTTTTGGTCCACATCATTACCTAACCTGTAAAAAGATCGCTTCGCACTGTCTATTTTACAAGATCATTTATGGCTGTTTGGATACGTAACTGACACTAATGAATCGTAACCAACAACTAAAACTCTGATTCCATTAACATCTCAGACATTGATAATCAGCACATTCTGAGAGAAATATTGGTAACAAGTGCCTAACGATCTTAAGATTTTGGCTCACGTGTCGTCCAATATAAGCCGCAGCCATCGCATAGATGGTGACGCATTGGAACCTCATGCACGAGGTCCCATGGTAAGTTCATACAGTTTTCGAGACCAGATGTACTATGTACATAAGCTAGTTAAATCTTCCAAAGGCCCTTTAATTCTTTTTTCGAGAAGAGAGAGTAAGTTTGACTTCACTGCTACACACTCCATACAGCTGGGTAGACTGGGACTGACAATTAATTGTCTTGCCCAAAGACACACCTTACTCGATTGGGATTCTAACTCGCAACCACTGGGCTACAAGTCGAGTGCGCCAACGCAGAGTATGAAAGCATTTCTGACATTGTCACTAACTTTTGGTTTGATAATCGTCAACCAATGTAGGCGAGCATCTGAAGACTCGTTAAGAATGTTGTTGTGGTATGAGAAATGACAAGCATCAATAGTAACGTGCTCCAGTCCATACGACCATTGCAGTTGAAAAAGGTGTTCAACCCAATCAATCAATCAATAAATAAATAAAACGAACAAACAAACGTGTTTAGTCAAAAGGTACATTGTGACGGCCGTACGCGTCTGGCAATCTGACATTTACGTTCTGTTTGCGTTTAATGTTCAACCAATTCAATGCTCGTCAAATCGCAGTTTACGTATTAAATTGCCATAATTTCTAATTACTAGCCATACACTTTAAGCATCTTATACTCAAACGGGCACAGGTTAAGATATCGTCTTAACTGACTCTAATTCCAATGCCTATTAGGCTAGATAAATCTAAATTATCAGTTGTGCAATTATCCAACGATGGATTGTTCCGTTTATCGTTAAATGTAATCAAATAATTGTCTTGTTCATAGGTAATTACCCGGTCATTACTCTCGCTGTACATACGAGTAACAGAAAAGGTGTTACATCTCTGCCATAGATGAGATTTTCTTGCCAAATTAGCGCTTGTCACAATCTAATTTTCTTTTATTTCGCAGCAAGCATCCATTTTTTCGCTATACGTATTAGATAGTAGATTCTACGCGATATAAACGTTCAAAAGGTACAGCCTTTGAACGTTTATGTCGCGTAGAATCTACTATACAGACTCTATCTGACTTAGTGTTCGTCAACCAATGAAAATATACACTTCAAACCACGCCTCCGACCGGAGCTACTATCAAGCGGATCTTACTGGAATTACATCATTTTCCCAAAAATTACATCATTTTTTCATAACTGCACAGGAAACGGGGGCATCGCTATGTATATGCGTGACATAAACTGACCGGCAGTGCGTTTATGTGAAATATAGCGCCGAAATTTTCAAATATACTGCAATTTCATTGGTCCAAGAACTAGGACGCACACTAAATATTTAATCAGTAGAGGTGCTCCTCTTATGTCGTAGATCTTGGGCTTATACTATAAACGAGTTTACGACTAAATTGAACTGGGAAAATGGTGAGTGTGTCGGACGATCGTTAATATTACGGACCTCTCCCTGATGCCTCCAGAAATTCTCCCCGACATTGTACCAGTCCCAAGCTATCAAACAGACGGTTACAGTGATACGCGATTTACATTGATGCAAGTTATACTCATAATGACTGTACAAGGTCCAAACTCACATTTTTTATTGTGCTGATCTCTAAATATTACTTAAATTACCGACAATAATTCATACCAGACCAACAAAAAGCATGTTTCACTAGTTATGATTATTTAATGAAAATCAAAAACAAGTTAGTCTCAGAGGTAAAGATATCGATTTGAACTCGTTAGCGTGACACTTGTTCTCCTGATGTCATTACCTGAATTATTCGCTAATGATTTAATTTGTTCCGGTTCGTGTAAGCTTTGCTATGTTAGCACAAGATGACCACAATTTAAATGACCTTAGATTTTATTCATAACCCGATTTTTACTTAACCCTTTCCCAAACGACAAAATTTTAGGGTGATCCAATTCGAAAGCTGCTGCAGAGGACAAAATTGGTGATAATAATGACATGATTTGTGTAAAATTTGGCACAGAAAATATTGAAACAAAAGGAGAAACTGCTGGTTATCAGCAGTTTCTTTTTTTGTTTCAATGTTTTCCCAAGCCTTTTCTATTAGGTACGTTAAAAACCAGGTCTTTTTTGGAAAAGGGTTAACTACGAACACTTTGGAGGCTAACAATCATCCTTTCTTGTGAAGCCGTATTGTCGCAGTCCAGTGGTACTGTGTACCAGATGCATTATGGTTTCGTTATTTACATAAGGTCTGAAGGTATACGTGCAAGGTGAAGACAGAACCGTTGTCTTGCGGGATCATAACAAAGATGCGGCACAACGTTTGTTTGAAAGTGTGGTGGATGTAGGTCAAAATAGTCTGCGTACAAGTTTTCAGGCACGCGTAAATCCCCCATGGAGTTCTAATCAGGATAATTAAAATGCCAATCTACGCGTATTTCTGCTGCACAGCGTGCCATTTTTTGATATCTAGAACTTGAAGCAGGCGCACAAGAGCTATTTAAAATTGAGCTTCGATATAAATATCAGACGACATCGGCGAGTTACTCTGGCAGGGTTTGCAGTCTGTATTGGATTAGGCACAATTGAAAATGTTTATGGTTGATAGTATATAAATATAGCGCTGCATTTTTTAGTCTATGATAAGTTTAACATTGCATCAGTGTTCTCATTTTGTAAAGCTGCAACCTAATGCAGTGTATTTGGGCTGTTTCAAAAAAAAAATGGCAAGTTTAACTTTTTATGCAGTAAAAAAATCACTGGATGCTTAAATGTAATTTTGATGATTTCCAGATATGTCTTTCTATGCCTTATAACTTTCTGCAAAGTTTCATCAAATTATGAGAGCCGGTTTAAAAGATATTTAGAAATAAGGAGCTAAAAATGTCAGGAGTGTGACAAAAAAGTGTGACAGTTTTAAAAATGTGTTTGTTTACACACTCCATTAAAAAAATATGAGAAGAAGGGTAAGCTTGAGTGTTATTTTTATTGACAGATGCATATGTTGGGCATCAATTAACATTGAGTTTCAGCATATTAAACTGTAAGCTACCAAAATTATTTCATTTAATCATGAGTGGTATGCCAAAAAAAAATCCCCTGCATAAACCAATAAATAGACTTTCGAGGTTTATAGAACCTTTAAAAGATGTTCTATATAGCGTATTAATTGTTTATTTCCAAGTTACATTCATGGAAAACGAATGTACATGTATTTGTCACTTCTATTCCTATTACATTTTTCTAGAGCCTCCTTGAGAAAATATGACCTAAATTGTCAGGAGTGTGACATCATGAACATAATGCAATATAATGACATCACATTCCATACATATATGATTATTTATGTTTTTCCTGAAAGTCCATGTCATGTTTTGATAATGAAAGACAAACATGGGTAACCTTGATGACCTATGTGTAAGCACATGGTGTACATGTGCTGGTCAGGAGTGTGACATGATTTTGCAGCATTATTGATGAATGCTTATTTTACAAAAATACTGCAGTTTTTGCAAGCTAAATTTTAGAGTAGCAATGAAAAAAGATGATAAAAAGAGAAATTGATAGTGCTTAAGGTCAGTACTTGCTTAAAATATTCCCAAAAACAAAAGTTGAAATGTAATTACTGACGACCTAAATATTTAGATAAAAAAAAGTTTAATAAATATCAAGTTGCATCGCCCCATACTTTTGTTTGAACATATTTTGTATAACACTTTGCATATTCATATGAATGTATTAGGGCTGTTCAAGTAAAGTTTTGCTGTTCCCACAAGCTTTTAATTAATGTAGTAGTAAAATGTCACACTCCTGACTAAAAAAGGATTCTTTTCCTTCTTACAGTTGAACATTGATACAACTATGAGCCATTTATATGTGAACTTGAATGGGATAAGGAAGTCACTTAGAAACATCAAAAGCACAGTTGTTGACTTGCAGGGTGAGAAAGTTACATTAGCAGAAAGAACACACAAGTACCATGAACATATTAAAAATAATAGTGTTAAGCTTGAAAAATTAAAACTTACAAAGAAACAACAAAGTCACTATGTCAGCCTTCATCATTGGAAATGTATGTCAATAGACAATACTTTTATAAATCTCTTTATTTCATGTTAACCCTTTCGCAAACAGCAAAATTTAAGACTGTTCCTAATTCAAAAATGTTGTAGAAGACAAGTTAAAGTGAAATAAAAAACTTTACCTCTTTTGGTCTTTTTGGGTAGATCACATTGTGGAAATTGAAGAAATTGCTTGTCAAAGTCTTTAAATTGTTGGGTGCCAAAAGGCATCATTTTGGGGCAATGGGTTAAGTAAAAATTCCTTTGTACATCTGGTAAATGTTCTTAATATTATAAATGCATTACAATCCCCATTTTGATGAAATATTGGCTTTGAATGTTTCATTTGTGATTACTAGCCGCAGGATTTTGTTGCTGTTGCTCTACATTCAACTTGCAGAAGAAGGAAACCAAAGTTTGAAACCTTTTTATAGCAATGATAAACAAATAATTAATGAATTATCAAGATTCCTGGTATAGAATAATTTCAGTAATAAGTACAATAGCGAGAACAAAATGCTACTGTATCCATAAAGCTTTGCCAAAATGTTTAGCCTTCTAAAATGTTTGATCAAATATTTGATCATTTTGTTTATGTACATGGGTATGTACTAATTTTGATGTAACTGACCGCTCTCATCATATAGATATACAATGTATCTGTTTTTAAAATGATTTGACAACTAATATTTGGAAACAAATAATTCTCCGATCTTGAGTATTGATGAGGACATACAGCTGAAATTCTTACAACGCACAGACATCCATAGTGTATACACTTGGCCAACAAAGACCAATGAATCATGGAAATCCCAAGATGACATTATCTGCCCCTGTTCTACCCCCTGGTTGTGGTCTTAAACTGAAAGTTTAACATGGAAGAGTTGGAACAAGCAACAGAACTTCTAGAAAATTAGTTTGATCATATACCTGTTCTGATGTCAGGAGTGTGACATTCAGATCCTCAATTTTCACTGCAGTTCTTTAAAATTGTACGGTTAAACCTTTTCTTTAAAATACCATTTATACTGTAGTTTTACCATTACAATTATTACAGAAAATGGGGACAGCCAGCAGTAGTATTGCAAAGTATATGTTTCGGTCTGGATTTATCGGTCTGGATTTATTCGGTCTGTCAGTACTCGGAAATATGGATAAAGACATTAATTCTTGGATCCACACATTTGAACACTACATCCCTGTTGGCTATAAGCTCTTAACTTGTTGATTTTCTTAATATTAATTGATGTTTTTGTCTAACTTTCAAAAAAATCCATTGAGGTATGTAATGTCAGGAGTGTGACAATTCTAAGGAAAAAACAGAAGTTTTTCTGTTGAATTCCTGAAAAGTCAATATGTTAAATTTTGTTGATGAATTGTTGTATTGTTACTGGGCACACTTCAAATTACATCAAAAAAGGTTTAGTTCTGGTACTATTTCAACCTTGTATGCATACATGAAACTTCTTTGAGTGTAAAAAGAAATTTTTATCATAAAACAGACGAAAAATATGGATTTTTTCTATTTACATGATACTGCAAGCTGTTAAATGCCTTTTTTCCGTGCTTTAATATGTGTGCAAATAAAAAATACCTTAAAATAATTATAAGAAATGTTTTTCCATTATTTAGCATACAGCTACATATTCCTGTAAGTTAGCTTATTTTTGGCTTAGTCTTGAACAAAAAAGTGTCATAAAAATGTCTGTTGTGGTTTATGAGTAACACTTGATTGGTTTTGAAGACTCCAATGACTATACTCTAACATAGTATAACCGATTTTGACTTTTATGGATGATATTTTTTTTTTACTCTTTTTCCACTTCACTTGCCATTTTTTTTGAAACAGCCCATTTCTAAGATTTATTAAGCTTCTGAAGTCTGTATTTCGTTAAAATGGTAAAGACAACATTATAGGAACTGTTCGTACCTATAGTATTGTGATCATGTATCATGTAACGGTATAACTATATGCCTTTGTCCTGATAACTAAATCTGGGATTATCTTGTATTATAATTATACTCTGCAAAACTGCTAACACATATTACTTTTTAGAATTGCATATATTCTGTATTGTCGAGGATTCTATTTTATAATTTGGAATATGGTTATCCGACAAGTTTCTGCACATAACCATAAAACTATTGTATGTTGTATCTCTTATGTGACCGCGTCATACAAAAAAGGGGACCAAAACAGTTGTTCGGCTCGTGTATCGTGTTATCTGTTTGTATCATTTTAAAAATGAATTGATTTTGAAAGGTGATTGATTGTGTTATTGTAGTCTGTAGAATTGGAATCCTTATCTAACGCAACAAGGGCTGTTCGCGGACAACGTAACTCGCATAGACACTTCTTTTTTAAATAAAAAGTCAACCATTCAAAGTCTAGGTCACAAGGTCATATTCCATTGCCTCAAATGAAAGGTCTTGGTGGGATCTGTCTATGTGTGAAATATCAAGATTACATCTCATAGAGTTCGTATTTAAAGATATAGTCTATGTAACCGAGGTCGCCGTCGACACAAACACCGTCACTAACGACACCAGTGATGTGACATTAGCTCCACGGGCATAAATTACCGGCTCTCAAAAGTGTAAAAGTCGTCGGTTTGTTCAAGGAAGGTAACTCTTCTACACAAGAACTCTTTCAGGCACTACAAAAGGTTTGAACGTTATGTGTGATTTTCCGATTTCAATCAAAGTTCAGCCTCTAGGAATTTTAGAATAAAGGGTATCCTTAATAAAAGTCAAATATTTATAACGGACTGTACCATTTAGGCTACTATGACATTTCAAGGGTTTTTTGTCAAATGATGGTAGTAGGCATGTGCAAATTTTGAACGTATCTATGTATATTTGTTTGAAAGATATTAACGAAGATCTGAGTGACGCGTTAGCAGTTTTGCGGGGTATATATGCAAGTGTTGGTCTTTATGTTGGTGGGAATATGGAAGACCATTGTGGCAAAAATGCTTCATGGAACCACTATTTCATGCAATGACTCAAAACTTAACTTTCATCCGTCTCTAGTCGGCAATTTGAAATTTAAGGGCACTGTTATCTGAAAGTTGTTGCATGTGTATCAACTGCAAATCGTTTGAAGAGCATTACAAAAGGGAAACGTTGTAATGAAAATTCCGTGGTTGCAACCACAGTCTTATCTGTTCTGACTTCAAATAATGTCGTATCATTAAAAACTAATGAGCATCAATCAAAACCACAATCGCTTGATCCCATAGGCATATTGTCATAATATAGACTTTTAATTTACGAGGATTTCGCTTTTCTGAATTGCATGAAGTATTGTCATGACCAATCTCAACTACTTCTTAGTTTTGGGCATCTATTATTATTTGGGCGTAATTGTTAAAAAAAGATACCCAGATGCCAGTGACTTGATTCTAACGTTTGGATAGATTGTGACAGGAAAGGTACCGGGAGATTACACTTTTATTGGTTTCCAAATAACCCAGTTTCTTCTATCTGTAGAAACTGTGTTGATAACAGGATACTTGTGTTATCGGTTATAACATTTTAATGGGTCGGGGAAGCCTTAATGTACAGTACATCCTTTGTAACGTTCTTTTATCTTCTACCCAACCCATTTCTTAACATGCAATGGTGGTATGAATCTAAAGAAATCCTCAGCACAGTGTTTATATGTCAAAATGCCAAGTCATAGATATACCGTTAATTTTTACATTTTCACCGGCATTTCCTTATTTTGCTTCAATGCTTTCCGAAGCCCTGGCTGTTACGAATGTCAATACCAGGTTTTGTTTGGGAAAGGGTTGGGCAAGTTCTACGCTAGACATTATTATACCAGCATTGTCGATAACAACCTTGTTTCACTGATCGTTTACGGCTGTTTGGATACGTAACTGACACAAATGAATCGTAACTAACATCTGAAAGTCAGAGCTCGTTAATATTACATACAATGATTGGCAGGAAATTATGAGAGTATTGATGGTAATCAGCGATCATCGATCTTGAACTTTCCACTCGCTTGTCGCTCTCCATTATCAAGCGGCTTTACAATAATGTGAATGAACGACAGGGTAGTAAGTCCTACGTTGTCGTTAGTTTATGTTCTTCATCATTTCGGTTTAATAATACATTATTATTTTTTATTATTTTATTTACTTGGTCTTCAGTTAAGAATCATATCAACAAATACAGGCTTCAATATAGTTTGATGCAATTCCCTTCATCATAAGGTATCAAACTTTCTGCTGGACGGCTAAGCGATATAAAGTTTTGGAAACGTAGATACGAAAAAATCGCACCTTCAAGGTAAGTTTTATCCCTGATTTCTCGGCTTATACTCAACGGACATTGGTGAGATACAGTGCACCGTACGCGCGTTTGAAGGCATCCTTCCCTATTATATCCTGATATTCGCAAAGCACCATTGCTTCCTCATTATTCAAAAGTAGGCATTTCATTTTTCTGTCACGTGTACGTTTCGTACTTCTTTGATTACATTTCGTCGCCTCGTTTTAAGGTTACGCTAACTACCAAAACCACTTTTCCGAGAAAATCGACTTTAAAGATTCAGACCTTCATAACTTTTTTATGTTTGCTTGAAATTGACCCAAATTTTGCAAGACAGTCAGAAATAACATTATCTATCCACATGCGCAATTTAATAAGAAACGATGCAGCATTTTTTAATAAAAACCATTATTTCTGTTTGGAGATAGAGCAAATTCTGTCATTTTCAAAACCACTTTTCACTTTTAAAGGAGATAGATCAAAATAACACCGAAAAACACTATTTGATATATAGGCCGACCTTACGAATCATAAAAAAGACAAACTGTCGTTTTGCCGTAGAAATTGGACAACGCGTGCGGTTGTATTACGAACCGGTGGCCTTCATTCTAGATAAAGTAAAAAGAAATATTCGAGTACAAATTGATTTCAACTTTTTATGGCATCGTAAAGGATACAGACTCTAGTCTACGTAGATTTAAATTGCAACAAATTCATACCATTTTCGCCCTAAAGAAATATATGTTGCTTGTTTTAATGGCTACATAAGGTACAGTTGAAAAGATCTACCTGTTGAAGTACTTGTGTGCCAAAATTAATTTCAATTACATTTTTTAAAGACTATCCGGCTATTCTACCCATCGAGGACTGGTAATCAGAATGCCGACATCCATATAGTGTTATTGTGAACGGCCATTGATTTATATAGCATTTGAAATTGTTAACGATTGACTTGCTAACATATATGTACTTACATATTATCAAAATCGTCAATAGAAATCGATTGTTTACATTTTGTAATCGGAATTCGTGTTTGTGTCACATAACAGGTCACGTGGTTTTTATTCCTATTTTCATTGGACGAGAGAAATTTTCAGGCACATTGCTCTATGTCCTGGACATAGGATAAGATTAAGATCAATTTGAAGAAAAAATCAGGAGATAGAGCAATATGCATACGCGATTTCTCAAAGACCAGCCCGCCAATCGACGATATCTGGTGTTCAGGAGATAGAGCATAAAAATACGAACACAACGATACCAAATATAGGATTTTTTCAAAAATGGAGATAGCGCAGCTTAAAAACGGGGCGACGATTTGAATGCTTGGAAAAGCTAGGATGTTTAGTGTAGAGCTAGGAAAATTTTCTAAGATGTAGTGAAATATACATAAGAAATCTTACTGGAAAGCCAAATACATGTAAAGTAAAAGGAAACGTTTTCCACTCTTGAGTTATACAACTTTGCTGGTTCTCAAGTCTACAGGGCGCTATTGCTATTACGGCTCCCAATGATTTTCTTAAAAATCTTGCTCAGAAGAACGCTTTATCCTAAAACATCTTTTAAAAGATAGCTCAATATATCTTGAGAAATCTCGCTCTAAAGAACGCGTGAGTGTTATTATCCGGTTTCGGACGAATGGTGCAAATAGCTGACCGTCCGTCATCAGACATATAGCTCTCAATTTTTTATGACCTTTTTGTCTAGTATCAACGAATGGACATTTTAAGATGCGTCAGTTTGGTTTATTGGGGTTTTACGTCGTTTTCAACTACTATGGTCATATCGCAGCGGCTGCAGCACCTAACCAAGGATTTCTGTCGTTTCTCATACCAGTAATACCACAGCACCCCAACCGAGTCTCCAGCTGCTTAAGATGCGTCAGACATCTTTACTTGCATAATTTTATATGAAATTCAAAAGGAAGGTCTGTATTTGTAAGTTGCATTGAAACATACAAATTTTGTTTACAACTGAACCGAGTTTTATTTCTAGCAAAACAAATCTGTATCATGTTAGATTTGTGCAAAGCCTGTTATGGTGTTTTGTGGACACGAAGTCCTAAACTAGTAACTGCATTGTGTTTTGAATGCCAATTTGAATTCTCCCTGGTTTCACATTTAACATTTCATTTACTTCAGTAAACTTTTACTTGTCAACGAGGGTAATGTTACCGTGAATTATAGAAGTAATTGGAATATTGCGGTTTAATATTTTCATGACATTTTGTGTTATCTCAGCAATAAATGTGCACCTATTATGCAAGAGAAATGTCACTGGGTTAAATTTCAAAAGTTGAATTTCTAGTTTACGGGGAATCCATTCCGAAATCTTGTCATAGAGATATGCAAGTGATCCATCTACTACGTAATTCATAATCCCACCCTCGGTCATTTCAATGCATTGGTACATATCGATGCTTTCAAACGAAGACCTTGTAACTGCAGCTTATTTTAAGCTGCTGAACGAGGGTTTTATTGAAAAGCGTCGATATATTACCTCAAGATCAGGTTTTAACTAAAACTACTAATGAGAAATAATGAATATGAATAGAAATGTTAATTTCATTAAGAGTTTTATTGGTTTAAGATGGGCATTCCATACCAAGCGAGAGAAGATCCACCAGGGACCATTTTGAAATATAGACGTACGGTTTAATTTCCTGAGAAACTATGAACAAATAAGCGAAGCCCTTCATTTCCTTTCCTGTCAGGCCCTGGTCATGCCGCCTTTACACGCCAATCCCCAGCGCGGGTAACATTTCCGGCTTTTCGGACACAAACAAGAAACCTTACGATTAAGAAAGTGTGATATTGTCATAATTTTAGAATTTTACCTATGTAAACAAGGGGGAATTCTTATTTTTGAATACAAATGGTTTTAATCTGACATGCAGATGTGAGATATCCATATTTACAGTAGTTTGTAGTTTGGTATTGTTTTGTTTACTGTAGTATTTTCTACACATGCGCAATGATGTCGTAATATCTGGACTAGCTTATAGTTATGTATAACACTTATTAAAACTGTGCTTCAATAGCACGAATAAATTTCCGGTATTCGAATATTTGGAGGCAGTCTAATACGGAAGTACTTCCAGGTCGTACTCCCCAAGTTGAATACTGAAAAAAATATGCAAGTTACTTTTCCTAACGATGTTTCTGCAGAGAAGAGAGTAGCAGTTCTGTTGAATGACAGACCACAGGTGCATAATTATCATACAGACGTACACTTCCGGTCCTGAAGATTGAGGCAAAAAAAGGAAAACAAATTGATAAACAGTAATTCTAGATTGATTTCAGTGTTTCCATTGCTATCAATGTCTTTATTCAGATCCAGATCTAGATCTTTTGTGTCGTCTGCGCCTACTTCCATATTGGAGTTGTCTGAATTTTGCTGTCTGGGAAACGGGCCAAGGAGTGTGCCACCAATTTTAACAATTATAACTTTGACATTTTTGCGTGAATAGTGCGTATGTTGAACCTTGTTTTATTGGCGAAATCAAGACATAGACGTCTGCTATTTTTCTTACTGAAATCCATGATTGGGACATTCATTTTCATTCAACACTTTCCCAAACGACAAAATTTTACGATGATCTTATTTGAAAGATGCTTTAGACGACAAAATTAAGATTGAAAACCATTAGATTTGTGTAAAATATAGCAAAGAAAATATTGAGGCAAAAGGAGGCAAAAGGAGAAACTGCTGTTTTCAGCAGTTTCTTCTTTTGTCTCAATTTCTTTCCAAGCTTTTTTCTATTAGGGGCGTCAAACCAGGTCTTGTTTTGGAAAGGGTTAAAATGTCTTCTCCTTCATCACTTGCTATAAAGGATAGCTCTATAACAACCCGTTTATCAACCTAGGGGTCGACCATTCCAAAATGAGCTTGGTCAATAACACTTCAACACTTAACAAAAGTTTTTTCAGCAATGACATAATTATTAAGAAACATCAACTTGGGTAAAGCGGCTGTGGACTAAGATTAGTTGTAGTGTTTGTTTCGGTACTAAAAGGGTAACGAAAGCATTCGTGTCGTAGAAAGAGCTATCGGTGTCACAGAACACACAGAAGTTAACGCAAATCTACAAGTCCTTTGACCCTATGACAAGACCACCATATTCACAAAAGTGTTCATGCAATAATTACATGATCAAAATCATGATACATTTTGGGAAAAAAACTTGTTATTTCTTCATATTAACTTTATACACCTTTTAGGAGATTTTGTAAATGTGGCTACGATCATCATTGTCTGTTTAGCATCTAAAAGTAACACGTAATCACTATACCCATTTAGTACTCGTAATTAGAAAAGAAATAAAATACTGATTTCTGAATATATATAATATTTCTGCGGTATATTGAGTACTAGTGCGTGATATCATAGTTTTTCTTCAAGTACCTTTTCATTACAACCATGTTGAGGAGAAATACAGCATTATCTTGAATTTTAACCAGACGTGCCGGAGCAATATAACACTGAACAACGATTAATATCAAACGACATTGGGGAATTAATCTGGCAGTGTTTGCAGTCTAGGTTGAATTGGATGCATTAGAAAATGACTATTTGTCGCTTTTGTTTAACACTACGCAATACTTACATATCCATTCAGTATCTTTACTTATGTTTGAGGCACAGATTGTGCTTTGTTTTCTTCATTAATGATTTAATATTATATGTACTTGGAACTTCTTTCTAAAATAAGTTCGGAATCTGGTAGAGACAGACAATGCGTTATTCTTTATGATGTTGCTTCTTTTGCTTTGACACGAAATTAAAATTTTATTTGTCTCTTGCCAGCCATTCGAAATTTAATGAAACTGTTTTCTATTAAAGCACTTTTGTTTGAACTGCCAAACAATGGTCTGAAGAGTATTGCAAATGAAATAACATTTTAATAAAAATACTTGTTTCAACCACAAACCTATCTCGTTAGGCTTCGAATGACCGTTAATCAAAATAAAGTATTCAGAATCTTTTCTGGAATTTTTGCTTTTGGTGTTATTATCACTCAATGATTTAAAGATTGCCCAAGTGTTTGTAGATATATCAACGTTTTCAGGGAAATTCATTTTCTCAATTAGATATCGACTCAGCTGTAAAGCAGAAATGCATAGAAAATATTCGTAAAATGATATAATACAATTTTTTAGACATTGTGAGCAAAATGCAGTCTGAACAACTCGGCATTTCGACAGGGAATAATGAGTCGGGATATGCAGTCGGGTTCTTACAGCATTTGAGATAATACGGATCCAAAAGAGGCTCTACACTATCTGCTAAACATTTCTGCTGTCCCAAAAAGCTTATACATCACACGCAGATACTTTGGGATAAGTATCGAGGACTATGATTAAATTGTACTTACATGTACCTACTTGCTAATTAAGCCATCTTCGCTAGCCGAGGTAACCAACCTACGTTTGTATTCAACCTTGGCTGATTTAGTACGACATTTTGGTATCTTGATAAGCTGCCTTGCGGTTGCCGGAGCAGCGGCCAATCAAACGTCGTGTTCTAAACGCAATTGACGTTATTTCGTCCATTATTGATTACTTTATTAACGCAAGTCCTCTTTCGCGTTTAACGCGATACGGACTAGGTAAAAAATAGCAGATTTTTGGTCGAGTTGTCGTAAGTATGTATAGAAGATCGTCGAATTCTGTGGAAAATCGCACATCTTCGCGTTTTTGAATTCCGAAAGCAACACTTTTTCCGCCGATTGTTAGGAATTGTTAACACATAGCATGCAGATGTATCGAGTCATCTATTTAGTTCCAGCGTTTCCTGACTTGAGTCAATGGAAACACTTAAAAGGACACGAAGAAAATCCTACTAATTCCGCCAATGGTGAAGACAGAAACGACGTTACGTCAGTGATCCGCCAATTGCTTGCAAGGATTACCATGTAGGTGTTTTTAAGGCCATATGGACCTCTTGTCCAGCTCCAGACTCATACCTGTTGGTATCCGACTATCCGCTTAATCGGGCTATCGAACTGGTACATTTGTAATTACTGTGAGGACTGTTAGAAGAGACATTTGTGTTGCATGTTATGGTGAACGTCATTGTGACTTGTTGGGACACATTCTGAAAAGGGAAATCTCTGAGGACTTCGCATTTATTGGTTCTCCACAATCTTGTTTATTCTTATCTACACTATCTGTGTCGGTTATTGTGACTTTTATGGGTCGACGAAACATTTGAATGCAGTATAAATAGGTTAAACACGCCGATCAAAAACGAAAGATAACATGTAACGATCTCTTGCCTACCTAGTACAACTTGCTGGTTACGGTCGACAATGTCGCAACTAAAGATTGAGTCACTGAATTTTTGGCAGCATTTCGAAAAAAAATATGTATTGAAAAGAAAACATGTTTACTTGCGTTAGGGAAAAAAAAACAATTTTCCCCGAAAGGCATGTAGTGAAACATGTAACTACACGCTACTAAATGTAACATCATTTAACGACATCCAGAAACCCCCCAAAACTTGATAATGTCGTTCTTTAGACATTATCTAACGTATCGTTGCCGAGTCATGATCGGAATCTCATCGCATTGTCAGAATAAATTGCCATGTTGCATATCAGATAAATAAAGAAACAGTAACTGTGTCAAACGATGAACCTGGAATCAGGACCTTTATTGTGTGTTGTTATCGGTTAGCCCTTTCCAAAAAAATGGTTTTGACGTTTCTAACAGAAAAGGATTGGAAAAACATTGAAACAAAAGAAGAAACTGCTGATTATCAGCAGTTTCTCCTTTTGTCTCAATATTTTCTATGCCATATTTTACACACATTTTACCGTTAATGACTTCCATTTTGTCATTTGTGTCGATTTTTGAAGTAGATCACCCTAAAATTTTGCCGTTTGGGAAAGGGTTAATGAATAACTATCTGAGCATGTTTTCATGATTAATAGTTTAAAGGGACATTTCATTCCAATTTCAATTTTTTAAAGTATGTCTTGATGCCAAGATTGGCTATTCTAATGAGTAGAAATACTATTAGTTTTTTTAAGTTGTTGCCAATAAGCGAGAAACACGCATTTAAAGTTGAGACATAATCGATAAATTGCATATAAATCCGAACTGTTGTCCACAACAATTTGTTCAATTTTAACACAGAAATATAAATTTCTCGTAAACGGCACAATATTTTGGCATGGAATTTTCAGAATTTTCATAAGGAAATATTGTCTTTCAGATAAAAATAAAAGTAAAATTTATGACAAAAAATTCTGAAATGTCACTTTAAAGTTCATCAGAAAGAAACAGAAATTGTGTCAAATCATGAACCCCGAATCGAGATTTACAGTACAGATCATTACAGGTTTCGCGATGTCATTCTTCCAATGGTAAAATACTTGAGACATTATCCAACATATCGCTGCCGAGTCATGATAGGAATCTCATCGTTTTGTCAGAATAAATTGTCACGGTGCATATCAGATGGATACAAAAACAGTAACTGTGTGAAACGATGAACCCAAGAATTACAACCTGTATCAATAGTTAGCTTGAAAAAGCTTTAGTTGCGACATTTTTAACGTGGCTGACGCTTTTCATTTCGCAAAGCTAATGAATACTTGACTTCTGAATTCTGATAATCAGTGTTTCGTCGTCTCGCATTGAATGAACATTTAGAAACTGTTACAAAGACACTTCATATTCAACAACATCAACATTTCATCACATTAAGAATCACATTGGCAACAAGTATTACACGTTGTTGTGAATGACATGATGGTTTCCTGGCAGTTTTCGAGGTAATTCTTTTGTTCTACCAAGTATGTACGTATAGTGACATAGACTTTCATAAGTGCTACTCAGTTAACCCTCTTTACGAACCAAATATCTTGCCCAGAAAGCAGTGGGTACTCCAAAAACTCGCGAACAGAAACTTATATAATAAAGTTAAAATTCAATTTAAAAACTTAATGTTTCGTACGGATGTCAAAATGAGGATGTTCTTGAAAACAAGCTTTATAACAACGTTGCTTGACATAATTATATATATAACGGGATTTTCTTTGGGATTTAGTTCTGGCAAAACCCTTCACAATATAACCACTATTTTCATTGTTTAAAAAGTGTTACGGCGCACTTGGGACACACATCTGCATGCACGAACCTGCATTTTGTTTCCCCTCTAAGACTATCAGATTACAAATTGTAACTTAATAAACATTTATTTGCCAACAAGGGAAATGTTAAAACGAATGATCAGAATAACAGAAATAACAGGTTTTCATTTTGAATTCCAGAGAAAACGTTTCTTGTTTGTTTCGGTACGAAGACTTTTATGCATCATGTTTTACGAATGTAATTATAACATGATACAAATTACCCAAATGTACAGAATCTGAAATGTTTCTTTCCATATCTAGACAGGGTTACAAGGTTTTATTACATATCAAATGTGATTTGAGACAATTACTGATTTGCTTTACTACATTTCGTCTTTCAAAAAGCAGATCTGTTTTCGAGAATGTAAAAAGATAAGGTTTTGATGTGGCTGTTTGTGGCAAGTTTGATCAAATTCTGATCAAAACTGTAGGAGGAGTTGCGCACACAAGAAAATGGGCATTTTTTTTAATTCAAGGGCAGATAATTCAAGAACGAAAAGAGTTAATTAAATTCCGTAAGCGGGATGCACAACTAGACACCATAGAGATTCATTGTGGCAAGTTTGATCGAATTCCGATCAAAACTGTAGGAGGAGTTGCGCACACAAGAAATTGCTAACGGACGGACGGACGGACGGACAGATGGACGGACGGACAGACGGACGGACGGACAGACAGACGAGCAGGGCCATAACATAATACGACCCTTCGGGCGTATAAAAAAAGAAAAAAGACGTCACAAAATAAACATACAATGCATAAAAGACAATGTATGAATATTCTCGTATACATGTACATAATCAAAGTGATATAAGATTGCATGATAGCCATTCAACAAAATACAATTAACATTGGCGAACAGGAAATACAAAATAGCATTTCCCACGTTTAGTACTGAGTAGTACGTACTTTTCTGGGCCAAGGAGATACATTATACTTTAGAGACCCATGGCCATAAAAACAAAACCTTGTACAATTGCACACAATATGATATTTCTGTACATAAATACAAGTTTCTCATAGCAGACCATGTACTCAGACGTCGGTGCAAATAAACCGAATTATAAATCACGGGACTCTAGAATGAGGGTAACATGATCTGTAATTTTCTGTCAAACAGAAGCCAAATATACGAGATATATTTTCCTCGTAGAGATATTACGGGATATTACGGGCACTACTGTTGGAATAATCATCGAGTGGCTTCCTGTAATTTACACAACAGAATGTGATGTGAAACCGTTGTAGAAAAACGACAACGATACTTTATTTATCAATTTTACAGTAATCAACTAGTTTTAAAGGTTTACACCTATATAAAGTAGAAAAATACCATTATAAGTTGAAGAAAAACAACAAAAGGTATTTGTTTTTAAGTTAGTTCAGGATTCCAATTTCCAATTATGCTAAAAGACTGTTTTGAACTGAATTTCATTCTCATTGACTATTTATTTTAATACATTGTTCGTCATTTGTTTGAAGACCAATGTTCTATTTCTACACCGCTATATATTCAGACAGGTCAACCTACATTTAAATTGTGTCATGAGTACCTTGTGACATAATATTTGATGGATGTTATAATTCCATTAACTTATGATATAACTAGCCTCGAGACGGGAATGATTTAAAAATATGTCAGTAAAATTACTCTGCGCTATTTGTCATTCTAGATCTTGTATGCAAGAGTTGTACCTCTTTGACATTTGTCGCTGTGATTCGAGAGCATTTTACATTATGTATCATTTCTATACGCTCCTTGGTTCGATCCTCGGTCGCGGCAAACATCCTTTCTAACGAAATCGTTTCCACCCACCAGTGGTTTGATAGTCGCTAACCTATATAGGCGAGTAGCTGGGTACTCGGCAAGGATGCTGTCGTAGCACTGTTAAGGTAAAGGACACGAATCAATAGTTAGGTGCTCCCGCAGTCGCAATTTGACTTTTGCAGTCGAAAAATGCGTTTAACCCCAATTTATCAAATTTTACGCATTTACGCCTACCTGTCAGACGGGTAAAGCCTGAATACCTTGCTGGAAATAAAGCTTCTTAGCTATGGACGTAAGTAAAAGACCGTTTCCTTATTACGGGGTACCACAGCAGAAGTAGATGTTCTATCAATTAGATCTGAGTTCGTTCTTCAATGCAACATACTGGCATTTATGGCTAGACGACGAGTGTTTTTGTGGCTGAAAACTCAAAAGGTAAAGACTCATTTTGTCTCTCGACGAATTCAAAGTTGCGCGAATATTCTTAAACCTGGAAAATGGGGCCCTTCCGCGAAAAATTCGCTCCGCTAAAATATAATACACGAACAGTACCTTATGGTTTTAATTTTTCACGTAAGCATGGCATGACATGCTGTTTTGAATTAACGTTGTTTTTCTTTTCCTAAATAGATGTGCTTACTTTATCTATCTAATTTGATTCGAGGAACTCTTTTATACATGACAGTTGATATTTTATAATTTCATATTATTTGGGTATATATTTTTTCATGTCAACTTGGCGAAATTCAAACTGAAACTTTGAATATTCATTGCTAAGGAAGTTCACGTCAAACCAGGATAAACTAAAATTTCTACCATCAGAATAATTCGTTTCGATAAATGTGTGGGTTATTGTAGTTTTATGGTTTAACCAATCCATCACTAGGCTGGATAGTTTGAATGCTTGATAACTTATCATGATTGATTACTAATTTTCCGGGAGGTGAAAACTTCAACTCTCGGATTGTATCATTTTAAGCTGATGTATTTAAATTCTTATACTGAATTAATCTAAATGAAAATTCTATCAGTTCCATACAAGAGCCGTCACAGACGGATTATGCTCCCCGAATAAGTGTTTGTCACAAAATAAAAACTATCATACATTAAGCCCCCTTTTCCCATGACAGCTTTTTTGTACACACATTATTTATAGAATATGGTCTAGAACATCCTATTTATTACATGAGCACAAAATTTCATTAAATTCTGCCCATTAGATGAAGAGAAATAAGAGAAAAACTAATTTTTACACTAAGGCCCCTTTTTCCATGACGCAGCCTTAAATTTACAAACGGAGAAAAGGGTTCCTAGGTATTGACCCAGGGAGTTCACATGTGAAGTTTCATTGAATTTGGTCCAAGGGTTGCTGAGATATGGATGTGGACGGACGGACGGACGGACGGACGGACGCACGGACGGACGGACAGCGTGGCGACTATATGCTCCCCCGAAATTTTCGGGGAGCATAAAAATGAAATTAAAACTAAAACTAAGGACGTTCATATCAACTCAGAATAACCTTAAATTTCTCCCATCAGAATAATTCGTTCAGATAAATGTGAAGGTTATTGTAGTTTGATGGTTCAATCAATCCATCACTAGGTTGGATAGTTTAAATGCTGGATAACTTATCATGATTGATTAATTTTCCGGGAGGGGGAAAACTTCAACTCTCAGATTGTATCATATTTTAGGCCTATATATTAGAATTTTATACTGAATTCATATAAATAAAATCTCTATCCGTTCAATAGAATGAAAATCCCCTCACCGACAGACATGCGACGCTATATTTAAAAATGTGGTCTAAATTGCTATAAGGTGTCTTTTCCAGATCCCGGATCATATATCTCTGTTTTTGGTAGCTTCGATTATTCCAAGTTTTTCGTTCTGTAATTAGTCTTCTATTGATTGGCTACGTACAGGTATGCTGAGCGTGGAAAGTCAAGTCGGTAACATTCAAGTCTAGCAGTACGTGTTGAGTTTATCCCTTTCTCAAACAAGACGTCTGGTTCTGATGTCCCTAACAAAAATGTTGGAAAACATTTAGGCAAACGATAATATGTTGATCATCACCATTTTCTTTGTTTGTCTCGAAACTAGCCGTGTTTTGTTGCGCACATATCCTACACCCATTGTGGATTCTTCAAGAAATGCATAGTGTACCACCCTAATTTTTTGCCGTTTAGAGAAAAGTTGGTTTTAATTTTCTTCAGCTACCAAACACTCACTTAGCATGAATACCCCTTATTGTTTGTAAGTATGCGTAAAACCTGTCAGAAGTACACATGATTATAAAACAAGAGGGCAATAGTTTTTTATCCGTCTTCAACGATTTGACCCCGCGACCTAGTTTTAGAGCCCGGCTGACCCAATTTCTGTCTCATACGAGATTTTATCAAGACAAATATTCTGATCAATTTTCAGGTCGATCCGACAAAAGAAATGTGCATGTAGAGTACATACAAGGTTTTTCTAAGATTTGATCCTGTGACCTAGTTTTTGACCCCAATTTAATTTCGTCCGAGATTTCATCAAGATCAAATTTCGACCTAGTCCGAAAATCTATAAAGATTATCATCCTGACCAAACATCAGATTGATCGGGCGAAAAATATGGCATCTAGAGTGCATACATGGTTTTTCTAAGATTTGACCATGTGACCTAGTTTTTGATACCAGTAAACCCAATTCGAACTTTTCTGAGAATTCATCAAGATAATCATTCTGACAAAATGTCTGCTTGATCAAGCGAAAACTATGGTCTCTAGAATGCATACAAGGTTTTTTCTAAGATTTGAGCCGGCGATCTACTTTTTTTGGCCCAAGTGGACCCGAATTCGAACTCGTACGAGATTTCACCAAGATGCTCAGTCTTACCAACTTTCAGGTTGATTGGACAACAGTGCATACAAGGTAGATGTTGACGACGGACGACGGACCACAGACATCCACCTAACCACAATAGCTCATCTTGAGCACTTCGTGTTCAGGTGAGCTAAAAAGGTTAGCCAGTGTAGCTTAACAAAAAGGGTGTTAGAACTCCGCGACCTTTATAAAATCCAATGGATATATTCCGTCCTGTAATCCTATAGAATTAAGATCTTTTTCACGGTTACAAGACGTAAATCTTGTACGTCATTTTCTAGAATGACAGATGTATGATAGATGTAAGAATACTTGATTGATGTTGAAGATGAATATGACAGAGAGATTTCCATGTTAACTAGCTATTAGAGAAGGCGACGTTCTTGTATGAAATGAAATCATCATAAAAATATAGACCACAACTGAATGAAAAATACAATATGAAATAATACAGCAACATAGGTTCTTTTGACACCGATACTGTCTGAGGCACTTGTTCTTACAAATGTACGGGCATTATCTTCCAGATCAATATTTATCACATACAACTACTTAATTATCCATAATGGGAGCGGTATGCAACCCGATCAAGTTTCACTCAGACACATGCTGATCCGGATCAAGGATGGTCTCATTTACCATGAGAGGATCTTTTCCAAACACTTGCTCAATATCTATGAACAAATAATGTAAATCCTATCGAGTAAACAAACATTAAAAAGACATCATTATCTTCCAACAAAAAAATAACACGTAAGAACAAGCTCGTCTTCAAAGGGAGTCTTCGCAATTATCAGTTTTTACACGGTTCTGTGAAATAGCATTGCACTAAATGGGATACTTGATAGATCCCAATTGAAGTAAATTACATACACTTGTACCACTGTGACACTCCCTCGTTTTTCAATTGTTCACTTTTACGACAAGCCTTTAGAAAACGCTTAAAAAGAATAACGTACTGTCTAATATCAAATTCTGTTTTCCTTTAAATGCGGGTGTTCTGGTCTTTTTTTTTAACTTTCAAATATTCTGCCACTTATTACGATACTGATATATTGTCCGTCGTCTGAATACACATGTAGGTCTAAGAATTTACATAACAATAAAAGAGTACCCTAGTCCAAATTAAGTGTTGTAAGTAGTACATGGTGAACGCTTGCAAACAAATACCATTGGTCAAAGCAGAACATGTTCATTATCAGCAAGTTCTCCATTTTCTAAAAAAGCTCTCTAAACTTTTCTCTGTCAGGGCCTCGAAAAAACAGATAGTGAAAGTTAGAATCATTTGGTAATTAATCTGGCATTGTTTGCAGTCTATTTTGAATATGGTGCATTTAAGAATGTCTGTCTGTCGTTCTTGTTTGATATTATGCAATTCATATCCATTCATTATGTTTACTTATGTTTGTGGCCAAAATTGTGCTTTGTTTTTTTTAATCGGTTGATATGAGTACTAGTTTCTTTCGTTGATTATTTAGGAATCTGGTAGAGACAGGCAATGCCTGATTCTTTGTGATTTTACTGCTTTTGCTTTGACGCGAAATAAAAAAAATATTTCTCTCTTGTCAGCCATTTTTGAACTACAAAACAATGGTTTGAAGAGTATTATAAAAGAAACAAGAGGGTCATGATGGTCCTTAATCGCTCACCTGAACCTAGTTAGAATTAAAGTCACAATGTTGTCAAGTTGATGAGCACCTGATTTAAGATGCGAGATCATGATCCATTTGAAAACTGCATTCATAAACCTGAATGATCATTACCTGTGGCTGTTACAGTAAAAATAAAGTGGAAGAAAACAACAATTTTGTCACAGTCAAGGGCATATAACTCTGTTTCGATGAAGATATTCTCATCAACATTATGTCCAAGGTTTTTTTTCATTGGTCAATATTTATTGCTGTTTTAGTGAAAACAAACTCGAAACGGCCATTTTGTCACCGTCAAGGGCACACAACTCTGTTTTTTCTAGTCTAATCAATCTCGAAAATTAAAACATTTAAGATCTTATGGTCACCAACATTGTGACAAAGTTGTGTCTTGATTGGTTATTATTTGTGTTTGTTAGAGTGAAAATAAAGTCGAAAACCGTAATTTTATGAAATTCAAGGGCCAATAACTCTGCTTTCTCTTATTCAATCAAGCTGAAATTTTAAGTCATGCAGGATAGTCACCAACATTGTGGCCAAGTTTTGTCTTGTTTGGTCAATAAATATAGATGCTATCTAGTACAGTGTAAACAAAGTCAAAAACGGCAATTTTGTCAAATTCAAGGGCACATATCTCCAGACTTCTTGCTCCGATCGCTAGGAAAATCATATCATGCAAGATTTTATAGTAACCAACATTGTGGCAAAGTTTTGTCTTGATTTGTCAATGTTTGGCTTGTAACAAAGTCAAAACTAGCCACCTTTTACATTCAAGGGCAAATAACTCAGGACTTCCTGGTCCGATCTGACCCAAAATCAAACTCATCCGAGAATTTATGGTCATACATGTTTTACCAAGTTTGCTTAAGATTTGTAAATTTTGTGGGTGCTAGAGTGGTAACACCAAACTGTGGACAGACGGGCGGACGGCCAGACAGACGGACGGACGGCGACCGTGAAAAAGCAAAAAAATACTTGGTTTAAATCACAAATTGATCTCTTTGGACTTTAAAGCAAAGCATGTCGTTAATAACAAATGACCATTAATACAAAAGAAAAACAAAAAAAAAACAGTAACTAAATCAAATCGGAATCTTTTCAAGAATTGAATTTCCGTTTTAAATGTAATTACTCTCAACGATTTAAAAATTATTGCTCAAGTTGTTGTACGATCGTTTTCAGGGAAAAATCATTTTTCTCAATTATATCTCGTTTTTTTTTATAAAATAGAAATGCAATTAGGGCGCACGTAAAAAGAAATGATACAAACTTTAAACCCTGTGAGCAAAAGCAGTCTGTACAACTTAGCATTTTGTCGGGAAATGATGAGTCGGGATCTGCAACCTGATAGCATTTGAGACAATAGGTACCTAGAACAAATTAGACAACAAATTAGATTGAATTTAAGTACTAGGCTAACTAAAGTCATGTAGCTGTTTTGAATGCCTTATGGGCCTCTTTTCCGGATCCCGGCTCATTACTTTTGGTATCCGGCTAATCTAGCTATCCATTTGGTTGATTTGTACTTACTGTGCTGGAAAAGACATTCGTGTTGCATGTAATGGTGAAAGTCATTGCGACTTATTTGGTCACATTCTGACAGGAGAAGTCCCTGAGGACTTCCCATTTATTGGTTTCTCCATAATCTTGTTTATTCTTATCTGCACTATCTGTACCGGTTACCGTGACTTTTTTGGGTCGAAGAAACATTTTACTGTGGTATACAAAGGTTAATCATGGTGACTTCGAACTTTAGCGAGAATTATCAGAAAAAATATGTTACGTTCGAAAATGTCACACGTTCAAAACGTACTACATGTATTTAGTTACGGTATACTTGGCGGTGTTGGGGGATATCTTTTTATGGAAAAATGTTTTCTTTAGAGGTGGGATCTTGCCTTAAGGAAATATAAGCATATTTAGAAGAAAATGATAATGATTGTTCTTGACCCTTATAAATTGTCCTTATCTTTTTGTAAATTAAAAAGGAAAAAAAATAAGAAGAAAAGCGAAGAAACAGAGCAGAAGTTGAAGAAAAGTCGTCCCCGAAATGTATGCAGTGATGCAAATAATTACATGAAACTAGATGTAACTTGTTTTCACGACACACAGAAAACCCCAAAACATTCGTTTTTCGATCCAATGGGATTACGGTTTAGACATTATCTAACTTATCGCTGCCGAGTCATGACTTGAATCTCATCGCATTGTCAGGATAAATCGTCATGATGCATATAATATAAATATAGAAACGGTAACTGTGTCAAACGATGAATTTACATCACAAATTATTACATGTTTCGCGATGACGTTCTTCAAATTGGAAAATACTTGAGACATTATCAAAATTATCGCTGCAGAGTCATGATCTGAACCTCATCGCATTGTCAGAATGAATTGCCATGGTGTATATCAGATGGATACAGAGACAATTACTGTGTCGAACGATGAAACCAAGAATTACAATCTGCATCAATAGTTAGCTTCAATAAGCTGCAGTAACGACTTTTTCGAACGTGACTGACGCTTTACATTTTGCAATCATGCTAATCAATACTTGACTTCTTAATTCTGATAATCAGTGTTTCGTCGTCTCGCATTGAATGAACATTTAGAAACTGTTACAAAGACAATTCATATTCAACAACCTCTTCGTTTCATTACATTAAGAACACGTATTACACGTTGTGGTGAATCACGTGGTGGTTTCCTGGCAGTTTTAGAGGTAATTATTCTTTTCTACCAAGTATACAAACAAAATTTCTAATGGGTCATTTTTAAATTTGCAATATCTTCATTATTAATCCAACAATCATTGTAAAAGTTTACATGTGTTATCTGTAGTCCATAACATTTACCATGCATCATTTTGAGAGTGCTGAACTATTGAGGAGTGGTAAAGATGTCCATATGCTTCGTTTCTCTGATTTGCACGTGCAAAGTTTTGAAAACAAACATCATGGTCCAGTTTGTACATTTGAAGTCTCTATTGACCTTTTAGTTAGAAAAACACATAGCATGACCAAAATTACACATGCAGAGCGAGACAGGGCTGTCAGAATGCTACACAGGGGGGGGGGGGGCTTTGTTTACGTCAAGTAAAATTCAATTGCAGAGAGAGCCGGAAGTAGGTTGTCATTGAGGCTTATTATTTTTTATGAAGTCCTGATAATTCGTTTCCGTCCATTTTCAATTCGCCAGTAATCTACAAATGCGTATTTTAACCATCCAGGCCTTACGCCTGGAATTTCAGGCCACAGGAAGTGTCGCAGTCCGCCATCGGAGATGGCGAGTTACCACTCAACGCCAGAACCGTTATATCGTTTTATGTCATCAAAGTGACAGATTTCGTCCGGCTTCATTCACTTCAAGATAACCACGGGGTCGACATGAACGAAACATTACACCTCACACTGGGCACAATAAGCTGAGAAGTGTTGTAATTCGTAAAACGCAGCAATGCAAAGGTGTTTTTATCTGTAGACGTTATCGAAATTCCCGTTTAGCTTTTGCGTTACGTTACCAGTAACCTTCCCTTTACCAGGGCTGAATTGGCCATCATCTTCTTAAAAGATTAGATAACTTCGCATCAGTTTGTCGACGAACGGGCGAGCATTTACCACCGTCGTTGTGAGTTTTAGAATAACAGACTTTGGATATCATTGACTTTCTTAACATTAACCTCTCCATGACAAGTTAGTGTGTAATTGTTATTGAAGCTAACGGTGGCCGCACAAGTTGCTAACACTGCTCTTCTTGGTTTGTGAATTTTGAAATCAAGGGTACCTGTTTAAAAACTGTTGTTTGATCTTTCTAGACGGTCTTAAAATTATCTAATTGCAAAAGTCGTGTTGGAAATTGATTAGTCCAACAGTTTTGCAGAATAAACTGTTTGTAATTATTTACTTTTTGAATTTTTGACGCAAAGTGTAAGGTGACCGATTAGAAGTTTTGCTGCGTTTATTTATGTATAGTGACATAGAATTTCATAAGGATTATCAATTATCCCTCTTCCAGAACTAAATATTATGCCCAGAAAGCAGTGATTACTCCAAAGACTTGCGACCTGAAACTTATATAGTAAAGTTAGAATTTAATTACAAAACTTAATGTGTTGTTCGGGTGTCAAGATTAGGATGTTCTTGAAAACAAGCTTTATTACAACGTTGCTTTACATAATTGTAGGAATTTTCTTTGGGATTTAGTTATGGTAAAAACCCCTGCAATATAACCACCGTTTTTAATGTTTAAAAAGTATTACGACGCACTTGGGACATACAACTGCATGCATGAAACTGCATTTTGTTTCACCACTAATATTATCAGATTGCATATTGTAACTTAATAAACATTTATCTGCCATCGAGGGAAATGTTAAAACGAATTTTCAGAATAACAGTTTTGCATTTTAAATTCCAGAGAAAAATATTTCTTGTTTTATTCGGAACGAAGATTTGTATGCATCATATTTTACGAATGGAAAAATAACACGATACAAATTACCTTATGCACAGAATCTGAATATTTTCTTTCCATCGTTAGACAGCCAGGGTTATAAGGTATTTTTTCTATACTGGCCAAAAGTCCTAACCGGCCACTTTAAAAATGACTACAACTTTTTTAAAAGTTATTACATTTTAATGAAATTTGGTATGTAAATTTTTAAGCATATTGTCCGTGGAATTCCATGATGATTTACCAAAAATTGTCAAATTTGGATGTTAAATAAAGGAAAAGCTCAAAAAGCTCTAAATCTTAATAGAGCTCGAGATAATACACTTTTCAAGAATTCAAAGTACACCAATCGGTAACTGCGTCCCAGACCTAGAAAAATGGAAAACATCGTCATTTTGGAGTGACTTTTGACTTCAGAAGAAGCGGAAAGAATGGGAATTATAGTAAAATGGTGTTTGAATTCAACCGGTAAAACATTTTATCTAGCGAATATGCTCAAATAGGTTCTGGTGTGGAAAAATGATACAATAAACTGAGTTTACACATATCCTACATTTTGTAGCTCGCCGCAAATCACCACTCTGCATTTAAAGCATTTTCGAAGAAAATCGTGTTTTAGATGTTGTTTTTAAGAACCGTTTTTCTGCATACATGACTTCTTTCAATTTCTTCTAGGACCATATGCCGCGCACAATTGTCAAACATTTTCAATTTTTTGCTTAGTCTATGTTGTAGCTAACGATCCAAGAGACCAAAAACACTTCATTGACAATATTCTGAGCTCTGCGTGAATTCAGAGCTTTTTGAGCTTTTCTCGCGTTGCGCTTTTATTTCAACGGTAATTTTTCGCCAAAATCATCTGGAAAAACAGTTTCTTAAAAATTCACATTGCAAATTTCATGAAAATCCAATTACTACAGAAACAAATATCTTTGTTTTTTAAGTGGCCGGTTATAAGTTTTGACCAGTACATACATGTATCAAATGTGATTTGAGACAAATACCGATTTGTTTTACTCTCTTTCGTCTTTCAGAAAACAGAACTCTTTTCAAGAGTTTTAAAATACATGGTTTTGATGTGGATATGCGAAGTAAGGCTCCATCTTCTTTAAGTACTGAGAAAAAGAAAAACATGAAACCCTTCATGGTCTCTCCTGTCATTCTTGGGTCACGATGTCTTTTGACAAATTATTCAAGTCGACGTGGGTTTGATCTCTGACGTTTTCATTAAATATGATATCTTATAAAAAGGTGTTGTGTCAATAGGAAAACAGATTGTCGAATCCCACATTTGTAAAAAAAAAGAAAAAAGACGTCACAAAATAAACATACAATGCACAAAAGACAGTGTATGAATATTCTCGTATACGTGTACATAATCAAAGTGATATAAGATTGCATGATAGCCATTCAACAAAATACAATTAACATTGGCGATCAGGAAATACAAAATAGCATTTCCCACGTTTAGTACCGAGTCGTACGTACTTTTCTTGGCCAAGGAGATACATTATACTTCAAGGACACATGGCCATAAAAACAAAACCTTGTACAATTAGACACAATATGATATTTCTGTACAAAAATTCAAGTTTCTCATAGCAGACCATGTACTTAGACGTCGGTGCAAATAAACCGAATTATAAATCATGGGACTCTAGAATGAGGGTAACATGATCTGTAATTTTCTGTCAAACAGAAGCCAAATATACGAGATATATTTTCCTCGTAGAGATATTACGGGATATTACGGGCACTACTGTTGGAATAATCATCGAGTCGCTTCCTGTAATTTACACAACAGAACCCCTACAATTTCTTATGAATGTGATGTGAAACCGTTGTAGAAAAACGACAACGATACTTTATATATCAATTTTACAGTAATCAAATAGTTTTAAAGGTTTACGCCTACATAAAAATAGAAAAATACCATTATAAGTTGAAGAAAAACAACAAAAGGTGTTTGTTTTTAGGTTAGTTCAGGATTCCAATTATGCTAAAAGACTGTTTTGACTATTTATTTTAATACATTTTTCGTTATTTGTTTGAAGACCAATGTTCTATTTCTACACCGCTATATATTCAGACAATTCAACCCACATTTAAACTGTGTCATTAGTACTTTGTGACATAATATTTGATAGATGTTATAATTCCATTAACTTATGATATAACTAGCCTCGAGACGGGAATGATTGAAAATTGTGGCAGTAAAATTATACGGCCATTTGTCATTCTAGGTCTCGTACGCGTGTGCGAAAGTTGTACTTGACCGACTTTTGTTCTTGTTTTTCGACATCATTCCTTCCTCGACACATGGGTTCTATACGCTTATTTTATCTCTCTTTTAACGTTTACCTCAATCGTAAGGTCCTTGGTTCGATCCCCGGCAAACATCCTTCATAGCATAATCGTTTCCCACCAATGGTTTGTTAATCGACAACCTCTATGGGCGAGCAGCTGGAGGCTCATTTAAGATGTTGTTGTAGTACTGTTATGGTAAACGACATGAATCAGTAGTTAGGTGCTCCACCCGCCGCGATATGACCATTGCTGTCGAAAGAGACGTTTAACCCCTATCAATCGACTTTCAACACAAGTATCTGTTAGACGGATAAAGCTTGCTAGAGACAAAGCTTCTAAGCTATGGACGCAAGTAAAAGATACTTTTTCTTATTACGAGGTGCAACACCAGAAGTAGGTGTTCTATCAATTAGATCCGAGTTCGTTCTTCAATGAAACATACTGGCATTTTTAATGACAATCCGACGATTATTTTTGTGGCTGAAAACCCGGACCGATAAAGACTATATTATAGTTTTAATTGTTCCCGTAAACATGGCATGACAGCCTTTGTACTTAACGTTGTTTTTCTTTTCTAAATATATGTGCTTATTACATCTATCTAATTTGAATCGACTAACTCTTTTATACATGACAGTTGACAATTATGTAATTGCACATAATTTCGGTTTATTTTGCTACTTGTCGAAATTAAAACTGAATCTTTGAATATTCATTGCTAAGGACGTTCATGATCAGAAATTCCTCCCATCAGAATAATTCTTTTAGATAAATGTGTGAATTATTGTAGTTTTATGGTTCAACCAATTCATCACTTGGTTGGATAGTTTAAATGCTTGATAGCTTATCATAATTGATTAATTTTCTCGGAGGTGAAAACTTCCAACTCTCAGATTGTATCATTTTAGCTTATGTATTGCATTTTCATACTTAATTCATAAAAATGAAAATTCTACCAATTCAATAGAATAAAAGTCCCCTTACCGACAGACATCTTTAAAAATGTGGTCCAAAATGTTATAAGGTATCTTTACCAGATCCCAGATCATATATTTTTCTTTTTGTAGCTTCAATTATTCCAAGTTTTTCGTTCTGTAATTAATATTCCATGAATTGGTTACGTACTGGTTCGCTGAGCTTCGAAAAACCAAGTCTTTAACGTCAAAGTGTAACATAACAGCCCTTGAAACGAGGGCCCAAACCGCGACTCGGCCAATATCGCTTCCGAGATTTAACAAAAGCCACTTGCTTCTTTCTACTGGATGACTTAGTTATAAATCCTTATTGATATATCAGCTGAAATTTAATGCTGTTTTAGTACTTCAAAGGGAAATCATATTTCTTTACAGAAAAAAATATTTGAATAAAAATCTGAAAACGTAATACGGATTGGTGGGTTTATCCGTTTCTCAAACAAGATCTGGTTTTGACGTCATCAACAGAAAAGTATTGGGAAGCGTTATGGCAAACGATAAAATGTTAAACATCATTTTCTCATTTTCTCAGTTTGTCTCGAAACTTGTTGTGTTTCATTGTGCACATATCCTACATTCGGTGAGATACGAGGGGTGTTCATTAAAGATTTCCCCTAACCTATTTCTAATGAGTATAGAGAATTGAAACTTGGCACAAATATCAATCTTTCTCTACATGGCCACTAGCCAGAGAGACATACTTCTGCCATCGTTTAATGCAGTTTTGGAGACCTGTTCTGTAGAACACCGTAGATTGTGCCCGAAACCTTGCAATGACTTTATGGTGGCATCATCAATGACAGACTGTTGGCGCCCAGGATTCGGGCTGTTTCAAAAGACCTACGTCCACACTTGAACTGAGTATACCAGTGTTTGACAAAGTCATAAGATGGAACATCATCCCTACAAACTTCTTTCGTGTCATCAAATTCCTCCTTTAGAGTGCGACCTTTCAAATACAGGAATCTGATGACTGCTTCCTCCATCACGCTACCTTACTTAACTTCAGCACACGGAAATGAGAAACAAATTTTTCATTTAAGAGCTGCAATTTTTCATGTGACCTATAGAGGTATACGGTAATGTATGTGTGCAATTCCAACTACCTAGCTCAACTGAAAGTAGGTCAGGGGAAATCTTTAATGAACGCCCCTCGTATATTCAACAAATTCAAAGTGTACCATCCTAAATTTTTACCGTATGTACGAAAATTGGTTCGAATTTCCTTCGGTTAAACACTCATTTAGCTTAAAGGGGGAAAAACACTTAACATCTTGCAAATTTTCCGAGAACTTCATACAAAAAAATAAATATATATTATTAAAATATGGTCTTTAAATTGCATATATGCCAAATCTTAGCTTTCTACCTTGTGTATTGGCTTAGATGTCAACGGATTTAAAACCCCATGATTTTTTGTCTCGGGGATAATATTTACAATAATGGAACATATGGGGTTTTAAATCCGTCGACATCCTAGCCAATACACAAGATAGAAAGCTAAGATTTGGCATAGATGCAATTTAAAGGCCATATTTTCATAATACATATTTATTTTATACGACGTTCTCGGCAAATTTGCATGATTTTAAGTGCCATTCCCCCTTTAAAATTCCCTTATTGGTAGCAAGTATGCGTAAACATGTCAGAGTTACACATGATTACAAAACAAGGGGGTCATAGTGGCCCTAAATCGCTCACCCTATTTGCCTGTCGTCAACGATTTGACCCGGTTACCTAGTTTATTACCCCGTTTGACCCAATTTCTGTCTCGTACGAGATTTTATCAAGACAATCCTTCTGATCAATTTTCAGGTTGATCCGACAAAAATTGTTGCCTCTGGAGTACACACAAGTTTTTTTCTAAGATTTGATCCCGTGATCTAGTTTTTGACCACGGTTGACCCAATTTTAATCTCATCCGAGATTTTATCAAGACCAATTTCGAACTCGTCCGAGAATCTATCAAGATGATCATTCAGACCAAATGTCAGCTTGATCGGGCGAAAGGTATGGCCTCTAGATTGTATATAATGTTTTTCTAACATTTGACCCGGTGACCAACTTTTTGATCCCAGTTGACCTAATTTCAAACTTGTCCGACAATTCATAAAGGTAATCATTTTGACCAAATATTTGCTTGGTTAGGTGAAAAATATGGCATCTAGAGTGCTTACAAGGTTTATCTAAGATTTGACCAAATGATTTACTTTTTGATCCCAGTTGACCAGATTTCGAAGTCGTTCGAGATTTTCCAAGACAATTATTCTGACTGAATTTCAGGTTGATCGGAACTGTGGCAATCATTCTGACCCAATTTCAGGGTGAGCTAAAAACAGATACTGGAAAGTTTAAGTCGGTCATTCCTATATACATGTAAATAGTTAAATCATTAACAATAGTTGATATTATCTGTTCCAAAGGGACTGACTTCAAACTTCATAAAGACACAAAGAGTCCAGGGGGACTGTTCACCTTTTACCTTTCCTTAACTGTACTGTTCACCTTTTCCCTTTTCTTTAACTGTTCTCTATTTAAAGCATTTTGTGCTAAAGCCGTCAAAATCAAAAACAATTTGTAAAAGGTTTTTTCGGTCATTCTTATATAGACAGTTAGTTCATTAACAGTAGCTGATATCTTCTGTTCACAAAGGACTGACTTCAGACTTCATAAAGACAAAAAATATCCAGGGGGACTGTTCACCCTTTCCAAACAAGACCTGGTTTTAATGTCAGTTATAGGAAAAGGTTTGAAAATATGGAGGCAAAAGAATAAAATGCTGATAACCAGCATTTTCTTCTTTTGCCAGAATGAACATAAATTCTATCTTAAACAGCTAGCACCCGTTTTATTGTCTGCGAGAGTTTTCAATTCGGACCAGTCCAAATATTTGTTATCAGAGAAAGGGTTAACAATTACCTAGAGTTAGATAGAGTTAGATTGTGTTACCTTAGTGTCCTTCTCACGGGAGAAGAATTGATTTGTGGCCGTCTGAGTACAAGACGGGTGTTTACGGGTCAAACAGTAGAAAATGACCTGAAAGAAATGATAGGATTTTGATAGACATTTTGTTTCGCTAAAATGAAGGCATAAACTATTTGTAAGAAGCATCCGCAATTTAGTTAAGAAATGTGTACCTAAATCAAGCAACACATGATCGATTTTGGCGAGCAAGTCACATTAGAAACACGAGATACCGGTAACGTGCAAACTCACTCATAATAGACATTGCATGAAGAGAGTGTATATCTGTGGTTAAAATACTAGCTATTTGTAAAAAGTTATAAGTAAGTATGTATTATGTTGTTCCCTTATAGTGTCTCCATAACATTCAGAAACCGTTTAATTAATAGCAAGGATCATGATAAGATTATACTTGGGTACTCAAAAGCCATGCAGATGTTTTAAATGTGATATGGTCCTCATTTCCAGATCCAGACTCATTTGTTTTGGTATCTGATTAATCTGGCTACCGAATCGGTACATGTGTACTAACTGTGAAGGCTGCTAGAAGAGACACTTGTGTTGCATGTGATGGTGATCGTCATTGTGACTTGTTGAGACATATTCTGACAGGGGAAATCTCTGAGGACTTCGCATTTATTGGTTTCCACATAATCTTGTTTATTCTTATCTACTTATCTACAATATCTGTGTCGGTTATCGTGACTTAGTAAGATATGGAAAGGTTTTGGAAAATAAGATATAAGTGAAAAGTGTCGGCCCTAGTCTGGCTGCGCGGACTGCGCAGACTGACTAGGATCGATATTTTTCACACTCCCAATGAGGTCTTTTTAGTGTGACGGGTCACACTTATTGGTTCCTCCGTAATCTTGTTTATTCTTATCTACTTTATATGTGTCGGATATCATGACTTTTATGGGTCGAGGAAACATTTTGTTGTGGTATATAAAAGATTATCACGGCGAACATGAACGTAAGCGAAAAATATTCGAAATAATGTACGAGTCGTTTTTTCGTTCGAAATTCAAAACAGATTCAAAAGATTTAATTACGGTATTCTAGGCAATATTTGAAGGAAATATTTATCTAAGAGAGAATACGTTTTCTTTAAAAATAACCAGAAAATATGATACTGATTGTTCTTCTTCCTTATCGAATTTCCTTATTTTTTAATTAAAAAGGAAAGAACAAAAGAAGAAAAAGGAGAACAATATGACAGAAGTTAAAAATATTGTCTCCAAAAAGCATATAGGGATGCATGTAACAAAATGTTACAATATGTAACCTGTTCTCACAACATCCAGAAAACCCAAAAACGTTTGTGATGCTGTTTTTCCGATGGGAAAAGGCTTTAGACATTATCTAACCTATCGCTGCCGAGTCACGATTAGAATCTCGTTGCATTGTCAGAATAAATTATCATGATGCATATCAGATAAAGACAGAAACAGTAACTGTGTCAAACGATGAACCCGGAATTTACATTACAGATAATTACAAATTATTACAGGTTTCGCGATGTCGTTCTTCCAATTGGAAAATACTTAAAACATTATCTAACGTATCGCTACCGAGTCATGATCGGAATCTTTTTGCATTGTCAAAATAAATTTTTACGGTACATATCAGATAGATAAAGAAACTGCAAATGTGTCAAACGATGAACCTAGAATCAGGACCTGTATCATGTGTTATAAAAGGTTAACAAATAACTACCTGAGCATGTTGTCATGAATAATGGTTTTAATCTTATAAGACAGAACCAGATCCTGTGTCAAACGATGAACTCGAAATTCAGATTTGCATTCCAGATTTTCGTATGTTTCGTGACGTCGTTCTCCAATTGGAAAAACGCTTTAGACATAATCTTATCTTAACTTATCGCTACCGAGGCATGGTCTGAATCTCGTCGCATTGTCAGAATAAACCGTCATAGTTCGTATCGGAGTGCGCTTCGGATAAATATACGTACAGGACTAACTTTGTCAAACAAATTGCTCGAAACCAGGTTTTGCATTACAGGTAATGACAGGTTTCGTGGAGTCCGCCTTCCAGTGGGAAATGCTTTAGACATTATCTAAGGTACCGCTGACCTTTCATGATCTAAATCTCGTCGCATTGTCAGAACAAATGGCTATGATGCATATAAGATAAATACAGAAAATGTAATTGTGTCAAACGATGAACAAGAATTCAATACTTGTATTACAGGTAATTACATAATAAATGGATAATCGTCGGCATTTTTTCTTGTTTTGCAATGCTTAGTGGTGCATATTTCAAAACAATTTATTCGAAAATCGAGATAAACAGTAGATCATCATCTTGCATGTATTCTTGTCTTCTTTTCTACAAATTTGTATGTACAGAAACTTAGACACGTCCATTATCCATTATTTGTCATCCACAACCTAATATGTCACTCAGAGATCAATGGTTTCACGAAAAACTCGCCTCCGGAAGCAAGAGTTTAGGCCGTCGTCGTTTCATACGATCAGGGATATATTATCCTGACCTGTACACAATGTAGTAACTTTTAAAAATAACAAACTTTATTAACGGTGTCGTATTGATGGTCAAGGTTAGAATGTTTTTGAAAACAGTTGCTGTTAATGCTACGCAGCCTAAAATAATTTAGTCTGAATTAGGGGATTTTCTTTTGGATTTAATTCTGGAAAATTTTTCGCAATATATTCACATGTGTTATCGAGTTAAAAAAATTGTTAAGGCGCACTTGGGACATACAGCTGCATGCACGGACCTGCGTTTTGTTTCCCCATTAATATTATCAGATTGCATATTGTAACTTAATAAACATTTATCTGCCACCGAGGGAAATTTTAAAACGAATTTTCAGAATAGCAGTTTTGCATTTTAAATTCCAGAGAAAAATATTTCTTATTTTATTCAGAACGAATAGTTTTATGCATCATGTTTTACGAGTGGAAAAAACACGATACAGATTACCTTATATACAGAATCTAAATTGTTTCTTACCATATTTAGACAGCCAGGGTTATAAGGTATTCTTACATATCAAATGTGATTTGAGACAATTACCGATTTGTTTTACTTTCTTTCGTCTTTCAAAAACAGATCTCTTTTCGAGAGTGCGAAAAGACAATGTTTCGAAGTGGCTGTGCGAAGTAAGGCACAATTTATTTTCTTTAAGTAAAAAGAAAAAGAAAAAACAAGAAGCCCTTCATTGCCTATCCTGTCATTCTTAGGTCACGATGTACTTTTTCGACATGGGTTTGATCTCTGAAGTTTTCATTAAATATGATACCTTATAAAAGGTGTTGTGTCAATAGGAAAACAGCTGGTTGAAACCCACATTTGTAAAGAAAAAAAAGACGTCACCAAATAAACACGCATATAAAAGACAGTGAATGACTATTCTCGTATACACGTAAATAATTGTAGTGATACAAGATTGCATAATAACATAGGAAATGAAAATAGCGTTTCCCACGTTCAGTACCAAGTAGTAAGTACTTTTCTGGGCCAAGGCGATACATTTAACTTCCGAGAGACATGGCCATAAAACAGAATCTTGTACAATTTCACACAGTGTAATATTTCTATACAAAAATACAAGTATCGCATAGCAGACATCAGTGCAACTATACCGAATATAAATCACGGGACTCTAGAATGAGAGTAACGTGATCTGTAATTTTCTGTCAAAAAGAAGCCAAACATACGAGATATATTTTCCTAGTAGAAATATTTATAACGGGATATTACGGGCACTTCTGTTGGAATAATCATCGAGTCTCTCCCTGTAATTTACACAACAGAACCCTTACAATATTGTATCAATATAATGTGAAATCGTTGTAGAAAAACAACAACGATACTTATATATTAATTTTACAGCAATCAACTAATTATAGGCTTACGCCCATTAACAAATAAAGAATTGTCATTTTAAGTTTTAAAAAATGTGTTTTGTTTTAAAGTTAATCCAGAATCCAATCATGATAAAAGAGCGTTTTGAATTGAATTTCATTCTCATCTACTATTTATTCTTATGCATCTTTCGTTACTTATTTGAAGACCGGTGTTCTATTTCTACAACTCTAGATTCAGACAGTTCAACCCACATTTAAACTGTGTCATGAGTACTTTGTGACATAATATTTGATAGATGTTATAATTCCATTAACGTATGATATAACTAGCATCGAGACGGGAATGATTGAAAATTGTGTCAGTAAAATTATACGGCCATTTGTCATTCTAGGTCTCGTACGCGTGTGCGAAAGTTGTACTTGACTGACTTTTGTTCTCGTTTTTCGAGAACATTCTTTACTCGACTCACGAGTTCTAAACGCTTATACGTAATATTTCTATTTTGACGTTAATCTCAATCATAAGGTCCTGGGGTCGATCCCTGGTCGCGGCAAACATCCTTCATAACATAATTGTTTCCCACCAATGGTTTGTTAATCGCTTACCTCTATTGGCGATCAGCTGCAGGCTTAGTAAGGATGTTGTTGTAGTACTGTTATGGTAAACGACATGAATCAATAGTTAGGTGCTCCACCCGCCGCGATATGACCATTGCTGTCGAAAAAGACGTTTAACACCAATCAACCAACTTTTAACAAAAGTATCGGTTAGACGGATAAAGTTTTTACGGGGTGCAACACCAGCAGTAGGTGTTCTATAAATTAGATCTGAGTGCGTTCTTCAATGCAATATACAGGCATTTTTTGACAATACCACGAGTTTTTTGTGGCTGAAGCCCAGGAAAACTAAAGACTACTAGTACGTTATGGTTTTAATTGTTCACGTAAACATGGCATGACAGGCTTTTTAACTTAACTTTTTTTCTTTTCTAAATGATATATATGTATTTGCTTATTACATCTATCTAATTTGATACGATGATCTCTTTTATACATGACAGTTGACAATTGGACAATTTCATTTTATTTTGGTATATGTATATATATTTCATGTCACTTGAAACTGAAACTTTGAATATTCATTGCTAAGGAAGTTCACGTCAAGCCAGGATAAACTAAACTTGCTCCCATCAGAATAATTCGTTTAGATAAATGTGTAGGTTATTGTAGTTTTATGGTTCAACCAATCCATCACTAGGTTGGATAGTTTAAATGCTTGATAACTTATCATGATTGATTAATTTTCCGGGAGGTGAAAACTTTAACGCTCAGATTGTATCATTTCAGGCTTATGTATCGGATTTTTATAGTGAATTCAACTAAATGAAAAATTCTACCAGTTCAATAGAATGAAAATCCCCTTACCGACACACATTAGCCGCCATCTTTAGAAATGCGGTTTAAAATGCTATAAGGTGTCTTTTCCCGATCCTGGATCATATATCTCTGTTTTTGTAGCTTCAATTATTCCAAATGTTTCGTTCTGTAATTATTCTTACATGGATTGGCTACGTACAGGTTCGCTGAGCTTTGGAAGTCAAGTCGGTAATGTCCAAGTCTAATATAGTCCAAGAAACGTGGCCTCGAACCACGGCTCGGCCAATGTAGTTCCCGGGATTTAACAAATTTTTTTTAATGCTATTTGTTTCTTTCAAATGGATGACTTGGTTATGAACCCTGAAAGAGATATCAGCTGGGATGGGATGTTGTTTTAGTACTTCGGAGAAAAATGACATTTCTTTCCCAAGAACTATTTGAAGGAAAATCTAAAAAAGTAATATAACGGATTGTTGAGTGTATCCCTTTCTCAAACAAGATCGGGTTTTGACGTCCATAACAAAAAAAAGTATTGAAAAACATTATGACATAAAGATATACTGAACAAAAGTGAAAACGCTACACTACAAGATTAGTTATTTCTGGAAAAGTATCGAACGGATAGCATGAAATATATGTTGACGTTATTTCCCAGGCTTTCAGCAATCATTTTAGGGAAATTCCATTGCCTTGTCTTCTTTAATGTCAGAGTTACAGCCCTTTATGCGTTTAGAGCTAATCTCATCTAACACCGTATATGCGCATGCGCAGAAAACGCTTCATTATTTTTTCGGAATTGGTCGTATCAGGGTTGCCCAAAAACACTTAAAATCTCACTTATCTCTTGTAGCAAGCTCTAAAATCAAGGTAGAATCTGTCAATTTTGCGAATTACCTCCCTTTGACATAAACAAATAGGGAATTAAAAATGTTTGGTATTCACAAATTTATCACGGTTTTTGATTGGGTTTTTCTGCAACATCATGCAGGCCATACAGGGGATTTTTGGACCCTTTATTCGACTATGATTGTTCCCAGATGTCCATGCAAAAGCGATTTCAATTTCCTATGGATATTACATTATAAAATTTTCAGGCTTTGGAACATAATGAAAATTCTGCTTTTCAAACATCATTTTCTAAACGCTGAAACAATATTATGCAAACTTCTTTACATTTCCTGACTGGTAACTTGTAGGACTACTATCCCATGCAGTCCGGCATGGTTTGCATTTTTCTGCTTGGATTTCTGAAGGTTTAAATTGTGTAAAATTTTCGTTCAAATTGTACACTTGAAAAACGGACCCCTGTCACATTAAAAGGGTCCGTTTTCCGTCCCCGTAATTCAAATACACAAAACCCTTAGTGCATGGCACAACCAAGTCAATGAACAATGCGAAACACTTTCATTTGATTTTTTACTTGATGTATTTAGAAGAAATATGACAAGCAAAGTAGGTGTAGCGTTTTCACTTTTGTTCAGTATATAATGTTGATCACCTTTTTCTCTGTTTGTCTAGAAACTAGATGTTTTTTATTGTGCACTTATCCTACATCCATGGCGATGCCTTCAACAAATTCAAAGTGTACCACCATAAAGTTTGCCGTTTGGAGATAATTTGGTTCTAATTTTCTTCAGCTACATTATCAAACACTCATTTAGCATAGAATTCCCCCTAGTGTTAGTAAGTACGCGTACATGTCAGAATCATTAATGATTACTATTTAAAGTAAACCAGTGTAGCCCAACAAAAAAGGATGCTGTTACTCCGCGACCTTTAAATACGAGGGACGGTCGTATATTATCGGGACTTTTGACTAGTTCTCGAAAACCATTTAATTTGTGAACGAAATTCCTTCTACACTGTTTAAAAATATTGTCCATTTATGTCTTTGCGCTTTTAATGACGTAGATCCACTGTGTTAGGTACTGTGTAACAGCTGATAACAAAGGCACCCTGGTGTTATATTTCTTTTCAGCAAGCATTTTCTTCTGTTCTAGAACCAAATAAAAGTCAAAGAATAAGGACGTTTTATTTGCTTACCTATGACGTGTTAACTTACCAATTTCTGTTAGATTTTTCAGAATTACTTCAGAATTGTACTTGGCACTGAGAGTCTTTACCTTTTGACATGAAACAAATAACTATCAATCCTCATGAATCCCAAAAGCAACAAACATGACTACCAGCCGGAGGAAAGAGTTTAATCCTTTCAGGGGTTGGGACCAAGCTTGTTTCATGACTTCTATGCCTGACCTTTTATATCAAGTTCGGAATAATGGACCTACATTTGATCATAAGTGATCAACATAACTCTTTCACGATTAAAATTACTTGAATGTTCTTTTGCAATGGTTATCCTGCCTGTTCCTCTAAGAAATAGTCCCTAATAGATAAAACACCTATCACATATAAGTGGGTAAACTATTCTATACACACTGTTATCATTGAAAATTATTGGCGAATGAATGCAGATTCCACCACTAAATAGTATGTTTAGCTGCAAGTAGAGAGACAGCAGCATAAAAAGTCCGGATACTTTCCAACCGTCCCTCGTAATCCAATAAATATATTCCTCCATGTAATCCTATAGAATTAAGACTTGTTTCACGGATAGAAGACGTAAATCTTGTACGTCATTTTATAGAATGACAGATATATGATAGACGTTGGAATCCTTGATTGATGTTGAATATGAATATGACAGTGAATTTCATGGTAACTTGCTGTAGGAGAAGACGATTTTCTTGTACGAAACGGAATTTTTATGATTCTTTTATTATGCATTTCGTCCTATTTGGCTTGCCTTTGAATCTGTTGCTAAAATTATTAGGACAACAGCAACACCATAAGTTAAAAGTCATAGTAAGCCAGAGTAGACCAAGAAAAATCGGGAAAAGTCTACAAATGAGTTTACTTTCAGCAATCTTATAATGCACATAATTCTATAGAATTAAGATTTATTTCACGGTTAAAAGACGTAAATCTTGTACGTCATTTCATAGAATGACAGATACATGTATATGATAGATGGAAGAATCCGTAATCGATGTTCTAAGATGAATATGACAAGGGGATTTTCATGTTAACTAGCTGATTCATAGGAGCGGTAGGCAAGAGAAGCCCAATTGGAATAGCTGACAGTTTAGAAATTAAGTTGCGTATAAAAATCCATTGTAAGGCTTATTTCATGAAAGCAATGCGTCATTTTCTGGCCTGGCATGTATACGATAGTAGTATGATAGATGTAATAATCTTTAACCCTTTCCCAAACAAAACCTGGTTTTGACGTCCCTAATAGAAAATGCTTGGGAAAACATTGAAGCAAAAGAAGAAACTTCTGATAACCAGCAGTTTCTCCTTTTGTCTCAATATTTTATGTGCAACATTTTTCACAAATCCTATTTTTAATAACATCCATTTTGTCATTTGTGGCAATTTTTGAAGTGAATCATCGTACATTTTTGTTGTTTGGGAAAGGGTTAACCCAATACCAAACAACAAAATTTTGGACGATTCCAAATCGAGAGATGTTGCAGACGACAGTTTTAAGTTGATGAAATATTAAAAATCTTTCCGTTTTGGCATAGAAAACATGATGGAAAATTAAGAAATTGCTTGTCACAAGCAATTTCTACATTTTCCACAATAATTTCCCAAGCCCATTCTTGTGAAGGAGTCAAAAGGTGCCACTGTGCAGTAATGGGTTAATGGATGTTTTGTGATGAGCATCACAGAATGATGTTCATGTTAAGGTTTACGAACTGAAAATGAAATGCAGAGCAAGAGGCGAAATTTGAAAAGTGCCAGTAATTCCTAAACTGTGTTACATTTTCATTCCAAATACAAAAATAAGCATTTTGTATGGTTTAGAATTTTGAATTAATGCATACATATGGAAATATTTGACCAAAGAAATCATAATTACCGCCCTTGCATATGAATATAGAGAAAAATAATATTTGTAAATTATTTTCTTCTTGAAGCATAATCTTGAAATCCGACACGATGAATCAATTTATGTGAAGTGTATTTACAAGTGTGTGTAATTTGGTGCCTTTCGTATGGCTAGAAAGTTGTGTTTTCATTCTCCGTTCGTAAACCTTAACTAAATTTTTGACATCACAGAGAACGAGGAGACGTTCATAAATTCCTGATTACCTTTTCAGCAAAGTGTTACTTAAAGATAAAACTATGGACCAATACGGACCTAAGTGTTTCTGCCCTAGATTCACATCCGAATTTGATTTATTTCCGCTTTGTTATTCATAGAAAGTAAAGAAAATCAGACTAGAATCTGATCACACTTCATTTCGGTTTATCCGGATCTACAATAGGCTAAAACATACAGACCCCTCATCCGCCACCCCCATCATAATTATTATAGTTCGTGATCAAATGCCGTATTGCTCACGATAAATAGACTGACAAAACGTCTTTAGCTGCTAGCTAGCGATGCTCTGCCAGGTCATTTATCATGAGCTATATTTTTGTCAAGTAAACAGCATCGAACAAATATCTAAATCTACTAACAAAACATTACACCTTAGAAAATGCTCATCTTCAAAGGGAATCTTCGTATTATTAGTTTTTGCATCGCTGTTAATTCTGTAGAATAGCATTGCACTATAGATGCTAAATGCGATAGATCCCGAAATAAACATGCATTTGTGCATTTTTGTGAGCAGATTCTTTGCCGATTTGTTGTAAAATATTCTTCAGACGAACCCTTCTTCACTTCTATTCTTCAGTTTGAATAATTCATAACTCAAGTTGAAATAACTGAATACACTTATATCGCCATTGATCCCCCTTTTTGTAATGTTCACAAATTCTCTTTAACGCTAAATGTTTTTTAGCTCACCTGAGCATGATAGTGCTCATGGTGAGGTATTGTGATACCGCTGTGTCCGTCGTCCGTCGTCCGTCGTCAGTCGTCCGTCGTGCGTCGTGCGTCAACCTTTGGATTGTGTGCACTCTAGAGGCCACATTTTTTGCCCAATCAACCCGAAATTTGCTCAGAATGATTGTCTTGATGAAATCTCGGACAAGTTCGAAATTGGGTCATCTGGGGTCAAAAACTAGGTCACAAGGTCAAATCATAGAAAAACCTTGTGTGCAGTGCACTCTAGAGGCCACATTGTTTTGCCCAATCAACCTGAAATTTGCTCAGAATGATTTTCTTGATGAAATCTCCGACAGGTTCGAAATTGGGTCATCTGGGGTCAAAAACTAGGTCACGGGGTCAAATCTTAGAAAAACCTTGTGTGCACTCTAGAGGCCACATTTTTGCCCAATCAACCTGAAATTTGTTCAGAATGATTTTGTTGATGAAATCTCGGACAACTTTGAAATATGGTCATCTGGGGTCAAAAACTAGGTCACGGGGTCAAATCTTAGAAAAACCTTGTGTGCGCTGTAGAGGCCACATTTTTGCCCAATCAACCTGAAAATTGATCAGAATGATTGTCTTGATAAAATCTCGGACAAGTTTGAAATTGGGTCATCTGGGGTCAAGAACTAGGTCACGGGGTCAAATCTTAGAAAAACCTTATGTGCACTCTAGAGGCCACATTTTTTGCCCAATCAACCTGAAATTTGCTCAGAATGATTGTCTTGATGAAATATCGGACACGTTTGAAATTGGGTTATCTGGGGTCTAAACTAGGTCACGGGGTCAAATCTTAGGAAAACCTTGTGTGCACTCTAGAGGCCACATTTTTGTCCAATCAACCTGAAAATTGATCAGAATGATTGTCTTGATTAATTCTCGGACAAGGTCGAAATTGGGTCATCTGGGGTCAAAAACTAGGTCACGGGGTCAAATCTTAGAAAAACCTTGTGTGCACTCTAGAGGCCACATTTTTTGCCCAATCAACCTGAAATTTGCTCAGAATGATTGTCTTGATGAAATCTCGGACAAGTTTGAAATTGGGTCATCTGGGGTCAAAAACTAGGTTACGGGTCAAATCTTTGTTTGCACTCTAGAAGCCACATTTTTTGCTCAATCAACTTGAAATTTGATCAGAATGATTGTCTTGATCAATTCTCGGACAAGATTATAATTGGGTCATCTGGGGTCATAAATTAGGTCATGAGGTAAAATCTTTGTAAAACCATGTGTGCACTCTAGAGGCCGCATTTTTTGCCCAATCAACCAGAAAATTGATCAGATTGATTGTCTTGATCAAATCTAGGTCACGAGGTCAAATCTTAGTTATACCTTGTATGCACCCTAGAGGTCACATTTTTTTTTTCAATCAACCTGAAAATTGGTATACAAAAAGTTATATCAGGTGAGCGCTTCAGGGCCAATGGCCCTCTTGTTTTCATTTCAACTTTTGATTCACGTAGTAGTCTTTATCCCAATCAGTCGTGGAAATGATCGTGGCATTTCTCAAACAATAAAACAGGTTATGAAGTAGTGTGTGTAGAAAAAATTACTGAAAACAAAATCCGTACGCAGAAAATGTCCATTATCAGCAAGTTCTGCGTTTACTCAAATGCTCTCTAGAATGTTCCCTGCTTGGGCCTCAAAAAAGATAGAGTAAGGTTAAAATCGGTCATTCCTATATAGACTGTCTAGTTCATAAACAGTAGTTGATATTATCCGTTCCAATTGGACTGACTTCAGACTTTGTAAAGACACAAATAGTCCAGGGAGACTGTTCACCTTTTTTTTCCGTTTCCTTACCTATTCTCTATTTAAAGCATTTTGTGCTAAAGCCGTCAAAATCAAAACAATTGGTAAAGGTTATTTCGGTCATTGTTATATAGACAGTTAGTTCATTTACAATAGTTGATATTATCTGTTCCAAAGGGACTGACTTCCGGCTTCATAAAGACACAAATAGTCCAGGGGACTGTTCGCCTTTTCCCGTTTCCTTAGTTATTCTCTATTTAAAGCTTTTTGTGCTAAAGCCGTCAAAATCAAAACAATTGGTAAAGGTGATTTTGGTCATTGTTATATAGACAGTTAGTTCATTAACAGTAGTTGATATTATCTGTTCCAAAGGGACTGACTTCAGGCTTCATAAAGACACAAATAGCCGAGGGAGACTGTTCACCCTTTCCAAGAAATATCTAGTTTTTGGCGTCTCTGGTAGTAAGGAGTTGGCAAAATGTTTAGACAAAAGAAGAAAATGCTGATAACCAGCATTTTCTCCTTTTGTTTAAATGTCTTCTTTCCTAGAATGAACATAATTTCTATCTTAAACACATAGCACCCTTTTTGGTGTCTGCGGCAGATTTCAATTTGGACTTGCCAAACATTTGCTATCAGAGAAAGGGTTAACAATTACCCAGAGATAGATAAGGTTAGATAGAGTTACCTCAGTGTCCTTCTCACGGGAGTATCATTGATTTGTAGACGTCTGAATACAAGACGGGTGTTTATAAGTCAAACAAACAAAAAGGCCTGAAAGAAATGACACGATTTTGATAGACATAATGGTGTTGATTAGTGAAACACACGTATGCTGAAAAGCGTTAACTATAAGCAACAGCCAAGCCAGGGATTCACTAGACGGTAAGGTGACAGGAAAGTATTTTGTTGGTTAGAAATAAGAAAAACAGAATTACTTGTAAAAAGCGACTACAATATGGTTAAGAAAGGTGCAACTCAATTAAGCGGCATAGGATGGACCGATTGGTACACATTTCTAATGGGCGAGTCACATTAGAAATCAGATAATTTGCAAGCTCGCTCGTAACGGACAGTGCATGGAGGATTACTGTCCTAATAAGTGAATTCCGTCTTTATCGTTCCTAATCCTATATACATGTTAGAGTCCTTCCTGCACGATGTTCTCTGTTTGAAAGTCAATATTTGTAGCAAACAATAAAATCCGGTAAGTTATGACATTTTTAAAGATTATTTTGAGAACAGTAAAATCTCTTTTAGCTGCTTTACAGTTTTACTTTCACTCAGTTGTTTCGACGATTTTCCCGTTTACGTTGTTAGAACATGGATTATTTGGGAAAGGGGTAGCATAACGACATTAACCCTTTCCCAAACGACACAATTTTAGGGTCATCCACTTCAAAAACTGTCACAAATGACGCAATATGGATGTAATTAAAGATAGAATTTGTGAAAAATATGACACAGGAAATATTGAGACAAAAGGAGAAACTGCTGGTTATCAGTAGTTTCTTCTTTTGTTTCAATGTTTTCCCATGCCATTTTTTCTAGGGACGTCAAAACCAGGTCATGTTCGGGAAAGGGTTAAACGGCACCCGAAAGAAACATTCATTTGAACAAAATTCCAACAAATTAGCCTAAAATAATACGATCTCAGAGTTTAAGTTTTCACCTCCCGGACAATTAATCATCCATGATAAGTTGTCAAGCATTTAAACTATCCAACCCAGTGATGGATTGGTTAAACCATAAAACTACAATAACCTACACATTAATCGAAACGAATTATTCTGATGGGTATGGAAGCCCTGGAGGGTCATTTTGCATTTTGAATTTTGAACAAGGCGTGTATGCAAAGTCGAAAGTCAAAAGTAGAGAGTCAAAACTCAAAATGCAAAATGACCCTTCAGGGCTTCCATTTTCAAAAAGTCGAAAGTCAAAAGTAGAAAGTCAAAACTCAAAATGCAAAAATGACCCTTCAGGGCTTCCATTTTCAAAAAGTCGAAAGTCAAAAGTAGAAAGTCAAAACTCAAAATGCAAAAATGACCCTTCAGGGCTTCCATTTTCAAAAAGTCGAAAGTCAAAAGTAGAAAGTCAAAACTCAAAATGCAAAAATGACCCTTCAGGGCTTCCATTTTCAAAAAGTCGAAAGTCAAAAGTAGAAAGTCAAAACTCAAAATGCAAAAATGACCCTTCAGGGCTTCCATTTTCAAAAAGTCGAAAGTCAAAAGTAGAAAGTCAAAACTCAAAATGCAAAAATGACCCAGTGCTTCCATTTTCAAAAAGTCGAAAGTCAAAAGTAGAAAGTCAAAATTCAAAATGCAAAATGACCCTCCAGGGCTTCCATAGATGGGAGAAATTTTAGTTTATCATGCTTGTAGTTTGAAAATAACTTAGTCACAAATACTCAAAGTTTCAACCTGGTAGGTGACAAGTTATACATCTTCAAATATAAACAGTGGTACGAAGCTTATACTGATTCATGACTAATTGCAGACAGATCAAGTCGTCGTATCTTGTTTACATATTCCATCATATTGACACGTTTTGATGCCTTAAAAGACAAAATGCTTTGAAAAAAAAATGGAAATTGAAGATATTCAATTTTGAGAATGTTTTCAATTTAGATAAAAAACAAGAGCTGTCACTGTAAGATGACAATGCCCCCGACACCGCTTTGATTTTAAATTATGGCCAATCTATGTTCAAGGTCAAGGTCATCCAGGGGTCAAGGTCACCAAAGTATGTGCCTACAGAAAGGTAATGTACCAAGGAATGTTGTGGTAAAGTATGAAGCGAATATGTTAAGTAATAAGGAAGTTATGGCCAATGTTAAAGTTTTTGGACGGAATGACGGACGGACGGACGGACGGACGGACGGACAGACAGACAGACAGACAGACGGACGGACAGACGGACGGACGGACGGACAAGTCAAATTTATGATGCCTCCCTATCGGGGGCATAATAAATTTTAACTCACCAGACATGGTTGTCTGCATACTATTTTACGTTCTGAAACAACTGAATTAAAGCCGAAGACTGATTTTCTTTTTTACAAAAAAATATAACGATCTAGATTTAAAAGAGATCGGGAATTATTTCCGGATTAGAATGACCAGGATTAAACAATTGTGAACTTCGCATGTAAGTATTTTTAACTTTCTCCCATAAAAGACTTGATTTTCGCCTACCTGTTAAAACATTTGGTAAAAATGTCAACAAAGAAGGAAATGAATGCTGATTTCTGTGGTAGGCCCTATAGTATACGCAAATCATATCTGTATCATTTGCAATTTTGTCGTCTGTTGCATCTATCAAATTGGGATAGAGCGTGTTTTTGGGTACATTTTTTGGAAGGCGTATAATCAAGCAGTGTAATTTTACTGTCAGTATTTTCCATCATTTCAGTCTCAAGGCCAGCTATAAAATGTGATAATGGCAACATGGCATGTCTCAAAAGTGCCGTATTGTAAAGTACACTGGGCACATTTCTCTCGTAAGTATGAACTGTCTCAAAATTCTAGATATTTGAATGGTATAAAACTTTTTGACGTCCCCTTGTACAATGTACTGCATCACACAGAAACAAAAAAAAAAATGAAAAAAAAGTTTCTCTTTCAAATTTAAAATTTGATACTGTATTTCCAATTTTCCCGAAAATTCGTTATAACATTTCCCTCGTTGGCAAATAAAAGCTTATTAAGTTGAAATTTGAAATCGGATATCGTTTATCGTCGGAAATCAAAGTGCAGTACGTAGTCTGGAATTTAATGTCCCGAGTGCACTGTAACAAGTCATTTGCAATTCAATGAAAATGTAAAATATAATGAAGCAAGATCTGGAAAATGTACATAAACCCTTTCTTTACCAGGACCTTTTCCGTCCTTATTTGAAAAAAGGCTAGGTAAAACATTGAGGCAAAAGAAGAAAATGCTGATGATCAGCATTTTCATCTTTTGCCTCAATATTTTCTGTGCTAAAATGAATAAGTTTTCTACCTTTGACATAAATTACTTTGTCGTCTGCCGTTCCTTTTTAATTGGAGCATCATAGAATATTGTCCTTTGGGAAAGAGCATTCGAGACTAACAAGAATACAGTGCAGCCTGCGTGTACGTTTACATTGACCAACACCCATGCTGGTTTCTCATTCAGAGCCTGTAGCAACCCGTAAAGACAGCATGGATTCCGACATGTTCTGTATTTTTGAACCAAATACGTACACCTTACACTCATAATGGAATTATTGTGTTCATTTTATATTTTTTCTATTGATTGATTGTTATAGTTAGTTTCAGTTTTCGAAAACATAAAACCAAGAAACAAAATTGTCGATTTGAAAGCACAGTTAGTAACTTTTAAGATTTTCAATGTTATCTATTTGATATCACGTTGCAACGCCTATAGATCAGAAAAGGGACCAGCACATTATACCTCTGTGTACTGTAGTTCAAACTTTAGGAATAGAATTGTTTATTTCTTTAGAGGCGATCCCATATTTAGCTTTATGTACAGAATCATCAAGTCGCAGTTGTTGGTCTTCCTTCTCCCAGGAAATTAACTATGAAGTGGACCAATCCCTAGATCTAGTAGGTTCATATAGGGATTGGTCAGTGCAATTCCACTGTGAACGTAGTTATTAACGCTAGGATTTTAGCAGAAATCTATCAAAAAGGCTTTCATATTAATACCAACAAGTTAAGCCTGATCATACGTCCAGTCTGATCAAGATCTATATTAATCTTAAAAGGTTATTTTTTTAAATACGTTTGGCATAGTGGTGTGAGGTTTGATAACTGAATGGGTAAAAACGTGACACTATCTAATAACTTTTATTGCAGAGCAAACTCTACGCTAGATTAGAATTAGAGTTTGAATTGTTAAGCTGCTACTAAACAGCATGTGGTGTGAAAAAATAATTTGTAGCAGGGGTCTATAAAAAGATGTTGATATTTTAAAAGATCCACACGAAGGCAAATCAGCCCGTCCATATACGAAGTCTGTTCAGAATTCATGCGTTCGAAATGCATGAATAGAAGAGAATAGCATACGTATAGGCTTTGCTTGATCGATGTTGACATAAGGTCATTTTCTAAAATTTTACCACAAAATATTCCTGGAATTTCCGGAACACACCATACATAGACAATACGCACAATACAATAGTCTACGTTGGAATACCTGCAATGTGGCCATTTTGAGATTAAAAAGTTCCACCGCCGAATGTTTTCGATGTCGCCCGAATAATTCTGACGACACGTGAATCTCATTAGGGGTGGACTACCTTAAAAGTCGGAAAGGATAGATAACGAGAGTGCCTTGTGTAAGTAGGCCGAAAATCAAAGTTCATGTTTTTTAATTCCATTGAGACTATCAAATTACTTCATTTTCGCATATTTGTCTGATTTCAGGGATAAAATTGTGCGAGGAAATTATATATTTAGTTGGGGAGATATCGACGGTGTCATCGTCAATCTTGTAAATGCACATACATGTAATATTTAATGCTATATCTTAATATTATTTGACGTACAGGAGTCATGGGGAAATTATATCAATATGTATTTTTTCTCTCAATCACTATCAACAAGCGTTTATACATGTATATAAGTAATTAAAAGAAAAGAACTATCGTCTTCTAATTAATAACATCCTTAAATTGATAATCCTTTGTAAAAATATTTTCACACGCCAATAAATCTACTTCTACTCAGTTTCGTACGAGGGTCGTAAGCAAAAAATAAATATAGGATCCTTGACTTGCGTAGATATTTGAAAATGTCACGAACTTTTTAAAATATCAAAACGATACCGAAAAAATCTCGTATTTTCAAATCTCTATTCTGTTCGCTGTAGGTCATGTATTTAAATATACGAGGCATTTATCTGTTATTCATGACCACGGAATGACAGGTTTATGTACCATATCCCGGACTATAAACTCTATATCTTGTCTATAATCACAAATCCAGGGATGTCTTCAAGGTATAATTCGTTAGTAGGGGATGCAAATCTCGTAACTCCAGCTTGAATAAGCTAGAAATAAGAGATTTTGATCCCCCTCCGACGATACTGGCATTGCATGATTAGTACTGTGATATAGATAGGAGTAATGGCATTGACCTACTGAAATGTGGTATCGGGTTGAACGTCGCATCAAACAATTTACAACCTTAAAATTGAGACGACTTTGGCACCAAACCATTGGCCCCTATTATTACTCACACGAATCCCATCTGAGTGACTGTACATGTGCATCCCACGTGTACATATTGGTCATTGGTGTTTCACACACGGTCTTATTGTGGAATAAGAAAAAATAATTAGGGAGCAAGGATGCGAATGAAAAATGCACAATGAACTACATAGAGAGAATATTTGTTCAGCGCCGATGATACAATGTAGTTAGAATGGACGAATGTGGTCAGTGTCATTACCTCGTCAAATGTATAGTATTTCGTAGAAAGTCCGTTTCACGAAGGTTTTGTTTAGCGACAGGACATATAGACACTGTTTGATCTTCTTTGAGTCATTTCCCCTGTGCCAATAATGTTTGTGTGCGCATAATACATGTAATATCTTTGTCTAAAACGAGCCACATTCACGTGCCTTTCAAGGGGCATCTGTATTAGTTTGGGTCTGCACGTCACCTGCTTAATACAAATAAAGGAGAAAATAGATATTTAACTCTATTTAAAGCGTGTACATGTGGAAGTTATGACAAAATGCATCCAAAATTGAAGCATAAAAAGGTCTTTGAAAGGATACAAAACTTTGAGGGGAAAGGAAGGATAAACGGCAGGTCAGAATTTGTTTCTCTTTCATATTTTACCTGAATGATTTGCATATTGTGGCCTATCATATACTTCAAAACCAGGGACTTATTCGCAAAGGGTTCCAGTATAAAGGAAGAAATTAATTACACTGTATCATATACGAACGAACGCCATAGAGTTGACAACACTACTGATCATAGAGTTGACTGATATTTCCATATTGCTTAGGTCTTATTGACTACTGCTTGGTTTATCTTAATGTAATTACGCTGTTTAAGACTGCATTACCTTAAATAAAGTATGAATATACCCACCTACACCACACAAGTTGGCAACATCGTTGACCATAGAGTTGACAGTCCCGTCCATCATTCCTATATCTTGTTGACTACAGCCTGGAGCTGCATTTGTTACAAGTGCTGTAATGCAGTCAGTGATTCCTTTTCGATTCCTGTAATTAACCAATTGTGATATATTCGTTTTACATAAGTATGTGCAAACAGAAGGACGAATGCATTGCTAGTTCAATGATAGTTATAGTTTGGTTATCTAATTCATGTATACCGGAAACACTATTAGCACGATTTGTCTCTGTATGATGATAATTAACAGCATTTGGACATTTACAATGGGCTCATGTATGTGTTAGTGAGGATTATGAAATAAACTTATTGCTTTGCTCGATAAGGGTATATTGCGTTCTGAAGTAATGACACGTTGTTGACGTCACGACTAACACTATGGCTCCGAAAATGATAATAACTTTGAGTTATTGTTATGTAGACCTTTTGTCAACGCTCCATTTCAACAAAACCGGGAACATGACATATAGAAAGAAAGATTTTCAATTCGATGTTTTTGTACGATAGATATGAAATGTACCCGCAAAGATCCTTGGTCGAGTTTTGTGGAATCAGGTTTGGTGGTAGTCGTCCACTGGTTTCGCTGGTCACATGTACCAATGCATACACGGTGTCTAGTTCGAGACTCACTATGGATCTAAAACAATGTCTCATGCTGCCATCGAATTCTATGAAACATCGTGTTTGTGTATGGGCGTTTGTGGCGATGTTACATAAAGCTGAATAAATATAGGCTATTTTTGAGCTTAGATGTGGAAAATGTTGATTTAAAAATACTTAATTTGGTTTGAATGATTGTGACAATATGATTAACAGTTCAAGCAATTGAACATATTGAAATAGTATTAATGTTTAATCGAACAATATACACTTAAAGACACTTCTAACGCAACACTTACAATTTCCATCATAATTGAATAAGGAATGCAGTATATTTCATGAAATTTTCAGCAAATATAAATCAACCACGTTCACATGTTTTCTGTAAATTTCGTCAAATCGATTGATCCGAACATAAAAAATATTTAGGTTTTACACTAACACTCAAATATGAAAAGTCACAAAAACCCAGGCAATTGCAGAATTCAATAGCGTCGAAGCAGCTTCACCAAATCATGCTCATATCTCTAACCACTGCTTCATAAGATTTGATAACATGCTTTTAAGTTTGAAGCAATAATAGAATTCAGCTGCACCAATTTTATCAAACCCTTGCCCAAACTACACAATTTTAGGGAGATCCAATTTGAAAGCTGCTGCAGACGACAAAATGAACATTGATAATAATAAGTTTTGTGTATGATAAAGCTTAGACAATATTGAGACAAAAGCAGAAACTGTTGAAAGTTCTATCCATTGGGGACGACAAAACCAGGTTTTGTTTGCGAAAGGGTTAAGAAAAAATGTTTTGTACGTGTCATCATTGCACACTATCATCAAATTTGTTACCAGACATCAGTTTTTCGCCTTTTTGCTCCAAGAATTTTTCAACAACTTAAAAGGGACGAGTTAATAATCATCCCGCAAAGATTCATCATCAATTATGCTTTAGCAATGAGAAGGGAGGGGGGGGGGAGGTCTTCTTCTCATTTAGGTCGATGACGGAAAGACAGAAAATTAGCAGAATGTAATAAACTTTACTGCCGTTACGGGAATAGCATGAATTTCCGTTATCAGCTCGCAAGGCTATTTTGCGACTTTTTGTTTTCTAGTCATATTATATGAACTGCAATTTTAATGAGTTCTACTCAACGTTTCCTTATGAAAATTGCAAATATTATGCAATTGTGAATGAATTAAATTTCTTGAAAATTGATGAAAAATGGTTTATTAAATTTCAAGTTATTACCAAAAAGGTAAGTGTTGCAATGGAAGTGTCTTTAAGTGTATACGAAGAAAACCTCTAAAAAGAAGCAAAATAAACGCCTACCTACATTTAGCGCGAATAGGCCGGTCAATGTTCTGGCACATTTTCTCCAGTGTCTATATATTGTTTGTGAAAACATTTCTTGTGTCCTGTTTTGATTAATGGTAGTAAGAATGTTAAAATAATTACAAAATTAAGTTTAAATAATATGCAGTCATATAAACCTAATTATTTATTAAGATAAAGTAGCCTACATTTATGCACTTCGCTCATTAAAGGGACATAACATTCCAATTTCATTTTCTAAAAGTATGTCTTGATGCAAAGAATGGATATTCTTATGTGTATAAATGCTATCAGTTGTTATTTATAAGCGAAAAATGTGCATTTAAAGTTGAGACGGAAATGGCAAATTACATATAAATCCGAACTGTTGTGGACAACAATTTGATTAATTTTAGCACAGAAATATACATATCTCGTAAATGGTGCAATATTTTGGCTTGAAATTTTCAGAATTTTCATAAGAAAATATGCTCGTTCAGATAAAAATAAAAGTAAAATTTATGAAAAAATATCGTGAAATGTCACTTTAAAGAAACCCATCAGTGCAACTTTATACAAAAAGTACTCCTTTATCTTACAAGTACATTTGTTGGGGTTAACGCCGTGTTCAACTGCTATCGTCCTTGAGGCGGCTTGAGCACCTAGCCGTGGATCCTGGTATTTCTCTGCCACAATACCCAAACCAAGCCTCCAACTGCTCTCTAACATTTGATAATTCTCACCCATTGGTGATTTTGTATTACAGGATTTTTCATTACAGACTTTTTTTATATTTTTATACCTTCAAGGCCCATTTTCCCACGACATGCTTTTAATATTTACATAGCAGGTTACATAAGAGACACGATGTTGGCGATATTTACATGTGATTTACCATATATGGAAATGACAGTGCATTCTTGTTCTCCAGACGCTTGTTTAATTTGACATATCATGCAGAAAACAATTAATCACATACATGCAGTCTCTTGCATAAGACTGATAACCTTGAGATCTACATGGTTTTCGCTTTTCCAAAACACTGAAACATTTGACTGCTCTAGTTTTGATTAAAGAAGTTGCAGGTGACAAAATAATTGTTAATAGTATAGTACAATGTAGCAATATTAAAACATAAATTTTGTGTGTTGCTTCTAACTAATTTTAGAAGTAAGCAATACAATAAAAACTTTACTCTTAGAGAGCTTTCTTTAAACTTATTCAATTTCGATATTTAAGTTTCCAATTCCCAGTGCTGTTGCACAAGTTTTTATTTAACCCTTTCCCAAACGGCAAAATTTTAGGATGATCCTCTTCAAAAACTGCCACAAATGACAAAATGGATGTCATTACAGATAGGACTTGTGTAAATATGGCATAGAAAACATTGAGACAAAAGGAGAAACTGCTGGTTATCAGCAGTTTCTTCTTTTGTTTCAATGTTTTCCCAAGCCTTTTCTATTAGGGATGTCAAAACCAGGTCTTGTTTGGGAAAGGGTTAAAGATTTATCATGTTGCCCTACTTAGGAGATGTCAAAGTATATCTTTGTTTGTCCAGAATATTGCCTCAAACTTATATAATCTCTTTTGAAATCAAATTAGACAACAAATGTGGGTCGGCGTCTGGCATTTATGGACAGCTTCATTAGGAACAGGAATCAGATGCTTTTCAATTAACTAAATTACCGGACATGGCCTACTTAGATTTAGAATCACTCTTAAATATTTCCAAGATGTCACCTACTTACAAAAAACATATTTGTAGTCACTGCAAGCGATGGTTTGTCGCGTTCTCAACATACACGTATAAAATATTAAGTAGGTCTACTTGTAGAACCTTTTTGAGTGGAAATGATTAGTAACAGTGTTTTCTCGTTGTACTTTAGTTTCTGTATACCGATGTCAATAAGGGTCGGAAAAGGTTGTTCTATATAATGGAATTTATTGCGCAACTTTATTAGGTTCATTAAAGAAAGTAATACACCCCGGATGCCTTACAATATAATTTATTGATTGCGACACAATCAATTAGGCACATACGTAAGGGATAATCGAGTAACTTTAGACTAAGGAAAGTTGAGCGGCGTAAAATCCCCATTTAAAGAACGCTTTATCTAAAACATCTTAAGAAATCTATAGGTATACAGCCCCTCATTAAAACACTACTTTCTGGTCATACGAAATGCATCAAATTACACACACCTGTAAGTACACTTCACATAAGCTGATTCACCGAGCCGGATTCTAAGATTATGTTTCAAGAAGAAATAATTTACAAATATTATTTAACTCTATATTCCTATGCAAGGGAGGCAATTTTGAACGTTTTGGTAAAATATTTCCATGATCCTGAATGCATTTTTTAAAATTTCTAAAACGTAAAAATGCTTATTTTTGTAGTTGGAAATGAGATATATTACAGATTAAGAATTACTGGCTCTTTTCAAATTTCGCTTCTGGCTCACTATGGTGCTAATGAGGGGTTGGATACCCTATGATATATACTGAGAGGCAAAAGAAAGTATACAGTTTTCGTTTGTCAATATCTCTCTTAATTTTCATCATATCGACTCAAAATTTTATAAAATTTATTTCTACCCATTAACTAATAATACAGTGTCGATAAATTTCACATGTAATTGCTTGACTACCCATACTCTTGCTACATGCTGATTTTACTAACTTTGCACGTGCGGGTTAGTGGAGCATCAAATATTGCTGTTCATCCATATTTGATTTCTTTATTCGTTATCACAACAAATCACAAGCTTAAATTTTCTCTAACATTATAACATAATTCTCGGTGGCTGGTAGAAATCGATCAATATTCTACTTTTTGGAATTGGGCCCAATTTTCTATGACCCAGCTTACTATGAAAGAAACGTGACACTATGAACCCTTAGTCAGGTAGCTTTGAACATTCTGTGCAAATTTGGTCAAAATCCGTCTGTAAATTTAGACAGAGTTATGTCGGATATTTTTCCTACATCAAGTCACCTTTTACTATGACACACCGTTAGATGGAAAAGCACTAACAATTTACGCATGGTCCTAGGTGACTGGGCACCCTCCGTAAAAATTCTATCCAAATCTGTTCAGAAATGTAGGGGTTGTGTCAATGTGAATATTTGCATTAATTAATTGATTAAGTCCCCTTTTTCGATGGCGCTGTGCGATATGAAAACACCTTCGCAACGGAAGGAAGGACAGACAGACTGATAGGCGGAGAAGGTTACATCAATAAACGATCACCTTCGGTGGCGTTTGAAATCGTACATAATCTATTAATCGTTTTCTCCGAAAACGTGAAAGAACTAATGTGTATACTTATTTTTGCCTCTCAGTATATTTAAAAAATCTCGCTTTCAGAACGAGCCTCGTGTTAGGAGAACTATAATCATCTTTGAATTCTCGGCGTATACTTTCCAAAAGACACTGTATGATATAATATGTGACCCGTCACGCTAAAACGGACCTTATCCGAACTCCAAAAAATCCAAATTTCGACAAACTTGTCAGATTCGGCACAGGTCAACCAGATCCCGTATGCAAAAAAGGAACATATAGTAAGATAGCGAAAACATTTCAAATTTAGAGAATTACATACAAGTGAAAAGTGTCGGCCCTTGTCTGGCTGCGCGGACTGCGCAGACTGACAAGGGTCGACATTTTTCACACATCCGATAAGGTCCCTTTTAGCACGACGGGTCACATATGAATATAAAGAATAAATCGAGCCCACAGCAAAACCCACAAAAACATTTTTCTTTGTTTCTTTTTTCTCCAGTAAATTGCGAACTCAGTCACCAGGCATTCCCAAGCGGATCCATATTTATCAGGATTTGTTAGGAGAATCTAAAAAAGATTTGCGTTTTACGTCACATAGATGTAGAAATAACAGCATGTTTCCCTTGGGTTGACGCAGATAATCTAATAAAGCGCGATGCTGGTAGGCCAATGTATACATGTAATCTGAATCTTCTCTGATAAAAAATCACTTTTTGATATTTGGATGTCATGTCGCTATTTATTTTAAATTATAGCGACATCCAAATATCAAAGAGTGAATTTTCATCAGAGAAGCCTCGGATTAGTGTATAGTAACGGGGTAAATATTAAATACATATAGTCACATGTCGTCATATATCGCAACAATAAAGGCTCCGTCCTTCCTTACACCGAAAAAAGACAAAAAGAACGCAGCGATCTTTCAGATGTTTTCAAATTCTGATATTTCCTATTGAAGGGTCACTCGCGTGACTAAGTCGAGCTTAAAGTTTAAATCGGCCGTTTTGGAGTAACACTTAATTCGTAGTGCCCCGTGAAAGCGTATTTTTCATCTCTCGCAATCTTTTCTGCCCAGAAATACTCGAAAATGTAAAATTTCATTCACTTGAAATTGTCGTCTGCAACATCATTAGATTTGGACAATTTTACAATTGTTTCGTTTGTAAATTCGTTAAAACCTCTGTAAATGATACACTGGCAGCATTTACACTTTAGAAAATTAATTAAGTAAAATACAGAACACGACCTACATAAAATTTATCAACTTCCTTGAAGCACGCCTAATGAATCGTTTTATTACGCAATTCTATTAGATTCATTAAAGACCGAAACACTTTCCTAATGTCTTTCTATATAATTAAATGTTTCTGGGGTGATGAATTACGCACTTACTAAATTAGATAACATTGGGTCGAAGGAAATGCGTTTTGTATCAATGTGACCAATCCGCTAATATGTTTGAAATATCACGAGTGAACAGAATGACAGATCATGTGTACTTGAAATTTGGAAGGAATTGTGCTATTCAAGATTCGTCCATTTGAGCGAGGTTTTTTTTTTTTTTTTTTTTTTTCTTTCTTTTTTTAAGATTTGGGACTCTATGGTCGCTAGAGCATGATGTAAAGATAGAGAAGCAGTCCATGGCCGACTTCGATTGGGACTATAGCTCGAGCCATCCGTGACGTCATACAACAGGAAGTTGTGTACTGCGCATGTCACCAAGCGAACGCCTATAGCTCGTGATGCACAAGCCAACAAAATGGCCGCGCCCATACGGTTTTACCAACAATTAAATGAGACTCATCGTTCGTTGATAAATGGCCTACATTTCAATTAGAAAATAACACTATTTCCATGAATATTAACTTTCAGTCGCATTGACAAGGACATGTGAATATATTGGAATTAATTAAAGGCGTTTTGTGGTTTTTCAACCGGACTTAGAATTCGTTTGCTTCTTTGGACGCCATCATGGAATGAAAGGGACCACGAGTGAGAGCGTGGTCCGACCATGGCTTGGTTCAAAGGTCAAATGACGTCACTATAACCCGGGCTATCGGTGTTCGATTGGAACGATGGCTGAAATAGCTTGAGCGATCGTCCCAATCGAAGTCAGCCCATATGAACGATTTTATCCACTGACGAGTGTAAACAAATACACGTGTGTATGGTGTATAGTGCTCCCACGTTATTCAGATTCCCGCCAAACAATAAAAGCTATATCCATTTATTAATTATAGGGTATAATGGTCAAAACGAAATCATGTCGATGAAAATTAGTATTTTGAAGTTATATTGACAGGACAATTTGCACGTGAGTCTCTATAATAACATGTTTTATAGGTCAAGGGTTTGTTTATAAATATCAGATTAGCGTGGGATCACTATATATGGCCAATTCGAAAATATGGCCACAAAACTATATTATTTAAATCTAAATTAGTTGACAGAAAAGATCCGTGCATAAACACTCATATATGACACAGAAAATACTTTTTTAAGTAAAATCTTTTCTTGTGATTGATTTTTGTTGTTATTCACCTTTTAGCGCAATCTAGGAACCCAAGTAACACCTACCTGGTCTAGGATAGGAGAGTCGATGTCAAAATGTTAACATGACGTCACTAGCGCCAAACCCGAGTTGCGCTATGAACTCACTTTATATATACACGTGTGTATTAAAGGTATCTTTTAACTGGTTTTCTTGACAATTGACAAAATATATTTGTCTCTCACCAATGGGTGTGAATCATCTATGTGAGAGAGCAGCTGGAGGCTCGGTTTGGATATTGCGGTAATACTGGTGAGAGAAAAACCAGGAATCCACGGTTAGGTGCTCCAGCCGTCTGGATATGACCATAGTAGTTTTAAACGGTGTAAAACTCCAATAAAATCAAATTAGACAGGTTTTCAATAAATAAACTGGCCATTTTATGATAAGATAAAATATACGTACGTACAATAAAAAGTCCCTTGGCTAAAATACCACTTTTCGGTACATTCCATGGAGAAGAGAAGTTTTGGAATAATGAAAATTCCGTTTGGGAAATTTTTTTATAACTTTTTTTCTTTTTGTGGGACTTCCCTTAAAATGGTATTTTTGTGTTGTATTGCTGTTACATACGCACAGAATCAGGATCTATGACTTAAATCCACTTTCCGGCACATTCCGTGGGCAAAAAAAAAAAAAAAAGACTTGAAATATAAAAAGTCGTTTTTACACCGTTTGGGACAGATTTTTTTTAAAAAAATCTTAATTTCCTACGTACTAATTAAAGAATGGCATTTGTGTGCTGTATTGGTCTACGCACGTGCAATAAAATGACCCTTGACTGAAATACCCATTTTCGGTAAATTCTATAGAGAAAAGAAGTTTTTGGAATAAAGAAAATTCCTTTTCACACCGTTTGGAAAACATTTTTTTTTAAAAAATATTTTTTTCAAGGAACTACCTTGAAAATGGAAATTTTGTGTTGTATTGCTGTTACATACGTACAAAAGCAGGATCCATGACTAAAACTACTTTCTGGCACATTCCTTGGCTAAAAGAAGACTTGAAATGTGGACAGTCGTTTTTACACCGTTTGAGACAGATTTTTCCAAAAAGAATTCTATTTTCAACGTACTACCTACTAAATGGTATTTTTGTGCTTTATTGGTCTTACGTACGTAATATAAGGACCCTTGACTAAAATGCCACTTTTCGGTACATTTCATTGAGAAAAAATATGGAATAATGAAAATTCCTTTTAACACCATTTGGGAAACATTTTTCAAAAATTTCTCTTTTTCAAGGGTCTACCTTTGAAATCATAATTTTGTGTTTTGTATTGCTGTTAGGGTATATGACCTATCATTAAATAGCCACTTTCTAGCCATGAGACATGCATCAAATTACACACACTTGTAAATACCAATCACATATGTTGATTTACCGTGCGGGATTTCAAGATTATGCTTCAAGAAGAAGATAATTTACGAATATCTTTTTACTCTATATTCATTGACAAGGGAGGTAATTTATGACATTTTTGTCAAATATTTCCATACTTATGCATTACATCAAAATTCTAAACCGTTCAAAATGCTTATGTTTGTATTTGGAATGAAAATATAACACAGGATTTACATGCACTTTTCAAATTTCGCCTCTGGCTTTCTGGCACTAATGATGGGTTGTATACGTAAAATGCGTACAAAATAAAGATCCTTGCCGGATTTTCCAAACAAATATAATTTTCAACGTACTATCTACAGAATGTTATTTTGTGCTTTATTAGTCTATGCACTTAAAATATAAGAACAACATTTTCCTTACATTTTATAGAGAAAAGAAGTTTTTGAAATAAAGAAAATTCCTTTCTACACCGTTTGGGAAACATTTTTCAAGAATGTAGTATTATTGTAGATAATACGTTTTATGCTCCCTTTGAAATTATGGAGATCAAATTTTCGAATCAAACTGTAGAAAGGCAAAGGGTAAAAATTTGGTCCAATTTGAGGTTATGTTCATGTACAATGGTTTAGTCATTAATAAATGACATTTTTCACCTAAATTGGTATTTTGGTTATTATTATGCGAAAAATAACAAGCGGCGGATAGGCTGGATCTGGATGAAAAACGAAATGACATTGTGTATTATATTGTACTAGATGTAATGAATGAACAGAGTAAACGTTGGAGGTTAATTTATGCTCATCATTTGCAATAGGCACCCAGGTATGGGAGTCTATTTCAAACGGAGAGCATAAAGTATTTTTCAAGCGACTACCTTTAAAATGGTACATGTAATTTTGTGTTGCATTACTGTTACATACGTACAAAATCAGGATCTATGATTTAAAACCACTTTCCGGCACATTCCATGGCTAAAAACGACTTGAAATGTGGACAGTCCTTTTTACACCGTTTGGGACGGATTTTTCCAAAAACTTCTATTTTTCAAAGTACTACATGTACCTGCAGAATGGTATTTTTGTGCTGTTTTGGTATAACGTACGTACAATATAGGACGCTTGACTAAAATACCACTTTTCGGTACATTCAATGGAAAAATAAAGATTTTGGAATAATGAAATTTGTTTTTATACTGTATTGGATTTTATTTAAAAAATTCACTTTTTCAAGGGACTACCTTTAAAATCATAATTGTGTGTTGCATTGATATAACATACGTACAAAATCAGGATCCATGATTAAAAACCACTTTCCGGCACATTCCATGGCTGAAGAAAGACTTGAAATGTGGACAGTCCTTTTTACACCGTTTGGGACTGATTTTTCCAAACAAATATAATTTTGAACGTACTACCGAAAGGATGTTCTTTTTGTACTGTATTGGTCTTACGTGCGAACAATATAATAAACCTTTACTAGAATGCCTCTTTATGGTATATTTCTTGGAGAAAAGAAGTTTTTGGAATAATGAAAATTCCTTTTTACACCGTTTGGGAAACATTTTTTCAAAAATTCCTTTTTCTCATGGACTACCATTAAAATGGTTATTTTATGTTGTATTACTGTTCCATACGTACAAAATCAGGATTCATGACTAAAAACCACGTTTTGGCTCATTCCATGGCTAAAAGAAGATTTGAAATGTGGACAGTCGTTTCCATTTTTTTCCAAGCGACTACCTTTAAATGGTAATTTTGTGTTGTATTGCTGTTACATACGTAAAAATCAGGATGCATTACCGAAAACCACTTTCCATAACATTCCATGGCTACAAAGAAGACTTGAAATCTGGACAGTCCTTTTTACACCGTTTGGGACATATTTTTCCAAAAAAAAAATCTAATTTTCAACGTACTACCCACAGAATGCTATTTTTGTGCTTTATTGGTCTTACGTACTTACAATATAAGGACCCTTGCCTAAACTAATTCCTTTCGGTACATTCCATAGAGGAATGATTGAAGTTTTGGAACAATGAAAACTCCCTTTTACACCGTTTGGAAAACATTTTCAAAAACTTCTCTTTTTCAATGGACTACCTTCAAAATGGTAATTTTGTGTTGTATTGTTGTTACTTAGGAACACATTAGGACGCTTGACTTAAAATTACTTTACGGCACATTCCACGGCTAATAAAGACTTGAAATTTAGACAGTCGTTTTTACACCGTCTGGGACAAACTTTTCTAAAAAGATATCATTTACAAAGTATTTACTTACAAAATAGTTTTTGCATGTTGTATTATACGTACACTATTATGACCATTGACTAAAATACCACTTTTCGGTACATTCCATGGAGAAAAGAAGTTTTTGGAATGATGAAAATTCCTTTTTACATCGTTTGGGAAACATTTTTCAAAACTTTCTCTTTTTCAAGGGACTACCTTTAAAATGGTAAGTTTGTGTTGTATTGCTGTTACATACGTACAAAATCAGGATGCATTACTTAAAAACATTTTCCAGTACATTCCATGGGTACAAGAAGACTTGAAATCTGGACAGTCCTTTTTACACCGTTTGGAACAAAAAAAATATGATTTTCAACGTACTACCTACAGAATGATATTTTTGTGTTGTATTGGTCTTACGCACATACATATACTATATAAGGCCCCTTGATTAAACAAAACTTTTTCGGTACATTCCACAGAGAAAAATAAAATTTTGGAACAATGAAAATTCCTTTTTTTCACCGTTTGGAAAATATTTTCAATGTTTTTTTTTTCAAGTGAATGCCTTAAAATCGTAATTCTGTGTTGTATTGCTCTTATATACGTACTTAATCAGGATCTATGATTTAAAACCACTTTCCGGCACATTTTATGACTAAAAGAAGATTTGAAATGTAGACAGTCGTTTTTACACCGCTTGGGACTGATTTTTCCAAAAACAAAAAATCTAATTTTCAACGTATTACCAAAATAATGGTATTTTTGTACTGTAATTGGTCTTACGTATGTACAATATTATGAGCCTTGACTAATGTACCTCTTTACGGTCCATTTCCTGGAGAAAAGAAGTTTTTGGAATAATGAAAATTCATTTTTACACAGTTTGGGAAACATTTTTCAAAAGTTTCTCTTTTTCAAGGAACGACCTTTAAAATGGTAATTTTGTGTTGTATTGCTGTTACATGCATACAACATCAGGATCCATTACTTTAAATTACTTTCCAGCACATTCCATGGCTAAACGAAGACTTGAAATGTGGACAGTCGTTTCTTCACCGTTTGGGACAGATTTTTCCAAAAAAATCTAATTTTCAATGTACTTCCTACAGAATGGTATTTTTGTGCTGTATTAGTCTTACGTACGTACAATATAAGAACACTTGACTTAAATACCACTTTACGGCACATTCCATTGAGAAAAGAAGTTTTTAGACTAATGAAATTCTTTTTAACACCGTTTGAGAAACATTTTTTTTTTAAAAATCTCTTTCAAGGGCTACCTTTAAAATGGTAAATGGACAGATTTTTTCAAAAAAATATACTTTTCAACGTACTACCTACAGAATGGTATTTTTGTGCTGTATTGGTCTTACGTACATACAATATAAGAACCCTTGGCTAAAATACCGCTTTTCGGTACATTCCATGGAGAAAGGAATTTTTCGGAATTAGGACAATTCCTTTTTTACACCGTTTGGGAAACAATTTTCAAATTTTCTCTTTTTCAAGGGACTACATTTAAATTGGTTATTTTGTGTTCTTTTTCTGTTACATACGTACAAAATCAGGACCAATGACTAATCAAAGTACTGAAAATACTGTTGGGAAGCAAATTTGTTAATAATGTAGGCCTGCCCAGAAGTAGAGTAGGCCTACTTTGATTAGGTACTTTGATCATCTATTTGAATACCTTGAATACTTTGATTCATAGAGTACTTTGATTAGAAACTTGAATATCTTGAATACTTTTATTCGTAGAGTATTTGATTTGGTTCTTTGATTATGCATTTGAATACATTAAATACTTTGATTCCATGCATCTATTTATAGCTTTGAATATATTTCATAGTTCAATAAACTTGACTGACCCATTCACAAGGAAGGCCGTTGGACTGATCTTTGAACCATAATAAAGCAAATTACTACGTCGGTCTTCTCTTCTCTTAGTGACATGGTTAATTGAATGTTTCATTTTCAGTCACACAATTCAATATCTACTATATAACTTCAGACTTACATATTGAATATTCGAATGACTGTTACCTCATACCCTTTGCTTTTGATGGAACTATTTATAGTTAGGAGGACTGGAAGATGTTGTGTGGTATGCGGAGAATGATAAAGTGCAGAGAGAGGCGGCTACATAGGGAAGCAAATTGACTTCCCAAAGACCTGTTTCCGGCACATAATTAGATTTTGTTTGGAAATCTGTCCCAAACGGTCTAAAATCTACTGTCCAATTTTAGTCATGGAATGTATTTTACAGAACATAACCTATATGAAATGCATCAACTTCCTTGAAACACGCCTTATGAATCGTGTTATTACGCAATTCTATTAGATTCATTAAAGACCGAAACACTTTCCTAATGTCTTTCTATATAATTAAATGTTTCTGGGTGATGAACTACGCACTTACTAAATTAGATAACATTGGGCTTAAGGAAATGGGTTTTATATCAATGTGACCAATCCGCTAATATGTTTGAAATGTCACAAGTGAACAGAATGACAGTGTACTTGCAATTTGGAACAAGACGCACAATTCAAGATTTGTCCATAATATGTACACGTGTATGTTGATTGTACGTTTTAACAGATTTCCGAAAACATTTTTGGTGATTCTATGATTACAAACAATCAACTTTCTTATTTGAATGTTTTGTTTTATCAACTCCATATTACAAAAACACAATCAAAATAAATGTCCAAAGCTAATACAATTTGTTGATGGAGTACAACCCATTATTAGACACCAAACATTTCGTGCATTTTCGGGTTTCATCCGCGACAACGAAAAATAACGAAAGATATCCTCGTCAATTCCCGGGCGCAATGAAAGGCAACGGAAGTTTACGACGGATACCCCGTCAATTTCCGTTGCTACGGATGAAGCCCGAAGAAGCACAGACTGTTTTTTTGTCATTGATGGGCTGTAATCCTTAAGAATCGTTGAAAATCTATACCGACTACTAGATTCTTATTCTTTAATTCAGCTTCCTAAGTCCGAAGCTAATTTTAACATTCTTCCTATTCACAACCTTGCAATATGAAATATGGCTACAAAGAGTTCGTGGACACACGAAATTATTCGTAAGTCAATGTAATACAAGCTGTAGGCACGATGTTTCCTAACGTAGCCAACAATATCATGTACCAGATAACCCAAGAGGTGGCTTGCAAGGATTTTGGGGGCAAAACACGTATATCGTGGGTGTTATTGCAAAACCTCGTGACTCCAGCTTTATTTAAGCTGAAGTTAAGAGGTTTTGCAATAACGTCGACGCTATGTACGTGGGTCATCCAATAAATAGTGAGACTGTTCCTATTGCAGATATATATTGACTTATATTATTTCAGTGTTCCTATATTCCTTCAATATAATATCTCCCCTTTTTAATAACAAAATTCAATCAGCGGAAAAGTCTTCTAATTTTGGTTGTTAGGCAACCAGAGTTAATGTGTCACATCGCATTGGCCACGTCTACTTCCAATGCATTCAAATCCTCAAAACATACACATCGTAATGATTCTTTTCATTTAGAACAATGATGAAAGTCTTGAGGGCCTATCTGCAGAAAATTTTGAGGTTGTGGTTAAATGTTCTAATTATAGAGAGTCAAAAGTGACGTCACCCTACTTGACTTGTGACGAGCGACGTTGTCATGCAGAATAAATGAGTTACTTTCTAGCAGCTTTAGTCTCTTCTTGTAAAAGGTAGGTCTCGAGAAAGCCATTAGAAATATGCAATACTACTCTACATTGGCTGTAAAATGTGTTGATTTACATAGACAAAAGTCAGCATTTTTGAATGTTTTTCTTCACTTTTTGCTTCTGATTACCGACCTAAGATCGGTTGCTTCTACACACTAATATTTCGCCATTGAACATTGCAACCAACCAGAAAACAGCTGTCTATAACAAACGTTTGTCAACAAATTTTACAGAGAGGTTTGAAATATCTCCGTCCCAATTTTGCCATGAAATTATGCATTTTTCATACATGCACTTTTTTGACTACCGCTAAGCCGCATGAGACGCGTCCAAGTTATCATTGTTTGTGCCACAGGAAGTGACGTCATAAATATGGCGTAACAACGCAACAACATTTGACACAATTTTTCTATAGCTAATATGTTGGGTCATGTAGGTTCCAAGTTTCATTAAATTCTGTCTGATAGTTTTTAGATATGACAACAGTCTCACTTATTATTGGATGACCCTCGTAAATCCCAAGTGACGCAAATGACGGTCACCAAATCTGCTCCAATTGTCTCCTATATAAATATCTGCTGAATTGAATTGTTTTGTGTCGTTGTGTGTAAGGGACGCGAGGAGGAATGAGAATTTGATATTTCTCATTATCCATGGATCTGGAGAAAACGAGAAAAAGAGCACCATTCGATAAAAGAAATACTAGCTAGGACAAGGGGAAACTGTCCCTTCAAGATTGCATTAAATACCAGAAATTGGCCCAAATAAGGCTGCATATACACTCAAATTGTACTTTGCCACATATACACATGACGTATGGTACATATGTTCGCTTTTCTTCGAAAGCATCGTAACTGCAGATTTGTCAAAGCTGCGGTTACGAGGTTTTCGAAGAAAATCGACAATATTTCGAATCTAGCCGACATGAAAGTCCAATACGAAATTCCCAGAGTGTCCTACATCGCGTGAGGAGACATTACGACATAATTCTTCTTATGCATAAATTTATATATCCTCGTTTTTATTCAAAAGGCTCGTAACCTAAAGCTTAATTGACGCCTTTTTACGGTGTTTTCGGAGTAACGAAGTGATACAACAAAACTTTATAGGTCATGGTAACCCGTTATTCTCATAAAAGCACGACAACGTTCGTCAAAGTATACCGGTATCGTCACTTTTTTTTAAAAAAAACGACCGTATTACAATGTCATTCTGGGTAATGAAACACAACGCAATAAATTTTCCGTTGATCTTCGAAAAATGTTCTGCGTGCTTGATATTCCTTGTACACATCGGCATCGATACTATCTTCACATGCGTAAAGACAGACATGACGTCATTGACGTCAAAATCGGGTAAGACGTGACGTTATTCATCCAAGCACCAAGACAAAAATATGCCTAAAATCTAAAGGCACCACGTGATAATCATTGGGTCAATCAATCCTTTCCTAAACAACAAAATTGGGACTGTTTCTATATATAAAAGCTTCTGCAGACAACAAAATGGGTGTTAACCCATTACCACACAATGACTCCTTTTGACTCCCCACAAGATAATGGCTTTGGAAAACATTGTGGAAAATGAACACTGTCAATAAAATGATCGATAACTATTCGATTAATATGTATTCAGTCATCTTCGAAAACGAGATAAAGAAGATTAACTGTTTAATTCATTTTACGTTATTCCCACTAAAAGCTAGCCTAGGATCGTGTTGTGACGGATCATCATATTGAAATCACATATGAAATACTGACAAATATACTACGCAAAAAAGATTTAGCACACTCGGCAAATGTTTTTTCCTAGTCAAAAACTATTCCAAACTCCTTAAAAAGAAAACACAAATGTGTTTGAAAATTTAATTTTCTGGCGCTTCCTGAAAATTTTGTTTCAAAATTTTTAAGCGTTCATTAGGTATCTTACGTTAAAGTGCACAGGGGTCAGATATCGAAAGCCAAGCAAATTTCAATGACGCGAATGTCCAGCATAAGCAGCTAGGACCGACATTCAATGTCTTCCCATGTTGTAGACAAGCTTCCTGACCACACAGAAAGGGATTTTGCCCATTCATACTGCAGATGACGCTCAATGCCAGTGACGTTACATACATCATTACTTTCTCTAGCCTGACGTCCAACAGTGTTCTTTATGTGTTCTTTTGCTGGTGATTAAGTAGTTCAGGCGTAGATCATTCTGTATGTTCCTTGGAGTAAGTGGGCGGTGATTATCTTATATTGAAATACCACAACGTTGTGTCGTTGTAAGACGGTCCAGTGACAGGTTGGATAATTTCATTGCAGTACCCTTGCACCGTTTGGTTGCCATTAACTGAAATGAGGTCTGTTTAACTGTTTTCATCTATTCCTGCCAAAAATGACGCTGCACTCGACGTAACAGTCTCAATGATGACGTTATTGGTATCAAGCCTTACGCATCTTCTCCAACCACAAATCCTGCCGTCAGTTAATGACACGTAAAATGAGATTCGTCCGGACATCAGTCCAATGTCTCCTGAATCAATATCGATGTGTCCATACCCACTGACGCTTTGCCTGTCGATGCTTAACGTCATTGGCGTAAGATCGGAGGACCCTGATGCAAGTTGTGCGGAGCCTGTTCCGGACAGTCTGGACCCTAACGGTATAACCTATGACGTCCTGGAGTAGTAGCACTAAATTCTTACTAGACAGGGATTAGAAACGTCGTCAGGACGTCGCTGTGAAACGATCCTCCCTCAACGTCGTTTTACACGGTCTGCAAGATTAAGGTCGGTCGTCGGTGGCTAAAGTTGCATAAACCAAGTGCCGTAGTCGCGTAATTGTCAATTCGAGCCAATTGAAATGCAAAGCGACATCTCTAACAGACATACCTGCCTGGAGCATGCAAAAAGCTCTCTGACGTCGAACTTACGTCAGCATTTCTCGCCTTCCCATAATCAATTTCAAAAAACTTGTAACAGTTAAATTTATTCTGCTAACAGATCTGTGTAAACGTGTGTTTTACGACAAGCTAGACATTATCGATGTCACTGCACACGTGCCGCACGTGACTTTTGCTAATCTAGACTTTGTCGAATACACTGAATGTTCACTCTACACATGTACTGTATACGTAATGGTTGTCGATCGGGACAACTGAACAGCACAAAGCAATGTTCATTTAAATATCATAAACTTAAAAAATAATGTGTTGAAAAACGTGCTAAACTTTTTTGCTCAGTATACTACAGAAAATGGTGATTTAACCAGACATACAAATTCGCATCGCAGTGTGACACTTTACGAAGATGCGAAAGGGCTGGTAAATACAAAAATTTGCCTGTTTGATATTTTTCGGTGAAATTGTTGAAATTATAATATTCGGTGATTTTTTTCCCTTTTTAAATAGACATGATTTGCGATTGTCACGCATGTTCAAGTAAATAAAAAAACAATGTGGTTTACATCGGGCATATTTTCACTGGTGGTAAACTCGGCCAAAGCGAGGGATGTTTTTTCGCGATCAATGTATTCCGTCGGTATTGTTATAAAATAACGTAACTACGGCTTTATCGAAGCCGTAGTTACGAGATTTTATAACAACACCGACAGTTTGTCAATACAAAACGGTAAACCCGGTCTGTTTTTAGAACAAGTTCATTACCATTAGAAAAATAAATCTATAAACTCACATTTAGACGCAAAATATCTATACCTTGTTGTAGCGAAAATTGTTTTAGTTCACCACCAGTGATAGTTGCAAATGATACATTACGATGTTTTCCGTATTTCAGCAGAACGCAAAACAATTAAATAACAAAAAAGTGCTACTTTAAACCAGATCTGTAAATGATCCACTAGCAGTATTTAAACTTTAGAACAAGTAGACAATTAATTAAGCAACATAACCTAGATAAAAATTTATCCACTTCCTTGAAAGATGCCTAATGAATCGTTTTATTACGCAATTCTATTAGATTCATTAAAGACCGCAACACTTTCCTAATGTCTCTCTATATAATTAAATGTTTCTGGGTGATGAATTACGCACTTACTAAATTAGATAACATTGGGCTAAAGGAAATGTGTTTTATATCAATGTGACCAATCCTCTAATGTATTTGAAATGTCACGAGTGAACAGAGTGACAGAACGCATGTACTTGCAATTTGGAACAAGACGCAAAATTCAAGATTTGTCCATGTATGTACACCTGTGTGTCAAAGATGCTTTTTAACAGATTTTCGAATTTCCACTTTTACATAATTTTATGATAAATCAAAATATTTATCAAGCTTCTTACTTGAATTAAATGTTTAGTCAACTCCATGTCACAAATAATAATAATAAAAAAAACAAAAAAAAAAAACGGTACATGTCCAAAACTACAAAACTAACACAATTTGTTTAAGGATTACAAACCATCTTTCGACATTTCGTGCATCTCCGGGTATCATCCGTGACAACGAAAAATAACGAAAGATACATTCGTCAATGCCCGGGCGTCATGCAAGGCAACGAAAGTTGACGACGGATACCCCGTCGATTTTCGTTGCTACGGATGAAGCCCGAAGATGCACAAACTGTTTTGTTTTCATTGATGGGCTGTAATTCTAAGATACGATGAAAATCTATAACAACTACTAGATTCTTATTCTTTAATTTAGCTTTCTAATTCCGAAGCTAATTTTAAAATTCTTCCTATTCACAACCTTGCAATATGAAATATGGCTACAAAGGGTTCGTGGACACACGAAATTATTCGTAAGTCAAGGTTATTTCAGCTGTAGGCACGATGTTTCCTAACGTAGCCAACAATATCATGTACCAGATAACCCAAGAGGTGGCTTGCAAGGATTTTGGGGGCAAAACACGTATATCGTGGGTGTTATTGCAAAACCTCGTGACTCCAGCTTTATTTAAGCTGAAGTTAAGAGGTTTTGCAATAACGTCGACGCTATGTACATGGGTCATCCAATAAATAGTGAGACTGTTCCTATTGCAGATATATATTGACTTATATTATTTCAGTGTTCCTATATTCCTTCAATATAATATCTCCCCTTTTTAATAACAAAATTCAATCAGCGGAAAAGTCTTCTAATTTTGGTTGTTAGGCAACCAGAGTTAAAGTGTCACATCGCATTGGCCACGTCTACTTCCAATGCATTCAAATCCTCAAAACATACACATCGTAATGATTCTTTTCATTTAGAACAATGATGAAAGTCTTGAGGGCCTATCTGCAGAAAAGTTTGAGGTTGTGGTTAAATGTTCTAATTATAGAGCGTCAAAAGTGACGTCACCCTACTTGACTTGTGACGAGCGACGTTATCATGCAGAATAAATGAGTTACTTTCTAGCAGCTTTAGTCTCTTCTTGTAAAAGGTAGGTCTCGAGAAAGCCATTAGAAATATGCAATAATACTCTACATTGGCTGTAAAATGTGTTGATTTACATAGACAAAAGTCAGCATTTTTGAATGTTTTTCTTCACTTTTTGCTTCTGATTACCGACCTAAGATCGGTTGCTTCTACACACTAATATTTCGCCATTGAACATTGCAACCAACTAGAAAACAGCTGTCTATAACAAAGGTTTGTCAACAAATTTTACAGAGAGGTTTGAAATATCTCCGTCCCAGTTTTGCCATAAAATTATGCATTTTTCATACATGCACTTTTTTGACTACCGCTAAGCCGCATGAGACGCGTCCAAGTTATCATTGTTTGTGCCACAGGAAGTGACGTCATAAATATGGCGTAACAACGCAACAACATTTGACACAATTTTTCTATAGCTAATATGTTGGGTCATGTAGGTTCCAAGTTTCATTAAATTCTGTCTGATAGTTTTTAGATATGACAACAGTCTCACTTATTATTGGATGACCCTCGTAAACTCCAAGTGACGCAAATGACGGTCACCAAATCTGCTCCAATTGTCTCCTATATAAATATCTGCAAAATTGAATTGTTTTGTGTCGTTGTGTGTAAGGGACGCGAGGAGGAATGAGAATTTGACATTTCTCATTATCCAAGGATCTGGAGAAAACGAGAAAAAGAATACTATTCGATGAAAAAAATGCTAGCTGGGATAAGGGGAAAATGTCATTTCTTGCAATAAATACCAGAAAATGGGTCCAAATAAGGTTGCGTATACACTCAAATTGTTCTTTACCACATATACACATGACGTATCGTACATATACTCGCTTTCCTTCGAAAACCTCGCAACTGCAGCTTGACACAAGCTGCATTTACGAGTTTTTCGAAGAAAGGTGATGATATTTCGAATCTCGCCGGCATGAATGTCCAATACGAAATTCCCAGAGAGGCCTACATTGCGTAAGGAGACACGGCGACATCATTCTCCTTATGCATGAATTTATATACGGTAGTTTATATTCAAAAGCCTCGTAACCTAAAGCTTAAACGAAGCTTATTTACGATGTTTCTGGAGTAACGAAGTGATACAACAAAACTTTATAGGTCATGGTAACCCGTTATTCCCATAAAAGCACGGCAAAGTTTGTCAAAGTATACAAGGACAAAATACCTGCACTGTCAATTTTCGTGAACTTATGTGGGGGAGCAGCTGGAGGCTCGGTAAGGGTGTTGTGGTAGTACTGGTATGAGAAACGACAGGAATCCATGGTTAGGTGCTCCAGCCGCCGAGATATGACCTACGTAGTTGAAAACGGCGTAAAACCCCAATAAACCAAATTTTCAAAAAAACCGACCGCATCATAATGTCATTCTGGGTAATTAAACACAACGCCATATAGTCTACCTACCAATTCTGAAAAAGTGGCTAGAAAACATTTTCGTAGGCATTTTTTGAACATGGAGTTTTGATGTATTATTTGCAAAGTATAAGGCTTGCCTGATTTGCTTAGACCGGTAGTCGCCTCCAGTCGGCCGTATTAAGGTCACAAAACTAGGTCAAAGGTCATTGGGTGCAAAATGCAACTAAGGCCCCTTTAAATGCGTATAACTCTGTCAATTATATGTCTAAATGCACGAAAATGCTTTTAAATGAAAGCCCAATAAATTGTCTTGCATATAAATTATAGTTAATGATACTTTTCTCATCTGCACATTCATAAATATTTGGCGAAATGTAAAAAAAGGCCAAAAATGTGCAAAATTTGAACGTTGTGTAAATGGAAATCATGCTCCATATGAAATATTATTGCAATTTCAATTACACAATTGTGCTGAAAAATTTCTATAAACCCTAAGCAAAAATTTTAGATCACGTTTGGCAGTAAAAAGTCACTATTTCTAAATATAGGTACAGCTCAAAATCAGCTGGGGTCAATATATGTAACGGTCGTCGCTGTTATAGAGTGTACATTTCATTTCAACGGTATTGATGGAACTTAAATGATATCATTTATTTTGTCTGGATATTGACTGTAAACAGATCATATTAATATATAATTGCGAAAATAACATTTGAAACAATGGCTTTCACGTTGTAGGCCTAAATGTTAAAAAAGTGTGTAAGAGTTACCCCACCCACTCAAATAACCTAGGAAATTGGTACAATTCACTTTGGCGCCCAAAACATTTCAAGTAATGTAATGAATAAACAATAACAATCTAGAACAACTTGTTTATAGTATTTAAAAGAAAAATAACACTAGTTTGGAAATGGTTGACATGGTTACACCAAGAACACATAGGCCTATACACACGTTTAGACTTACTTCGCCTCACTACCTATAAATTCTGGTTACTGTACACTAGTAAGTTTCAGATTGGAAAGACTGGAGGCAAACATATATTTCATTAGGCACATTAAAGCTTATTCAATAAATAGAAAAATGATTTCCATGGTAATTTGTTACGTGTAGGCTCGTAGGATCAGGGTGGGACTACGGTGGGGGCTGAGCGACACCCCCACCCCCAAAGTTGGCCGAATATGTCGAATTTTCCTTATTTTACACTGAAATTTTGGGAAAAATCCAATTTAGGCCCCCAATATTCAGACACCGGTGCTTCAGCCCTTCTAATATAAAATTGCTTCCTATCGGCCTGACGTGTACATGCAGAAGTAGCAAAAAAGGCATTTTCTATTCATTGAAAATCAACTTTTGGTCAAATTAAACAATAATTACTTTTTTCATAGGAACTGAAAAAGGAAGTCAAGTTCGTCAACGTGATATGCGATTACCTACTTGTATTTTCATATTGGTTTGCTTAACTTCAGTGCGTGTATATAGATCTAAAGAATGAAGTGGGAGCAAACACCAAAATTCCAAAATATACAAGTGAGATCCGAACAATATTTTAGGCAGGTTTCAGTGAAAAGCAGTAGCAAAATGATTTATCATACGAATTCAGTACTGTTAATGATACATCAAAGCAACATCCGGTATTCAGTTCTTTCTGACATTGCATATGCTAGCTTGAAACAGTGGAACCGGCGCACAAATGAGAAAAATGTAGAAACTGAGGGATTTTTCTCAATAAGTGGTATTTTGCAAATTTTGATTGCCGAGTAAAAATTTAGATTCAAAACAGCTTTAAAGTAGGTTGACACAGGACAATTCTTGTACTTTTAAGCCCCAAAATTCAAAGACCTGGTTTGATAAGGTTCTATTGGCTAGAGCCTTCGTTCAAACATCCTTCCATATACCTACACATTTCACAAGTGAAAGAAGTTTTAAGGACAAGCCAGACGATCGTCCTTTTTTGATCCATCCGACAGCTGTATCCACGATGAGCCAATCTTTTAAAAGCAAAATAGTCTGTTTCTATGGACAATTGACGGAAAGTACGTTCACAAGAACCATTGGAATTACATGTATTTGCGTAAAAAAGGTCGAGGATGTGTTTGGTTGACATTCTTAAATGTTATGGCCCATAATCAGTGAAAGACAATATGATCAATCTTAATAAGAAATAAACGGAACTTTCAGTATGTTACCAAAGCGAATTGAAAATATTCCGTCTACGCTAGTTAACGTGCAAAAATTCAAACTATCAGATATTGAATCACGAAATTAGGGACATTTGTGATTATTTTCGACATAGGCGAAGGAAGAGGGGGGCAGGGGGTGGGCGGGGGCAGGCCCCCAATAATTTAGAAAAGGGGCCTGGTCCCCCTATGGCCCCCATAATACACCCATATTTCCATTTACTTTAACGTTTGCCCCCCCCCCCCCCAATATTAAAAACCTTCCTACGCCAGTGTTCGATGCTTGTAGGGCGTTGTGCATTGAGGTGTCAGCATTTGGACTTGGTTGGAGTTCTTCTCATAAATACAAGGAGATATCAAAAAGTGTTGAGCCTCGGGTATTTATTCCATTCGGATAGTATATTATTGTCCAGCAAGATTAACCCGGGGCATCTGCATATGTAATGACCCCACTTCGGCTTTGTTTTGTTAAGACGCTCAACTAACGGACTTTGCGCACGAAAATTAAGTTGTCCCGGGTTAACCTTGTTGGACAATACTTTACACTGTTATGCACGAGTATAAATATTTCAAATGCAGATTGATTGTGAGATAATCTTGCTAGATGTTATGATATAGCCACAAAAATATTGTTTAAGGAACAATATCCTACCCCCAAAATATCGAACAAATGGACAAGTTTGAAAACAGGGTTGCGATGATGTTTCTAGTCCAGAAGGCTAAATATGCCAAATGTGAAGAGCAATTGTTCGTAGTTTATGGAGAGTACTCTCCTTTTTGCAATCATCAAACTCTAGGTGAAGACATCCAAAGATGCAGGGGAAGTCAAGAAGATGAAAATTGATTAAATGACTGCTACTGTGGATGACCGGTTAACTATTGGCAAAATAGATGGAGAAATGGTATAGTATGGAGTTCGAAGAAGTCTAAGAGGAAAAACAAAAAAAAATCAATACGAATATCTGGTTCTGTGTGTGCGAGGCTCAAAACGTTTTGATCCCCTGTTAAGACACAATGGCAGAATCGTGGTATAAACTGTAGGTTACAGTGCAGACACTTTATGTAAAAGCTATTGATAACAATGTTTGAATATGTCTATAACACTGTAAACGTGATACTATATATTGTATATCAGTAGGAACAGTTTTTACCGGACCACCCGTTCTCGTAGTGCGACGAAATTTCTTCAACTAAGTTTGATTCGCTAAACATGAGCACAGACTAGTCAATGTAGACATTGAAATAGATTAGACAATCTATGTACAAGAAGAACACTGTGTGGTACAGGCACATGTGAACAGCAATAGAGAAACAGCAAGACATTGTTGACTAGAAATCAGACTAAGTTGCGTGGTGCCCAGCATTATCTCGGAAGAATACCCAGAGTCCATTTGAAAGGTTTTAGAGATAATGAAACAAAATTGCCATACGATTCTATGTTTTTTTTTTTCGTATTCCAACCCTTTCAAAAAGAGGTCTCGCTAAAAGCGTTGTCAAGTCTGGTAGATGATTAAGGTATTCCACCCGTTATTAGATACAAACACTTTGTGTAAGTTTACCTCCATCTCCAGCGTGTCCCGTTACCATGCAAATTGACAAGGGTATCTGGGTTTTAAAAATCTGGATATCCTTGTCAATCACTGTTGCCACTGATGACGCTGAAGATGCACGATATATTTCGCATGTATTGACGGATGAAATGTCCCACAATAGTTATTCAACGTAAATAGTTATCCAAGAATAGCTAATATGATCAAGCCTTCATCATTTAGACTTTCTGAAACAACACCTGTTGCCGAAGAGCACGCTCCCTTCCCAAGTTCTTTCCCATAGGTGCATTCCCAGAAATATTTGTAATTGCGTCTCTGATTCTACAAAATAAGTCCGGGGGTTTAGTGCCCTTAAACTTCACAAATGGACGTGGATACTGAGAATCTCTTGCATCGACAAATATTAAGATTTCCAAGCAAATGAACTCTGCTCTGTGGTCATAGGATTCTCTTTTTTCGTATGTTTTATGATAAGGTACAACAATACTATACATATACAAATGAAAGATACACATTTGATTATAACGAAAATTATTATGGAATGAAGAGTCTTTAGTTATGCTATAAGTTAGTCAATGCCCAGAAGTTTATCAGGTATATTCTAATGAGGTTAGCTAAAAGCAACCACAGGTTCATATATTTCCACTATTTATGTTCAAAGAGTTCCTTGGTGCCAACTCCACAACCCATCAGTTGTGAATTAACATGGTAAGGATTGTGCAGGATGGATGAGCTACCGATCGTTGTGTCTTTATTTTTCTAATATTCACCGGTAACATATAATGTAATATGTTATATTAAAGATCGAGTGATTTGCATAATTAAAGATACATACAGAATCATATTTAGCTCAATTTCTAAAACAATTAAAAGCTTATTGGTTACAAAATCAAATAGACACAAAGGACTTAATCTCCTGTTGTCGCTAATGAAAGCATGTACATATCTAAATAGGCCTATATACATGTATTGGTGCCTTCATGGGCACTTATATAGACCTCCATATGATATACCCTAACAGCGTATCAGAGCAGTCAGCCCGATGATTGTGATATTTTTTCCAATAGATCAGTTCCTAATTACATTTTATATACATGTTGAAAAATGCTATTACATGTTCGAATGTTCTCGTACGGCTACCAGGTGTAATTACCAAAATTGCAATAATGAAATTTAAAGTTCGGTTTACACATCAATGAACGAAACGTGTTGAAACATAAATTCTTACCTTTAATGTCTTATGATAGTAAGTTAGTGAAATGAAAACTTTCAGCTGCTGATTATTCTTAATTTCTGTTTTATTTTCAGTCTTGTTTTATGTAATTGCACTTTTTAATGACTAGGTATTTGTTCAGAGAGGCATTGTTTTGGCTTTGTGAAGTTGATATAAACTATATAGTTCTATTCATGTTTTAATTAAATCAATGTTTTTTTCCTTAAAATCTTATTATATTTTAGGAAAATGCATCGCATCGAAAGCTATAAAAATTCCTGAAAATATGATTTTAAAACAAGAATTTGCAATAAAACGTCGAACAAATATCGTAGAATAACATGTATGTGAAAGGCGTATTGCTACACCAATGTTTGTGTTTTTTGTATTTTTTGGAAAATTTACCCCACCCACTTTTAGCTATGGCTACAAGGTTAAGTTAAAGACTAATTCTGTAAGCAAATATATATCAGTAAACAGTAGGTGTCTAAGCAATTTTTAAGTATAATGTCAATCATCCAAACACACCGTTTGTATTTTTTATGATTTTTTTACTTTTCGAAAAAAAAATATTTTTGTGATTTTTTGGACAATTTTCGCTATATTTATCAAAAAATTACAAAAACACAATTCGTAAAGTTGAATATTGATGTTTTTGGGTTACAGTACAAATCATCAGCTCTATTTAGGTACCAAAATGATTGTTTTAGCTTAATAAATGAGTAAGTTATGGGGTATTTTAAGGAGCATGTGCGAAAAATGTACCGAATGACCTTTGACCTAGTTTATTTCAACCAATATCGCCTACTAGAGGCGACTACCGGGCAAGCCGTACGTACCATGCCTTGAAGATATCACTGGGCATGGTAGTCGCCCATGTTCAGAGAATGCCTACGAAAGTCACATTTTTCGACTTAGTAGGTAGACTAATAATTTACTGTTGATCTTCGAAATTTGTTCTGTGTGCTTGATATATTCCTTTCAGATGCGTTCCTACGACATCGGCGTCAATACTACCTCCATATATAGACAAACATGACGTCATTGACGTCAAAAAAAAATGCCTCCGTGTTTTACAAGCCCATTCTGCATGTATTCGGGGCATCAAATCTAGTTTTAATTTGGGAAGGGATTATTTAAGATTTACTTCAGTAAGAGTATTATATTTGAAACATGATTATTCAGTACGATCAAGAGTCAGCATGTTAACATTAATTGGGCAATTATCATTTAATTAACATTTTTTTATTCAGCATGAAACAGCAATAAGCATGTTTATAGCCTAAAATACAAATATTAACAAAATTTAGCATGTTTTTACGTACGGACAGATGGACTAATCAATACGAAACACCTGTCAACATCAAATGGTTTCACGTCAAATATCTAAAACTAACACCGAGGGAGCAAAGTTGCCAAAAGCAGGCATTATTTAGAAACGGACATAGAAGCGATGTACAAATGTTTGAAAGAGTTCCACAATACTCTTCCGAGCCCGGATAGCTCAGTCGGTTACATCGGAGTCTGTCAATCCAGGGGTTTCGAGTTCGAACCCCGGCTCGGCCAGTATCCATTCTGACATTTGACAAAGTCATTTGTCTCTCACCAATGGGTGTGAATCATCTATGTGAGAGAGCAGCTGGAGGCTCGGTTTGAATATTGTGGTTGTACTGGTGCGAGAAATACCAGGAACCCACGGTTAGGTGATCCAGCCGTGCGATATGACCATAGAAGTTGAAAACGGCGTAAAACCCAAATTAACTCAAACTCCACAATACTCTATGCAACGTGTTGAAAAACGTGATTTCCAGATTAAATCAGATTTCCTTCTGCGAAATATGTTTATTTTCTGATATAATCTCCGAACATTTAATGGCTTGTTATTTCATAGTCATTTGAGATTTGCTTCATTTAGATGGATTTGAATTGAGAGTGCTCATAGGTTAATGTAAAAATCAAATAATCTGTCTCAATGTAAGTGTTATCAAAATGTTCTAGAAATAGTCTAGATATACTTTTTGTTCTATTTGTTTTGATATAAAAATTATATTTTAAGAGGTACGGGGGGACTTGAGGTAGAATATTCGTATTAACCTATTACCACACAGTGACTCCTTTTGACTCCCCAAAATATTATGGCTTTTGAAAACATCCTGGAAAATGAAGAAATTGCTTGTGACAAGGAATTTCTTCATTTCCCACAATGTTTTCTACGTAAAAAGACCAAAAACTGTGAAATTTCATTCGCTTAAAATTGTCGTCTGTATCATCTTTGAATTAGGAATAGTCCAAAATTCCGTCGTCTGTTAATAGGTTAAGGGACTCACACGACGTCGACATTTTCGGGCGACGCCGTGATCATTCGGCAGCAGAATATTTGGATAGTGTGCACTTTGTTACTTATCCGTGGAGATCGGATACCGATGAATATTTATGACGTCGCCTAAAGAATTCCGTTCGAATATGTTAAAATCAAAATGGCATTTTACGCGATTTTATCATATTATAAAATAATTTATCAGTACCGGTGCATTTGCTCTTGAAACACGCAGACTTTTTTGTTGGGAAGCACAAATTAAAATGCACTTATACCTCATGTCCTTAGAATAGCTGTATCGAACAACCCATACACTTGGAAAGAAAAGATGAGAAAACAAGAATAACGCTGTATATTACTTGCGTAAATGATGAGGATGTAATTTACAAAGCGATATAAGATCTGATGAGTCTGATGTAACCACATGTATTAAATTTAATACATTATTTTTACAAAAACCGAAATTTCTTTAACGCATGTACAGCCCATTACATGTACCAGTTCTACATTCAACGCAGTGTGAAAATCAAAGTCTGTTTGGCCTACTTTAAGTACTGCTGCAGCTAATTCAATACAATCGTGACTGAATTTACAGTATACATTGTAGGAGTAAACCTGACAATTTTATTCCATGGAAAATCTAACTCAAGGGACTCATTTCTTTATACATGTAGTGACACATTAAACCTTATTATACCGCTGCTTAAAAAACAACCGTGTAACTGCAGCTTGTTTTAATCTGCAGTTGCGGAGTTTCTGTTGAAAAGCGTCGATATTTACCACAAGAACCGAGGTCAAGGTCGATGACTCTATTTGAAGATATATGTTATATTAACATGTAAGTAGTTTTGCATACTACGTGTACCATTGCTACTTTACTGCAGTTATGAGATTCCATTTCCTACGCAAATCTGACTATTTTTTTCTCTGGAAAACGCCAATAACTATGTCAGGGGACTCAAATCTGCATAGCAACACAGCAAAAGTCATAACTACTTGGGTGAACTCTACTTAAAGACAGACTTTTTAAGTCAAGTACGTTTTGGCGTACTATTGTCCTTGTTAATTTAATACACTTGTGAGGTACCATAGTGAACAAAAGTCATACGATTTTATTCCCTGGAAAACCGAAATATTTTACTCTGGGGACTCATATCCTCATATAAACATATCAAACCTATTAACATATACCGGTACCACTACGACCAATGTCAAGGTCAATGACTCTACTTGTTCATAAACGATTTTAGTATCATATAAGTAGTTTTGGCCCACGAGTATCATTGTTGCTTTAGTACAATTGTGAGGTATCAATCTCGACGTAAATATTACGATTTTATTCTCTAGAAAATCTAAATACCTAGCTCGAGGGACTAATCTCAACCTTTCAACATATCAAACGTCATTACTACACTGATCAACTCTACTTTATGACATACTTTTTTGTGAGCACGTTTCGGCGAACGAGTACCACTATACTTTGATACAATTATGAGGTATAGTACCATTGTCGACGTATATGTGACGATTTTATTCTGTGGCAATCCGAAATACGTAACTCATCGGACTCATATCTGTAAAAACACATCAACGTGGATTATTGTCAAGGTTGATGACTACTTAAAGACATTTGGTATTTCTATCCTTTAAATTGTTTACTATATTTGCAAGGCTTTTCAAATTTGGTGTTCATTCATGAAACGCAAAATTAACTAATAAACATTAGATATAATTGTATCTACCAAACAACCCATAGTTCCGTTTTTGTTCTGATACCCTTAACGTTTTTCTACTCTATTGAACGGGTATTCAAATTATGGTTCAAATACGATTTGTACAAAGCGACTTCCGATCACTTTTCAGTATGAAAATTTCGCAATGCCATCCTTAATTTATATTTGCCGTTATTAGAATGCAAAGGACATCGTATATAATCAAAAATATATTGTATAACGTTTAGCCTCTAGGCTATTTTTCGCTAAAACCACGCTTCCCTTGAGGTTAGAAATATCTGTGACAAAAACCAAAGTGGTTTTCGTCTCCCCTTGGAATTAGACTTATCTGATTTAAACCACATTATTAACGCCCACATATCGTCGCTTTTCAGAGAAAACATCGTAACTGTAGCTCAAAACAAGCTGCAGTTAAGAGGTTTTCATTGAAATGCGACAATATGACATTCCACTGGGATACTTTGAGCATCAAGATAAGAAGAAAACAGCATTAAAGTAATTCGAAGGTTGGGGGAAGACAAGATAATGGCTTCAAAATAAATCCATAAATAGTCTTTTGTCCAGTGTCCAATTGCACTGTTTATTTGTGAAACTTTTGTTATCAAAACTAAGAGTCTTTTACAAGATCTGTAAGATCAGGTAGAAAATGAAACATGAAAAAGTTATCAACGTACAAATAAATTGCTTGCTCGGCAATTACTTCTCTTTACGCTTTCTTTTCCCCCTTTGCATCACACTTAAAACGGACAAGTATTAGACGCATTGAACATGTTCTATAATTGTTTTGCACGTGATTTTCCGCCGTGATGTCACAACAGTTTTAATCACTGTTTTATCAAAAATGTGTACCTTTTGCATTTTGTAGGTATAATTTGCGATACACTTTTTTCCAACCAAATTATGTCGTCTGTAAGCCTAGTCGTCTGTTTAAATGTGTTTAATTCGAAAAGAAAACCATGTGATATAATGAACATTCTAGGAACTATAAGATAGTGTTTATCCGAGCAAAGCGCCGTTAAATTTGGCTTAGCTTTTACGATTGAAGATATTCGACGGGTATAAATTTTCAAACTGTTCAAGTGTCTTTTCCCTGTTTTATCAACTTTTTCCCAACAGCGAAACTCTGCATTTCGCAATTCCAACGGAGTCAAAAGGAACAAAATTGTAAATTGGTGAAAGAAATTTGACTGTAAACAATAGCATGTAAAGTATAGAATAAGGGGCAGCTGAGAGACGTGCAAACCAGTATCTAGTCCGGGGTTGTAAATGATTACTTAAGACTCACAGATAATCAATTTGAATGTCCCCATTTCATGCATATGGACATTAATAATATTACGAAACATAATTATCTTGCAATCCAGTTTCTTATGATTAGTAGACTTTAAATATACATTTTATGCAAACCATAGCGTACCTATAGGGGTCTTGAAGTTACGTGTGTTTTTTAAAGCAGCCATGTGATCTTTTTTATGTATTGTTGCTGCTGTTGGTCTCGTCGTCGTCATCGTTGTTGTTGTTGCTATTCCTGTTGTTGCTGCTGCTGCTTCTTTATTAAGAGAGTATGTTTCAGCAATATAAATTGTCACAATTCACGTGTTCGAAATCCATATGTCCTTTTCATCATCATAGATTTAGAATCAACATCTGTTTTTGAAGTAGAGCAAAAAAGGTTGAGTAGACCTATGAAGTTATTTTTGAAATATGATGACAGGGTATTTTTATTATTTCCTTTTATAGATTTTTTCATTAAAACATCTGGGAGAGAACTCTTCACAAATCAATTCTTCGCTATAATATCCTGTTCGCTTGAAGTATGTGCTATTCAATCTAGTTTAGAATACCATAAACTGGAAATTCCTCTTAGCCAAAGACCACATGCGGCATTCACGTGACTTTGTTATGATATGCTTTCCTAACTTATGTAAACAAAAATACTCGGTAAGTACACATTTTGTCAAATTTTAAATCAAATACTTATCTCTCAGTATTGAGATATGTGCCACTCGATACATCGTACTCTCCGGTCTATTTTGATACCAAGATCTGCCCTCAAATCCCTCTCAAAGCTGAAAACATTCGTACAAAGTGCAAACATTTTTTAAGAAAATATATCACGGCATTCAAAAACACTTTGCATGAATGTTCTCAGCTTTGACAAAGATTTGAGGGAAGATCTTGGTATCAAAATAGACCGAAGAGTACGACGTATAGAATGTTATGTATCTCAATATTCGGTGTTAAGGTAGAAGACCCATAATGAGCACCAAAGAGCCAGCGGCGAAATTTGAAAAATGCCAGTAATTCAAGCATTTTGTACGGTTTAGAATTTTGAATTCATGCAAACTTATAAAAATATTTGACAAAAATGTTCAAAATTACCTCCCTTGCATATGAATATAGAGTAAAATGATATTTGTAAATTATTGTCTTCTTGAAGCATAATCTTGAAATCCGGCACGGTGAATCAACTTATGTGAAGTGTATTTACAAGTGTGTGTAATTTTATGCATTTCGTATTGCTAGAAAGTGGTGTTTTTCATTATGGGTCTTCTACCTTAAGTATTTGATTTAAAATTTGAGAAAAATGTGTACTTATCGAGTGTTTTGTATACAAAAGTTAGGAAAGCATATCATAACAAAGTTACGTGATTGCCGCATGTGAAGACGTTAACGCCGGGATCTGGAAAAATGTCCAATATGACATTTGTGAATTTCATTGAACTCGATCACCCTGTGCATACGCACAATCTGATCATTTTTATACTTGTCTCTAATAGCTTCTTCATGAAATATTTAAACTTTAAACATTATTTGTCCTAATATGGCTGCAACTAGGCAAATGATGATATGGGAACACGATAGTCTCAAATTCTTTATCAGCCTCGTTCTCAATTCTAGGCTCATTCTCCATTTGTCAAAATATTTTGTCTTATATTTTGCGTAAATTCTTTTTCTATCACTATCCGTTATCCATTTCCCAAACGATAAAGTTTAAGGGTGATCCACTTCAAAAACTGTTAAAAATGACAAAATAGGTGTTATTAAAGATATAATTTGTGTAAAATATGGCACAGAAAATATTGAGACAAAAGGAGAAACTGCTGTTTATCAGAAGTTTCTTCTTTTGTTTCAATGTTTTCCAAATCCATTTCTATTTGTGACGTCAAAACCAGGTCTTGTTTGGGAAAGGGTTAAGTCTTTGGCAACTTTAAGATTGAAACAGCTTGTAGCAACTATTCTTTCGCTGCCAATCTTGCCGATAAGCGACCCATAGGAGACTGCCAATGTCGCCGATCGGCGACTTTCAAACAAAAGCTTAAAACCCTTTCCCAAACGACAAAATGTTAGGGTGGTCCACTTCAAAAACTGCCACAATTAACAAAATGGATGTTATTAAAGATATGATTTGTGTAAAATATGGCACAGAAAATATTCAGACAAAAGGAGAAACTGCTGGTTATCAGCAGTTTCTTCTTTTGTCTCAATGTTTTCCCAAGTATTTTCTATTAAGGACGTCAAAACCAGGTCTTGTTTGGGAGAGGGTTAATGAGGTCATTCAAGGTCAAGGTAATCTGATTAAGCTGCTATGCTTTTATGCAAAACAGTAAACATGCAATAAATCCTGAAAGTTTCAGCTTAATATTATCAAACACTGTTTTTTACTATTTCATAAACTGATAAGCCCTGTTATTTAGGCCCTAGTTTCCAAAATTTGGCACTGGAAATAGGACAATTCTAGAAAATTTGGCAGCCAAAGAGTTAAGATTGAAACGGTTTTACTGTAGATTTTGTAGTGTGGGAAGGGGCTCTTAGGTTTTGAGTCGTATATAAAACATTTCGTTGTACCAAATGCCCGCTATAAATAACACTAAGGAAATGGCCAGGTCATATAGCATATTTTACTAGTTTAATAAAGGTTTCTGCGTTTAGAAATTTCTTAGAAATTTTAGTTATTTACGGCAAAATTATTTCCCATGCATTTTGGTTATTTACGGCAAAATTATTTCTCTTGTGGGAGAAATGGATATTAGAGTGTCTATGATTTAGTTTCTCGTGTTAAATTAAATGCATGGCATTTTCGAAGGTTTTTGTGCATTCTCTGGCTCTTTCATTCTTTGTATTATTTTGATGTTGCAGTTCTAAGATGGTTTGTGGAGACCCTTGAGAATTCGACACAAAGACTGCATTTAGAATATATATAATTGTGTCCCATCACGCTATATGGGACCTTATTGGAAATGAGAAAATTATTGACCTAGTCAGTTTGCGCAGTCCGCGCAGCCAAACTAGGGCAGATACCTTTCATTTTATGTAATTTTCTTATTCTGAAGTTATTTTCCCATTTTACTAAATGTTAAAATTCAAATACGGGATCTTTTTGACATGTGGTGAGTCTGATCTTTTTGTCAAAATCTGAAATTTTGGACTTCTTTCAAGGTCCCTTTTAGCGTGATGGGTCACATAATTGGGGTCAGTATAAAAAAGTTCCTGGTCAGCCTGTTGAATATCCATAGTGTATGCCTACTCTAGCAGCTTCGGATTGATCTCTTGACCTCGGGCAAAACAAAATCACTGCGAAGAATTTTACGAAATGGATTATTCCCTACTTTGCCCTTGACCTAAAACCTTTGTACTTTTCAAGAACCTTCGACTTCTTAATGATGTTTTGATCTCAATATATGGCCTAAAGTATCGAAGTGGCTTATAACCCTTCCTAAACAATCCCTGCTTTTATGTATATCAAAATAGTTGTACTAAATAGGATTAATTAGAGGGAAATAAGCTAATGTAATCAGCATGGTTTGTTTATTCAATGTTTTTCCAAGCATAATAAGCTGTAACAGCGTGTTTCAATGTTACAAAATACTCGTACAATTTTCATTGTCGTCTTTAAGGTATCCGACCCCTCAAAAGCACCAAAGGGCCAGAGGCGAAATTTTAAAGTGCAAATAATTCCTAAACTGTGTTACATTTCCTTTCCAAATACAAATATAAGCATTTTGCACGGTTTAGAGTTTTGAATTAATGCATACTTATGAAAATATTTGACAAAAATGCTAAAAATTACCTCCCTTGTATATGGATATAGAGCAAAATAATATTTGTAAATCATTTTCTTCTTGAAGCATAATCTTGAAATCCACCACGGTGAATCAACTTATCGTCGTTGTAAATGCAAAACCTCGTATGTCGATTGGTGCGATTGTCAAAGTACAATCTTGTGTGCCCTATGTCGACGATTCTCACAGGTTTTGAGATATTTTTACTGATCAGTATTATTGACACATTATTTGTGAACAATATGGTCAAATTTCAAGTAAGACCTTTCAGTTTGGGAAAAGTTACTACACGTTTTCCCATCCCCTTTAAAATTTTCCGAAAACGGGATACGAGGTTTTGCATTTACAACGACGTTATGTGAAGTGTATTTACAAGTGTGTGAAATTTGATGCATTTCGTACGGCTAGGAAGTGTAGATTTTTTCAGGGTCTGTAAACCTTAACTACCTTCGAATTGGTTATGTCTAAAATTCCTTCGAGAAAAATGTCTATTCCTCGCTTCCTTTTGTGAACAATATCAATCTTTTTATGTTCAGTGCTCTACCAATTCTGATTAAAATACGATGTTAACTTCTGAAACATCTTACAGGCACCAGTTACGGCCATCTTCTATAACCCCTGGAAAACCAAAATCGGTTATATTTACTATAAACAAGTAAATCTCTTGATATTATGTGATTTTCCATGACAAGTAAGTAAAAGCTGTACCCTACGAGGCTTTAGACGAAAAGACATTACTTACTTATATTGTAATATTGCCATTGACCTAATACTTTGCACTTTTTGAAGACCATGGACATTCATCAATCCATTATACATTTCAGAAACAAGATCTTGTGCGACATATTGACGACCTTGATAGAATGGACTTGAGATTACAAGTCTTTCGTGTTGAATTAGATCAGGCTGAGAAATTGTTCCTTAATGAAGTAACACGTTTCTTTATTGTTATTTCCATGTTTCGCGTTACCTTCAATGGCAGCTTAATGATCTGACATTGCACCAGCGCTAGTTTAAGGCTTGGCAATGCCATTTCAATTATATCCACATTTTTTCTCTTACACGACAGATTTAAAGAGATTTAATCTTTTTCCAAACGATACAAATTTAGACTGGTCCTATCTTTCTCATGCGTCTGCTATTATCAGCATTTTCTTCTTTTCTTATTTTTCAAGCCTTTGTTATCAGGGATGTCTAAACCCGGTCTTTTTCTATTAAATATTATGATGCGATACTGTCAAATATTAAACATCTCGTGTAAATACAAAAACAAAGAATCGACATTCTTTCAGATCGAACTCTTCTGGTTTAACTTTAGAAGGATAAAGAATGCAGTGCATATATATAGATACGGTTAATTCAATATTACGATAGGAAATTTGTTACATGTAACCTTTTTCCAAAAAGAAACTGGTTTTGAAGACCGTTATGAGGGAATCACGAGGGAAAAAGAAGAATTTCTCCCATTTTTCCTATGGTAAAACATACCAAAAAGGAAAACACTGCCTTTAGGTTGGGAGTCTATCAGGACTACAACCATGTCCCAACTCACTGAACCTGTCCCAAGCAAGCGTATATTTTACTTCCTTGAGAGTGCTTTTTTGTCCTCAGCTTTATTAAAAGGATAAGGCCAAACACTTCTTTGCTTTAGAAAGGATAACGTGTGTTACAAATGAATGTTTCATGATGTAATCACTTCATTAAAGAACATGTAATTATCATCAAGTTTGGTGACGGCGTTTACAGGCTAAATTTCTTAACGGATTCTACGTAATTGTGTTATGTCGTTTATAAGGCGTCCAAAATTGGATTTCGGTAACGGTCTGTAATGAAAATGCTGTTTTTTTTTTAAGATTTAAAGTGAAGTTAATGCAAATATGGATTAGCACGCAAACTGTTTCCTTCGCAATCATTGCAATTGTAATTACTAAGACATTTGCGACCAAAACGAATAGTTTTTGTTATTTTTTCAACTAGTTGTTGGACAAACGTAACATCATATTAGAGGGATGAGCCACTGACGGCTCGGAAAGGATTTTTAGGTATTCCATCCACCAATGGAAACTAAACGAGGGATAACCTCGTCAATTTCCGTTACCACGGATGACAACCGAACTTGCACGAAGTGTTTGGTAGATAATGATGGATGAAATATATCTTAACCCTTTCCAAAACAAGACCTGGTTCCGACGTCCCTACAGGAAAAGGCTTTGGAAGACATTGAAACAAAAGAAGAAACTGCTGATAACAAGCATTTTCTCCTTTTGTCTCAATATTTTCTATGTTGTATTGTACACAGACCCTTCTCTTTTTAACATCAATTTTGTCGTTTACAGTAGTTTTTAAATAGGGTGGACATAAAATTGTCGTTTGGGAAAGGGTTAAGATAGTTATTGTGACTTAACTTCAAGGTTTAAATGTTTAGGTGGCCAACCCGTCGTGATTTGGACTGAAGTAAGGTTGAAACGATGTCTTTCGGAACCCAGCACAAATTAAAGTCTAACATGATTTATGCTACATTTGTAAATTACCGACATTATCAAAGGCAAAAAAATCTTTATTCACTAAATACCCCCAATGAAAATCTTTTATCATTCTGCAAATCGACGAGGAATAGCATAATCTTTCTAAAATATTATCTTATGATACTAAAATAGTCACAAATGATAAATAATGCATAAAACAATAAATCTTTCCTTTGTTTTTCCCAAATCTCAGGGACATATTTCTTTGAAATGATGCATAGTAATTAGTCATTAACACTTTCCTTAACAACCCTTATTTTGATGCCCAAAATAAATAAAATGTGGAAAACATCGAGTCAAAAAGAAGAAAGTGTTGATAACCAGCATCTGACCTTTTGTTTATTTATTGCATGTTCTATACTGTGCACGAATGATACCTCTGTCAATATCCATTTTGTCATCTGCAGCAGCATTCATGGTGGGCACTAAAAGAAATGATTTTAATGAAATGCTAAATTCAGACAAATTACGTGATGATACATATTGAAGTAAGCACGACATCACCCGAGAATGCCAAGTCAATCCGCCATCTTGAAACATCCATTTTAGTATACCATTATCACGTGATTTCTTTGGAGACAGTGGTTATTGTTCCTACATGTAGCATAACAGCTACGTATAAGATAGAGGCTGTATAATAGATTCTACGCGAAATAAACATTCAAATGCGCACAGCGCATTTAATGTTTATATCGCGTAGAATCTACTATACAGACTCTATCTGACTTAGTGTTCGCTAGCGGTTCATTGGAGACGGGGCGTGGCTATGTATAAACGTCACGTAAACTAGCCAGCAGCCCGTTTATGCGAAATATAGCGGCAGGATTTTAAATTTTACTGCAATTTCATTGGTCCATAAAGTAGATCGAACAATACCGAACGTTAGAATGTTTCGATTTCCAGATTCCGACGCTTTTGTATAACATTGTACTGTATCATTGTGTATTGAGTCATGTGATTTTGCATCATAAATGAATTCAACAATTTGATACATTGGCCGTTTTATTTTTGTGGAATAAAATTATCCGCTCTAAGCAGCAAAATAAACCATCAACAACATTAACGAGCCCAGTTGCTACTTTTGTATTAACAAGTCGTGTGATTCAAAAAACGGACACGCTCAATGTTCAATGTTCAAATTAAAAATTAATCGTTTTACTACTATATCACGATTTCCGAAATCATAAAATTACGGAATCGCCGTTAATAAATAATCAGGACATCGAAGCTACATTGAAATGCATGCAAATTGTGCTTTCTTTATATACCACAGCTTTATCGAAATGTTCTTCAGTAAAGGTCACAGAGCTTACAGTCGAAATAATATGTGCACAAAAGGATTATCAGAAAGTTATTCTTGCAAAGGAAGTTTTTTCGTAATTTTAAAGAGAACTGTTTTTCGTCTTCTCTTCCAATATTTAAGAAAGGCAACAAATAAGCAACTCATACATTGCGAAACTTACATTTTGTAGCAATTATCCTTAGTCACAAAACACAAAACATCAATTAAATACAACAAAAAATCCATCAACCAATTAATGCGGATTGATCTTGGATTGACCAATGTTAAACTCAGATTAATTTGTCATTACAAGGATAATATGGGTTCTATTTTTGACTTCACACAATTAATCTTTATGTCAGAAATTTCCTCTCATTTCAAATTCTCGTGGGAACCTTTTGATACTGCAATCGGTGGTGAAAAGTGAACAGCAATTCTTCGAAATAGAGTGCATCGTCATAATGACCTACATATTGCTATATCATTGGTTAGGTTCAAAGCTTGCATAATTATGCCAGTACTATATACACCTAGTTATTTAACCTTGACTAGTCTAAAATAATTATATCATGTAAAAGGCCCTTGTGGAGGAGGCCCTTGTGGAATTTGAGATAGAAGTGTATCCTGATCAACCTGTGTATTCTCGCAGTCTGATAAAGATCAATTTTTTGTACATGTTTATCATGGCATCTTCATGTAACAGTTACAAGATACTTGTAGCATCATGGATTACATGTACAGGCTGGTCTGACAAGATAATCGTCTTAACCCATTACCACACAATGACTCTTTTTGACTCCCTACAAGATAGTGGCTTTGAAAAACATTGTGGAAAATAAAGAAATTGCTTGTAACAAGCAATTTCTTCATTTCCCACAATTTTTTCTACCCAGAAAGATCAAAGAATGCGAAATTTCATTCAATTCATAATGTCGTCTGCAGCATCTTTGAATTTGGACAAGTCCAAAATTTTGTCGTTTGGTAATGGGTTAAATGCCGTAAATGACACTTTCAGATCCAGATTCAATACACTTTATATCTATCAGCAAAGTACATTTGGCTATTGGACTATTATTCATACGTTTCAAAAACAAAGGAGATATATTTAGCTCGTTTGCATACGGGGGATATTGTAAATATTTCCTAAGATACTATTTTATAGCTGGCTAACAAATACTACAAAAATAGAAGAAAATGGTTCCAAAAATCACAGCGTTCTTCTTTACAAGCCAATAATTTTACCCCCACTTAGTTCGTGACAGTTATTCTGGTACAAAAAGCGGGGGAAGAATCATTGGCTTACCAAGGTTAAATAATTAAAGGGTACTTACTACTAGTATTTATCAAAATCCATCCCCTATATTATCATCAAGTAAATGTAATAATTATGCAAAGCCATTCAAGCAAGTAAAGTACAATTTGTTCTTATTTCTTTCCCATTTTCTGGAAAGAGAAATTTATTCCTTATCAATTTGATTGACGAACTTGCATTTAAATAATCTCATTTCCGCTAAAGGATTTAATTTTCCGCTAAACGAAAACGCATTTTGTGGAAACAAATGTGTTACGTTTTAGGCTTTTACAAAACAGGTTACTTTGCTTTATTACATGTAACCCTGACCCATGTGTCTTGTCAATACTTATATGGAAACAAAGCAGAAGGTACATAATATTATATAATATTATTTATCAAAAAATGTATCTTTATGTGTACATATAACCTTCTCTCTCGCCGCTTAAAAAGTTGGTTTTGCTGTCTTGAAAAAAAAAGTCTCGTGAAACACTGAGAATAAACAAAATAAATGGTGAAAACCAACGTTTTTGTTTTTTCCATTATTGCTTTCAAAGTTTCTGGTCAACAATTTTCAAAATGCAACAAAAAATATTGAAATGTTCTAATTTGAAAGCTGAATCAGATGACAAAATGTACATTTTTGTATGCGACAAAACAGAGACGCAAACCAAGAATAAACTGATTCTCTTCTTTTGCCTCAATATTTTACCGAGACCTTTTCTATTCTCAAACAGTAAAACCAGCGTTTATGGGTATTTATCTTTTATATATTATCTACAGTGTTCGTTCAATTCCACCTCGCTAGTGTATTGCTTTCTTTAAAGTGACAATTCACATTTATTTCATTTTTCAAAAGTATGTCTTGATGCAAAAATTGTGTATTCTAACGCGTAGAAATACTATCAGTTTTTTAAAGTTGTTATTTTTAAGCGAAAAATACGCCTTTAAAGTTAAGACAGAAATGACAAATTCTATATAAATCTGAACTGTTGTCCACAACAATTTGTTTGATTTTAGCACAAAAATATAGATTTCTCCGAAGCGGTTCAATATTTTGGCTTGAAATTTTCAGAATTTTCATAAGAAAATATGTTCTTTCAGATGAAATAAAGGTAAAATTTATGTAAAAATTATTGTGAAATGTCACTTTAACTTTACGATGTTGGCACATCAAATAGTTCACTTAGGATGCAACAGAAATAATTTGAACGCTTTTGTATCAATACCTTTATTAGGCCAATACCAATGCATGTAATCTGCATTTTCTTGGTGATTTTCAAAATTAAGGACAAAATACTAGGTCTCATGTGAGTGAGGACTAATAAAATACAATGTAACGAATACCACGATAGTTGTAACCAGAAATGTCTTCATTTTTTTCCTTTGAATTTAAAAAGAAATCCGACATTCTGGTCCTTTTTGTACAAGCGTTAGTTACATTTCTCATTAAAGTTCATCTGACTATTGATTTGGTTCATTAATGAAGTAACAAATACCACAATGGTTATGTCTATGTTTCACAGTTCTTTTATTCCATCTTAATGAGTCTGACATTGCAGCAGTACTATTTTATGGATTAATTCCATTTACTTCTCACAACCCGACAACTCTCGAAGTGATGACTCTTCCAATTTGAAAGCCGCCTCAAAATCATACGTGGAAATCAAATTGAAAGTTTGGGAATAGTTCAAAAAGAACTGAGTCAATCTTTTAACGTACATGTATACATACAACCCATCATTAGCACTAAAGGGCCAGAGGCGAAATTTGAAAAGTGCCAGTTATTTATAAACTTTGTTACATTTCCATTCCAAATGCAGACGTAAGCATTTTGAACGGTTTAGAATTTTGAATTAATGCATACTCACGGAAATACTTGACAAAAATGTTCAAATTACTCCCTTGCATATGAATATAAAGTAAAATGATATAAATTTGTAAATTACTTTTTTCTTGGAGTATAATCTTGAAATCCGGCACGGTGAATCAACTTATTTGAAGTATATTTACAAATGTGTGTGATTATATGCATTTCATATGGCTAGAAAGTGATGTTTTTAATGATCGGTCATATACCTAAATTAATTTAGGAAATAACCATATCGTACGATAATGAATAATCCGTGCCTACGTAGTCACCCGCGCATTATTATGTGGACGTGGAGTTGTTTGTCACCAGAGGCGCGTTCTTTAGAGCGAGATCTTTTAAGATTACTTAAGGTTTTTTTGATAAAGCGTTTTTAAGACCGAGACTTTGACCGAGCTGTTCCGAATGCTCAATATTTATACAAATGACGTCATTATGACGTCATTTGTATAAAGTATAGAGCATTCGGAAAACCGCGTTTTATGAATTATGGAGTGTTCGGTACAACTCGGTCAAATCTCTTTTATATTGTTTGTACAGAGTTGACCGAGGGGTTCCGCACGAAGTATAGGGTAATGGCGCCTCCCATTGAGCGTTTTAAAAATCTTGGTCGAAAGAACGCTTTATCCTAAAATATCTTAAGAATTCTCAAGATATCTCAAGAAATCTTGCTCTAAAGAACGCACCTCAGTTCTTAAGTCTAGTTAGCAATGTTTAATTTGGAAAATGTTGATAGAGCATTTTTTGTGGTCCTATTCACGGTTTTGGTAACTTCACTCTTGCATCACGCTACAAAACTTAGCCATAACCTCACGAAAATGTGCTACAAATAAATTTTCATGATATTACGCCTCCTTTAAAGACCGCTCAATTATACACAAATTTACTCTTAAAATGCTGAACAGATTCTTCTAAATTATGTTAGACCGTTAAAAATTGTCGTTTATTGGATTACGTCAATAGCGCTCAAGGGAAAAAAGAAAATTACTCAAAAGTGCAAATCGGGTAAACGCTCTCCATAGCAGTCGTGCAGGCATTTTCTCGAGATGAAACACGAGAGAAATAAATTAACCCTTTCCCAAACGACAACAATTTAGGGCGATCCTCTTCAAAAACTGCCACAAAAGACTAAATGTGTGTTATTAAAAATAAGATTTGTGTAGAATATGACACAGAAAATATTGAGACAAAAGGAGAAACTGCTGGTTATCAGCAGTTTCTTCTTTTGTCTCAATGTTTTCCCAAGCCTTTTCTATTAGGGACGTCAAAACCAGGTCTTGTTTGGGAAAGGGTTAAATGAAATAAATAAAATGAATAAATAAAAAAGGTGGGTTTGTCAGAGAAAAGGTGAAAAAGATAATTGTTAAACCGTTTTGATATACTAAGTATAATGTTTATTCAAAATACCCATACTACTTGTATGCACACGGATATTTTTACTTATTCCTTGATATTCGTCCTAGTTAGGTTGGGTTGGCTTATTGGGGTTTTACGCCGTTTTCAACTACTATGGTCATATCGCAGCGGCTAGAGCACCTAACCATGGATTCCTGTCGTTTTTCATACCAGTACTACCACAGCACCCTTACCGAGCCTCCAGCTGCTCCCCCACATAGGTTCACGATATCAAACCATTGATGGTTAACATTTTGTCAGTAAGCCATCCCAGTTAGTATTTGAGCTTCAGGAAAAAAATGTCAGTTATTGAATACCAAAACGAAAATCTTTCACCATTTTCTCTCATTCGTCAAATTGCCTGCAAATCACAGAAATTGTAGAAAATGTGATCATGTGGATCTATAATAGTCACAAATGATAAATAATGCATAGAGTGTAATAAATCTTGGCAATATAACTAATAATGGGACAGAGTTCTGTGAATTGTGCATAGTCATTAGTCTTTCATTTGGACTATCTTTTACTTTCAAAATAGAAGTAATATCGATATGCGTGCATTTACTTCTTGAGCTCTTTCGATGACCGAAAGATACTCAACGTTTTCGAATACAAGTTTGTATGTACAAATTAAAATATTGTTGACATGAAGTGACCGGATGGCAAACCTGAGTATGTTGTAATTTCAGGCAAGCCCTTCAACACTTTCCCAAACGGGCAAAATTTAAAACTTTTCCATTTTAATTTAAAGCTATTGCCTACGACGAAATGAACATTGATTCGAGTATGGCTGGTGCACAAATACCACGAACAATAACATCAGCAGTATCAGTATTTTCTACTTTTGGCCTGATTGGGTGACCAAGCTACTTGGTTTATAAAATATATTGTCATCGTACAGACATATAGTCGCTTTTCATCATTAATCTCGTAACTGCAGCTTGTCTTGTGCTTGTCTCAAGCTGCGGTTACGATGTTTTGTCGAAAAGCAGCGATATGTTAAAGTCGATGCACATGTTTTCTGTCACTATTTCTTCTATATAAATTTTGTTCCACAGGGACAGAGATTACAAAGCTTTAAAACATAATGGAGCGAAATTTAGAATTTGGTTTGTAATCTAGCTCGGAAATCAGCGACTTTCCGTCTCTAGAGCATAAAATCACTCTGATCTCTATTTATGACGCTATTTCTGTGGGAGGTTTTTAAATGAACAAATGATCCGAAATTCAGACAAAAAGGCCCTAATGAATCAAATTAAAGATTAATTATTCCACGACTGTCACGATTTCTGAAATTATAAAATTATGGAATCGTCGTTAATTATTAATTCGGACATTAAAACTAAGTTGAATTGCATGCAAATTATGCTAACTATATTACGACTTACTCGCAATGTGCCTATATTGAGGTCGAACTTACAGTCGAAAAAATGAAAAAAACACAAGGAAACAATTTATCGGAAACTATTTTATATCACAAAATAGGATTTTTCTTCTTTTTTTAAGGGAATTGAGGGAATTGCTTTCTGTCTTTTCTTCTAATGTTCTGTTCCATTTGTTCAAGGAAGGCAACAAATAAGCGACTCGTACAATGACAAATTGGCATTTTGTTGCGATTAGCCTCAGTCACAAAGCATCAATTAAATACAACTAAGAATCCATCAACCAATTAATGCAGATTTATCTTGGATTGTCCAATGTTAAACTGAGATTAATTTGTCATTACAAAGATAGCATGGGTTCTATTTTTGACTTCACACAATTAATCTTTATGTCAGAAATTTCCTTTCATTTCAAAATCTTGAGGGAACCATTTGATACTGCAATCGGTGGTAAAATGTGAACGGTCAGTAACAAATCCTTGCAAATGCCAGTACTATACATCTAGTTTTTCAACCTGGACTAGTCTTAAATAATTCTATCATGTAAAAGGCCCTTGTGGAGGAGGCCCTTGTTGAATTTGAGATCGAAGTGGATCCTGATCAACCTGTGTATTCTCGCAGTCTGATGAAGATCAATTTTATTTTTTGTACATGTTTCGTCATGGCATCTTCATGTAACAGTTACAAGATACTTGTAGCATCATGGATTACTTGTACAGGCTGGTCTGAAAAGATAATCGTCTGAAATGCCTTAACCCTTTCCCAAACAAGACCTGGTTTTGACGTCCCTAATAGAATAGGCTTGTGAAAACATTGAGACAAAAGAAGAAACTGTTGATAACCAACAGTTTCTCCTTTTGCCTCAATATTTTCTGAGCTATATTTTACACAAATCCTATGTTACTCAACATCCAATTTGTCGTCTACATCAGCATTCAAATTGAAACAGTCCACTTTTTAGCCGTTTGGGAAAGGGTTAAATGACACTTTCCGATCCAGGTTCAATACACTTTATATCTATCAGCAAAGTACATTTGGCTATTGGACTATTATTCATACGTTTCAAAAACAAAGGAGATATATTTAGCTCGTTTGCATACGGAGGATATTGTAAATGTGACCCGTCACGCAAAAAGGGACCTTATCCGAACTCCAAAAATCAAAATTTTGACAAACTTGTCAGACTCAGCATAGGAAAACAAGATCTCGTACGCGAAAATGAACCTATAGTAAGATAGGGAAAACATTCCGAATTTAGAAAATTACATAAAAATGAAAAGTGTCGGCCATAGTCTGGCTGCGCGGATTGTGCAGACTGACTAGGGTCGATATTTTTCACACTTCCTATAAGGTCCCTTTTAGCGTGACGGGTCACAAATATTTCCTAAGATACTATTTTATATTTTATAGCTGGCTAACAAATACTACAAAAATAGAAGAAAATGATTCCAAAATTCACAGCATTCTTCTGTATACAAGCCAATAATTTACCCCCCCCCCCCACACACACACACACTTAGTTCGTGATGGTAACAGTTTGTTATTCTGGTACAAAAAGCGGGAGAAGAATCATTGGCTTACCAAGATAAAAAATAAAGGGTACTTACTACTAGTATTTATCAAAAACAATCCCCTATATTATCATCAAGTAAATGTAATAATTATGCAAAGCCATTCAAGCAAGTAAAGTACAATTTGTTCTTATTTCTTTCCCATTTTCTGAAAAGAGAAATTTATTCCTCATCAATTTGATTGACGGACCTGCATTTAAATAATCTCATTTCCGCTAAAGGATTTCATTTTCTGCTTAAACGATAACGCATTTTGTGGAAACAAATGTGTTCCGTTTTATAGGCTTTTACAAAACAGGTTACTTTGCTTTATTACATGTAACCCTGGCCTATGTGTCTTGTCAATATTATATGGAAACAAAGCAGATGGTACATAATTGAGCCAGGATCTGGAAAAACGTCCCTTATAGCATTTGAGAACAACATGGTTCCAGATCAGCCTGCGTATACACGCAGTCTGACCAGGAACCATGTTGCTCTCAAATAGCTTCCTCATGGTCTGTAACAACCATCTAGGCACAGTCTGATCTTGAAACATGGCTGTCTCAAATGCTTTAAAGGACGTTTTTTCCAGATCCTGGCTCATATATAATATTATTTATCAAAAATGCATCTTTTTGTGTACATATAACCTTCCTCTCGCCGCTTAAAAAGTTGCTTTTGCTGTCTTGAAAAAAGGTCTCATGAAACACTGAGAATAAACAAAATAAATGGTGAAAACCAACGTTTTTTTGTTTTTCCATTATTGCTTTCAAAGTTTCTGCAAAAAATGTTAAAATGTTCTAGGGACCTCTATGGATAAGTCAAGAAATCTCCCTAAAAGGCTCAGCTCGATGTGACAATTTTCTAAACTGACAAATTGAGAAACAAAATTAAGCTTTATGGTTAGGTTGATAAATAAATCAAATGAATACAGTTTTTATGTCATTTAAAATCTTCTGTAGGTGCAGATAACTCTTGATTTTGTACCCACCTAAATGGTTTCATTTTTCTTACACTACCAGTATTCATTGAAGTAAAATGAATTTCTTTTTGTATTATTTGCAATTCATTTTCTATATTTACAAGGATACATGGTGTTGACATTATATGGCAGCTTTGGTTTTGTCCGTATTGCGCATGTTCATAATTTAAACAACTTTAAAAGCGCACTTTCCCGCCAAAAACCGAGGAATAGCTACCTTCCCTTGGCTGGCGAACATCGTTCCCCCCCTTGACGCAGCTTCCCATTGGCATATGTTGTGTAATTTGTTCATAGGCTTCCCCTGTAAAAAGGATTTCCTGGGTCACGGGGTGGAACGTACTTTTATACTAAAAATAGTACTCATATACCAATTGCCATATTTTTGGAGGGAAAATTTCGCCTTTAAACTCGTTTCAATGATGCGCATGTGCATTAAGAACAAAACGAAAACTGGTCTATGATTTCAACACCAATTGTCCTTACATTTACAAAAAAAATATTGTTGATAAAACAATAGAAAACTTAATTCTGGTTGAATGAATACCGGTGGGGTAGGAAAATGTATTTTAGGGGTAGGTACGGAAACCAAGAGTTGTCTGTACATGTCGAATCGTTTTGATTGCAAAATCATTTTTCATATGATTTAGGTATACATCTAACAATACAGCTCGAAATAATTATCAATTTGCATGTTTTGAAAATTGACTTTTCCATCTGAGCCTTTTAGGGAGATTTCTCGCATTACCCATAGAGGTCCTTTGAAAGCTGGATCAGATGACGAAATGTACATTTTTGTATGTAGATTATCGCGGCAAAACAGAGACGCAAACCAAGAATAAACTGATTCTCTTCTTTTGCCTCAATATTTTACCGAAACCTTTTCTATTCTCAAACAGTAAAACCAGCGTTTATGAGTATTAATCTTTTAAATGTTATCTACAGTGTTCGTTCAATTCCACCTCGCTAGTGTATTGCTTTCTTTAACTTTACGATGTTGGCACAAATAAGACTAAATTCAAATAGTTCACTTAGGATGCAACAGAAATAATTTGAACGCTTTTGTATCAATACCATTATAAGGCCAATACCAATGCATGTAATATGCATTTTCTTGGTGATTTTTTTTTAAATTAAGGACAAAATACTAGGTCTTATGTGATAGAGGACTAATAAAATACAATATAACGAATACCACGATAGTCGTAACAAGAAATGTGTTCATTTTTTCCCTTTGAATTTAAAAAACCCCGACATTCTGGTCCTTTTTGTGCAAGCGTTAGTTACATTTCACATTAAAGTTCATCTGACTATTGATTTGGTTCATTAATGAAGACACAAATACCATAATGTCTATGTTTCACAGTTCTTTGTATTCAATCTAAATGAGTCTGACATTGCAGCAGTACTAATTTATGGATTAATTCCATTTACTTCTTACATCCCGACAACTCTCGAAGTGTTGACTGTTCCAATTTGAAAGCCGCATCAATATCATACGCGCAAATATAATTGAAAGTTTGGGAATAGTTCAAGAAAAACTGTGTCAATCTTTTCTTTTATCTATAACATTGTAGACTTAATTAATTTAGGAAATAACCCTATCGTACGATGAAGAATAATCAGTGCCTGAGTGGTCACCCGAGCATCGTTATATGGACGTTGAGTTGTTTGTCACCAGTTCTTGAGTCTATTTAGCAATGTTTAATCTGGAAAATGTTGATTGAGCATTTTTTGTGATCCTATTTACGGTTTTGGTAACTTCACTCTTGTATCACGCTACAAAACTTAGCCATAACCTCACGAAAATGTGCTACAAATAAATTTTCATGACATTACGCCTTCTTTAAAGACCGCTCAATTATACACAAATTAACTCTTAACATGCTTAATAGATTAATTCTTCTAAATTATGTTAACCCTTTCCCAAACAAGACCTGGTTTTGACGTTCTTTATAGAAAATGCTTGGGAAAATATTGAGACAAAAGAAGAAACTGCTGATAACCAGCAGTTTCTCCTTTTGTCTCAATATTTTCTGAGCTATATTGTACACAAATTTTTTCTGCATTAGCACCTGTTTTGTTGTCTGCAGCTGTTTTCCAATTGGGCAACCATGAAATTTTGTCGTTTGGGAATGGGTTAAACCGTTTAAAATTGTCGTTTATCGGATTACATACATACATATACATATATTTTATTCGGCATAAAATAGTTTACAACATATTTATAGCCACAAACATTACAAAACATAATTCACACAGAGTGGAACGTACATCATAACAGAGAAGTAGCTCTCTTTCTTTGGCGCGGAAGGGACTGTTCACGTCTCTTTCGCTCCAAACAAAGATTACTAGTTAAGTTTAATCATCTATTATTCGAGAGGTATAGAATCTGATGGTCTAATAAATTTGCAGACACATGTAGATTGAAGGCCGCATTTCATGTTTTAAGGTTCCAGATTTCGAGGCCTCCCTGTAACTTTTCGTGAAAAGGATACAGTTCGTCACGAAATCTTAAACCGCTGGTGGTACATTGTCCGAGTAACGCTAATGTTGGCCCTTCCTCGAAACTAAATTGGAAGGGATAACGAGCGTTTCTTGGTCAATAGAGAACACTCAGATTAATCATTTTGAAAGCAACATATCAAGATAAGTGAATTGACATACAGTATTCAAATATTTGACAGAACAACATAATGGCTATTTGGACAATCAAAGTAATGAGCATCTTTCTTCAATGATTTCACGTATGGTTATTAAACATATTATATAAATGTACAAATATACAAATAGCATGAAAAACATGGAAAATGAATGGAAGACTGACTTATCGAATGCAATGATAATGGTGAAATGGAAAACATTCAACAGTTTAAAGATAATTCGACATTATTAACAAAAACGTGTTTGTAAATCCCGGACAATCCACAAAAATCTGACAACTACAACTTTAGAAAAGCTGTAGTTACGAGGTTTTTTGGGAGAAAGCATCGGAATGTATTATCATGATTTAGCTCTCTCTTTGAAAGCATAGTGGATAAATTTAATAGCGTTACGTTAATAGCGCTCAAGGGAAAAAAGAAAATTACTCAAAGGTGCAAATGGGGTAAACGCTCTCCATAGCAGTCTTGCGGGCATTTTCTCGAGATAAAAACACGAGAGAAATAACTTAAATGAAATAAATAAAATGAATAAATAAAAAAGGTAGGTTTGTTAGGGAAAATGTGAAAAGGATAATTTTAAACCGTTTTGATAAGTATAAGTATAATGTTTATTCAAAATACCCATACTACATGTATGCACACGGATACATTTACTTATTCCTTGATATTCGTCCCAGTTAGTATTTGAGCTTCAGGAAAAATGTCAATTATTAAATACCAAAACGAAAATCTTTCACGTTTTTCTCTCATTCGTCAAATTGCCTGGAAAGCAAAGAAATTGTGCAAAAAGTGATCATGTGAATCTACAATAACACAAATTATAAAAAATGCATAGGTTGTTATAAATCATGGCATGATATCTCTAGTAAGTGGGAAATATTTCTGAGAAATTGTACATAGCCATTTGTCTTACATTTTAACTATATTTTACTTTTAGAAGAGAAGGTCTTTCGATATACATGTATAGTATACCAATGTTAAACCAAGAAAACTTTATTTTCATCGACAAAGTCCGTTAGCCGAGCGCCTTAAGTAAACATTGCCGAAGTGGGGTAATAACATCCTACAGATGTCCCTGGTTAATTTTGGAGCACTATATGTTTTCAAATACGTATTTCGAGGAAACTTTTGTATGTACAAATAGAAATATTGTTTACATGAAGTGACCGAATGGCAGACAGAAATACGTTGTAATTTCAGGCAAGCCCTTTAACCCTTTCCCACACGGACAAAAAATATTTCAATTTGAAAGTTGTTGCATTCGACAAAATGGACGTTGATTCGTGTATGGTTGGTGCAGAAAATACCACAAACAATAGCTTCAGCATTTTCTACTTTTTGGCCTGATTGTGTGACCAAGCTTAAAGTGACATTTCACATTTATTTCATTTTTTAAAAGTATGTCTTGAATGCAAAGATAGTTTATTCTAACGCAAAGAAATGATATCAGTTTTTAGCTCACCTGAGCACGATAGTGCTCAAGGTGAGGTATTGTGATACCGCTGTGTCCGTCGTCCGTCGTCAGTCGTCCGTCGTGCGTCGTGCGTCGTGCGTCAACCTTTGGCTTGTGTGCACTCTAGAGGCCACATTTTTTGCCCAATCAACCGGAAATTTGCTCAGAATGATTGTCTTGATAACATATCGGACAAGTTCGAAATTGGGTCATCTGGAGTCAAAAACTAGGTCACGGGGTCAAATCTTAGAAAAACCTTGTGTGCACTCTAGCGGCCACATTTTTTGCCCAATCAAGCTGAAATTTGCTCAAAATGATTGTCTTGATAAAATCTCGGACAGGTTTCAAATTGGGTCATCTGGGGTCAAAAACTAGGTCACGGGGTCAAATCTTAGAAAAACCTTAAGTGCACTCTAGAAGCCACATTTTTGGCCAAATCAACCTGAAAATTGATCAGAATGATTGTCTTGATAAAATCTCGGACAATTTTGAAATTGGGTCATCTTGGGTAAAAAACTAGGTCACAGGGTCAAATCTTAGAAAAACCTTGTGTGCACTCTAGAGGCCACTTTTTTTGGCCCAATCAACCTGAAATTTGCTCAGAATGATTGTCTTGATAAAATCTCGGACAAGTTCGAAATTGGGTCTTCTGGGGTCAAAAACTAAGATTGAAATTTGGTCATCTTGGGTCAAAAACTAGGTCACGGGTCAAATCTTAGAAAAACCTTGTGTGCACTCTAGAGGCCACATTTTTTGCCCAATCAACCTGAAATTTGCCCAGAATGATTATTTTGATAAAATCTCGAATAAGTTTGAAATTGGGTCATCTGGGGTCAAAAACTAGGTCATAGGGTCAAATCTTAGAAAAACCTTGTGTGCACTCTAGAGGCCACATTTTTTTGCCCAATCAACTTGAAATTTGCTCAGAATGATTGTCTTGATGAAATCTCGGACAAGTTTGAAATTGGGTCATCTGGATTCAAAAACTAGGTCACGGGATCAAATCTTAGAAAAAACATTGTGTGCACTCTAGAGGCCACATTTTTTGCCCAATCAACCTGAAAATTGATCAGAATGATTATCTTGATGATAGTTCAGTCAAGGTTGAAATTGGGTCATCTTGGGTCAAAAACTAGGTCACGGGATCAAATCTTAGAAAAAACATTGTGTGCACTCTAGAGGCCACATTTTTTGCCCAATCAACCTGAAAATTGATCAGAATGATTATCTTGATAATAGTTCAGTCAAGATTGAAATTGGGTTATCTTGGGTCAAAAACTAGGTCACGGGGTCAAATCTTAGAAAAACCTTGTGTGCACTCTAGAGGCCACATTTTTTGCCCAATCAACCTGAAATTTGCTCAAAATAATTGTCTTGGTGAAATCTTGGACAAATGCAAAATTGGGTTATCTTGGGTTAAAAACTAGGTAACAGGGTCAAATCTCAGAAAAACCTTGTGTGCACTCTAGAGGCCACATTTTTTGCCCGATCAACCTGAAAATTGATCAAAATGATTGTCTTGATAAAATCTCGGACAATTTTGAAATTGGGTCATCTTGGGTCAAAAACTAGGTCACAGGGTCAAATCTGAGAAAAACCTTGTGTGCACTCCAGAGGCCACATTTTTTGCCCAATCAACATGAAAATTGATCGGAATGATTATCTTGATGATAGTTCAGTCAAGATTGAAATTGGGTCATCTTGGGTCAAAACTATTGATCGTTTCTCTCAATGTTTTAATTTAAACTAGATTATTTCTTATATGAACTGCAACCCCGGGTTTTGTTTGGGAAAGGGTCATAACCTCTGTGAATCCAGATAAATCTTTGTTAAAACAAGAACAAAACTTTGTTGTTATAACTTGAACATGCATCTTTTTCGTTATAATACAAAAATAAGCTTGCACATAGTAATGAATGTACCTAATGAGGAATTAGATATTTAAGGACCTTTGATATTGTAATCATAAAAGGTAAGGTATTTGCGGATTGTAGACAAAATATGATCATTTGGTTATGGGGTTATATTTGAAATGCAGTTCGGCTTTGACCAATGTTTGTTATGGGCAATTCAGAAGGTACACTTCCCTTCAATCAGATCTAAGAAAACTTTTTAGACTTAGAAGAAAAATGCTTCTCATTTCGAATAACCATGGTAGACTTCCGAAATTAAACAAATAGATTCTAACATTGAATTATTTCTCTATCAATCCATATATTAGGAAATTCTATGACTAGCCCAAAATGGCCTACATAACAACAATTCATTCCAAGGCTTCCAAATTAAGTTTAACAACATTTGTGCACCAATCCTAGCGTAATTTAATAAAGACATCAAGATTCAAGGATACTTGTTGGATGTTCTGGTCAATAATAATTGGGTCTGGCTCGTAACGTAATCAGAAATAAAATCTGATTAACGCCCGATAGGAATACAACATAACACTGATTTTCATCGAAAACCTCGTAGCTGCAGCTTAAGACAAGCTGCAGCTACGAGGTTTTCGAAGAAAAGCGAAGATACCCTTATTTGACTAAAACTGCAAGCCGAGATTATGCTAGGGTCAGCAAGGGGAAATAACTGCTTTGGCGATTGAATTTAGTCTGCCATCATACCTTCTAATTGGGACCTGGGAATGACCATTTTAGCATTTGAGATAGTTTCGTCTTTAGTTTTAATAGCAACTCTTTAGCCATCATTGATCCTGGTCAAATTGTATTTGGACAGAAAATGACTTAAACACATAGTACATATAGTTCCAAATGCCATGAAACATCCGTTTATTAGATCCAGGTTCACATAATAATTATAGTTTTTTTTTCAATACCTTAAAGGGACATAACATTTTTATACGCCCGAATGATTTGGTCGAAACAGTACTAAGAGTTTATAGTTATTGTCTACCTTTTAGCCACATAAGGTGATTATTTTATCAGATATACTCTTAATTCAGGTTTTGGTCAAAACAGTACTCAGAGTTGTTAGTTATTATCTACCATAATTCTAGCTCATATAGCGGCTTTTCTATCAGATATCATACTCTGAATCCAGATTTTTGTCAAAACAGTACTAAGAATTGTTAGTTGTTGTCTACCACAATTCTAGTAATTGGAGCTGACTTCCTATCAGATATCATACTGTGAATCCAGATTTTGGTCAAAACAGTACTAAGAGTTGTTAGTAACTGTCTACCACAATTCTAGCCATTGTAGCTGATTTCCTATCAGATTGCATACTATGAATCCAGATTTTGGTAAAAACACTACTTAGAGTTGTTAGTTATTGTCAACCGTAATTCTAGTCATTGGAGCTGATTTCCTATCAGATATCAAACTCTGAATCTAGATTTTCGTCAACACATAACTAAGAGTTGTTAGTTATTTTCTGCCATACTTCTAGCCAAATTATGTGAATTCCTATCAGATATTATACTATAAATCCAGATTTTGGTCAAAACAGTACTAAGAGTTGTTAGTTATTGTCTACCATAATTCTAGCCACATTAGCTGATTTCCTATCAGATATCATATTCTGAATCTAGATTTTGGTCAACAGATTACTACGAGTTGTTAGTTATTGTCTCCCATAATTGGAGCTAATTTCCTATTAGATATCAAACTATGTTATGGCCTTGGTTGTCCGTCCGTACGTCCGTCCGTCTGTTTGTCCGTCCAAAAGCAGTTTCTTATGTGCACAACTCCTCCTACAGTTTTAATCAAACTTGCCACAATGAATTTCCATGGTTTCTAGTTGCTCAAACCGCTTATTTTGTTCTTGAATTCTCTGTCCTTGAATTATAAAAAAAGCCCATTTTCTTGTTTGCGAAATGCCTCCTACAGTTTTGATCAGAATTTTATCAAACATGCCACTTTCAATCACCATGTTGTGTTGTGGTGCACTTCGCTTATGCCGGAATTTAGATAACTCGTTTTATTCTTGAATTATCTGCCCTTGAATTTAAGAACAAATGTCCATTTTTCAAAAATACCCATTTTCTCGAATGCGCAACTCCTACAGTTTCAATTAGAATTTAATCAAACTAGCCACAATGAATATCTACGGTGTCTTATTGTACAAACAAAATTTTGATAGATTTTTATGTTTGAATTATCTGCCATTAAATTAATTGAAAAAAATGGCAAATTTACTGACAAGCCAACTCTTGGACGTATGTGCGCCACTGTGCGAGGCTCTTGTTTGAAATTATGTCTTGATGCCAAGATTGGTTATTCTAATTAATGCATATAAACGCTATCAGTTTTTTTGAAGTTGTTACTTATAAGCGAAGAATACGCCTTTAAAATTGAGATACAAATAACAAATTCCATATAAATCTCAACTGTTGTCCAAATCAAATTGTTTAATTTTAAAAGAAAAATATATATTTCTCGTAAACGGTGCAATACTTTGGCTTGAAATTTTCAGAATTTTCATGAAAATATATGCTATTTCAGGTAAAGATAAAAGTAAAATTTATGAAAAATTAGGTCTGTTATATACCACTTTAAAGTTTAAGCCAAACGAAATACCAAATCTGATATTTGATTGAGACGACATTTCGAGTTCCATACAGCACAATTACAACCGAGCGATTATCATATCAATATGGTCCTGTCAAATGCCATAATGAGTGTTCTTCATTTGAATTTTTGTTTTCTTTATTGAAACGTTAATAATTTCCGCGTAGGAAGTTTGTTATGTAATGTGTGTGTCACCACGATGATTGATTACACCATTCATAACGAGACAAATTTGCATTTTGTCAGTTATTTTCAAAAACCTTGCTTTGTCGTGGAAAGGGTTGATAAGGACACGGAGTGCTATTGTCACAAGAGGGAAGAAGGCTTGACAACTATTACTGATATCTGACCCGTATCCAGCGAGGAAAAGCAGCATCCGATAGTCTGGATTGTCTAACAGAAAGAGTACGTCATACATAGTCGGGTCACGATATAATCACACATGTTTAAAACATTTTTCGAAATGAATGTTAAACACATCAACATACTTTGCTCTTTACCATTGTAGTGAAATCACCCATACGAGGCCGCCATTGTTAGTATGTGCCTGACCCAATAATGCATTTGGCTTTTTGATACTAGTAGGAGTAGACTATTAATCTTACGTTTCAAAAATAAAAAAGCATATTTTGCTGGTTTGCATACAAAGGATTTTGTAAACAAAGGCCGTACAAATAGGCAATAGTAACAAAATTCACAACCTTCTTCTTTGCAGGGAAATAAACATAGCAAAAAAGTTTTGCAACAAAATGTAAATATCTTAAGTAACCACAATAATTTTGTTTTAAAATAAAATCAAACGTTTACACGATAGATAATAGCTAAAGAACAAAAACAGGTGAATCTTATACCGCCATCGCGTGCGTCTCGCACTCCAGGTGCGCATTTCCGGTTTTCATATTTGCGATGGTATTCATGTGTATGGAGCATAATTCTAGAACACATTTAGGTGTGAACATAATCGTCTTTGCCCACAATGAAAAAGGCCAATGAAAAGAGTTTTCTGCAAAGCTGTGAGACTACGCTATGTGCTTACGTTAGAAGGACGTTATATCGCTTATTTGTTCCTACGTGGCGGAACCGGCGATAAAGATGTCTTTTTGAATTTTGCATATCTCCAAGCATAAGTAACCGATTGAGGATGCTATATAAGCATTTGGTTTGAGATAGTCCCTGTCAAGGACGTCGAAGAAAAATGTCACGAGTCGATGACCGCCATAATTTCGTAACGTCACGACAAAGATGTTCAATATCAGCACCAAAACTTGCGAGTGGCGTCCACAGGAACTTCCATATAAAGTATCCACAATTACCACCCGTGATCGTCTCCACAGACGAAGGGTTACTAGACGTTCACCAAACGTTGTTATTTCCATGACGCTACACCATAAAACGCACAAGATTCATCTGGCATAGAGTCCTAATTGCTTTAAGCGTAAACAAGTTGATGTACTCCCATTATCATCCATTTCTTTCTGATTTGTCACCCATAGAGCACATATGGTGCATTTAAGGGAGACGTGTACGTGATCGTAATGACGCAAATGACATTCAATCTCTTGATAGAGTATTGAATATTGATACTGTGTACAAACAATTTAAGCGGATTAGAAATCGTTTCACTGCTGTTCTTGCTCGAAAATGACCTCAAAGTCGATACCGAATTCTGTTGTGACTTTTTGTTTTTACCCCTTACCTACGTCAAGACAATGTTTCTCACACAATATTTAACGTTACCACAAAGCGACCTTTGAATGTTGTGTGTAAAAGCATACGCTAAAATGTATGTAACTGTTGTGGAATAAATATCACAGAAAATACATGTTTTGAATTAACAAAGCCAGTGTTGCTAAACCTTTTTTACATGGTATACTTAGTCAATGCTATGTTTGCAATGCATAAAAGGGGAAAGCGAAGGAAGAATCATTGGCTTGCGAAGGTAAAATAACGTTTTAAACCTACTTATTTATCAAAAACATTGTTCTCGTATATTATCATCAAGTTAATGTAATAATTATGCAAAGCCATTCAAACAAGTAAAGTGCAAATTATTCTTATTTCTTTCTCATTTTCTGAAAAGAGAAATTAATTCGTCATCAATTGGATTGACGAACCCGCATTTAAATAATCTCATTTCCGCTAAAGGATTTAATTTTCCGCTTAGCCGAGAACGCATTTTGTGGAGACAAATGACAGATTGTGTTACATTTTCGGCTTTCACAACTTATGTTCATTTGCTTTTATTAACCCCTGCATATGTATTTATTCAAGACTGATATAGAAACAATGCAGAAGGTATCGATTTCGATAAATTACCTGGCAAAGCGTCTCTAGCTATTAGCCAGGTCATCTATCGAGACTTGTACACATATATACATGGATTTCAGATATGAAAACGCTTTTTTATATTTACATTTAACATTTCTCCCCCAAAAGACATGGTTTTGATGTAAAGAAACAAAAATGTTTTGTGAATCACCGAAAGAAATGGAAAAATGGTAAAAACAAATATTTTTAATTTCAATTACTGCTTATATAAAGTTTCCGGTTAACAATTTTCATAATGGAAAAAAATTAATCACGACATTACAATAAAAAAAGAAGACAACACGTACAATATAACGCGTAAAATATAGACGCAAACCAAGAATACACAATTTATCAAGTGAACGTTTTCTTCTTTTGTGCCAAGCCTTTTCTATTCTCGAACGATTTTACCAGCGTTCACGATTTTCTTTTAAAAGTTTAATAGTTTAAACAGTTTATACAGAGTTTTCGTTCAATTCAACATCACTGAAGTGTGTTGCTTCTTAAATACCTATTCCATTTGACAAAAATAAAACTAGACCATAATGGTCGTCACCGAGTTCTTCATTTTTCCCTTTATATTTAAAAAAAAATCCGTTAATTGGGTCCTTTATGAATAAGGGTTAGTTACATGTCTCATTAAAGTACATGTTACTATTGTATTGTCTCGTTAATGAAGTAACAAATACAATAATGGTTATGTCTATGTTTCACAACTCATTATATTCCATCTTTAATGAATCTGACATTGTACCACAACTTTTTAATGGCCTAATCCCACTTTCCCATTTATTTATTACACCTCGACAACTAGTTTAAAACCGGACTGTTCCAATTTGAAGATTTGAAAACACATGGACTGCAGACTTCTGCACAATATAAGATAGAAATAGTTCGACAAAAGAAGAAAATGTTGACTATCGGTATCTCATATTATTTATGTCTCTGTGACATTACAATTACATATGCAATTTAGATAGTAAGTAGGAGAATAGTTCAAGGAGAAGCGGATTCATTTTTTTACGTTCCACAAATTTTAGACGTGTTGTTGAATTGTAGCTTTATATCAGGGGATTTTGTGCCAAAATCAAGGCTGATAGCCAATTTTTACTATCTGTCAAGGTCAACTTTCCCATCAATGTAACTATAAATATAAGTTGTGGGTCAGTCAATAACATATGGGTTTCATCTAGAAGGACTAGATCTAAATGTACTTCATTTGAAATTTCTCTGAACATAAATAATCTAGCTATGTGAAAAAGATAATTGTTAAATCGTTTTGATATAAGTAATAATATTTATTCAAAATGTCCATGCTACATGTATACACGCAGATACAATTACTTATTCCTTAGTTTTAGTCCCAGTTTGCATTCGGGCCTCAGGGAAAATGTCAATTATTTAAAAAATCTTTTATCATTTTCCGTCATTCGTCAAATTGCCCGAAAACCAAAGAAATTGTACAAAATGTGATTATGTGAATTTATAATCGTCTCAATTGATAAATAATTCATAGGGTGTAATAAATCTTGGCATTATATCTCCAGTAACTTGGAAATAATTCTATGAAATTGTACATACTCATTTTCCTTTCATTTTAGCCATCCTTGACTATTAAAGAAGAATATACATATCTCTACGATATACATGTATAGTGCACCAATATTAAATCGACACAACTTTATTTTCGCCGGCTAAGTCTGTTAGTTGAACGCTTGAAGAAACATTGCAGAAGTGGGTTCATTACATGCAGATGTCCCGGGTAGAACTATGCGATTTGAAATATTTCAATGAATATTTTTACGTACACATAGAAATATCGTTGACGTGAAATGATCGAATCGCAGACCTGAGTACGTTGTAATTTCAGGCAAGCCTTTCAATCTTTTCCTAAAAGGTAAAAAAATAAAACTATTCCAATTTGAAAGTGCTTTTGCATACGACAAAATTGGCGTTCAATCAAGTATGATTGGTGCATGAAATACCACAAATAATAGCACCAGCTTTATCGGCATTTGCTATTGTTGACAAAATATGTGTGACCAAGCTTTCTGTATATAAGATGCTTAATAAATTGTCATCATATGGAAATATAATCGATTTTAAACACACATCTCGCAACTGTAGCTTGTCTCAAGTTGCAGTTATGAGGTTTTTGTTGCAAAGCAGCGATAAGTTAAAGTCGAGGCGCATGCTTTCTCTCACTTTTTCTACTCTATCATATCTGTTCCACAGGGACAGAGATTAGAAACCATTAAAATATAATGGAGAGAAATTTAGAATTTTGTTTGCAATCTAGCTCGTGAATCAGCGACTTTCAGTCTCGAGAGCTTAGAATCACTCTGATCTCTATTTATGTCGCTGTTTCTGTAGGAGGTTTTTAAATGAACAAATGATCCGAAATTCAGACAAAAAGGCAATAATGAAGTTTAAGCCTTTCCCAGACGACAGAAATTCAAGGTTGTCAAAATTTGAAACGAGTCAACAAAAAAATGATTGGTGTCAAATAAAAAATCAAAGCGCTGAAAGCGCTGAAGGCCTTGAAGAATTTGAACACATGCATATTATTGGTATGAGAAAGTTTAAATATTCTTTAACTTCAGCAATAATCAAAGCGCTGAAAGTGCTGAAGGCCTGGAAAGTGTACGAAAAATAACAAGAGTAATATTTTAATCTTTTTTTTTTTTTTTTTTTTTTTTTTTTTGAAGAAGTTTCGAACAAATTTGAACACATGCAGATTTTTGGTATAAAACAAAAGTAAAATGAACAGAAATCATCTGTATGGTATGAAACAAAAGTAAAATGAACAGAAATCATCTGTACTGGATGGCCACTAGAATCATGGGGGCCAAATTATCAAGGATCAGGTAAGAAGGATTTCGATTGCAGATTTATCCATTTTATTTATTGCATGATCAATTCCTGTCCAAATTGTGTTAACAATAAATCTGCGACCAAAAGCGGTCATAAGACCGTGAATAATTTGGGCCCTGCCCCCTGGTTAATAAATCATCGAAACACAATAGCATATTATCAGAACATTATATAAAAAATAAATGCATGTCGTTCTTTAAACCCTTTATCATTCCATTACCAAACGGCAAAATTTCAGACTTGTCCAAATTCAAAGATGTTGCAGACGACAATTTCAAGTAATTACTAAATATAATTTCACATTTTTTCACAATGTTTCTCAAACCCATTATCTCTAGGGGAGTCAAAAACAGTCATTATGTGGGAATGGGTTAATAAATCTGTTATTATTTTGCTGCTGAAGCTAGAAGTTTTTGAAATTTCCCTTTATGGGCATTTTCTTTTGTTGAAAAAGACATGTTTTGGTTAAATTTCAATTATAACATGCAAGTCAAAACATATAAGAGAACATGAAATATCATGGAAACACAATAGCAAATTATCTTGACATTATATAAAAGTATGCGAGCAAAACTAATTATATATACAAGAGGGCCATGATGGCCCTATATCGCTCACCCGAGTTTCCGATTCTACAGACAAGTATAGTCTGGTCTTGGATTTGGTACAGTTTGGTAGGTCATTTATATAGACTAAGAAAAGACATGGACAGAGCACTGAACCCTGAGGGACGCCTAAGAGAACGGGTAGTTCATGAGTGTTCATCAATACCTACTCTTTGAGAACGATCCTTTTAGAAGGATTATATCCATCTTGAGATCAGTGGAAGGACACCCAGCTTATTCAATTTGGATATTTAATTGCTGTGATCAACCTTCTTCTTCTTCTTCCGGATTAGGTCAGGGTTCTTCATAGAATGTATATTTGACCTACGATGGGATGAGACAATCACCTCTTCCATTGGTTATGTACAGCTAAAAGTCCATACGGTACAGTTAAAACTATGTACACCCATCAACCGGTTACTTGCTACTGGGTAGAGCCGCAGCATGCTGTGGTAGGGCGACCCTGAGCCCCTGAGCGTAGTAGCATCTGAGACGGCTATAGGAAGGTGGTTCCAAATCAAATGCATTACTAAAATCAATTTAAAGTATATATCCGCTTGTTGACCATTTTCAAGATTGTCGTATGCTTCTTGGGTAAGGCTAATCGATTGAGATTCACAGGTATGTTTTGCTCTGAAGCCATGCTGGTACTGGCTAAGTAGATTATTCTTATCAAAGTGGCCCATGATGTTTGTTATCAGGATGCCCGCCATAATTGTTGATGCTATGCATATTAAAGAGATTTGCCTATAATTGCTGGCTTTATACTTTGGACAGCTTTTTATAGACGGGTGCTACTGTTTTACTTCTCTAATCTTCGGGGACAATACCTGTTTCTAGAGAAAGATTGGAGATGACCTTGACAATAGATCAACTGTATATCTTGTAATATTTCTTTACACCTCTGGTAAAATATGTTTTTGGAAAACAATGCGGCATAATTAGAAAATGTACGTTCTGCTCAGTACTTTTTTTGTGTGCTATATTGAGCACAATTTCCAAATTTATTAATGCCCATTATGTCGTCTGCATTAGCTTTGGAATTTGACAAGTCAAAAGTTTTTACATTTTGGAATGGGTGAGATAATGGTAAATTCCATATTTCATATCTTGTTCAAACAATCAAGATAAAGTAATGGATTGAATAACGATTTATTAAATGAAGTTAAATCATTGCCGACAAATCGTGATGTTATTTCTATATATCTTCACAGTATATCATTTAGAACCTTATTAAATCATGAATCTGCCTATTAAAACATAACTATCTAACACATACAAATACATAGATACATAAATAACAAAGTTTTAAAACAGATTAAAGAATAACAAATCGTTACTATTACCTACGGTATTGGAAAACCAAATAGTTCAAGTGTGTATCGGTAATCACTGACGCGTTCCGTGTGTTCCGGTAATTACTATGCATTCCATGGTGTTCCGGTATTTCTATGGACCCAATAGTTCTTTCGCGGCGGAAAAACGAACATTTACGGAAAATTTTGCAATGAACGAGTTTCTTTAAATATTAGAGGAACGTCGGGTACTTTCGGGCAGTTAAGCGATCGTCAGCCATTATTTAGATAGGTGAAGACAAAAACTGTATCTTATGTCACAATCAGAAAATTCTAAGCCTTTTTCCCGGCATCGGTAATGAGAAGTATGTATTAAGCGTATAAAACCGGGTACCATAAGGAAAACAAAATGAGTCATCAACGTCATGTTATTTCGAACACATCGGGTCTGATCGGACAGGCCGATAACCGAGCTAGATTTATTTCAAATAATTATGTTTGCGCTTTTACGTAATTAATTTGGAACAATCTAAAATTTTGTTTGGAAAGGTTTTAGGTAAGATAAAATACAAATGAACGATCTAAGATATTCATTTGCATCGAGTATTTCATAAAAAAAAAATAAAAAATATACGCTGATGGCTGGAATTGAGCGTCGGTTCCCCAAGTTCTGAGACTCCAACATTTCCGCTCGACCACTGAACTTGCTGATCAATGGGTGACATAAATTAATATATAAAATCATTATTTGTCCGGTTAGACCCGACGTATCAATTTTCCTTCGGGTCATAGTCCGGCAGATATTCCCCATTTTTTGGCTGAACCTTGCAGTGGAGTACATAGTTTTTTCTTTGTTGATTCCTGAAGTAGACATCCTACTGTAAAAGAATCTGACGGGTGACATCGTGTCACCCTTTAGCATTTCGAGAAATTCAAGATGGCCGCCAAGATGGCGGAATACCATATAAATAACCAATGTAAGGGTTATATATGCATATGGAAACTGATTTTTTAAGGCAAGATATCTCTAATGCACTTACTGTTGCCCTAAGAAGGAAGAACAATATAGATATGAAACATTTTTGTCATTTCAGTCGATGCTGTTGTGTAACATACGTTACATTAAGGAATATTAGATTTTTTTATTCACATATCTACCATTATTTGACCATAAGTTGTTTAATCACAACATTTAATGATCTGGTTATGAATTTCTCTACTTAAAACTTTTGGTTAGAGTAAAACAACAGTTGCATAAATGTATTATGTAACTTAAGTTACCTTAATATAAGCATTATAGGTTCATTTGATCACTTATTTCCTATTATTCGGCCAAAAACCCTCAAAACACAACAAATATGGTCTGCATATTAATTTCTTTACTTAAAGCTTTTAGTAAAATGAAAAATAAAGTTCCATAAATTATTATGTAACTTACGTTACTTTTATTTCAAGTACTCTTAAATACACTTTTAACCATAACAATAGCATTGTTAGTTACACACAAATCCCTGTCAACTGGCTATTGTTAGAAGGATACATCTGTAAAATAGATTTAAAACTTTACGAAACAAGGCTATCCTGTAGTAAATAGTTGACACACCATTCTTGTTTTAAAAACAAAAGAATAGTGAAATACGTATTCCTAAGCAGGTGACGATGACTAGCATTGGTACATGAAGACATTTGTTGAGCATTAAATGTAGGGCAAATTCGCCTAATTTGGTATATGACAAACCTCTGCTTTGGTCAGGACTCATTCACCCATCGAATTTTGTGTTTCTAGATCAAACAGTGCATGAGATATAGAACGGACGGGAATTTATTTTAGACTTAGTGTGCTCTAGCGTGTAAAATATATTCCAATGAGATAGTTTTGGTACACGACAGATTATGACATACCTTTTGGTCATGCCTCGTTAACACATCCAGTTTGATGGCACTAGATGAAACAGTACAATGGGATATGGAGCAGAAGAAAACTTTGAATTAAATGCGCTCAAACATGAAAAGTAGGTCACAATGACTATTTAGTAAATGAGGAACCTGTTGGGTCAAGACACTTCTCACTTGAAAGTGGTGTCTCTATGCCAAAGAGTACAGGAGATATGGAGCAAAATAGAGACCGACGGACTCCGACCGCCTGCCTGACACCGAGTAAAATTAGTAAACATATTAAGTTAAGATGACATAAGTTATGCTGCGGTATTTGAATGAAATTGCATGTATTTCAAATAAAATTGCATAAGATTAATATTATCACCGTTAGAAATATTTGTCTGTTCCACACAGATCAATAGATAACATAGTTATTCATATTTTTGTTTTCAATGTTTCCATTGTTATGTAGTACTTCTCTGTGGTATTTAAAACACAGAACATCCCAGTATAGCCCCAGCATAACCTTTTCTAGTTGAAAATAGGATACATCACTTCCATTCGTCCATTTGGTTATTTGTGATGTACAAGGAGCTACAACTGCACTCTAGGCTAGGGGACAGTGACTTTTACTAGCACTTGATCCCCCGATCCCATGTATGGTAGATTTTCTCTAACAGCGTAATTCTAATTTTATGTTCAATAGTGAGTCATTTTGTCCTTATCTGGAAATACTTCTGTAGTTTGAGGGAATGGTACTAGCTTTTCACACACTACCATAGAACCAGGCTCATTGACTGACTGAGGTTGTATCTGGAGCTCATGGCAATATCTTGTAAATGATCGAATGACAATGTGAGCACTGTGCTTCCTTATTCTTCAACTGTATAGTGTATTACAAACGCCAAGGGAGTATAGTTTGAAATAATACTCTAAGAAACCAGAAATACGAACGAAAAATGATCTTTGATATCTTTATATGCAACAGAAAAGATTTGGTCACTTAGCAGTTCACCACGGGTTATATGTTAGACTTAAGGTAACAGAGATAATATGATTATCTTCTGTTATGTAGGTCTTACAGAACAATATAGAGATTCACCTGTCATAAACTCACCATTTACAAACAAATGTCACTTTTAACTGACTATAAGTTAATTGTATATATTCTTGCTTAATGAACATTGTTTGGGTTTTATACCCTGCCAGGAAAAAATGGCGGAGTAGTATAGTAAAGCCTGTGCCAGGCAGCCGTTTTTGGTTACACTCCTTAACTGCTGCGAATATTCACGTTTGAGTGCTTAAAATACCATGTACTGTTGATGTTAGGGACCCCAAATTTGTTGAGTTGATGAGCCACAACACAAAACATGTAGTGTACCAAAATTAGGTACAGGACAGGTGGCCTGTATTGTACACTTAGGCGCACTTTTCTTGGTGTGTATAGAACATGATGGATGTGTGCATCAGTGGCTACATACATGTCTTGTTGCATATACTATAAACTAAATTATATCCATTTGACAATTACCAGCTGACAGACTTTTCTGTTAAAAAAATATTACTTTTGTTACGTTTACAAGTAAATATAATGTACTAGTACTTGAAAATTAAAGTATCGTAAATTACATAATCCATTTATCCAACTGTTATTTTGCTCACGTACGAAAAGCTTCAAGTAAAGAAATTGATATGCACACCATTTCCTTCTGTGATTCAATGATTTAATGATTCATGACCTAATTGTAGTAGATAAATAAAGCTAATATGCTGATATCAAGATAACGTAAATTACATTACTGTTTTGTGTAAAGAATATGATGGGTATGTGAACCAATGGCTACATGGGTGTCTTGATTCACATACTATAAATTCAATTTTATCCAATTAAAATTACCAGCTGATAGCTTTTTCTGTTCAATAAATATTACTTTTGTTATGTTTACAAGTACATGTATAATTATGTAATGGTACTTAGAATTAAAGTAACGTAAATAACATAGTACATTTATTTAACTGTTGTTTTGACCGCCTACAAAAAAAACTTCAAGTAAATAAATTGACATATAACTCAACGTTTATAACTCTAGACTTGTGTACAAACATTAATTTCTTGTTGTTGAAAATGACCCAACACAAACACTTTCTCTTTCGAGAATAAAGGGAAACGAGTCAGGACATTAACTCGCTCGTTTAGCTCACAGTAAATGGTTTGGTAAAGATTAAAACTATGTATTGGTTTAAATTGGTTCAAATCTACAGTTATAAACTTTGAGCTATACAATCTATTTCCTTCTGTGTTTTAATGATTAATGAACGAATAATAGTATATAAGGGAATAAACGAAGCTATAATGCTGATATTAGGTAACGTAAATTACATAATACATATATGTAACTATTGTTTTGCTCTTATCAAAGGTTTTTAAAGTAAGGAATTTGGTAACCAGACCATTCATTGTTGTGTATAAATGACTTATGTCCAAATAATAGCAGAAAAGTGAATAACTGCATCGAATATTCCCTAATGTAACGTAAGTTACACAACAACATCGACTGAAATCACAGAAAAATGCCATAACTTTATTCCTCTTCCTTCTTAGGGTATTAGTAAGTGCATTAGACTTATCTGTTGTAAGAAATATTACTTTCCATATGCATATATAGTCCTTTTATTAGTTATTTATGTAAGATGCCGCCATCTTGGCGGCCATCTTGAATTTCTCAAAATGCTAAAAGGTGACACGATGTCACCCGTCAGGTTCTTGAACAGTAAGGTGTCTACATCAAGAATCAGCAAAGAAAAAAAATATGTACTCCACTGCAAGGTATAAGTGGATATCTGCCGGACTATCAGATCGGACACCATTTTATTTCCGAAAATAACTAATATTTCTATCATCGACAGGTAAAAACCTCTCGAAAACCTTTTAATCTTCTTTTTAAACCAGACTAAAAAAGATTTAATCGCAATAATATATCGTCATAATCTTGCGTCTGCAGGGTATCAATATTAAGATATTGCTTACGAACCTCTACGGAAACTTTGATTCGGGGAAAACCCACTAAACGTTGAGTATTGGCGGTGAATGGATCCGCGCATAATATATGTTGCAATCGATTTCTTGATTGTAAATATTTTACGATTTTAAATGCCTTTATATTCCGTTTTTATTCACCTGAGAGGGTGTGGCTAAGTTAAGAGGTTATTCGACGAGTTTACTTCTCGATACCTTGGTTGATAGAAGAGAAAAAACGTGCGGCACGAGCATGAACATATTTCAAATTGAAACAATGCATGATTGTAAAATGTGTTGTCATAAAACCTCGTAGCTACAGATTGATTCACGCTGTAGTTGTAATGTTTTACAATAATACCGACGAATTACCGCTAATCGAGAAGGCTGTTTCTCCCCAAGCTTAAATGGAATGAACCGTTTACTAAGCTCCGCCCTGTCTCCCGAATAAAAACAGAATATACTACTATCAACGTATGTATTTACTTCTTTTGTAATGTACATGGGTCGAAATTTACAAAATCTGCATTAAGTAGTATAGATCTAATCCAGTTCCGATTTACTTTTCATCGCGCAAGAACACTTAGTGTCTATCTATCTGCGTTCAACGTTTTCACAAGGTAGTGATTCTGCACGTCCTGAGAAAAATGACATGCTAAATTTGGCCTTCTTCAAGGTCAAAAACTGAATGTTTTTTCATAGAAACTATTGATCGTTTCCCTCAATGTTTTAATTTAAACTGAATTATTTCTGATATGAACTGCAACCCCGGGTTTTGTTTGGGAAAGGGTCAACGCCTCTGTGAATCCAGATAAATCTTTGTTTAAACAAGAACAAAACTTTGTTGTTATAACTTGAACATGCATCTTTATCGTTATAATACAAAAATAAGTATGTACATAGAAATGAATGTACCTAATGAAGGATTAGACATTAAAGGTGTGTTTGAGTTTATTGGGGTTTTACGCCGTTTTCAACTACCAGGGTCATATCGCGGCGGCTGGAGCACCTACCCATGGATTCCTGTTGTTTCTCAAACCAGTACTACCACAACACCCTTACCGAGCCTCCAGCTGCTCGCCCACTTAGGTTAACGATTTCAAACCCATTGGTGGGTGACAATTTTGTCAGAAAGGGTATAAGCCGCGGCCGGGTATCGAACCCGGGACCTCTCGTATGAGGGTCAGATGCGCTACCAACTGCGCTAAGGCCGCGGCCTTAGACATTAAAGGACCTTAAGGTTAATATTGTAATCATAAAAGGTAAGGTATTTACGGATTGTAGACAAAATATGATCTTTTGGTTCTGGAGTTATATTTTAAATGCAGTTCGGCTTTGACCCATGTTTGTTATTAGCAATTAAGAAGGTACACTCCACTTCAATATGATATATGAAAAGTTATTAGACTAAGAAGAAAAATGCTCCTCATTTCGAATAACCATGGTAGACTTCCGAAATTAAACAAATAACATTGAATTATTTCTCTATCAATCCATATATTAGGAAATTCTATAATTAGCCGAAAATGGCCTTTATCACGACCAATCCAAGACTTCCAAACTTAGTTTAACAACATTTGTGCACCAATCCTAGCATCATTTGATAAAGACACCAAGATTCAAGGATACTTGTTGGATGTTCTGGTCAATAATAATTTGGTCTGGCTCGTAACGTAATCAGATATAAAATCTGATTAACGCCTGACAGGAATACAACGTAACACTGCTTTTCTTCGAAAACCTCGTAGCTGCAGCTTGTCTTAAAGAAAAGCGAAGATACCCATATTTGACCCAAACTCCAAGCCGAAATTATGCTAGGGTAAGCAAGGGAAGATCACTGCGTTGGTGATTGAATTTATCCAGTCATCATACCTTTTAATGGGACCTGGAAAATGGCCGTTTTAGCATTTGAGATAGTTTCGTCTTAAGCTTTGATAGTAAATCTTTAGCCATCATTGATCCTGGTCAAATTGTATCTGGACAGAAAATGACTTAAAACATTGTAAATATAGTTCCAAATGCTATGAAACATCCGTGTTCACATAATCAATAGCTTTTTTCGAATAGCTTAGAGGGACATAACATTTGTATAAGCCCGAATGGTCAAAACAGTACTAGGAGTTGATAATTACAGTCTACCGTATTTCTAGCCACACTAGTTGATTTCCTATCAAATATCATATTCTGAATCCAGATTTTGGTCAAACAGTACTAAGAGTTGTTAGTAATTGTCTACAATAACTCTAGCTATTGTAGCTGATTCCCTACTAGATATCATACCCTGAATCAATAGTCTGGTCAAAACAATACTAAGAGTTGTTAGTTATTGTCTACCTTAATTCTAGCCAGTTTAAGTGGTTTCCTATTGGATATCATACTATGAATTAAGATTTTGCCCAAAACAGTACTAAGAGTTGTTAGTTACTGTCTACAATAATTCTAGCCATTGAAGCTGATTTCCTATCAGATATGATATTCTGAATCCAGATTTTGGCAAAAACAGTACTAGAGGATGTTAGGTACTGTGTACCACAATTCTAGCCACATCAGCTGATTTCCTAGCGGATGTCATACTCTGCATCCAGATTTTGGTCAAAACAGTACTAAGAGTTGTTAGTTATCGTCTACCATAATTCTAGCCATTGTAGGTATCAGATATCATAATCTGAATCCAGATTCTGGTCAAATAGTACTAATAGTTGTAAGTTATTGTCTACCATAGTTCTAGCCGCAATAGGTGATTTCCTATCAGTTCATTCTTCGAATTCAGATTTTGGTCAAAACAGTACTAAGAGTTGTAACTAAAATTTGTTAACCATAATTCTCGACATTGTATCTGATTTCCTATCAGATATCATACTCTGATTCCAGATTTTGGTGTACACAGTACTCAGAGTTGTTAGTTATTGTCAACCGTATGTTTAGCCTTTGTAGCTTGTTTCTTTTAAGATGAATACGCTGAATCCAGATTTTGGTCAAAACATTACTAAGAGTTGTTAATTACTGTCTATCATAATTTTAGCCACATTAGCTGATTTCCTATCAGATATCTTACTCAGAATCCAGATTTTGGTCAAAACAGTAAAAAGAGCTGTTAGTTATTGTCAATCATAATTCTAGCCTTTGTAGCTGATTTCCTTTCAGGTATCATACTCTGAATCCAGATTTTGGTCAAAACAGCATTAAGAGTTATTAGTTAATGTCTACCATAATATTGGCCACATTAGCCTATTTCCTATCAGATATAATAGTCTGAATCCAGATTTTACTCAAAACAGTACTAAGAGTTAACTTATGTCTTCCATTATTCTATCCACTGAAGCTGATTTCCTATCAGATCATCATGCTCTGAATCCACATTTTGGTCAAAACAGTACTAAGAATTATTAGTAATTGTCTACCATAATGTTGACCACATTAGCTTATTTCCTATCAGATATAATACTTTGACTCAAGATTTTGCTCAAAACAGTAATTCAAGAGTTGCTTACTTATGTCTGCAATAATATTCTAGCCACTGTAGCTGATTTCCTATCAGATATTATACTCTGAATCCAAAATTTGATCAAAACAGTACTAAGAGTTGTTAGTTATTGTCTACCATAATTTTAGACTGTAACTGATTTACTATCAGATATCATACTTGGATTCCAGAGTTTGGTCAAACAGTACTAAGAGTTGTTGGTTATTGTCTACTATAATTCTAGCCACATTTGTTGACTTCCTATCAGGTATCATACTCTGAATCCGGATTTTGGTCAAAACAGTACTAAGAAATGTTAATTATTGTCTACCATAATTCTAGCAATTTAAGCTTATTTCCTATCAGATATCATACTCTGAATCAAGATTTTTGTCAAAACAGTACTAAGAGTTGTTAGTTATTGTCTACCATAATTCTAGCCATTGAAGCTGATTTCCTATCAGATATCATACTCTAAATACAGATTTTGGTCAAAACAGTACTAAGTGTTTTTAATTATTGTCTACCACAATTCTAGCAATTGTAACTGATTTTCTATCAAATATCATACTCTGAATCCAAATTTTGGTCAAAACAGTACAAAGAGTTGTTAGATGTTGCCATTGTAGTTGATTTCCTATCAGGTATCATAATCTGAATCCAAATTTTGGTCAAAACAGTACTAGGGGTTGTCATTTATTGTCTACAATAATTCTAGCCTTTGAAGCTGATTTCCTATCAGATATGGTACTCTAAATTCAGATTTTGTCAAAAACAGTACTCAGACTTGTTAAGTTTTGTCTACCATAATTCTAGCCACGTTATCTGATTTCTTATCAGATATCATACTCTGAATCCAGATCGTCTTTAAGGACCGTCTAAAGTAGACTTGCTAACTTAGATAACAATTCGCTTCCTTTTTAGCACTAACGCTGTATTTTAAAGCGCAGAAGACAACTATCACTTTATTCCTTTCTTTTTTATTATTATTATTATTGTCTTGTTTAAAAGGTTTTAAAATGGTTAGGTCAAACACTTCTTGATTTAGAAATGGCTATGTGTGTCACAGATGAATTTTTCATGATGTAATCAATTCATTTACGAACATGCGATTATCAACACCTTTTGCGACGGCATTACCAGGCTAAATGTCTTAACGGATTCTACGCAATTGTGTTATGTCGTTTATAAGGCGTTCAAAATTGGATTTCGGTAACGGCCAGTAATGAAAATGCAGTTTTTTAAGATTTAAAGTGAAGTTAATGCAAATATGGATTATCACGCAAACTGCTTCCTTCGCAATCATTGCAATTGTACTTACTAAGAAATTTGCTACCAAAACGAATATAGTTTTTTGTCATGTTTTTCAACTAGTTGTTGGACAAACGTAACATTATATTAGTGGGATGAGCCACTGGCGGCTCGGAAAGGATTTTTGGATATTCCATCCACCCTTGGAAGCTAAACGAAGGATAACATCGTCAATTTTCGTTACCACGGATGACACACGAAGTTGCACGAAGTGTTTGGTAGATAATGATGGATGGAATATCTTAACCCTTTCCCAAACAACAAAATTTTTGGGTGTTCCAATTTGAAAGCTGCTGCAGACGACAAAATGATTGTTTTTAAAGAACACAAATGTTTACAAATAGCCCAGAAAATATTGAGACAAAAGAAGAAAGTGCTGATTATCAGCATTTTCTTCTTTTGTCTAAATGTTTTCCCAAGCCTTTTCTATTAAGGACGTCAAAACAAGGTCTTGTTTGGGAAAGGGTTAAAATAGTTATTGTGACTGAACTTCAAGGTTTCCATGTTTAGGGTGACAAACCCGTCGTGATTTTGACTGAAATAAGGTTGAAGCGATGTTTTTCGAAACCCAGTACAAATTAAAGTCTAACATGATTAATGCCACAACTGTAAAGTACCGACATTACCAAAAAGCAAAAAAAAAATCTTTATTTACTAAATACCCCCAATGAAAATCTTTTATCTTCTGCAAATCGACGAGAAATAGCATAATCTGTCTAAAATATTATCTTATGATACTAAAATAGTCACGAATGATAAATAATGCATAAAACAATAAATCTTTCCTTTGTTTTTCCCAAATCTCAGGGACATATTTCTTTGAAATGATGCATAGTAATTAGTCATTAACACTTTCCTTAACAAACCTTATTTTGATGTCCAAAATAAAAAAAATGTGGAAAACATCGAGTCAAAAAAAAGAAAGTGTTGATGACCAGCATCTAACCTTTTGTCTCTTTATTGCATGTTCTATACTGTGCACGAATGATACCTCTGTCAATATCCATTTTGTCATCTGCAGCAGCATTCGCAGTGGGCACTGTAAGAAATGATTTTGATGAAATGCTAAATTAAGACAAAGTACATGATGATACATATCGCAGTAAGCACGACATTACCCGAGAATGCCAAGTTAATCCGCCATTTTGAAACATTCATTTCAGTATACCGTTACCACGTGATTTCTTTGGAGACAGTGGTTATTGTTCCTACATGAAGCATAACAGCTACGTATTAGGCAGAGGCTGTATTGTAGATTTTACGCGAAATAAACATTCAAATGCGCGTAGAATCTACTATACAGACTCTATCTGACTTAGTGTTCGCTAGCGGTTCATTGGAGACTGGGCGTGGCTATGTATAAACGTCACATAAATTAGCCAGCATCCCGTTTATGCGAAATATAGCGGGAGGGTTTTAAATTTTACTGCAATTTCATTGGTCCATAAAGTAGATCGAACACTACCGAACGTTAGAATGTTTCGATTTCCAGATTCCGACGCTTTTGTATAACATTGTCCTGTACCGCTGTGTTTTGAGTCATGTGATTTTGCATCATAAATAAATTCAACAATTTGATATATTGCCCGTTTTATTTTTGTGGAATATATATCCGCTCAAAGCAGCATAATAAACCATCAACAACATTAACGAGCCCAGTTGCTACTTTTGTATTAACAAGTCGTGTGATTCAAACAAGAGGGCCGTTGGCCCTAGGTCGCTCACCTGAGATGGGGTTTTATAACAGATCAGATATCTTACAGGTAATGCAATAAAGGGTCAAAGATCATATGAACGCCACTTTGCGATTTCAAACCATAGAAAACCCAGAAATCTACCTTAGTGCAATATCATATGTAACTCAAATATGAAGTTTCATCCAATTCGGCTATGTGGTTATGGAGAAATTGCTTTGGACAGATGGAATTAAAATGAAACATACAGACTGACAAACAAACAGAAATTTACAAATTGACCTAGATCTATGACCTTGAACCTACCTAAATATATATTTCAAATAGAACATCTACTCATGATAAAGAACACATTTACCCATACATTTTTTAAATCCATGCATAAATGTAGATGCTATGCCCCTGATAAGCAGATTTTTACAAGAAGTCCCCTTTTTCTGTGACAAGGTTTCATATTGAAAAGCAAAGAAAAGTACCTCTTAACAATATCATAAGCAATGCAAATATTAAGTTTTGCCAAATTTGGCTCTGCGGTTATTGAGAAATTGCTTCTGACAGATTTCGTGTAATTTCTCTTTTTCTGTTGCCATGGCAACCAGAGGTTTTTTTTTTTATAAATTGCAATTCTGTTAGCAATTTTTTAAAAGTGACCTCCTAAGGAATATTCTGCCTAGTTTGGTGAAAATTAGCCTGTTAGTTTAGGAGATATCATTCAACGATGTCATTGAGATTTGGTGGAAAATCTCCTTTTCTGTTGCTATGGCTACCAGAGCTTTTAAAGGATTTCAATTCTTTTAGCAATTTTTAAAAGGAACCTCCTCAGAAATATTTCTGCCAAGTTTGGTTGAAATTGGCCGAGTAGTTTAGGAGGAGATGTTGTTCAAAGAAATTATTGAGAATTAGTCAAATTTCTCCTTTTCTGGTGCCATGGCAACCACAGTTTTTAGTCAATTTCAATTCTTTTGGCAATTCTTAAAGACGACCTCCTAAGGAATATTTTTCCCAAGTTTACTTGAAATTGGCCTCGTAGTTTAGGAGGAGATGTCGTTCAAAGATAGTATTGAGATTCAGTCAAATTTCTCCTTTTCTGTTGCCATGGCAACCAGAGTTTTTTATGGATTTCAATTCTTTTAGCAATTCTGAAAGGAGATCATCTTAGGAACATTCCTGCCAAGTTTGGTTGAAATTGGACTGGTAGTTTAGGAGGAGATGTTGTTCAAAGATAGTATTAAGATTCATTCAAATTTCTCATTTTCTGTTGCCATGGCAACCAAAGTTTTTTATGGATTTCAATCTTTTTAGCAATTCTGAAAGGGGGTTACCTAATGAACATTCCTGCCAAGTTTGGTTGAAATTGGCCCAGTAGTTTAGGAGAAGATGTCGTTCAAAGATAGTATTAAGATTCAGTCAAATTTCTCCTTTTCTGTTGCCATGGCAACCAGAGTTTTTTATGGATTTCAATTCTTTTAGCAATTCTGAAAGGGTGTCAACTAAGGAACATTCCTGTCAAGTTTGGTTGAAATTGGCCGAGTAATTTCGGAGGAGATGTCGTTCAAAGATAGTATTGAGATTCAGTCAAATTTCTCCTTTTCTGTTGCCATGGCAACCAGAGTTTTTCATGGATTTCAATTCTTTTAGCAATTCTGAAAGGGGGTCACCTAAGGTACTTTCCTGCCAAGTTTGGTTGAAATTGGACCAGTAGTTTAGGAGAAGATGTTGTTCAAAGATAGTATTGAGATTCATTCAAATTTCTCATTTTCTGTTGCCATGGCAACCAGAGTTTTTCATGGATTTCAATTCTTTTAGCAATTCTGAAAGGGGGTCACCTAAGGAACATCCTGCCAAGTTTGGTTGAAATTGGCCAAGTAGTTTAGGAGGAGATGTCATTTAAAGAAATTGTTGACGGACGACGGACGACGCACGACGGACGACGGACAGACGCCGGACAAAAGGTGATCACTATAGCTCACTTGAGCACCTTGTGCTCAGGTGAGCTAAAAACGGACACGCTCAATGTTCATCAATCAAATTAAAAATTAATCGTTTTACTACTATATCACGATTTCCGAAATCATAAAATTACGGAATCGCCGTTAATAAATAAACAGGACATCAAAGCTACATTGAAATGCATGCAAATTGTGGTTACTTTATATAAAACAGCTTTATCGAAATGTTCTTCAGTAAAGGTCACAGAGCTTACAGTCGAAATAATATGTGCGCAAAGGGATTATCAGAAAGTTATTTTTACAAAGGAATTTTTTCGTCATTTTGAAGAGAATTGTTTTTCATCTTCTCTTCCAATATCTAACAAAGGCAACAAATAAGCGACTCATACATTGCGAAATTGACATTTTGTAGCAATTATCCCTAGTCACAAAGCATCAATTAAATACAACTAAGAATCCATCAACCAATTAATGCGGATTGATCTTGGATTGTCCAATGTTAAACTGAGATTAATTTGTCATTACAAGGATAATATGGCTTCTATTTTTGACTTCACACAATTAATCTTTATGTCAGAAATTTCCTTTCATTTCAAATTCTCGAGGGTACCTTTTGATACTGCAATCGGTGGTGAAATGTGAACGGTCAATAACAATTCTTCGAAATAGAGTGCATCGTCATAATGACCTACATATTGCTATATCATTTGTTAGGTTCAAAGCTTGCATATGCCAGTACTATACATCTAGTTATTCAACATTGACTAGTCTAAAATAATTCTATCATGTAAAAGGCCCTTATGGAGGAGGCCCTTGTGGAATTTGAGATCGAAGTGGATCCTGATCAACTGTTTATTCTCGCAGTCTGATAAAGATCAATTTTATTTTTGTACATGTTTCGTCATGGCATCTTCATGTAACGGTTACAAGATACTTGTAGCATCGTGGATAACTTGTACAGGCTGGTCTGAAAAGATAATCGTCTGAAATGCCGTAAATGTTACTTTCAGATCCAGGTTCAATACACTTTATATCTATCAGCAAAGTACATTTGGCTATTGGACTATTATTCATACATTTCAAAAACAAGGGAGATATATTTAGCTCTTTTGCATACGGAGGTTATTGTAAATATTTCCTAAGATACTATTTTATAGCTGGCTAACAAATACTACAAAAATAGAAGAAAATGGTTCCAAAATTCACAGCGTTCTTCTTTACAAGCCAATAATTTTACCACCACTTAGTTCGTGATGGTAACAGTTTGTTATTCTGGTACAAAAAGTGGGGGACGAATCATTGGCTTACCAAGATAAAAAAAAAGTAAAGGGTAGTTACTACTAGTATTTATCAAAAAACCATCCCCTATATTATCATCAAGTAAATGTAATAATTATGCAAAGCCATTCAAGCAAGTAAAGTACAATTTGTTCTTATTTCTTTCCCATTTTCTGAAAAGAGAAATTTATTCCTCATCAATTTGATTGACGAACCTGCATTTAAATAATCTCATCTCCGCTAAAGGATTTAATTTTCCGGTTAAACGAAAACGCATTTTGTGGAAACAAATGTGTTACGTTTTAGGCTTTTACAAAACAGGTTACTTTGCTTTATTACATGTAACCATGGCCTATGTGTCTTGTCAATACTTATATGGAAACAAAGCAGAAGGTACATAATTGAGCAAGGATCTGGAAAAACGTCCCTTATAGCATTTGAAATAACCTGGTTCCAGATCAGCCTGCGTATACACGCAGTCTGACCAGGAACCATGTTGCTCTCAAATAGCTTCATCATGGTCTGTGGCAACCATTCGAGAGTAAAATGGATGCTGACTAGAGTGCATCTAGGCACAGTCTGATCTTGAAACATGGCTGTCTCAAATGCTATAATGGACGTTTTCCAGTTCCTGGCTCATATATAATATTATTTATAAAAAATGTATTTTTTGTGTACATATAACCTCCTCTCGCCGCTTAAAAAGTTGGTTTTGCTGTCTTGAAAAAAGTGTCTCGTGACACACTGAGAATAAACAAAATAAATGAAAACCAACGTTTTTGTTTTTCCATTATTGCTTTCAAAGTTTCTGGTCAACAATTTTCAAAATGCAAAAAAAAAATATTAAAATGTTGCAATTTGAAAGCTGAATCAGATGACAAAATGTACATTTTTGTATGTAGATTAATGCGACAAAACAGAGACGCAAACCAACAATAAACTGATTCTCGTCTTTTGCCTCAATATTTTACCGAGACCTTTTCTATTCTCAAACAGTAAAACCAGCGTTTATGAGTACTTATCTTTTAAATATTATCTACAGTGTTCGTTAAATTCCACCTCGCTAGTGTATTGCTTTCTTTTACTTTACGATGTTGGCACATCAAATAGTTCATTTAGGATGCAACAGAAATAATTTGAACGCTTTTGTATTAATACCTTTATTAGGCCAATACCAATGCATGTAATCTGCATTTTCTTGGTGATTTTCTAAATTAAGGACAAAAATACTGGGTCTTATGTGAGTGACGAATACCACGATAGTCGTAACCAGAAATGTGTTCATTTTCCCTTTGAATTTTAAAAAAATCCGACATTCTGGTCCTTTTTGTGCAAGCCATAGTTACATTTCTTACTAAAGGTCATCTGACTTAATATTGATTTTCTTCGTTAATGAAGTAACAAATACAATAACCATTATACGTCTATGTTTCACAGTTCTTTATATTCTGTCTAAACGAGTCTGACATTGCAGCAGTACTATTTTATGGATTAATTCCATTTACTTCTTTAATCCCGACAACTCTCGACGTGTTGACTCTTCCAATTTGAAAGCCGCCTCAAAATCATACGTGCAAATCAAATTGAAAGATTGGGAATAGTTCAAGAAGAACTGTGTCAATCTTTTTTTATCTATAACATTTTAGACATTTTAATTTAGGAAATAACCCTATCGTCCGATAATGAATAATCAGTGCCTGATTGGTCACCCGCGCATCGTTATGTTGACGCGGAGTTGTTTGTCCCCAGAGGCGCGTTCTTTAGAGCGAGATTTTTTAAGATTTCTTAAAGTATTTTGGATAAAGCGTTTTTAAGACCGAGACTTTGACCGCGCTGTTCCGAATGCTCCATGTTTATACAAATGACGTCATCATGGCGTTATTTGTATAAAGTATGGAGCATTCGGAACACCGCGGTTTATGAATTATGGGTGTTCGGAACAACTCGATCAAATCTCTTTTATATTGTTTGTACAGAGTTGACAGAGGGGTTCCACACAAAGTATAGGGTAATGGCGCCTCCCATTGAGTGTCTTAAAAATCTTGGTCGAAAGAACGCTTTATCCTAAAATATCTAAGAAATCTCAAGATATTTCAAGATATCTCGCTCTAAAGAACGCACCTCAGTTCTTGAGTCTATTTAGCAATGTTTAATTTGGAAAATGTTGATAGAGCATTTTTTTATGATCCTATTTACGGTTTTGGTAAGTTCACTCTTGTATCACGCTACAAAACTTAGCCATAACCTCACAAAAATGTACTACAAATATACTAAAGGAAAAAAGAAACGCAACAAAAAATAAATTTGATCATAGCTTTTGTTTTTGTCTTTCTCAAAATCACCTTCATTGGAGTACTTTTTTCAATGCATAGTTAAACTTCTTCATTTGACTTCCTAGAGTCAAAATTTCACCAAGGTCACATGTTGTGCGTGCCATAAATATACGTTTAAATGAGAAGAGTCTAACGTCAATGTTAAATGCGTTCTCGCACGCAATCCAATTAGACGTCAACGATTCTTGGCTAAAATTTGATTGCTGTACTGTCAATGAATAGCATCAACAGTTTTATTCGATAAGAGAATTTGTTTCGGTAGGTAAAATAAACGAACGTTGTGGGTCTGACGTCGTGACGTTAGACGTTCACCATCGCTTTTCGGGCGACCGTCAGTTGTTCTGTTCGTTTTATGACGTTATCTCAAGCACTATTTTGTCAACCGATGTACACCAAAGTCAGCAGCAATTGGGGGTTGAGATGTTCCATTCTTAAACATCACAATTTCTACCGGATGACGTCTTTGATTAAGTCGCAAAATGATATGAGGGATTAAATCCAAACGAAAATCATTGCCTTTTGTCGAGTCGACGTGCATCTATACAAATCAAAAGAGTTTTATGTAAAGTTTGGGTATTTAAAAGTTTGCACGTGCAAAACGTGTAAACGTCTTTTTTGACGTTATCTCACAGGTAAGACCGGTTCTAACGTAAATTCAAGGATCAATATCAAGATACAGTTCCTTGTAATAATCTGTAACAAGTTTGACTTAATAACATAAAAGAATTAAGAGAAATGACAAAAAATAGTTGTTGCGTTACTTCTTTCCTCTAGTATAAATTTTCATGATGTTACGCTTTCTTTAAAGACCGTTCAATTATACACAAATTTACTCTAAAAATGCTGAACAGATTCTTCTAAATTGTGTTAGACCGTTAAAAATTGTCGTTTATTGGATTACGTTAATAGCGCTCAAGGGAAAAAAGAAAATTACTCAAAAGTGCAGATGGGGTAAACGCTCTCTATAGACGTCTTGCAGGCATTTTTCTCGAAATAAAAACACGAGCGAAATAAATTAAATGAAATAAATAAAATGAATGAATAAAAAACGTAGGTTTGTCAGAGAAAAGGTGAAAAAGATAATTGTTAAACCGTTTTGATATACTAAGTATAACGTTTATTCAAAATACCCATACTACATGTATGCACACGGATACATTTACTTATTCCTTGATATTCGTCCCAGTTAGTATTTGAGCTTCAGGAAAAATGTCAATTATTAAATACCAAAACGAAAATCTTTCACCATTTTCTCTCATTCGTCAAATTGCTTGGAAATCACAGAAATAGTGTAAAATGTGATCATGTGAATCTATAATAGTTACAAATGATAAATAATGCATCGTAGAGTGTAATAAATCTTGGAATGATACCTCATGATGGGAAATATTTCTGTAAATTGTACATAAAGTCATTAGTCTTTCATTTGGACTATCTTTTACTTTCAAAAGAGAAGTAATATCGATATGCGTACATTTACTTCTTTACCTCTCTCGATGACAGAAAGATACTCAACGTTTTCGAATACAAGTTCGTATGTACAAATAAAAGTATCTTTGACATGAAGTGACCAAGTGGCAAACCTGATTATGTTGTAATTTCAGGTAAGACCTTCAACACTTTCCCAAACGGGCAAAATAAAACTATTCCATTTTAAGTAAAAGCTATTGCCTACGACGAAATGAACATTGATTCAAGTACTGCTGGTGCACAAATACCACAAACAATAACAATAAGAAGTATCAGCATTTATTCCTTTTTGTCCTAATTGTGTGACCAAGCTTCTTGGTATATAAAATGCGTTATATATTGTCATCGTACAGACATACAGTCGCTTTTTATGATTAATCTCGTAAATGCAGCTTGTCTCAAGCTGCGGTTACGATGTTTTGTCGAAAAGCAGCGTTAAAGTCGATGCGCATGTTTTCTCTCACTATGTCTACTCTATCAAGTCAGTTCCACTGGGACAGAGATTAGAAACCATTAAAATATAATGGAGCGAAATTTAGAATTTGGTTAGTAATCTAGCTCGGGAATCAGCGACTTTCAGTCTCGAGAGCTTCAATCACACTGATCTGTGTTTATGACGCTATTTCTGTGGGAGGTTTTTAATGAACAAATGATCCCAAATTCAGACAAAAAGGCCATAATGAAGTTTAAGCCTTTCCCAGACGACAGAATTTCAAGGTTGTCAAAATTTGAAACGAGTCAACAAAAAACGATTGGTGTCAAATAAAAAAAACGAATGATTTTTTCATAGAAACTATTGATCGTTTCTCTCAATTTTTTTTAATTTAAACTGAATTATTTCTTATATGAACTGCAACCCTGGGTTTTGTTTGGGAAAGAGTTCAAACCTCTGTGAATCCAGATAATTTTTTGTTTAAACAAGAACAAAACTTTGTTGTCATAACTTGAACATGTATCTTTATCGTTATAATACAAAAATAAGTGTGCACATAGTAATGAATGTACCTAATGATGGATTAGATATTAAAGGACCTTTGATATTGTAATAATAAAAGGTAAGGTATTTGCGGATTGTAGACAAAATATGATCTTTCGGCTTTGACCAATGTTTGTTATGGGCAATTCAGAAGGTACACTTCCCTTCAATCTGATCTAAGAAAAGTTGTTAGACTAAGAAGAAAAGGGCTTCTCATTTCGAATAGCCCTGTCAGATTTCTAAAACTACACATTCAAATAACATTAAATTATTTATGAAATAATAACAAGTTTAGCGGTCTTTATTGCGCAAATAAAACCCGATGTGCGACGGACTACATGTGTAGGTAAAAACCGAGGCGCAAAGCGCCAAAGTAGACTGGCTCCAGTCTGACTGATCTGATGATATATCATAATATTATATATTATATCTGAATATATATAAATAATGTACATCTGATTTCACTATCATACTCATGATTTTTTTCAGCAGGAGTGAAGTACCTTTGTAAATATATCGGCCTATTAAATAGGCCTATATCTGCCTACATATTCTCACGGCCTAGGAGCCAGGCTAAGCGCCAAGGTATTTGCCATAACATGTAGTCCAGAGCACAGAGGTTTTTATTGCACAATAAAGACCGCTTAACTTATTATTATCTCCATTATAACACTCAAAATAACAAAACCCACATTCGAACTGTGTTATTTTGTGGAAATTCTGCCAAGAACTAGTTTTCGGCGTAGGAAACGCATTGGCGGTCAAGTGACGTCATTGATGACGTCATTTGACGTTACCTTGACGTTACGTGACGTTTTGGCGCATACACGAAACATAATTACATAGAGTCATTATTGGTCAAATAAAACCCGATGCAGTTCTTCTTTCGCTATATATGAATTTCACAGTAGAGTGTTATAATTCTCTATCAATTCACTTTTAAAGAAATTTTATAACTAGCCCAAAATGGCCTTTATAACAACAATTCATTCCAAGGCTTCCAAACTAAGTTTAACAACATTTGTACACCAACCCTAGCGTAATTTAATAAAGACATCAAGATTCAAGGATACTTGTTGGGTGTTCTGGTCAATAATAATTGGATCTGGTCGTAACGTAATCAGATATAAAATCTGATTAACGCCTGACAGGAATACAACTTAACACTGCTTTTTCTTCGAAAACCGCGTAGCTGCAGCTTATTAAAAGCTGCAGCTACGAGGTTTTCGAAGAAAAGCGACCATAACCTAATTTGACCCAAACCCTAAGCCGAGATTATGCTAGGGTGAGCAAGGGGAGATCACTGCTTCGGCGATTGAATTTAGCCTGCCATCATACCTTCTGATGGGACCTGGAAAATAGCCATTTAAGCATTTGAGATAGTTTCGTCTTCAGCTTTATTAGTAACTCTTTAGCCATCATTGATCCGGGCCAAGTTGTATTTTGACAAAAAATTGACTGAAAATCGTTGTACACATAGTTCCAAATGCCATGAAACATCCGTTTATTACTACAAGTTCAGAAAATCAATAGTTTTTTCACTAGCTTTAAGGGACATAACATTAGTTATACGCCCGAATGGTCAAAACAGTACTAAGAGTTGATAGTTGTTATTGTCTACCATATTTTAGCCGCATTAGGTGATTTCCTATCAGATATCATACTCTGAATCAAGATTTTGGTCAAAACAGTACTAAGAGTTGTTAGTTATTGTCTAACATAAGTCTAGCCCGTGTAGCGGATTTTCTATCAGATATTATACTCTGAATCAAGATTTTGGTCAAACCAATACTAAAAATTGGTAGTTATTGTCTACCATGATGCTAGCCATTGTAGCTGATTTCCTTTCAGATATTATAGTCTGATTTCAGATTTTGGTCAAAACAGTACTAAGAGTTGTAAGTTATTGTCTACCATAATTCTAGCCATTGTAACTTATCAACTCTGAAACCAGATTTTAGCCAAAACAGTACTAATAGTTGTTAGTTATTGTCTACCATACATGTACAGGGTGATCCAAAAAACATGTCCCACAAACAATGCTTTATAACTTTTTTACCATCTTATATATTTCGTTTATATTCTCTAGAACATAAGTGTATATCTGTAAAATTTGTCTGATTACAATATTATATAATAATTCACTTACTACTTTTACAAGGGATGCTCGATGTTACGACCATGTTTTTTCAGAAACTAGTCTAAAACGACGTCGAAAGTTTTGTATGACGTTACTACTGGTTTGACGATCAATCAAGTCTATTTCTCTACTTATGGTTTCTTTCAGTTCAGCTATAGTGGTGGGTTAGGGTTCTTAAACTCTTTCTTCTTAGCAACCCCATAGGAAAAGTCCAGCAGACTGAGATCGGGTGAATGCAGTGGCCATTTATTCACTGTCAATCCAATTAACAAATGACAGTTTGGCCGTGATTTCTGTGTCTTTCAAATGCTGCATGCTGGTTATTTTGTATGGCTTACAATTTAATCGAACTTTAGAATTCTTTTCACTGTACCATAGCTTACATCAGTGGTTTTTGAGATGTCCATCATTTTACACTGTAATAGATACCCTTGGAGTTTCCTCTACAGCTTGATGAACACTCTCCACATTCTCATGTGCACGCCCTGTGCGTGTTCTCCCGCTTTTTCTAGATCTCGTGTCATTGACAGTCCCTTTCATCTCAAACTTAGACAAAAGTCTTCTTTTCTGCTTTCTGGAAGGCACTGTGGCATTTTGGTACATATTTTGGATTTTTCTTCTTACTAGAACAGGATATGTAAATAATACATAGCACAGTTTGACTATTTCTGCATTGTCAGCCATCTTGGAATGCTGAGAATATGATGACGTCATTGATGACGTCATTGATGTTACCATGACGCTACAAAACGTTCTTCTACACAACCATTACAAATTCTATTTTATACCCTTTCCATCGACACCCAAACTAAAACAGTGCTACCACATTACGCAGATATATTAAATATTCTTTGTGGGACATGTTTTTTGGATCACCCTGTATATCTAGCCATTGTAGCTGATTTTCTATCATATGTCATAGTCTGAATCCAGATATTGGTCAAACAGTACTAAGAATTGTTAGTTATTGTCTACCAAAATTCTAGCCTCTGCAGCTGATTTCCCATCATATATATCATACTCTGAATCCAGAATTTTGCAAAAACAGTACTCAAAGTTGTTAGGCATTGTCTACATAATTCTAGCCACATTAGCTTATTTCCTATCCGATATCATACTCTGAATCCAGATTTTGGTCAAAACAGTACAACGAGTTGTTAATTATCGTCTTCTATAATTCTAGCCATTGTAGCCGATTTCCTATCCGATATCATACTCTGAATCCATATTTTGGTCAAAACAGTACTATAAGTTGTTAGTTATTGTCTACCATAATTCTAGCCACAATATTTATTGTCTACCATAATTCAAGCCATTGTGGCTGATTGTCTAACAGATATCATAATCTGAATTCAGATTTAGGTCAAAACAGTATTAAGACATGTTGGTTCTTGGAACCCAAAATACATAAATAAAGCAAAGGAAATGTTCCATTTCAGCTATTGTGAAAACTGAAACATAAAAATTGTCTCGAACGTTATGGACTCGTACGTCACTTTTTAATGTGTACTCAACTTTATTTGGCCTGCTGTATCAATGCTATTATAGTAATCGGCATAATTCTTTTTATCATATTTGAAGACACTTCGAATAGTGATGTTACATGAAGAATTAAATATTTATAGTTACACATTTTTAACTACAGTTACTTTAGTTCATGCCTCGTACGTTACGGGGTTAAAAGTACGGTAAATTGTTTAAGAATGATGTTGATTTTTTAAAAATATTGACAAAGGTATATCAAAATATGACTTCATTTTGATAATATTATGAGGTTATTTAACATGTCTTTGTACAATACTGAATTCTATTGGATGAATACTTTGCAGAACGAGGCTATATTTGGACGAGCCGATAGGCGAGTCTAAATATAGACTCGTTCTGCAAAGTATGAATCCAATAGAATTCGGTATTGTACAAAGACATGTTAAATGACCTCTTTATTTCACATCATTTTTTTTTCACACAAAACACGACAAAGATTAATTTTGTATAAAAATTAAGATCTAGATATATTTTTTTTTAAATAGAATTCCAACGTGAAATAAAAAAGGATGAAAAATAACATAGGCATATGTCATGAAAAAAATGTAGGCTACATGTACATTTCTAACACTGTGAAATATACATGGCATCTGACATTTAATCTATTTTTATCGATTTATGTTTGTCTCAAAAGATTGAATAGATCGTCATAATGATAGTGTGAAATGTACATGAAATTTGTCATGTAAACTATCTATCAGGTCATGCGTAAATCAACGATGAAAACATTGACAGAAAAGGAGAAATTGCTGATAAACGGCAAATCTCCTTTTCTCTTAGAACTTTTTTGTCAAGCCTTTTAATGGATATCAAATCCAGGTCTTGTTTGGGAAAGGGTTAAGTGTGATTTGTATCATTGCTGCATATTAAATGCGCTACAATTCATAAATGTTTTGAAATGAAAATAATCTCTTTCGTGATGTTTAAAATCATTTTCTCCTCTTGCCTTAATGTATTCCCTATGTGTTTTTTCAATCACAGAATCAAAGCTATGTCTTGTTTAGGACAGTGAATTCAAAATATCATGTTGAAACAAACATTCAACTCTAATGCACAATTTTGCTTTTGCAGACGAGAACTCTACTAAGGGAGATTACTCTTCGATGCGAATATGGATATTTTGTATCGCAGCCTCGATTTGGGAAAAAATCCATATTTGTACGGTTCAATCGATATTTGTAGGGTTCAAATGAGTGCAATGCATATTTGGACGGTTCAACCGGTGCATCGTACAATATCGATCTAGCCGTTTTGGAATATCGAGAATCCCGTGCGTCCACGCAATTATCTCGTGCGTGCAATACGGCTCTAGGTATTGTATACTCACGTGGTACGAATGGGGTGATTTGATTGGTTTACTACTTTCGGGTGTGAAATAAATATTTATACTAACGTACATTACCCTAAATAAATGCATTAAATATAGATTCATGTCAGTGTTTCTCGCCTTTAAAGAAAGTGTCCCGTACTGTAATGTCTAGAGGTTCCAGTCTAACTCATGATTATATGCTAGTCTAAATGTACCGGTGTAATAGTAAAACGTAAATTAAACGTGCTCGAAATAAACCAATTGTTTCTTCGAATTATCCCGTACATAACATAGTGGCGACGAGAAAATCCACGACAGAGATGTTTATCTACAAATTGACGAGGCGTACGTGTTAGATGACACCCGAATTCGCCCGTGAAAGCGATTTTCAAGCGAGCTACCCGGAGAAGAAGTAAATATTCACTCGTTGAAATTGTCCTGGTTGACTGAATATTTCCGAAATGGCGACGTTTGCCATCGGCAGAATTGATGTTTTTGACAATACAGAGTCATGGACATGCTATAAGGAGAGACTTGATCAGTACTTCTTAGCTAACGAAATCGATGACGCCAAGAAAGTTCCAGCGTTGTTGGCATTAATTGGTCCAACTACTTACCAAGTTTTGAGAGATCTCACAGCCCCTGACCTTCCCAAGGATAAATCATTCAAATCACTGTGCGACAAGCTAGCCAATCATTTCAACCCTAAACCGTTGACCATTGCGGAACGATTCCGTTTCCACAAACGAGACCAAAAACCAGGTGAATCAGTATCCGATTTCAATCTAAGTTTACGGAAATTTGCTGAACACTGTAATTTTGGGGTCAATCTTAATGACACATTAAGGGATAGATTTGTATGCGGATTGAAAACTGAGGCAATTCAGAAAAAACTGTTGACTGAAAGTGATTTGACATATGATAATGCGGTAAAAATAGCTTTAGCGATGGAGTCCGCCAGTAAAGATGTACAGGAACTTCATAGCAAATCTGAGCCTGTGCACAAATTAGAGCAGAAACACAGTAAAGACAAAAAGTACAAAAATAAGAAAAGTCAGAGGAAAAATCAAAGTTCATCCAATAAGAAAGAGAAATGTATTCATTGTCACAAAAAGAATCACACTTCACATGAGTGTCACTTTAAGGACGCGACATGTTTTTCGTGCAAAGCAAAAGGTCATATCGCACCAGCCTGTCCACGAAAACAGAGAGTACATCAGATAGATGAATCAGACAATGACTGTGAGGATCTCTATAGCCTGCAAAGTGAAAAACAAAACAGAGATGTAATTTACGTCACTCCAACAATAAACAATAAGCAAGTGAAGATGGAATTAGACACAGGATCTGGAGTGTCTGTAATGTCAAAAGATGATTTTGATAGGCTGTACCCTAGGAAAACTCTGAAGCCAACATCTATAGGATTAAAAACCTACAGTGGTGAAAGAATTGAACCAATCGGTGTAATGACTTCAAAAGTTCAACTAAATGGACAAACCAAAGTGCTAGACTTGTACATTGTAAACAAGGGAAGTAGACCGTTGTTTGGAAGAGAATGGCTGAACTCGTTAAAATTGAATTGGTCTTCGATCAAAGCGCTGAAGGTCATGACAGCCGAAAATCAAGTAAAGTCTCTGAAAGACAAATACGCGTCGGTCTTCAGTAAAGAATTAGGCACTGTCAAAGGAGTGAAAGCACATCTGAAGTTGAAAGAAAATGCACAGCCTAAATTTGTGAAAGCGCGGTCTGTACCGTTTGTGATGAAAGACAAAATTGAGAAAGAATTGACTAGGTTGGAAGCAGATGGAGTTCTGGAAAAAGTCTCACACAGTAATTGGGCGACACCCATAGTCCCAGTTCCCAAGGCCAAATCGGACGATATTAGGATCTGTGGAGATTTTAAAGTAACCGTCAATCCTGTGCTAGAGGTGGAACAGTACCCACTACCAAAGATTGAAGAAATTTTCGCATCTCTTGGAAAGGGTAAGAGATTCACCAAAATTGATCTCAAGAATGCGTATCTACAAATCGAAGTTGATGACGAGAGCAAGGAATTATTGACTATAAGTACACATAGGGGATTGTTTCGGTACAAACGATTAGTTTTTGGAATAGCGTCTGCGCCTGCAATTTTCCAAAGAACCATCGAGCAAATTCTCATTGACATTCCAGGAGTCAGAGTAATATTAGACGACATGATAATTACGGGAGACACAGATGAAAGTCACCTACAAAATTTGGAGAAAGTTCTTCAAAAATTACATGAAGCCAATGTCAGAGTAAATCCAGACAAGTGTGAATTTTTCAAGACTAGAATTCAGTTCTGTGGTTATGAAGTAGATGAAAATGGACTACACAAGACAGAGGAGAATATAAAAGCCATCTTAAATGCTCCCAAAATAGAAAATGTTCATCAATTAAGATCTTTTCTTGGACTTGTGCAGTATTATGCTAGATTTCTAGAGAATCTATCTACAGTTCTACACCCACTGTATCAGTTACTCAAGAAAAACCAAAAATGGAACTGGACAGCCGAATGTGATAAAGCTGTGGATGAAGTTAAAGGCATGATAACATCCGATCTTGTCTTGATGAATTACGATCCAACTTTACCGATCATTCTAGCGTGCGATGCGAGTACACATGGAATGGGTGCCGTGTTGAGTCATAAATTGGGTAATGGAGTGGAAAAGCCGATAGCGTTCGCTTCTCGTACACTAAATTCAGCAGAGAAGAACTACTCACAAATCGACAAGGAGGCGACTGCGCTCGTTTGGGGAGTTAAGAAATTCCACACATACCTATACGGAAACAAGTTCACATTAATTACGGATCACAAACCACTTCTGTCAATATTTAGCCCTAAAAAAGGACTTAGCGCAACTACAGGAGCAAGATTACAGCGGTATGCTTTATTCTTAGCTGGATATACATATGACATTCAGTTTAAGAATACAAAGTTACGTGGGAACTGTGACAGCTTATCAAGGTTGCCTTTGAAAGAAACAGAAATTAACACTTTGGATGCAACAGAAGAGTACATTAATTCACTAATGGAGACACTTCCGGTGACCGTCACGCAGGTAGCAAATGCTACAAGAAGCGATAATGTGATGTCAAAGTTATATGAAGTCATATTAAATGGATGGACAGAACTGAACCAAACAGGCGAAGAATTGAAGCCATACCTTAATAGGTTCACAGAACTTTCGTTGCACCAAGGATGTATTTTGTGGGGATCTAGAGTTATCATTCCCAAAGTTCTACAGAGAAAGGTTCTAGAAGAAATACATGAGGGCCATGTTGGAACAGTGAAAATGAAATCACTAGCTCGTGGTTACGTGTGGTGGCCTCAAATTGACTCGGACATTGAAAATATAACGCGTAGTTGCTCGGGATGTATGTCAAACAAACAAAACCCTCCAGAATCACCGATTCATCCATGGGAATTTCCGAAGAAACCGTGGAGTAGAGTGCACATAGATTTCGCAGGACCATTTATGGGTTACATGTATTTAGTTTTGGTTGACGCATACTCGAAATGGCCTATCGTGAAAATAATGAAATCAACCACTGCGACAAATACTGTAGAAGTAATGAGAGCAATATTCGCTGATTTTGGACTTTGCGACGAAATAGTCAGCGATAACGGACCACAATTTGTCAGCGAAAAGTTCGGACATTTTCTCAAAATGAATGGCGTGAAACATATCAGAAGCTCACCATATCACCCAAGGACAAATGGCTTAGCGGAGAGATTCGTACAAACTCTAAAACAAGCTCTCAAAGCCGCAAAAAGGGACAATGGAACAATTCAGACCAAAGTTGCGAAGTTTTTGATCCAGTATCGAAACGCGGAACATAGTACAACAAAAGAATCGCCAGCCAAATTATTCTTAAATAGGTCGTTGGTGACAAGACTTGATAAGGTTAAGCCTTCGTTACAGAAACGAGTCGAAACAGAACAGTCGAAGATGAAAAGATCAGATAATGATCGCGATTTTAAAATTGGTCAAAGTGTCGCGGTAAGAGACTATCGACAAAACACGGATAAATGGACATCAGGAAAAGTGACGGAAAAGTTAGGTCCCGTTACCTACAGAATAGAAATATCGCCAAACATGGTCTGGAAAAGACATTCAGATCAAATGATTGCGTCGAACGAAAATGTGCCTCAGGTACCACGGGGCATTCCATTAGACGAAGCTCCAGTCTATCCTGTAAGTGGACCGCCAGTCTATCCTGTGAGCGAACCAACCAAACTTGACGATAACACTCAATCTGGTGATGAGATGCAAACACCCCCAAAACCGCCGGATGACGCTGAAAGACAATCTAACAGACGATATCCATTAAGAATTAGGAAAAAGCCTAATAGATTTGATTGTTGACTATGAAAACAAAAATAATTAACAGTGAAGTTAATCAATGCAGACTCTTGAACATTTAAGGTTTAGTTTTGTTAAAGTTGAATAGTAGAAGTGTTACTATAAACTTTATTGTTTTATTTTGTTCATTAACAAAAGAGCATTACATGGTAAAGAATTAGCATAAGAGCAATTTTAGGTAATTTCTAACATTTTAAGATTTTTTTTTTGAAGCCAATATATAAAAAGTCTAAAATTTAATGTCTTCATGGTAAGTCTAAAAGTTAATGTCTTTATGGAAAGTCAAAAATTTTTGTCATATATTGTTATGGTAATTAAGATATTTTTGTCTATCTTAGGGGAAAGGTATATGTAATGTCTAGAGGTTCCAGTCTAACTCATGATTATATGCTAGTCTAAATGTACCGGTGTAATAGTAAAACGTAAATTAAACGTGCTCGAAATAAACCAATTGTTTCTTCGAATTATCCCGTACATAACACGTACGTTTTTAAATTTTGGAGACAACGACTCGAGGCTGTTCTACAAGTTTGGACTACATTTTTTATATAAACCTTTATATCGTGTTGGAGCTCTATGTTTTCTGTACAAGATTTCGGCAGTTCTGTTAGGATAATTTATTGTTGCAATTGACAGTTTTGGTATGAAAGTTAGAATTTATACTCGGAGATATCGGTTTTTCGTACCCCCTAGTTTGATTGTCACATGATTTTCATAAGAAATGGAGTTCTTACGAACGTAAATTATGGATGAATATTTTAGTTATAGGTGTTGGATGAAAATAAATGTGGTGGGCATTTATATAATAATGACTATTTGCAGATAGTACATATTAAAGGCCGGGGACATCAATTGTCCCCTTTAACTGGGATTGCGTCCACACTTGTATCATGGTACAGAATTTAGTCATTATCTCACAAAAATGTGCTAGAAATGAATTTTTCATGATATTACGCTTCCTTCAAAGACCGTTCAATTATAAACAAATTGACTCTTGAAATACTGAACAGATTCTTCTAAATTGTGTTAAATCGTTAAAAGTGTCGTTTATTGGATTACGTTAATAGCGCTCAAGGGAAAAAAAGAAAATTTCTCAAAAGTGCAGAAGGGGTAATGCTCTCTATAGTTTTCTTGAAAACATTTTCCAAAGATAAAAACACGAGAAAAAGATAAATGAAATAACTGAATAAAATAGGTAAGCTTGTTCGAGAAAAGGTGAAAAGGACAATTGTAAAACCGTTTTGATGTATGTAGGTATAATATTTATTTAAAATGTCTTTGTTACATGTATACACGCGGATACAATTACTTATTTCTTGATATTAGTCCCAGTTGGTATTTGAAGGAAAATATCAAATATTACATACCAAAATTAAAATCTTTTAATCATATTCTCTCATTCGTCAAATTGCATGGAAACCACAGAAATTGTACAAAATGTGATCATGTGAATCTATAATAGTCACAAATTATAAATAATACATAGAGTAATAAATCTTTGCATGATATCTCCACTAACTGGGAAATAGTTCTGTGAAATTGTAGGCATTAGTCTTTCATTTGGATTATCTTTAACTTAAAAATAGCAACTTCGATGTACATGTACGTTTTGAAATCTTTGAAAGACAGGAAGATACTAAAGTTCACGAATACAACTTCGTATGTAAAAAAATATTGTTGACATGAAGTGACCGAAAAGCAGTCTTGAGTAGGCATACGTTATAATTTCATGCAAGCTTTTGAACTTTTCTCAAACGGACAAAAATTAAAACTATTCCAAATTGCTATCCCCAGCACATAGCCGCTTGTAATATGGAACCAAGGCACGCATACAGAGGTATCGAAGAGAGACATTGTCCAGAGCAAAGGACGCGACGGAACTGGCTGCTCTGCCATGATGTCTGAGAGAACACTATGGCGTAGACATGTGGCGTGTCGCTTGCAGGCGACTAAGTAAGTATTCCAAAGTAAAAGCTGTTGCATTCGACAAAATGGACATTTATTCTTGAAAGAATAATTGGTGCTAACATGTAGAATGCACCAAACAATTTAGAATCAGCATTATCAGCAATTTCTACCTTTGCATTACTATGTGACCAAGCTTTATGTATATAAGATGCGTCAAAATTGTCATCGAATGGACATATCGTCGCTTTCAAACAAAAATCTCGTAACTGCAGTATTTGTTAAGGTAGTCCACTCCTTATGAGATTCGTGCAACGTCGGAATTATTCGGACGAAGTCGAAAACTTTCGGCGGTGGAACTTTCCACCGCCGAATGTTTATGACTGCGCCCGAATAGCTTCGAATACGTAACGACACCGCTCGAATAAATCTGATGTTTAATGAATCTCAAAATGGCCACATTATGGATATAATACCTTAAGCTGTAGTTACGAGGTATTTGCTGCAAAGCAGTGATATGTTGAAGTCGAGGCGCGCGTTTTCTCTGACTATTTCTGAAATCTGATCCACAGGGAAAGAGATTAGAAACCATTAAAATATAATGGAGAGAAATTTAGAATTTGGTTTGTAATCTAGCTCAGGAATCAGCGACTTTCAGTCTCAAGAGCTTTAAATCACTCTTATCTCTATTTATGACGCTATTTCTGTGGGAGGTATTTAATGAACAAATGATCCCAAATTCAGACAAATGGGCCCTAATGAGATTTAAGCCTTTCCCAAACGACAGGATCTCAGGTTAACCCAATTTGCAAAAAATGATTGACCTGTGTCTAAAACTTATTTTAAATGGGCATGATTTTGCATAATAATATCAAGGTAATGAAGACAATGCTAATTATCAGAAGTTGCATTCTCAATGCTTTAACAAACTAATTCTTCTATGAATTTCAAGACATGACCGTATTTTGGAAAGGATTCAATTCCCTATAAATCCATATAAGTGGCTGTGGAAAATGCAGTTTGGCTTTTACCATGTTGTTCTTCTGCAGTTGCCATGGGTATTTAAAGTATAACATTGCAACCTGGATCTTGAAAATACTGCTTATATACACAACCTGACCAGGCTCTATTTTGGTATTGAATGCTGTAAAGTCAAATTTCTAGATCTCTACTCACATGTGTCTGGAATTTAGAAAGGGCAAACGCATAATTATATTTTCTTCTGACACTTCCGAAATTTCTGGACATATGCATTATGTACAACGGAAGTTTCAAATACATTTGTATACATGTATGGGTTATATGTGGATTTACGTCAATAAGAATTATTGTAAAAATTAAAAATAAAATACAGAACAAGGATACTATCAGTGTGTGATTTTATTTATTAAGATTTAAAAACTAATTGTCATGTCACATGCCAAACTTTAGCTGCAAATCAATAAATATGGAATTTTAAAGTGACATTTCACAATTATGTTTACATAAATTTTAACTGAAAGAGCATCTTTTCTAATGAAAATTCTGAAAATTTCGAGCCAAAGTATTGAACCGTTTACGAGAAATATATATTTTTGTGTAAAATTAAACAGATTGTTGTGGACAACTGTTCAGATTTATATAGAATTTTTCATTTCTGTCTCAACTTTAAAGGCGTATTTTTCGCTTATAAATAACAACTTCGAAAAAACTGATAGCATTTCTATGCATTAGAATAAACAATCTTTACATCAAGACATACTTTTAAAAATTGAAATAAATGTGAAAAGTCACTTTAAGATTAGTCTTTGAATGACAAAGTCGAATAAAATCGGAAATTGCACTATAAGTCTTCAAACATTTACATTTAGCTTGACTCGAATATCTTTTACTAAATATTCTAGGTCTGCAAAGATTATGAGATAAGTTCGTGAAGGTAGTTCGTCAAAAATTGGAGATCAGAATCTGAGATTGGCACAAGAACGAATAAAGAAAAAGAATAAACCAGAATATATGAATAATAATTCGTACTATGTTATGCACTTTGTACCTTTGAAAGACATACAAAATTGTATTTCAATATGATCTATACAGAAAATGTTATTTAATTTAAAAGAAAAAAACTTCTCATTTCAACAAAGATACATGTACTATAAGCATAGCATCTATCAATCCACAAAATATATAGAAATTCTATGGCTGGCTCACAAATAGCACTTATCGGAACCAATCCTTTCATAAGCTTCCAAACTAAATTTAACAAAGTATTTGCACCAATCCTAGCGTAATTGAATAAAGACATCAAGATTCAAGGATACTTCTTGGATGTTCTGGTCAATAATAATTGGGTCTGGTCGTAACGTAATCAGAAATAAAATCGGATTAACGCCTGACAGGAATACAACATAACACTGCTTTTCATCGAAAATCTCGTAACTGCAGCTTAAGACAAGCTGCAGCTACGAGGTTTTCGAAGAAAAGCGAAGAGAGCATAATTTGACCCAAACTCCAAGCCGAGATTATGCTAGTGTAAGCAAGGGGAGATCACTGCGTTGGCGATTGAATTTAGCCTGCCATCATATCTTCTAATGGGACCTGGAAAATGGCCATTTCAGCATTGAGATAGTTTCGTCTTAACGTAAACAACAAATCATTAGCACTGAAGGGCCAGAGGCGGAATTTGAAAAGTGCCAAACTGTGTTGCATTTCCTTTCCAAATACAAACATAAGCATTTTGAACGGTTTAGAATTTTGAATTAATGCATACTTGTGGAAATATTTGACGAAAACGTTCCAAATTACCTCCCTTGTATATGCATATAGACTAAAATAATATTTGTAAATTATTTTCTTCTTGAAGCATAATCTTGAAATCCGGCACGGTGAATCACCTTATGTGAAGTATATTTACAAGTGTGTGTAATTTGATGCATTTCGTATGGCTAGAAAATGGTGTTTTTAATGATGGGTCATATATCTTAAGCTTTATTAGTAACTCTTTAGCCATCATTGATCCCGGACAAGTTGTATTTTGACAGAAAATGACTTAAAAAACATTGTACACATAGTTCCAAATTCCAAGAAACATCCGTTTATTACATCCAGGTTCACATAATCAATAGCTTTTTTCAATAGCTTAAAGGGACATAACATTTTTGTACGCCCGAATGATTTTGTCGAAACGTTACCAAGAGTTGATAGTTATTGTCTACCAAATTTTAGCCACATTATGTGAATTCCTATCAGATATCATACTGTTAATCCAGATTATGGTCAAAGCAGTACTCAGAGTTGTTAGTTATCATCTACTATAATTCTAGTCCATGTAGCGGATTTTCTATCAGATATCATACTCTGAATCAAGGTTTATGTCAAAACAGTACTAAGAATTGTTAGTTATTGTCTACCTTAATTCTAGCCACATTATGTGATTTCCTATCAGACATCATACTCTGAATCTAGATTTTGGCCAAAACAGTAATTAGAGTTGTTAGTTATTGTCAACCACAATGCTAGCCATTGCAGTTGATTTCCTTTCAGATATTATAGGCTAAATCCGGATTTTGGTCAAAACAGTACTAAGAGTTGTTAGTTATTGTCTACCATAATTCTAGCCACATAAGGTAATTTCCTATTAGATATGATACTCTGAATCCAGACTTTGGTCAAAACAGAACTAAGAATTGTTAGTAATTGCCAACCATAATGCTAGGAATTGTAGCTGATTTCCTTTCAGATATTATAGTTTGAATCCAGATTTTGGTCAAAAAAAGCACTCAGAGTTGTAAGTTTTTGTCTACCATAATTCTGGCCATAGTAACTGATTTCCTATAAGATTGCTTACTCTGAATCCAGATTTTGGTCAAAACAGTACTAAAAGTTGTTAGTTATTGTCTACCAAAATTCTAGCCACTTTAAGTGGTTTCCTATTAGATATCATACTCTGAATTCAGATTTTGGTCAAAACAGTACTAAGCGGGTTTTTTTGCGATTGTCTACCATAATTCTAGCCATTGTAGTTAATTTCCTATCAGATATCATACTCTGATTCCAGATTTTGGTCAAAACAGAACTAAGAGTTTTTAGTTATTATCTACCATAATTCTAGCCATTGTAGCGGATTTCCTATCATAAATCATACTCTGATTCCAGATTTTGGTCAAACAGTACTAAGAGTTGTTAGTTATTGTCTGCCATAATTCTAGCCATTGTAGCTGATTTCCTATCATATATCATACTCTGAATCCAGATTCTGGTCAAACAGTACTATTAAGAGTTGTAAGTCATTGTCTACCATAATTCTAGTCATTGTAGCTGATTTCCTATTAATTAGGTATCATACTCTGAATCCATACTTTGGTCAAAACAGTACTAAGAGTTGTTAATTATTGTCTACCATAATTCTACCAATTTTAAGTGGTTTCATATTGGATATCATACTCTGAATTCAGATTTTGGTAAAAACAGTACTAAGAGTTGTTAGTTATTGTCTACCACAATTCTAGCCATTGTAGCTGATTTCCTATCCGATATTATACTCCGAATTCAAATTTTGATTAAAACAGCACTAAGAGTTGTTAGTTATTGTCTACCATAATTCTAGCCATTGTAGCTGATTTCCTATCAGGTATCATACTCTGAATCCATACTTTGGTCAAAACAGTACTAAGGGTTGTTAGTTATTGTCTACCATAATTCTAGCAATTGTAGCTGATTTCCTATCGGATATCATACTCTGAATTCAGATTTTGGTAAAAACAGTACTAAGATTTGTTAGTTATTGTCTACCATAATTCTAGCCTTTGAATCTGATTTCCTATCAGATATCATAATCTGAATCCAGATTTTGGTCATAACAGTACTAAGAGTTGTCAGTTACTGTCTACCATAATTCTAGCCACATTAGGTGATTTCCTATCAGATATCATACTCTGATTCCAGATTATTGTCAAAACTGTAAAAAGAGTTGTTTGTTATTTTCTACCATAATTCTAGCCACTGTTGCTGATTTCCTATCAGATATTATACTCTGAATCCAGGTTTTGGTCAAACCAGTACTAAGAGTTGTTACTTCTTGTCTACCATAGTTCTAGCCATTGTAGCTGATTGTCTAACAAATATCATAATCTGAATTCAGAGTTTGGTCAAAGCAGCACTAAGAGATGTTAGTTATTGTCTACCATAATTTTAGCCACATTAGCTGATTTCCTATCAGATATCATACTCTGAATCTAGACTTTGGTCAACACAATACTAAGAGTGGTTAGTTATTGTCTACCATAGTTTTAGCCATTGTAACTGATTTCCTATTAGATATCAAACTCTGTTATGGCCTTGTTCGTCCGTCCGTCTGCCCGTCCGTCTATCTGTCCGTCCGATAGCAGTTTTTTATGAGCGCAACTCCTCCTACAACTTTTTATCAAACTTGCCACAATGAATCTCCATGGTGTCTAGTTGTGCACACCGCTTACGGAAATAAGATAACTTATTTTGTTCTTGAATTATCTGCCCTTGAATTATAAAACGCCCATTTTCTTGTCTTCAGTTTTGATCAGAATTTAATCAAACATGCCACAATCAATCCCCATGGTGTGTTGTTGTGCACATCGTTTACGGAATTTAGATAATTCTTTTCGTTCTTGAATTATCTGCCCTTTAATTTAAGGAAAAATGTCTAGTTTCTCAAAAATACCCATTTACTCGTGTGCGCAACTCATACGGTTTCTACTAGAATTTAATCAAACTAGCCACAATGAATCCCTAAGATGTCTGCTTGTACAAACAAAATTTTGATAGCTTTTCATGTTTGAATTATCTGCCCTTAAATTGAAAAAATGGCCAATTCTTCTGACAAGCCCCTCTCGGACGCATATGCGCCACTGTGTGAAGCTCTTGTTTGAAATTATGTCTTGATCCCAATGTATTTATATACACGCTATCCGTTTTTAAAGTTCTTGCTTCTATGCGAAGAATACGCCTTTAAAATTGAGACAGAAATAACAAATTCCATAAAAATCTCACTTGTTGTCCAAATCAAACTGTTTCATCTTAAAAGAAAGATATATATTTCTCGCAAACGGTGCAATATTTTGGCTTGAAATTTTCAGAATTTTCATATGAAATATATGTTCAGGTAAAAATAAAAGTAAAATTTATGAAAAATTAGGTCTGTTATATATCACTTTAAAGTTTAAGCCAAAAGAAATACCAAATCAGATATTTGATTGAGACGACATTTCGAGTTCAATGCAGCGCAATTACAACCGAGCGATTATCATATCAATATGGTCCTGTCAAATGCCATAACGAGTGTTCTTCATTTGAATTTTTGTTTTCTTTATTTAGACGTTAATAATTTCCGCGTGGGAAGTTTGTTATGTAATTTGTGTGTCACCACGATGATTGATTACACCATTTATAACGAGATGGATTTGCATTTTGTCAGTTATTTTCAAAAACATGGAACAGGGAAGCTCTTTCTGAATTTGACAGAAAATTCGATAAATTGGATGTATTCGACTAAAGGACAATGCGTTGTAAATATCAATGTCGTATACAGTAACATTAAAATCTGGTTGACATAACATTTTCAAGTCCATGGAACGCAATTCTAAATAGTACTAACACAATAAGGACCCCGTGGTCCTGGGAAATGCCAAAAGCCAGTGTTCATATCGAAATTGATTTTCATTCTGTTTACGTATTTTAGAATATATACAAACGGGAATACGATTTACCATTCTTATTCTATACATATATACAATAAGTCAATTAATCTCAAGAACAATGATTTTACTATTGATAAAATTAAGTTTTACATCATTACAATTGAAATTTTTTTATGCAAGACATTGGTTCAATTCAGAAATCTGGAAAACGAAAACATCATAAATATTCATCATGCTGTAATGTTTAGTAAGAGGCTTAACCCATTACCGCACAGTGACTCTTTTTGACTCCCCCAAAGAAAAGGGCTTTGGAAAGCATTGTGGAAAATGCAGAAATTGCTTGTGACAAGCAATTTCATCATTTCCCACAATGCCTTCTACACAGAAATACCAAAAAATGTTAAATTTCATTCACTTAAAAATTGTCGTCTGCAACATCTTTGAATTTTGAACAGTCCAAAATTTTATCGTTTGGTAATGGGTTAAACTAGTGTTTAAGTAACAGAATTTGAATCTACAATTACAAGACTCTAAAAATTACACACCTAGTGCCCTTCCTTTTGCTGTCAATTTATCTTCTATTAGCCCTTTCCAAAATAATGGAATTTCATGGTACATGTAGTAAAATATAAAAGCTAAGATGTGGTGCTGATTAAAATGCTAGGCTCTGTGTAGCCTGGGTCCAGTCGTCAATATACAATTTGGTCAATAAGATAACGCATAAAAACTTAGTAATGCCCGTTAGATATCGCGGCACCCGTTTTTGATCGTGTTGATATTGACCCGAAGAAAGTGAAAGAGGGAAAAATGATCAGTCTGGAACCCAGTATAGGCTCTGTGTGTAAAAAAGCACAAATGGTATTGAGACAAAAAAGAGAAAGAAACTTGTTTAACCATAATTTGATTGTTTACATTTGCCTCAATACTTTTCGAAGCGCTTTCTTTGAAGGACGTGAAGAGCAGGCCTATTCTGGGAAATGGTTAATTACGAAAGTCATTTGTCACAAGACATAATACGATAATATTACCGACATCTGACCGGTACCCAGCGGAGAAGAGCAGCACCCATTAGCAAGGTGGATAATCACGTGATACAATATTTTCAGAAAATCTTCAATAATTTTGTAAATACTGGACCGATTTTAATTCTGTTTGAAGCAAAGAATATGAACAGACGTCACGCATAAGATGAACGTGGTTGATTTTTGAAAAATCAACTGATAAAAAAGTTATTGAAGATAAACCAAAATTTTGGTTTATCTTCAATAACTTTTTTATCAGTTGATTTTGCGAAAATCTAACACGTCCAGCTTATTCCTGACATTTTCCCACCTTCTCTGCTTTAAACCGAATTCAGATTGATCAAGCATTGAAAAAGATATTGAAGATTATCGGAAATTATGAGTCACGTGATTATACACCGTGATTAGCCTGGACTGTCTATCACAATCAGGTCATATACAGCCAGGTCACGATATAAGGGCACATGTTTACAAAATTTACCGACGTAAACAAGGTAATTTAAACGTTCATGATCATAATTATTTGGCATGTTTTGAAGTTTGCAGGTGTCTTGAGAAAATTGGGATTGGTGATTAATATGCGAGAACCATGCATATCCTTAAATTGAAAATGTGGTTTTGCAGACATTCTTAAAATGTTACCATGATATCAATTTGTACACTTGGCGTTGAAAACATGCATGAATGATATAAAAAGCGTACAGTTAAAACTCGTTATGAAAAGGCATCTTTTTCCCTCGAGATATCTGGATGCATCAATAGGAGTATTTATTCATTCTCGATAAATTCTCGATAAAAGTATATCTTTCTCTGTTTTTATTTTACATGGTGCAGATTTATATCTCTTATTATCAAACGTAGTTTCCCTACAATAGTTCAGTAATATGTTCTAGTATAAATTTTATATTTACAGTCCTATAACATAGGCGATGTAGGAATGAAGAATGTCACTATATTTTCAATGGTATTTCCACTGGTGGTGAACTCGGCCAAAGCGATGGACGTTTTTTCACGATCAATGTATTCCGTCGGTGTTGTTATAAGATATCGTAACTACGGCTTTAGTTAACGAGATTTTATAACAACACCGACAGTCTGTCAATACAAAACGGTAAACCCGGTCTATTTTAAGAACAAGACCATTGTCAATAGAAAAAATCTATAAAGTTACATTTAAACGCAAAATATCTGATTGTAGCGAAAAAATTGTTTTAGTTCACCACCAGTGATTTCAGTTTTGGAAAAAACATGAATATTTTGGAAATAGACTGACAGGCTTTGAACAAATTATTTATATGTCTGATTTATTATGGCTGTATGTCCCGACAACATAACATATTTATTACAAAATAATTCCACTACAAAAGTAATTGGACATTTCAAGAGCCGAATCAGATGTCCATGCCCTTTGATCATTTGCAGTGAATTACTAAGTATTTTCTTTCATCTCCATGCATATTACTAAGTGCTAGACAGTAAAAATGTCCAAACTTTTCTATTGTTGCCAATTATCCATCCTTTAGAAAAAATATAGCTTATATGATAAAAGTCTCGCTTTTTTAAATTGCAATTATGAAGTTTTGACCTTCCATTAACGATATTGCATTGCTTTCCTTACATTTACTCAATGATTTGTGTGATAAGTTCGACCTATCGGTTACCAAAGAAGAAGCATTCAAAACTTTAATATTTCCCAACGAATCGTTGATTTTTCCCAACAAAAACCACGTATTTACATATTTAAACGAGGTATAGGTACGAGGTTTTTGATAAAAAGTAGTGCGTTGCAGTTGATGTATTATGATAGAAACGTTTGTAAAGTCGTAAGAGAAATAATATTAACAGGATGTTTATCATTTTCAATGTTGTCGTCCAATTCTTAGCAAACACATCTACAACATTTAATACTAAATGTGTGTCTTTTGCACCACACTTGGAAGTGGATTACGATAAACATTTGTTGGAAAGGGTTAAGGCATTAATTGACCAACCTATCTATGTTGGTCAAGCGAAAAGCAGAGAGGTTAGAACAGCCAATAATTCCTGACACTGTGTGCACGTGCTCTGAATACCAATTGTCATATAAGGTCAGTTATGATAAAGATGGTTCGGTATGATAAATGAGCTTAACATTTATGTAATGCTGTGGTCGGAATTCTTATGGAGCTGCTAACTAGAGGGGTCAGAATGTGTCATATTTATGGAATTGTAAGATCAATGATGCCAAGTCACAGAAGCCAATTCAAGGTTACACTTTGACCAACCTATTTCACGAAATAACATTTTAAAGCAAGTAACGGACACCCCTAACCTTGATATACTGAACCGTGACACGTAACAGAAGATTACTAATTATTTAGATTTTGTTTATTTTCATTCTCTACTTCTTATTTTGTTTCTTCTTCTGTTATTTTTATAATATGCTGGAATCATTCGATGCATTGACCAATGATATACGCATAAATACCAGTGGTGTGAACGGACTACAACCTCGAGACTTCTTTCGAAGTGTGCATTTTAAGTCCAAATATTCCGCTACGCAGGATTTCGGATTGGTCTGAAATGATCACAAAAGGTCAAATGTCTTTTTTCTCCAATATTGACGGGCTAGCTTCTTGAATGACGTTCTCTGCTGGAAATTGGTCAGATATTGTTAATAGATGTCAGACCTTCTACTGTTTTGTGACAGTTAACCCGAGTTAGGCTATTTATAGAAACTTCTATTGACAGCACGGGAAATCGGAACAACGTTTGCGAAGCAAAGGATGTCAATAACTTGGTAGAACTATGCCCTTTCATATTTAGGATTTTACACAAATTCTTCAAGTATAACGTAAAGACAAAACACGAGTATTTCTGTTTTGTGGAACGTGTAGTACACATATTCCATTTCAATTTCAGGCAATATTTGTGTGTAATTGATTTGAAACCATATATTAATCCTAAAACTACTTCCCTCTGGTCTGTTTTGTCAGTAACACATCACTAATTCCTGTTTGGTGTCGTTGGTATCAATAATACTCTTCTTTCAAAACAGAATATATAATCATCCGCTCCAAATTATATTTTGTCAGGTATTGGACTTGTAAACGCAAATCCATAGCATTTGTAATAAGGAAAGAAAAATCGTGTTATTTTCTTACTATTTATTAGTTTTATTGGAGTGTCACACACGGCTTCATGTTAGGTCAAGATAGACTTTCTTTCAAATAGAATGATTTATTACAACTGTTCTGTACCATACGTAAGGCATCAACAATTTTAAAGCGAATTCTCATAATGAATGGATGTTTTCTCCAATATTTTGTTAACTATTCTGCTATTTGCTGTATCTAATTTTCTGTCAAATCAGAAAGATCGTTTTTATTCCTGGTTTTTGAAAGTAACTGACAAAATGCAAATCTGTCTCGTTATGAATGGTGTAATCAATTAGACCTTGAGCCACCAATAACCCCTGCTCCCCCCCCAGAGGGAATTTTGAAGGGTATGATTTTCTGAAAGCTTGTAACAAATGCTACAAGATGAGCGTTGTTTGCACTTTGGCCGTTGGGGCTTTTGGCTGTAACCCTTATCTAAAACCCTTAACCCTTTCAAAATTTTTATTTAAATATACAGACAATTATTTGGTCATATCTTGATTGAATTTTAATCTACATATGTCAAAATGGTATCAAATGAAAGCTTATGACTTGCTCTTCAAGTTGTAGTTATTTTATGCAAATTAGCTCATTTGCATATTCATGAATATTAATGATTTTCCTTAAAATTGCTAATTTTTGATGAAAATTTGGTTAATACTTTCCAAATGAAGGTGTTTCTGTCCAAGGGGAATTTTGTAAACATGGTTTATCTTAAATCATATTTTATTAGAAACATTTTGAGCCTTGTTTGCACTCTGGCGGTTGGGGCTTTTCGCCGTAACCCTTATCCAAACCCTTAACCTTACCAAATTGTTCATTTAAATTTTGAAAATGAATTTGGTCATATCTTGATTGAATATTGACACACAGGTGTCAGAATGGTATCAAATGAAAGTTTATGACTTGCTCTTTCATTTTCAGTTATGTTATGCAAATTAGCTCATTTGCATATTCATGAATATTAATGAGTTTTCCTAAAATTGCGATTTTCGACAAAAATGTGGTAAATACTTTCCAAAACGAGGCGTTTTTGTGCAGGGGAATTATGTAAACATAGTAAATGTTCAAGAAAATTATATAAGAAACATTTTGAGCGATAATTGCACTTTGACCATTTGGGCTTTTGGCCAAATGCCTTATCTAAACCCTTAACCCTATAAAATTGTTCATTCATTTCAAAATGTTTTTGGTCATATCTTGGTTGAATATTGACCTACAGATGTTAGAATGGTATCAAATGAAAGCTTATGACTTGCTTAATAATGTGCTATAAATTTTATGCAAATAAGCTCATTTGCATATTTATGAATATTAATGACATTACTTAAAACTGTGACCTTTTTTCCGAATATTTGGTAAACACTTTCAAAAACATTGTGTTTCTTCACAGAGGGAATCATGTAAATATGGTTTAAATTAAAGAACTGTTTATAAGAAACATTTTGAGCAATGTTTGCACTCTGGCAATGGGGGCTTTTGGCTGTGATCCTTATCTAAACCCTTAACCCCATCAAATTGTTCATTCAAATTTTCAAAACGTTTTTGGTCATATCTTGATTAAGTATTGACCTACTGATATCAGAATGGTGTCAAATTAAAGCTTATGACTGGCTCTTCCATGTGCTATTATTTTTCATGCATATTAATTCAGTTGCTTTGCCATATATATATTAATGATTTTCCTTAAAATTGTGATTTTTCAGCGAAAATGTGTTAAATACTATCAAAAACAATGTGTTTCTGTTCAAAGGCATTATGCAAACATAATTTATCTTAAAGAACATTACATGAATAACACTTTAAGCAATGTTCACACTGTGGCATTTGGGTCTTTTACCAAAACCCCTTATCTAAACCCTCAACCCTATCAAATTGTTTATTCAAATTTTCAAAATGTTTTTGGTCATATCTTGATTAAATATTGATTTACAAACGTCAAAATGGTATCAAATGAAAGCTAATGAATTGCTTGTATATTTGCAATTACTTCACGTCGATTTGCTCATTTACATATTCATAAATACTATTGATTCTGAAATGTTTGGGACAAAAACATATTTATTGTGGAAAATCCATAAAATGTATTCCATTTGATAGTGCTATATGTTATATAGTAATCCTGTTATGTTATGTACATAGTAACCCTGTTATGTTTAGTAATTGATCTATGTCGGTTTCCATCATGATAAACTTGCCCAACTCCCATAGTTTGAGTAATTCCAAGATTGCCACCAAGTGCGATATGAATCATTTTTGGTCACATTGTTCTAGAACAGTGCAATAAGTAAGTGTCTTAATATGGAATTTCACATGCTGATCTAAACCTGTAGCATAGTTGTAGCATTTAAATATCAGGAAAATATTGAACTGAAGATATCTATGGCCATCGAATGCCATCCTGGAAAACATATGCCATATTGAAAGAGATTTTATGTGTATCGCAAAGGAACTATTTTCAATTTATTGTGAGGTGGTACTATGCTAAAAGCACATATAAGAAATATGTGTAGATAAGGAAGAATATGAATATACATTCAGCATGGGCTGTCGGATCAGTTCACAACTGTTCTGATTTGATACAGACAAATAAATGCATCGTAATAAATGCAATAATATTTTGATCACAACCAGTAATTGTCTGTACTCTAGCTACATACATCGCGTACATCTCTTGATTTTATGCATCTGATACATAGGCTTTACATATGGCACCCCCAGCTTAATTCATCTGAATTGAAAATGCTATGATAGAGCATAAAGGAATGGTAACACCAGTGTCCCTGATCTGTCAGCCACATATCATATACACTTAAGGCCAGCAAATTGACTTGTCTATGAGGACAACATAAGGAAGGGCTCTCCAGATGGAGAAAACCCACGCTGTTTTCTCCATGTGAATGGCAAAAGTAAGGCCTTGATAATTGCTTGATAATTGCTTAACAATGTTATTTTGCTATATGTATGCAATTTGTCTACATTCCAGGATCTCTGTTCAGCCATAAAACTTAAAAAAAATAATTGGAATGATTAATTTTATATGTGTATCAGAATAAAGTCCCCCATTTTGTATCATTCTATGGCATATGATAAAATGTTTATGTTTAAAGTCCTATTTTGCGTCAATTTTGGATTCATGTAGCAGTTCTACAAAGGATAACATTCTGTCAACTAAACAAGATATAAGCAAGAACACCAATACAATAAAAGAAATTAATTTAACTTATTTGCACTTAAAACAATAAAGGCTAAAAAGATCAAATGGAAACTAAATACATACATTGAAATTAAGATTTATAGGAACAAAATACAATGGGCTGCACACTTTAAAATTACTGTTACTTCCAAACAAAACATCATATTAAATGATTGAAAACTCACGAGAAAGAAACAATCCGACCTTTTGGTACGTATTTAAAATAAAAAACCTTGCAAAACAATCAAAATTTTAGACAAATCATTAATATGCATGCTTATGCAAATGAGCTAATTTGCATAAAATATCTGCATATTAAAGAATAAGCCATTAGCTTTCATTTGATACCATTCTTACATCAGTAGGTCAATATTTAATCAAGATATGACCAAGCATGTTTTGAAAATTTGAGTGAACAATTTTATAGGGTTAAGGGTTTGGATAAGGATTATGACCAAAGGCCCCAAGCTCCGGTGTGCAAATATCTCTCAAAATGTTTCTAATAAAATATTCTTTAAGATAACCCATGTTTACATGATTCCCCCAGATCAGAAACACAATGTTTTTTAAATTATTTACCAAATATTAGCAAAAAGGTCACAATTTTAAGTAAAATCATTAATATTCATGAATATGCAAATGAGCTAATTTGCATAAAATTTATAGCAAATTATTGAGCGAGTCAAAACCTTTCATTTGATACCATTATAACATCTATAAGTCAATATTCAACCAAGATATGGCCAAAAACGTTTTTACATGATTGGATAATTTATAGGGTTAAGGGTTTAGATAAGGGTTTTGGCCAAAAGCCCCACTGGTCAAAGTGCAAACATCGCTCAAAATGTCTCTTGTATAATTTTCTTTAAGATTTGCTATGTTTACATAATTCCCCTGCACAAAAACGCCTCCTTTTGGAAAGTATTTACCACATTTTTGTCGAAAATCGCAATTTTAGGAAAACTCATTAATATTCATGAATATGCAAATGAGCAAATTTGCATAACATAACTGAAAATGAAAGAGCAAGCCATAAGCTTTCATTTGATACCATTCTGACACCTGTGTGTCAATATTCAATCAAGATATGACCAAAGTCATTTTCAAAATTTAAATGAACAATTTGGTAGGGTTAAGGGTTTGGATAAGGGTTACGGCGAAAAGCCCCAATCGCCAGAGTGCAAACAAGGCTCAAAATGTTTCTAATAAAATATGATTTAAGATAAACCATGTTTACAAAATTCCCCTTGGACAGAAATGCCTTGTTTTAGAAGTTATTTATCAAATTTTCGCCCAAAAATGCAAATTTTAAGGGAAATCATTAATATTCATGCATATGCAAATGAGCTAATTTGCATAAAATAACTACAAAATAAAGAGCAAGTCATAAGCTTTCATTTGATACCACTTTGACATATGTAGGTCAATATTTGATGAAAATATGACCAAATAAGTAATGTAATTTTTTATGAAAAAAATGATAGGGTTAAGGGTTTTAGATAAGGGTTACAGCCAAAAGCCCCAACGGCCAGAGTGCAAACAACGCTCAAAATGTTGGTAAGATAATGTACTTTAAGAAAAAACATGTCTACAAAATTCCCTCTGGGGGGGAGCAAACATGTTTCTAGCTCAGGGTCTAAATCATAGTGGTGACACACACATTACATAACAAACTTCCCACGCGGAAATTATTAACGTCTCAATAATGAAAACAAAATTCAAATGAAGAACACACGTCCTGGCGTTTGACAGACCATATTGATATGAAAATATTTTGGTGCTAATTGGAAACGTGTTCCAGCATATATAATGAAATGTCAACCAGTTTTGTCTGTCAGATGAATTTTTGTACAAGATATTGAGTAGAAGTTAATATGCATGTAAGTTCAGAAAAACACATTCATTATTTCTTTTCAATCAATTTTCACAAGATATATCATTATGTTTCGAGCAGATAACTGTTTACAATCCTTAAAGCTTTAAGAACATTTAAAAAATAAATAGACAATAGAAGAATGTCATTCAGTATTAGAATTGTATATTAAATTCTGCAAAGGGTAGCTGAAATAACGTTTTGGCAACCGATGAGAGATTTCTCGCCATACCGCTGTATTACACTGCCAGAAGCCAATCGCATTTTATGCCGATGTCCTCCAAATGGTTGCATGTACTCGATTGCAAACCACCACGAATCTTGATTTTAAACCTCTTTAGCCAAGTACTTCCAAAGTTATCCATTTACGAAATCGATCTTGGTGCGATTGACATGTATGTAATGTTTCAAAAAGCTGCTTCTGAAAAATATGATGTTTGTGTGTTGAATCGTCGTACAAGTACCTGAACATTTATTTCAGACACGATATTTAATTCTTATGAGAACATGCATATTGACTACATCTGGAAAAAAACACGATTAAGAAGGAAAAGAAACACATTGTTCGTCAACATTGCCTAAAAGTAAAACATAATATTTTGACTTTTCGTTAGAAGTTAAGAGTCATGGTGCATTTAACATCAGCCCATTGCCTTTACGTACAACTGTCAGAATGTGTTATTCAATCCTGAATACAGCGGGACCTAGAACTATTATATCTTCGCACTTTGTTCCGATTTCCCGTGCTGTCAATAACGTTTCTATAAATAGCCTAACTCGGGTTAACTGTCACAAAACAGTAGAAGGTCTGACATCTATTAACAATATCTGACCAATTTCCAGCAGAGGACGTCATTCAATAAGCTAGCCCGTCAATATTGGAGAAAAGGACGTGTGACCTTTCGGACCAAAACATTTTATAGGCCGGGATATGGAAATAAGGTATTTACGATATCCTAGACCACGATGGACCACGATGGACCCAGTTCAATTTGTACCTTAAAACAATTTGCTCATGACTAGGTCCTTCAGATATTGAGAACAAGAATTTTGATCTTTATTGTACACGGTTGGTGATGTCAAATTCAAAATTACATAGCATTTTTCCAGGCCATGGCTTAATTTATTACAGTGACTTTGGACACTTTGTGACTTGATCGCAGATTCTTGAAGTTGATTATTCTAGTCACGTTCACATCGAAAGCAATACGGGTGCGCAATGCATCGCAGCCTAGTTAAAAAATAAACAAAAACAGAAACAGAAATAACAATCAAAGTATATCAATATTACATTGTACATACGTAAAAGTTAAGTAGCAGTTCTGATTTATATGAATATATGACATTCGTTCAGTCTTGGACAGGGTGACAGGAACTTGCTTTATTAAAATTGTATCCCGCTGGATTAAATTGGTCTGATTAAGAACATTGCGACCTTGATGATATGTGTCTTCATATCCTAGGTCTAACATTCCCCCAAATTTGACCTATCTAGTCAGCAGTTCAATAATGAATTCAGATCACAATATTACGTAAATGTTATGCTCATTTATCATACCGAAGCATCTTAATCATAATTGACCTTATACGACAATTGGTATTCAGTGCACGCGCATATAGTGTCAGGAGTTATTGGTTGTTCTGTCCTCTCTGTTTTCCAACATCGATGAGTTGGTCGATTAATTCCTTTTCAATCGCTAAATAAAGAAAGGTTGTGCTGAATCTTTTTTTAAAAAAAAATCACTTATCAAATTTACGAGTGTGTACTATGACATAAAAACAAGAAAATGGGAAAACATTCTTCTGTTAATGTTATTTATATAATGTTATTTATATTAATGTTCTATTTCTCGTGGCTTTCCAAACTTTTCCGGCGTAGGTATGTCATCAAATGCAAGTTTTGCTTGAGAAGTTTTGGATCCTTACATTGAATCTTCGTTGGTTAGTTTAAGCTCAACAGAACACAACAAACTCATTTAATGGAAATAAAGGTTGGTAAAATATTGTCTCTCATTTCAAAAGGCCTTATTTTTTCCAAGAAAGAGTAGATAATTAGCGACAATGAAAATATCTTGGACATATTTATTGTACTGCACCTAGATTTATGCACAGGGATAAAACGGAATATTGTTAGTACTTAAATACAAAAGATCAAAGAACATCGTTTTCTGATTGGCATTTTAAAATGTTTTAAAACTGGAATTATTTTACAATAATATGAAATAAATTTGTTATGTTGACGGGAAACAGTTTTCTTTATTACGGCCGTATTATGACCCAGACATATGAATTATTTCTTCAAAGCCTTTCATCTCTAATGGATCCCTTGTTTTGATGTCCATATCTGAAAGAGACCTTCGACAAAATTTGCGTGAAAACAATGAAAACAGCAGACTGTTTTCCGGCGTTCTAAGGTAAATCAAAACAGATTTGATATAGTAATATTTTGTTGGATTCGATATTAAATAAAGGACACTTAGTCGGCAACCGTTTACGAAGCTTCCGATCCTAAAGGCATGGTCATTCCTTTTTAGGGATTTCGTGACATGCAAACCGAACAAGTAGACCTAATGGATTGTGTACTAAGTAAGCGGATACGGGTCTGTGTTCAAAACATGCACATTTTACACCTCCGGTTTAGTAAATCGCTGCTTTTCAACAAAAATCTGGTAACTGCAGCTTGGTTTAAGCTGCAGTTACAAGATTTTTGTTGTAAATCGACGACACACTTTAATTGCTTCATCGAAATTCAAAGTAAAAAGGAAATTACAGCGACTTGCTGACAGAATTTGCGTGCAAACATGGAGAAATACGATGTGTCGCAATGGCTTTATCGTAATGCACTGAAGAAACTGTTGCATTATGAATTATTACTAAGTGATTTCTACCTTATCAAAGGTGGTTAAGTGTTATGGCTATTCGATGTGATCACATGCATGTTAAATATGTTGGTAATTAATTTAAAGCGAGCCACGAAGGTCGCATCCTTCAGAAATCTGAGCTGTAATTGCGGATGTAGTTCCATACTCAAAACATGGACATTTTATAATTCCGATGTAGCAAATATTTATTTTCTTGATTTAAAATTTAAGTAATCAGGAATTTGTATTATGTAACAGCCATTTGTTTTACCGAATGTGCGTGCAAATGTGGAGAATAGCGAAGCGTCACAATAACTTTATAACATTGCACCCAAGATAACGATGCATTATGAATTATTATTACTAAGTAATTTTGTGTCTATTAAAGTGGTTTAAAAATGTTATCGCTCTTTGATTCCATTACATGAACGTATTATGGTAATTAATGGAAGCTATGATCTATGGTTTCACTGTTATTTTATGGTGTAATTATGTGGTAGATGAATGGATGCACAAGGATGCACTGAAATCCCCACATTACCATACTTTCCATCATCTCTGTTGTATTTTCTTAACCCTTTTCCGAACACCAAATTTTAGGGTCCAATTCTAGCCATTGTAGCTGATTTCCTATCAGATATATTTATCATACTCTGAATCGAGACTTTGGTCAAAACAGTACAAAGAGTTGTTAGTTATTGTCTACCATAATGCTAGCCATTGTAGCTGATTTCCTATCAAGTATCATACACTGAATCCAGACTTTGGTCAAAACAGTACTAAGAGTTGTTAGTTAATGTCTACCACAATTTTAGTCATTGCAGCTGATTTACCATCAGGTATCATACACTGAATCCAGACTTTGGTCAAAACAGTACTAAGAGTTGAAAGTTATTGTCTACCACAATTCTAGCCATTGTAGCTGATATCCTATCGGATATCATAGTCTGAATTCAGATTTTGGTAAAAACAGTACTAAGATGTGTTAGTTATTGTTTACCATAATTCTAGCCTTTGAATCTGATTTCCTATCAGATATCATATTCTGAATCCAGATTTGGATCAAAACAGTAGTAAGAGTTTTTAGTTATTGTCTACCATTATTCTAGCCATTGTAGCTGATTTCCAATTAGTTAGCATAATCTGAATCCAGATTTTGGTCTAAAGAGTACTCAGAGTTCTTATTTATTGTCTGCCGTATTTCTAGCCATTATATGTTATTTCCTAACAGATATCATAATCTGAATCCAGAGCCACGTTTTTTAGAGCGAGATTTCTTGAGATATTTTAGAATTTTTAATATGTTTTAGGATAAAGCGTTCTTCTTAGCATGATTTTTAAGACGATCACTGGGAGCAGCCATTGCTCCATACCTCTTTCGGAACACCTCGGTAAATTCTGTAGAATCTATATTGAAGAGAATTGACCGATTTGTTCCGAATGCTCAATGATTCACAGACCGCGGAGTTCCGAATGCTCCATACTTCATACAATTGACGTCATAATGACGTCATTTGTGTGAAGTATGGAACATTCGGAACACCTCGCTTAAAATCTCGGTCTCAAAAACGCTGTACCAAAGACATCTTAAGAAATCTTAAAAAATCTCGCTCTAAAGATCGCACATCTGATTTCGGTCAAAACAGTACTAAGAGTTGTTAGTTACGGTCTACCAAAATTCTAGCCACATTAGCTGATTTCCTATCAGATATCTTACTCTGATTCCAGATTTTTTGTCAAAACAGTAAAAAGAGTTGTTGGTTTTTGTCTACCATAATTCTAGCCTTTGAATCCGATTTCCTATCAGATATGATACTCTGAATCCAGATTTTGTCAAAAACAGTACTCAAACTTTTTAGTTGTCTACCATAAGTCAAGCCACATTAGCTGATTTTCTATCAGATATCATACTCTGAATCCAGATTTTGGTCAAAACAGTCCGAAGAGTTTTTAGTTATTGTCTACCATAATTCTAGCCATTGTTGCTGATTTCGCATCTGATATCATAACCTGAATCCAGATTTTGGCGAATCAGTCAAAAGGATTGTTAGTTATTGTCTACCATAATTTTAGCCACATTAGGTGATTTCCTATCAGATATCATACTCTGAATCCAGATTTTGACAAAAACAGTACTGAAACATTTTAGTTATTGTCTACCATAAGTCTCGCCACTTTAGCTGAATGCTAGCCATTGATTCTGATTTCTTATCGGATATCATATTCTGAATCAAGATTTTGGTCAAAATAGTACTTAGAGTTGTTTTGTATTGTCTACCATAATTCTAGCCATTGTAGCCATTGTAGCTGATTTCCTATCAAGTATCATACACTGAATCCAGACTTTGGTCAAAACAGTACTAAGAGTTGTTGGTTATTGTCTACCATAATTCTAGTCATTGTAGCTGATTTCCCATCAGGTATCATACACTGAATTCAGATTTTGGTCAAAACAGTACTACGAGTATTTAGTAATTGTCTACCATAATTCTCGCCATTGTATCTGTTTTCCTATCAGATATCATACTCTGAATCCAGATTTCTGACTAAACAGTACTAAGAGTTCTTAGTTATTGTCTGCCGTATGTCTAGCTATTGTAGCTGATTTCCTATCAGATATCATAATCTGAATCCAGATTTTGGTAAAAACAGTACTAAGAGTTGTTAGTTACTGTCTACCATAATTTTACCCACATTAGGTGATTTCATATCAGATATCATACTCCGATTCCAGATTATTCTCAAAACAGTAAAAAGAGTTGTTTGTTATTGTCTGCCATAATTCTAGCCACATTAGGCGAATTTCTATCATATATCATACTCTAAATCCAGATTTTGGTCAAAACAGTACTTAGAGTTGTTAGTTCTTGTCTACCATAGTTCTAGCCATTGTAGCTGATTGTCTAACAAATATCATAATCTGAATTCAGAGTTTGGTCAAAACAGCACTTTGAGATGTTAGTTATTGTCTACCATAATTTTAGCCACATTAGCTGATTTCCTATCAGATATCATACTCTGAATCTAGACTTTGGTCAACACAGTACTAAGAGTTGTTAGTTATTGTCTACCATAGTTTTAGCCATTGTAGCTGATTTTCTATTAGGTATCAAACTCTGTTATGGCCCTTTTCGTCCGTCCGTCTGTCCGTCCGTCTATCTGTCCGCACTCATGGAGGGGTACTTCTGGGTTGCAAGACCAGTACGGCATAGACTTGTGGGGAAAAGTGGTAGTTGTGAGGTGCACCTCACAATTCACCCCTTGAAATCACAAGTACGGACATTGCTCCCCATTTGTAACCAGAAAAATATTGCACCTCATAAATAACGGATTTCCGGACATGTCCGTTCTCCACGGCCAAGATCATGAAATTTTCAGTTTTAATACAATGTATATTTAAAATGTGTATTATTACGCAATATTTCATTATTAGCTGGTTCCCTGCATATTATTATGATTCTGACTACTGGGGGTTCAGTCTATAAATTCTAAGTTACTAAACCGGGAACCAGAGCCCAATCAATAAAAAAAGTAGTTCCACACTTTGAAGGTAAATAATGGAATATACTGTTTTTTATTTATGATTCTTTGTAAAGTAGTAGTTATAGAAATACATTTGTAGTAATTCTTTTTATTTTATAACCTATTATAGTTGCTAGGGAAAATTCTCTTAGTTTGACCTTATTACAATGCATGTGTCAGGAGTTAAAATAATTTACCGCCATTTTGGATACTCAGTCAGTGTTTTGGATTTAATTAGTTGTGTCTTGAAGCTATTTAGAAATGGATTGAGAAGTGATTTGTGGTTGTTGGAATTGGTCATATTGGAAGTTATTGAGAGCATGAATGACCAGATGAAAACAGTTTTTCCTTTAAGTTCTAATCATTTGACCTAATTAGGTCAATTGTGTGATTGTGCAGCTGTCAATGAGATGGATCAGATATTTACTTCTATGGAGTCAGGAGTTTAGTCAAATTAGGTAATACTTTGTTATCACAAATTATCTTGACTTTGATAAAATGTCATTGTAACACCGGTATGGGAGATTCAATTGCAAATGACAGCACACGACCTTGAAAATGTAAACAAAGCAGGCCAAGAATTGTGCAAAAGTTTGTCCATTTTTCTGAGTTGCACATTATGGCTGACTGCAGTGACAGATCCAGAGGGGGTTCCAGGGTTCAAACCAATCCCCCTTCGTAGTCTGATTATTGCATTTTAATGCAGAAATTCCTTCATAATTGTGTACAGTTGTTTAGGCAGTAGCGGATGGCTAACTAATTTGTCGTTGCGCACAATTTTATTACAAGTGATTATCTTTTTTTGTTTTGTACCCATTAGTAAACATGTATTCCTGTCATAGAATACCATACCTGGGCACAAATAGTATTTATCTACTAGATAGACCCTTTTTGCTGACAGCACTAATTAGGTCATTAGCGGATAGCTTCCGGTCATAACGGATCGGCAGTTAAGGGTGTGTCTCAAAATGACCAGGACAGCAATTCACTGCTTTAGGTCTCTGGGAAAGCTGTTCACAAGCAAGTCTAACCAAACTATGCCTGCTGATGGGACTCAAGCAGCTCAGAGTCAACTTAAAATAATTGTAAAAAAGGCTTAGGCTACAAGAGCTTGAAAGCAATGCAGAGAAGTAAAAAATCAATAATGGCCTATGGGGAACCATTGTGGGTTATCGTTCCTTGGAAAGGTGGTGCCGTGGTTCACGGTCCAATATTTATTTCACTCGCCCTTTACACAACATGGAAAACACACCAACACCAAACTAAAGTAAAACTAATGTTAAAATGTCCGAAATCATGTCACTGTTTACTTGATTAAGACAAGTCGCGCCCTATTAGATTGATTTGGGGGAAAAGAATGAAAATTTGGGAATAATCATTCCCGGTTACCCAAATTTTCTCCTCTTCTTTCTCTATGTTCCTCCGTCATACAAATTCTTCGAAGGTTAGGTAATTCAGCTTGTTAACCACTTTACCTAATAACACCTGGTTTTAACCATCTCTCGACAAGACCAGATTTGACCTCTATTAATAGATAAGAATTAGGAAAACATTGAGGTAAAACAAGAAAATGCTGAAATCTATATAGCATTGCTAGCAATGCTTCGGTCATTGTACTTTTTGGTATTATAATTTGCACACAAGTCCTGCCTTTTTCAAGATGCATCAGATATGGCATCTGCATTACCTTTGAATTATGTTGGAAAACTTTCAGAGGTGTAGCTTTTGGCAAGGGTAAATGGTTAAAGATCTCAATTTTCAGAGAAAGCTAAGAAAGCACGAGAAGAAAAGGCTGATATCCAGCATTTTTCTTTTTCTAACAATGTTTCTAATTAATACACACATACATACCTTAGCGCAGTTGGTAGCGCATCTGCCTCTCATTCGAGAGGTCCCAGGTTCGATACCCGGCCGCGGCTAATACCCTTTCTGACAAAATTGTCACCGACCAATGGGTTTGAAATCGTTAACCTAAGTGGGCGAGCAGCTGGAGGCTTGGTAAGGGTGTTGTTGTAGTACTGGTTTGAGGAACAACAGGAATAGGTAGGTGCCCCAGCCACTACGATATGACCCTGACAGTTGAAAATGGCGTAAAACCCCATTAAACTCAAACTGTATGCTTATTTGTTTGTCTGCGGCGACACATTTGATTCAAGAAAATACATGAAATGGCCCTTTTCCATTTTGTATTCAAAGATGACTCAACTCTTTCTCAAATGACACAATCTTGGGATGGTCAAATTTGGAAGTTCCTGCTGACAACAGAAAAGAGGTTGGTAAAGATGTTGTTTGTGTACAATATAGCTTAAAAATTATCGAGGAAAAAGAAGATTTCAAAGTTTTCCAATAATATTCTATTGGGGATGTTGAAACCAATTTTTGTTTCGAAAATGGTTTAAACTGTACCTATGAAGATAACCAAAGGAATCGGTTTCTTTTCAAAACAATTAAGAGTTGATAAGAACCTAATGGTGTTAATGAGCGACAATATCGTAGGTGCCCATAAAACTATTTGCGCCTTACAACTGTTTTGCATTTAACACAGCCTTTGCTATGTTTCCTAGTTTTACGGGGATGTAAAGATCGCGAGAACGTAAAATGTTTTGGATTTTCCAAAACAGGACATCAAAAGAAAATGCTGCTAACCAGGATTTTCTTCTTTTGCCTCAATATTTTCTATACTATTTTATATAATCATCTGTAAGTCTTTTAATAATAATTATGTCGTCTGCAACAGCTTTCAAATTGGACCGCCGTAAAATTTTGCTGTTTAGGAAAAGGTTAAAGATATAAAACACAGCGACACACTGATATTAGTTTGTGAAAAGGCTTTCTATATATAAGAGTCCAAATCGTTTTCTCGTTTAATTGAGGTCACACCGTTATCAACTGCTATGGTTATAGCGCGGTGGCTTGAGCACCTTACCATGGATTCCTGTTGTTTCTAATACCAGTAACACATCAATATCATAACAGAGCCTCCAGCTGCTTGCCCACAAAGGATCAATCAATTGGTGTGTGATATTTCTGTCAGGAAGGATATTTGCCGGGGATCAGACCTGGGACCTCTTGAGTGAGAGACAGATTAGCTACCCAATGCGCTCTGGCCGCAGCCCATTTTCTTGTGGATATAATAGTGTCCCCGTGTTTTAAATTTCATACATCGTTTAAGTCCCTGCACTGGCCTGCAGGTTGAATCCCAAACCTTGGGAGGCTGATCGGGATCTACGCTTACAGATTATCTACGTGTTTAGCCACTTTTAATTTGGTAGACCGTTTTAAGTCTCATATTTGAGAAGACCGGTTGGGATCTATACATACAGTTTGCAATATATGTTTTTGACACTTTGAATTCTAAACACCGTTTAAGTCTAATACTTGAGGAGGCTGATCTGAATCTATACATACAGTTTGCTGTAAAGGTAAATGCTTGTTTCTTATAGTGTCACCCCTATTTAAAGGGCCAGCCAGTTTTGGCCTATGAGACACTCTCTACCTCCCGATTATGTTTTAAAGTCTTAGAATTTTGTACATCGTTTAAGTCTCATACCTAAGGAGGCTGATTGGGATCGATAGATACAGTTTGCTTTATATTTTTAACACTTTGAATCCTAAACACTATATAACTCTCATAATTGAGGAGGCTGATCGGGATCTATACTGAGAGGCAAAAATAAGTATACACTCTAGTTCTCCACGTTTTCTGATATAATGATTTATAGACTATGTACGATTTTTAAACTCCACCGAAGGTGGTCGTTTATTGATGTTACCTTCTCTGTCTATCCGTCTGTATGTCCTTCCCTCCGCTGCAAAGGCCTTTTCATATCGCATAGCGCCATCGAAAAAGGGGACTTAATCAATTAATTAATGCAATCATTCACGTTCACACAACTGCTACATTTATGAAGGGACTTGGATAGAATTTTCACAGAAAGTGCCTAGTCACCTAGTATCATGCGTAAATTGTTAGTGCTTTTCCATATTACAATGTGCCATGGCAAAAGGGGGCTTGATGCAAACAAGTTATCTAACATGACACCTTCTAAACTTATTTACGGATTTTGATTGAATTTGCACAGAATGTTCATAGTCACCTGTCTAAGTGTTTCAAGGGCCACGTTTCTTTCATATTATGCTGCGTCATAGAAAAATGGGCCCTAGTGCAATTAAAGTGTAATGTTGATCTATTTATACCAGCCACCAAAAATTGTGTAATAATGTTTCAGAAAATTTAAGCTTGTGATTTGTTGTAATAAGGAATAAAGAAATCAAATACGGATTAACAGCAAAATCTGATGCTCCACTAAGTCACACGTGCAAAGTTTGCAAAATCAGCATGTAGCAAGATTAGGGATAGTCAATCAATTTCACTTGAAATTTATCAACACTGAATTATTGGTCTATGCTTAGAAATAAATTATACAAAATTTCGAGTCGATATGATGAAAATTAGGAGAGATATTGACAAAGAAAAGTGTATACTTTCTTTTGCCTCTCAGTATATTTACATACAGTTTGCTATATGTTTTAACAATTTGAATTCTAAACACTGTTTATGTCTGGTACTTGAGGATGTTGATTGGGATCTACATGGTTTTTCATAAACATCATTTTAAGTCTCATAGTTTAGGAGGCTGATCGGGATCTCCCATCTGCCTCTCACTCAAGAGGTCCCGGATTCGACACTCGACTGCGGCAAATATCCTTTCAGACAAAAATGTCACCCACCAATGGTTTGACTTTAGCCTATGTGGGCGAGCAGCTGGAGGCTCTGTTAGGGTGTTGTGGTAGTACTGCTATGAGAAACAACATGAATTCATGGTTAGGTGCTCCAGGCGCTGCGACATGACCATAGCAGTTGAAAACAGCGTAAAACCCCGATAAAGTGAAACGGATCGGGATCTATACATACAGTTTTCGACATGTTTTAAACACTTTTTATACCGAATGCAAAGAATATGTTTGAGCCACGTTTGCAAACCGTATATCATTTATAATTTGACCTTTTCCAAACAACCAGAATTATGAAATTTTAAATTAGAAATATATTGCAGACGACAAACGGATGTTGATCAAGATATGATTTTTGCATAATATAGCACAGAAAATATTGATACAAAAGAGAAAATGCTGATAATAAGCATTTTCTCTTTTTACCTCAATGTTTTTCTGTGCCTTTTGTTTGGTGGCGTCAAAGCCAGGGGTCTGTTTCATCAAATCATTTAAGGCAGAATACCCATAATGAAAAACACCACTTTCTAGCCATATAAAATGCATCAAATTACACACACTTGTAAATACACTTCACATAAGTTGATTCACCGTGCCGGATTTCAAGATTATGCTTCAAGAAGAAAATAATTTACAAAAATCATTTTACTCCATATTCATATGCAAGGGAGGTAATTTTGAACATTTCTGTCAAATATTTTCATAAGTATGCATGAATTCAAAATTCTAAACCGTACAAAGTGTTTATATTTGGAATGGAAATGTAACACAGTTTAGAAATTACTGGCATTTTTCAAATTTTGTCCCTTGAAAACACAAGTACGGACATATTTTTGATTTTCCAAAGTCTTAAAATCGCTTAAAAACGACAGTTGCATAACCCAGGTCGTAATAGATTGGCGACATGCGTTTTTGTCCTGAAATTGGCGTACGCCATCAGTAAGACAAAAGAATGTCTTAAATATTTGGATGAAACTGGCCACTGGTCTTGTTTGGGAAAGGGTTAAATCGTAAATGGGCATGTACAACTGTAATTATAGAATCAGATCAGCTATCCAGAGACAGTGTACAGTGAACATCACCAAAAATCATTGATTTGAATTTGCAGATGTACATGTTTTCGATAAAGATACAGTTCCTATAAAAATCTTCGAGATAAAATTATGGGCGGGATATAGAGATAAATGACATAGTTCCTAAATGGTGTACAGTTTGTGAAAAGTCGAAAAGTTGAAATTAGTCACACTAATTTCTGACAATTGTCACAGACAAAACTTCAAATTTCATGCATTTCCAGGTAACTGTTTGGTAGAATAGTGGAAGTTTGTTGCACTTATTTCGACTTTTCGTGTTGTATGTAGGGAGAAAAGATGATGGCGGAAACAGGATTCCGTACTTTTGTGCATTTCCTTTTCAATTTCTTCATATATCTTGGAAGTTATCAAAACAATGTATTGTTAGTGTATGTACACTTCAGTTTTGGGGTGTGAATATGTTAACATATTAGTGAGTACATGGAAATGAAGCATGTGTGTTTGTTTCTCAATGTTTCAAAATTAAGACCTTTCTTATGAAATTATTATAATTCCTTTTGTACAAACAAATCCCATGTGGAAAGACCATTGAGTTTTTTTTATCATTATGGTTTAACAATATTTTGTCTTTTCAAATGCCAGTACAACCATACCAGGCTAAAGTAAGAGTGACAAAGGCTTGTGTTGACCAATTGATTTCTCCACTTATTACATGCACAATGTAAACCTTATTCAAATATAATCAATGGTAACAAGAAATTGTGCAAAAGTTTGTCCATTTTCCTGGGCTGCATATATGGCTATACTACTGAGCTACAAGTTACTACACATGTTCTATCAAATATAGTCAACTCAATGGTGACAAGATGTTGTGAAAAAGTTTGTCCATTTTTCTGGAGTGCACAAATGACAGTACTACTGAGCTGCAAGCTGCTACAAGGGTTATATCAAATAAAGTGAATGGTGACAAGATGTTGTGCAAAAGTTTGTCCATTTTTCTGGGGTGCACAAATGGCTGTACTACTGAGGTGCAAGCTGCAAGTCAATTGTGACAAGATGTTGTGCAAAAGTTTGTCAATTTTTTTGGGGTGCACAAATGGCTGTACTACTGAGGTGCAAGCTGCAAGTCAATTGTGACAAGATGTTGTACAAAAGTTTGTCCATTTTTCTAGGGTGCACAAATGGCTGTACTACTGGGGTGCAAGCTGCTAGTCAATGTTGACAAAAAGTTATGCAAAAGTTTGTCCATTTTTCTGGGGTGCACAAATGGCTGTACTACTGAGGTGCAAGCTGCTAGTCAATGGTGACAAAAAGTTATGCAAAAGTTTTTCCATTTTTCTGGGATGCACAAATGGCTGTACTACTGAGGTGCAAGCTGCTAGTCAATGTTGACAAAAAGTTAAGCAAAAGTTTGTCCATTTTTCTGGGATGCACAAATGGCTGTACTACTGAGGTGCAAGCTGCTAGTCAATGGTGACAAAAAGTTATGCAAAAGTTTTTCCATTTTTCTGGGATGCACAAATGGCTGTACTACTGAGGTGCAAGCTGCTAGTCAATGTTGACAAAAAGTTAAGCAAAAGTTTGTCCATTTTTCTGGGATGCACAAATGGCTGTACCACTGAGGTGCAAGCTGCTAGTCAATGGTCACAAGATGTTGTGCAAAAGTTTGTCCATTTTCCTGGGGTGCACAAATGGCTGTACTACTGAGGTGAAAGAATTTAAGACAAAGAGTTTGTGTGACATTTTCAGTCCATTGGCTTATCAATGTTTTTGATTGACAATCGGCGTTTGGTCAATTGGAGCATAGACTTTTCACATATGGATACCTCCAAAAGTTCGGAAGGGACCATGGCTTGTTCTCAGGAGTAATGACCTCATGACCTCCTTGGCGTTTTGACTTTGACCTTTGTTTGACATTTTACAACAAAGAATAAAGATATTCTATTTATCTGACTAATTATTAAGCTTTTAAAAGCCTCTTGTAAAATGGCATCATTTGAATATGTGTATCTCATTTGTTTTTAAACATGTTTTACTAATTATCCTTTGAGATTTTATGTGACAGAATCATTTGTTTGTTTTCTCAGAATGGTGGGATGCATTTGTTTATTAATAGTTACATTTGTTGGCCAAAGTTTTCTTGTTACGGACAAGGTTTTGCACAAAATGGACAAAAATCCTCACAGTATGGCCAAATCTGATGCTACACAAAAGTACTAAATGTACGGAACTGCACCTCACAATGGATGCTCCCCATAAGTACCCCTCCATGAGTACGTCCGTCCGATAGCAGTTTCTTATGAGCGCAACTCCTCCTACATTTTTTTTATCAAACTTGCCACAATGAATCTCCATGGTGTCTAGTTGTGCACACCGCTTACGTAAATAAGATAACTTATTTTGTTCTTGAATTATCTGCCCTTGAATTATAGAAATGCCCATTTCCTTGTGTGCGCAAAGCCTCATGCAATTTTGATCAGAATTTTATCAAACATGCCACAATCACTCCCCATGGGGTGTTGTTGTGCGCATCGTTTACGGAATTTAGATAACTCCTTTCGTTCTTGAATTAGCTGCCCTTGAATTTAAGGAAAAATGTCCAGTTTCTCAAAAATACCCATTTACTCGTGTGCGCAACTCAAACGGTTTCTACTAGGATTTAATCAAACTAGCCACTATGAATCTCTAAGGTGTCTGCTTGTACAAACAAAATTTTGATAGCTTTTTATGTTTGAATTATCTACCCTTGAATCGAAAAAATGGCCAATTTTACCGACGAGTCCCTCTTGGACGTATGTGGGCCACTGTGTGAAGCTCTTGCTTGAAATTATGTCTTGATCTCAAGATTGTTTATTCTAATGTATATAAACGCTATCCGATTTTTGAAGTTGTTGCTTATAAGCGAAGTATATGCCTTTAAAATTGAGACAGAAAAGACAAATTCCACATAAATCTCAACTGTTGTCCAAATCAAATCAAATCGTAAACAGTGCAATATTTTGGCTTGAAATTTTCGGAATTTTCATGAAAATATATGCTCTTTCAGGTAAAAATAAAAGTAAAATATCACTTCAAAGTTTAAGCCAAAAGAAATACCAAATCTGATATTTGATTGAGACGACATTTCGAGTTCAATGCAGCGCAATTACAACCGAACGATTATCATATCAATATGGTCCTGTCAAATGCCATAACGAGTGTTCTTCATTTGAATTTTTGTTTTCTTTATTGAGACGTTAATAATTTCCGCGTGGGAAGATTGTTATGTAATTTGTGTGTCACCACGATGATTGATTATATCATTCATAACGAGATGGATTTGCATTTTGTCAGTTATTTTCAAAAACATTGAACAGGGAAGATCTTTCTGAATTTGACAGAAAAGTCGATAAACTGCATGGATCTATCCGACTAAAGGACATTGCGTTGTAAAAAAAAAAATACCGTGTAACATTACAATCTGGTTGACATAACATTTTCAAATCCATGGAACGCAATTCTAAATAGTACCAACACATTTAAAGACCATGTGGTCCTGGGAAATGACATAACCAGTGTTCATATCGAAATTGATTTTAATTTTTACGTATTTTAGAATATACAAAAGGGAATACGATTTACCATTCTTATTTTATATAAAATGAATAAATAAATCTCTCAAGAGCAATGATTTTACTATCGATAAAATGAAATTTCATATCATTACAATTGAAATTATTTTAATGCAAGACATCGGTTCAATTCAGAAATCTGACAAACGAAAACGCGATGATTACTCATCATGCTGTAATGTTTAGTAAGAGGCTGAACCCATTACCACACAGTGACTCTTTTTGACTCCCCCAAAGAAAAGGGCTTTGGAAAGCATTGTGGAAAATGCAGAAATTGCTTGTGACGCGCAATTTCTTCATTTCCCACAATGCTTTCTACACAGAAATACCAAAAAAATGTTAAATTCCATTCACTTAAAAATTGTCGTATGCAACATCTTTGAATTTTGATTAGTCCAAAATTTTATCGTTTGGTAATGGGTTTAACTAATGTTCAAGAAACAGAATTTGAATCTACAATTACAAGACTCTAACAATTACACACCTAGTGTCCTTCCTTTTGCTGTCAATTTATTTCCTATTAGCCCTTTCCAAAATAATGGAATTTCATGGGAGTAAAATGTAAAAGCCGTTATCTGGTGCTGATTGAAAAAAGGGCTCTGTGTGTAAAAAAGCACAAATGATATTGAGACAAAAGAAGAGAAAATACTTGTTTAGCCACTATTGTTTTCATTTGCCTCAATACTTTTCGAAGCACTTTCATTGAAGGACGTGAAGAGCAGGCCTATTCTGGGAAAGGGTTAATTACAAAAGAAAGTCATTTGTCACAAGACATAATACAACTTGGCAAATATTACTGATATCTGACCGGTACCCAACGGAGAAGAGCAGCATCCATTAGCACGGTGGATAATCACGTGGTACAATATTTTCAGAAAATCTTCAATAATTTTGTAAATACTGGACCGATTTGAATTCTGCTTAAATCAGAGAATGTGGACAGACGTCACGCATTAGATGGACGTAGTTGCTTTTTGAAAGACCAACAGATAAAAAAGTTATTGAAGATAACCCAACATTTTGGTTTATTTTCAATAACTTTTTTTATCAGTTGATTTTGCGAAAATCTAACACGTCCAGCTTATTCCTGGCATTTTCCCGCCTTCTCTGCTTTACACCGAATTCAGATTGGTCAAGTGACGAAAAAGATATTGAAGTTTATCGGAAATTATTAGCCACGTGATTATACACAGGGTTCGACATTAACGCCAGTCCGTCGGCCCGAGGCCTGTTATTTTTAAAGAGGACTGACAAAACATCCTTTGGTGCCGGTCCGCCGGGCCTGTAAATTTCAGAGACAGCACCCCTTCGATTTTGTTGAAAGGCATCAAAATCCGGACCCATCAAAATCAGTTTCAAAATCTGCATCATTTATAACTTTCTTTTGGCTCATAGGAAAAAGTCGGCGACCAACCCAAAATTCCTTTTTTAAACAAAACCATTTGGAGACAGTCTGTGATTATTTCAACAGAAAACAACAAATCGTAGATTTGTGTTACCTACGTAACACTTATGTGCAAGTATAATCACAAAACCATGAGTACTGCTCCCTTCAGGCTCATCTTGAATAGAAAATTATTGACAGGACAAAGAAAGCGTAAAGTACATAACTTGTTAAATTGTTGTGTTTTTTTTTGTGAACTAGAATCTATTAATAAATCTTTTGACTAGAATGTCATCAGTCTATCATTCACCTACCTTAGAAATTCTAATCCTATTATGACTTTTAAATTATAGAAATTGCACAAGTTTGTAGTCCGCATAATTTTTTTTCCACTGAAAGCATCCACTCCCTTTGTTACTATTTCCTTAACCCTTTCTTCGTCATTCAGTCAAGGATAATTCTAACAATATCAAATTAAACAATGAATTATGGCAAAGATCTTATTTACTGAATTCATACGAATAGAGAACCTCATGCTTTTAATTTCGTCTTTTTTCTTCCATTGTGAACATGAAGATAGAAAAAGAAATCCAAATTTACGAATGCAAACTTTGTTCTATTGGGTGAAGGTTAATTCAACTTCTATTTATAACTCTGTAACTGGGCTCAATCAGCTGTTTATAACCACACAAAAATGCAGACAGTGTGACGTCACTGCTTACATCACGCAGAGTGAGTTTAGATTTCCCCAAGATCAAAGAGAAACCCTTTTTTTCTTTGCACACATTCAGACACTAAAATCTAGCAGTGATTGTGCACAAATCTTCATATAAATCTTTAATTTTATTTAATAGGAATATATTCTGTTGGGGTAAGTCTATAAACAAGGTATTTTGAATTTGCATTTACTGTCATAATTAAACAGATTGCATATTAATTTATGTGTTGAGCAGATTACCTTTTTGTTTGCAACATGCAATGATATGAATTCACCTTCGCCAAACTTTCGTTACTAGAGATTTAGATCAATTTGGAGGCTGGAATCATTAGATATAAAATCTTGGATATGGGCAATTACCAAACACCTGATCATGTATCCTCTGTTGAAGGGCTTGATCTTTTACCCTTTCCCAAAATGGACACAATGTAATCAAACTCAGAACATGCACATCCCATTGTCATGAAATCGAGGGGAAGGGAAGAAATTCATGTAGATAATAATTTTCTTTATTTCTCTTTGTTATCAATGATTGATAACTACTTACAAGTGACATAAAAACTAGGTATTGTTTGTGAAATGTATGCAAGCAAAATGTGGTAGCAACTAGATTCTATACTAGTGGAGTTATACAGTTTTGATAGCAATTTCAAAATTTCTTTGACCAAATTGTTTTGCATATTCAGACGTTGGCAACTTTCTTCATCTGTTTTCAAAATTTAACATAGCACCTACTAAGAACCCTTTTTACTTTGTAACAATTACATAAACAAGAAATACTTGTACTTGAAACAAAACATTGAAGGCATAAAACTAAGGCTTTTTCTCAACAGGACAGCCAGAGATAATTATGACTAGCTATTTCAGAACCGGTCCCTTTACCAGACTCTTATATAGAAACTATCTGAGTGTTGTAACGATGAATATACTATGAATTCTTTGTTTCTCCTACAATTCACTGAGTCTGAATGCAGGACCTGTAAGTCTGGAGGAGGACCTGTAAAAATTGCAATCCACAGGTCCTGCGGGCCTGTGGAAAATTTGAGTTAGTGTCAAACCCTGATACACCGTGATTAGCATGGACTGTCTATCACAATCAGGTTATATACAGTCAGATCACGATATAAGGACACATGTTTACAAAAACAATGTTTAAAACGTTCATAATCACATTTGGCATGTCTTGAAGTTTACAGGTGTCTTGAGAAATGGTTAAAAAGAGAAAATTGGGATTGAAGATATGCGAGAACCATATCCTTAAATTGAAAATGTGGTTTTGCAGACATTCTTTTAAAAAATGTTACCATGATATCAATTTGCATACTTGCATACTTGAAAACATGCACGAATCATATAAAAAAGCGTACAGTTGAAACTTGTTGTGCCCAAATTGAAGAGACATCATTTTGTCTCCAGATATCTGGATGTGTCCATTCAATCAATAGGAATATATATTCATTCTCGATAAAGGCATATTTTTTCTGTTTTCATTTTACATGGTAGAGCTTTATGTCTCTCGTATTTTTACCAATTATCCATCTTTCTAGAAAAAATATAGCCGATACTTCAATATTTTCTCAATGAATCGTTGGTTGTTTCCAACAAAAAACCCGTATGTACATATTTAAACGACGTGTAGGTACGAGGTTTTTTTTATAAAAAGCAGTGCGTTGCACTTGATGTATTATGATAGAAAAGTTTGTAATAATATTAAGAGGATGTTTATCATTTTCCATGTTGTCGTCCAATTCTTAGCAAACACATCTACTACATTTAATTCTAAATGTGTGTCTTTTGCACCACCCTTGGAAATGGAATAGGCTAAACCTTTGCTGGACAGGGTTAAGGAATCAATAGACCAATTTATCGATGTTGGTCAAGCGAAAAGGTGAGAGGTTACAACAGCCAATAATTCCTGACACTATATGCACGTGTTCTGAATACCAATTGTCATATAAGGTCAGTTATGATAAAGATGGTTCGGTATGATAAATGAGCTTAACATTTATGTAATGTTGTGGTCGGAATTCTTATGGAGCTGCTAACTAGAGGGGTCAGAATGTGTCATATTTACGGAATTGTAGGATCAATGATACCAAATCACAGAAGCCAATTCAAGGTTACACGTTGGCCAATCTAATTCACGAAATAACATTTTAGTAAAGCAAGTAACGGACACCCTAACCTTGATATACTGAAACGTGACACGTTTTCACGCACAGAAGATTATTATTTAGATTTTGGTTATTTTCATTCTTTTCTCTACTTCTGATTTTGTTTCTTCTGTTATTTTTATAATATGCTGGAACCATTTGATGCATTGACCAATGACATACGCAAAAATACCAGTGTTGTGGACGGACTACAACCTCAAGACTTCTTCCGAAGTGTGCATTTCCAATCCAAATATTCCGCTACGCAGGATTTCGGATTGGTCTGAAATGATCACAAAAGGTCAAATGTCTTTTTCTCCAATATTGACGGGCTAGCTTATTGAATGACGTCCTCTGCTGGAAATTGGTCATATATTGTTAATAGATGTCAGACCTTCTACTGTTTTGTGACAGTTAACCCGAGTTGGGATATTTATAGAAACTTTAATTGAAAGCACGGGAAATCGGAACAATGTGTGCGAAGAATAGGATATTAATAACTTGGTAGAACTATGCCCTTTCATATTTAGGATTTTACACCATTCTTCAAGCATAAAGTAAAGACAAAACACTAATACATGAGCCATGTTTCTGTTTTGTGGAACGTGTAGTACAAATATTCCATTTCAATTTCAGGCAATATTCGTGTGTAATTGATGAGAAACGCTATAGTAATCCTAAAGCTACTTTCCTCTTGTCTCTTTTCTCAGTGACATTAAGTCCTGTTTGGTGCCGATGGTATAAATAAAACTCTTATTTAAAAACAAAATATATATGTATAATCATCCGCTCCAAAGTATATTTTGTCACGTTTTGGACTTGTACACGCAAATCCATAGCATTTGTAATAAGGAAAGAAAAATAGTGTTCTTTTCTTACTATTTTTTAGTTTTATTGGAGTGTCACACACGGTGTCATATTAGGTCAAGATAGACTTTCTTTCAAATAGAATGATTTATTACAACTGCAGGCTACTGTACCATACTTAATGCATCAATAATTTTAAAGCGAATTCTTATAATGAATGGATGTTTCCTCCAATGTTTTGTTATTATTAAATGCTAAAAATCCTAAAAATTCATAAACATGTTTAATGCCCCTTTTCTCCTGTATATGGCATCCAATGGAATAAACAACAACATGTATTCAAAGGGCTATACATATATATTTCACTGCATCAGCAAGTTTCAAGTTATGAATTGTTAGTAAAACTGTACATGTATAAGAAACTGATTATCATCTAATGGCATAGTGGGTGACTTACCCCACCCACTTTGATTTAATATATCTTCCAAACCAAGGCTCCGTTCAAGTTGATACTTTGCCTACATAAGGTCAATATGTTAGTGGTTATGTGTGGCGAAAATGAAGAAAATTGGGTTGGGTCACGGAAAGGGCCTTATTGACACTCATCCTTTACATAGCATTTTTTCCAGATCATGGCTTTAACTTATGACAGTGACTTTCGACACTTTGTGACTTGATCGCAGAATCTTGAAGTTGATGATTCTAGTCATGATCACGTCGAAAGCAATATGGATGTGCAATGCATCGCAGCCTAGTTAAAAAATAAACAAAACAGAAATAGAAATAACAATCAAGTATTGTCCAACAAGGTTAACCCGGGACAACTTAATTTTCGTGCGCAAAATCCGTTAGTTGAGCGTCTTAACAAAACAAAGCCGAAGTGGGGTCATTACATATGCAGATGTCCCGGGTTAATCTTGCTAGACAATATATCAATATTACATAAGTGTGTGTATATACGATAAAGTTATTTATCAGTTCCGATTCATGTAAATATATGGGATTCGGTCAGTCCAGGGCAGGGTGACAGGAACTTGCTTTATTGAAATGTTATCCCGCTTAATTAAATTGGTCTGATTAAGAACATTGAAACTTTGATGATATATGTCTTGATATCCTTGGTCTAACATTCCCCCAAATATGACACAATTTGACGGTTTATTCCCGGAACGTCGAGTCGCACCTTTTGTAAAATGTGTGAAAAGGGGCTACCCAAAGGGGGAAATTATGGAGAGGGGGGTCATCTGTATGTCGAGTGACTAAAGTAGGAAGAAATATTCAATGAAAATATGAGAAAAGTTGTTTTGCATTATAACACAAAGTTTATTCATGTATACATATATATACATAATAAAAAAAGTTTTGCAACAAAATGTAAATATCTATAGTAACCAAAATAGTTTTGTTTTAACATAAAATCAAACGTTTACACAATAGATTATAGCTAGAGAACACAAACAGATGAATTTTATACCGCAATCGCGTGCGTCTCGCACTCCAGGTGCGCATTTCCGGTTTTCATGTCTACCATGGTATTCATGTGTATGGAGCATAGTTCTAGAAAACATTTAGGTGTGAACGTAATTGTCTTTGCCCAGCATAGAAAAGGCCACTAAAAAGAATTTTCTGCAACGCTGTGGGACTACGCCATGGACTTACGTTAGAAGGACGTTATATCGCTAATGTGTTTCTACGTGGCAGAACCGGCGAATAAGATGCCTTTTTGAATTTTGCGCATCTCAAAGCATAAGTAACAATTTGAGGATGCTATGTGAGCCAATTTGTGTGGTTTGAGATAGTCCCGGTCAAGGACGTCGTAGAAAAAGGCCACGAGAAGATGACCGTCATAATTTCGTTACGTCACGACAAAGATGTTCCTTATCAACACCAAAACTTACGAGTGACTTCCACAAGAATTTCAATATAGAGTATCCACACTTACCATCCGTGATCGTCTCCACAGATGAACGGTTACTAGACGTTGACCATACGTTGTAATTTCCCCGACGCTACACCATGAACGCACCAGACTTGATTGGTATAGAGTCCTAAATGCTTTAAGCCAAATTAAGCGTATACAACACTGATGGACTCCCATTATCACCCATTTCTTTCTGATTTGTCACCCATAGAGCACATACGGTGCATTTAAGGAAGACGTGTGCGTGATCGTACTGACGCGAATGACGTTCAATCTCTTGATAAAGTAGTGAATGTTGATACTGTGTACAAACAATTTAAGTGGATTAGAAAACTTTTCACGGTTGTTCTTGATTGAAAATGGCCGCACAGTCGATACCGAATTCTATTGTAATTTTTTATTTTGACCCCTCACCTACGTCAAGACAATGTTTCTAACACAATATTTAACGTTACCACAAAGCGACCTTTGAATGTTGTGCATAAATGCATATGCTAAAATGTATATAACGGTTGTGAAATAAATATCACAGAAAATACATTTTTTAATTAACAAAGTCAGTGTTGCTAAACTTTTTTTACATGGTATATATGTACATTGACTATTTATGACATTTTTATTCATTACCAGACGGCAACTTTTTAAACGTGTACAAATTTTTGGCAGAAAACATTGTGAGAAATTAGAAAATTGCTTATCACAAGCATTTGCTCCATTTTTCACATTGTTTCCCAAAGCTTTTATCTCGTAGGTCATTAATAGGCATCAGTATCCTGGAATGGGTTAATTAAAATCCAATTTCAATTTATCAACGTTTGGCGGAAAAGGAGAAATAAGTTCCAACAGGTAGTCTATTTATCCATTTCTGACAACGTTTTATTTACTTAAAGAATGTGATCTGTTATATTCTTATTATACAAGAATAGAAACTTTGACACAAAATATTAGACACGATATCAGATTTATAAAGAAACATCACTAATTATTTTACACTTTTACCACTTCTATTTATGTCCATCATAATTGCTGGATTGTTGGAATGCTCACTTATATATTTAAAAAAAAGACAAAAAACAAACAAACATCGAGGGCTTAGTGCAAAACTAGTGTAACTACGCATTGTAAAATTTTACCGGAGAAGAGATATATTTTTTAAAATGTCTAAATACAGATGTATTCCTTCCTAAAGATTCATGGATTACAAAAACCAGAATTTCTGAAAAAGGTGCAGTTAATAATTTTGCGCTGAGCCCTCGAAATGTTTTCACCAAATCACTATCAACTGATGATCACATCTTTCAATATCACATAAATCACTTTTATGAGTAACATCACTCTAGATGGAGAAGCTGTGCGGCCAAGTCAGCGTAGGTGATCAAGTCATATTCTCCAGCCTGGTATCTGTCTTTGAGTGTTCTTAGACGTCTGTCGATGTTCATGTAGCGCTTAGCGCGGGGACGGACAGTTCCACCTGCAGATCTCTGGATTCTGTTGATGTCGTTGGCGTTCTGAATGTCTCTGAACATCTGGATAGCGTTGAAGATATTCGGATGGGCTGTGGTCATATTCTTCAGCTTACTATGCCATCCCTCGAGGTTGTTTGTGGTTCTTGGTCCGACAGTACCAAAATGATTCCACACACGTCGGTCGCCTTCCACCCACTGTCCTGTCACGTAGTCCGTAAATGCTTCTGTAATGTCAGTAATGTCGTCGTCGTCTCTGTCTTCTAAAGTGTGGAACCACATGTCTTCTATGGCGTCAAGTGGGACGAGTGGTAGCACTGCTGCCCGACGTACCAGTTTCTTCACGGCAGGGTTGTCTCTGTATGCGTTCTGGAGCCCGGTAGACTGTACTCGCCGCCAAATACACTGGGTATAGTGGAAGAATCACCCCTGTATAGTGATTCCAGGAAATGAGTCTCTAATGGCGCCCTGGGCAGCAGCCTCAAAGTCAAGGAGGGCGGTGGCTGGTTGGAGTCTCAGTCCAATGTATTCCATCTTCTGTGCGGTCAAGGAGAAGAATCGCCGGTAGACTGCCTGGCTTTTCCCCGGAAGAAAGGCGTAGACTACTGGTGTCATTACATCGTCTATCTTGATATGGAGCGAGTAGATCTGGTGGAACAGTCTTGGACAGCTGTAGAAAGTACCATCGCAGTAGATAGTGTCGGCAGCAGCTAGATCGTGTAGGTTTTCTGTTGTTGCGAAGGCCACGATTCTCCCAAGTTGTGAGTCGTCGTCGAATAGCAGGAATCTGTTGCCGGTTGACGTCTGGGTCCATCTTCCATCCAGGTAAACGTCTGCTACTGTCTTCGGTAAAGCTGGAGTTTTCTTTCTTCTGGCTCTATACAGGCTGGACTTTGCGCTGTGGAATGTTGGTATCTTCTCGACGACTTCTCTGGCAGTGTCGTCCCACTCGTCGTCCCGCAGTTTGTTGAGCTCTTCGGCGAATATGGCTGGAACCGGTCTTACACTTTCCGTACATTTCTCTGCAACTTTGTTCATAATCTGCTTGGCGACGACGCTGGCCCGATCATTCTCGTGGTTGTGGTTGTTTCTCCCAAAACCGGTTGGTATGTCGTTCTCTGTGGACAGGAAAGCTTTACATCCAGGAAACGTACATCTCCAGAAAACCTTGTCTCCTTCACGTTTGTTTATTCTGTAGATGAAGCCATCTAGAGCGAGATTCCGTCCGCCTTTTCTGTTTTTTATGAATTCTACGTGAACCTGTGCGTTAGCCATTATATCTTAACTTAGAATGAACGTTTAAAGAACAAGTTTGTCTTGTTTGATGACCCATCGTTGAGTAATTGCAATTAATGCAAACAGTTATTAACATCTTAAATACATCCACAAACAAGTAATTAAAGAATAATGTGTTTTAAAATTCCTAAGGTTCACAGTTTGCACATTCCGCATTTGATGTTTAGTGATGACCGTTAATTATACTATTATTATTATTATTTACCTTTATTTCCCCCATTTTCTGGAGATTTACAATATGACAAACATTTAGTGATAATAAGAGAAAAAAAACAACACAGTAACATGTACGAGACCCTCTATCATATCGTGGAATATCACTCGCATCAACTATGTATAAAATGTATGCTAGTATCTTGAATAGTCGCATAGCAAGATGGTCAGATGATAATAATGTTATCGTTGATGAACAAAACGGCTTTAGACCAAAAAGAAGTACAATCGACCAAATATCAAGTCTTACTAATGTCATAGAAACACGCAAGAAGTGTGGTTTACCCACATTCTGCGCTTTCATTGACTTTAAGAAAGCATTCGACTCGATAAATCGTAGTATCTTATGGCAAAAGTTATTGCAAAACAATATATCTAGTAAAATGCTTCTTGCTGTAAAGTCGCTTTATCATAATGTTTCATGCTGTGTTAGAATTAATGGTTATTTCACTGACTGGTTCTCTGTAAATGTAGGATTGAGACAAGGCTGTCCATTGTCTGGAATACTTTTTAATATGTACATAAATGACCTGGCACTTATTATTAAGTCAACAAACAAAGGTGTTGGTATTGGCAACGAAAAAGTCAGTATACTAATGTATGCTGATGATATCGTGCTAATAGCAGAAAATGAACAGGACTTACAGATGATGTTGAATTGTTTAAATAAGTGGTGTAAATCAAACTGCATGATAGTAAATACTAAGAAAAGTAATATAGTGCACTTTCGTCCAAGGTCTGTACAACAGTCAAATGTTGTTATGTATTGCGGAGAATCGGTCATTGAATATACCAGTCAGTATCTATACCTCGGTGTCATGTTATCTGAACATCTTGATTATAATATATCTGCAAGATTTGTTGCTCAAAGTGCTAGTAGGGCATTAGGACTTTTGATTGCACAATTTAAAAGCAACGATGGATTACCATATGAAGTTTTCACAAAATTATACTATGCCTGTGTTGTACCAGTGATCGGATATGCTGCATCTATTTGGGGAACAAAAATATTTTCCTGTATAAATGCAGTCCATAACCGAGCAATGAGATTCTTCTTAGGTGTTGGAAAGTATACGCCTAATGCAGCAGTATATGGTGAGATGGGATGGAACCCAATTGCAATAGATCAATGGAAATCAGTCTGCAATCATTGGTACAGGTGCCTTACTTACAGCACGAATCGTTTGAATTATAAAATATTTTGTTGGGCAAATACAAAAAGTGGTAACAATTGTAAAAATTGGTGCTTTATTGTTAAAGATAAATTAGCATTACTTGGGCTAAGCAAATTTGACAAACTACCATTTTCCAAAGGTGAAATGATAGAATCTGTATCTTCTTTATTATTAGAGAAACATATTACGCAATGGAATGTTGATGTTCATCGTGTGGAAAGTATAAATGGTAGAGGTAGAAACAAATTGAGAACATACAGGTTTTTTAAGCAAGATTATGGCGTTGAAGAATATTGCAAGGTCCGACTACCGTATACGCATAGATCAGCATTGGCAAAATTTAAATGCGGAGTTGCACCCATACGAATAGAGACAGGACGCTACGAAGGACTGCCTGAGAGCCAGCGACTCTGTCCGTTTGGTTGTGAATCTGTTGAATCTGAAACCCACACAGTCTTACATTGTAGATTGTATCATGCTGAAAGAATTCAGCTTATCAATGAAGCTATTAAGATTGTTAATAACTTTCAGCAATTTGATGATGAGTCTAAAATGAGAATATTATTTACTAATCCTAATTTGATCAAACTAACTGCCAGAACCTGTTATAACATTTTGAAATGTAGGAAAAATATTTTATACTGTGATTTTTAATGAAAATAATAAAAAACAAACAAAAACAAACAAACAAACAACCTGGTTCATATAATGATAGAATATAAATGAGATTGTGCTTATTATTGATGTGGTGTGTAGTATATTTGAACAAATATATCCCACACTACAACAGTGATACAAGTATTCAACTGCCAGGTTGTGACAACATTAAATACAGCATTTTAGTCATATTTTACTTGATAGCATTCTGATGGAGGAATGACTGGTTCAGATGAACATAGTCAGCCTTTAATGGTGTGTTGTCAAAAAGAAATCTCAAGAAATCCAGGTAATGTTTTACCATATGTTTTAATATTGTAATGTATTATGTCTAACTCTTTCCCAAGCAGACATGATTTTGATGACCTTAGCAGAAATTGTATGAAAAAAAAAAACAACAAAAAAACAATGAGGCGAACATGAACAAGCTGATATCATGTATTTTCTACATTTGCCTCAAAGTTTAATGCATACTTACTTACCTTTTTTAATGTTCTATTGCACTAGCATCAGCTTCAGGTTGAATTCAAGCAAACTAAATAATATCATTTTGGGAAAGGGTTAAGTTGAGGTGCAATACTGCAAGAATCATTATCCCTTCAATAACTCCACAATTCATATACTTAAAGACCAAATGATTTCCATAGTTTTTATTTCACTCTAAGACTTTTAGATATATAATGAATCATGTATGGATTGCAGGATATTACAGGTTCCTTAACTTTATCTGATTCACACTGTTACAAAAGAAACTAAGTACAATTAGACATAACTTGAGACACTCTGATGGAGAGTGGGGTGCTTTATTAAGCATGCCATTCTCTAACCATAGTGGATCATGCTATTGATCCATGCTAGTGTTGCATCTCATCATAGACAAAAGTACCTTGTTTTAAGAAAATGCAAATTTTTATGTAATTGTAAATTCCAAATTTGATAAGTCTAATCAGAAAGGAAAGGGTTGCAAACAAACAAAATTAAATAAGGACTAATCAGAAATGAGTATGACATAAAACAGAAAATTGAGAGGAAAATAGAAATTGCTGACCATCAGCAGATTCTACTTTTCTCCCAATGTTTTCAACAGTCATTATGTATTTTAATAATTCAATACTTGGCTATTTTTTCAACTTGCATTTGTGTGTAGTTGTGAGTAGACATGTATTGATCACCATTTCCAAATTTAGTTCGTAGCTTTTAAATTTCAATACCATGTTGTAAAAAAAAATGCTGAGAGGGGGAATAGATGGAAACCAATCTCTGCCTTACTCTCAGTGTTTTCCTTTTCTCTTCTCTTAACTGAAAGATAGCTTTAGAGGAAGTAAAGAAATTGAATAACCAGTCTCTTATAGTTCAATTTGAACGGTCATGTTTTAAATATTTTGTATATTTTAAATTGTATATATAACTCGTTATTATTTAAAAACTGATTTTATTATGAAATGCACTATTTTGGTATCACTTTTGTGGGTAGTTAGACGACAATTCTCTGCAGAAATGATCAATCAAAAACAACAACATTAAGTCAGTATTTCATTTTTTAATGTAAATACATATATACTACAAGTTAGTTTTACATCAAAGGGGTTGTAAAGTTACAACCCCCTTCAAGTGATATTTGATAAATGATGAGCTGTTTCTCATTTAAAAAAGCCTAATTTAATAAGTTAAGATTTTAAAATTTCAGGTCATCAGGGGTTGTAAATTTACAACCCCCTGCGAATAATATTGGATAAATGTTGTGCTGTTTCTGGTAAAAACAAGCCTTATTCCATAACTTTCAAATTTAACATTTCTGGTCATCAGGGGTTGTAAATTTACAACCCCCCTGAAAAAATATTGAATAAATGACATGCTGTTTCGCATAGAAATAAGCCTAATTCCGTAAGTTTCGATTTTAAAATTTCAAGTCATAGGGGTTGTAAACACCCCCCCCCTGCGAATAATATTGGATATATGTTGTACTGCGTCTCGTGTAAAACAAGTCTAATTCTCTAAGTTTCGATTTTAAAATTTTAAGTCATAGGGGTTGTAAATTTACAACCCCCTAAAATTGATATTGGATAAATGATATGGTGTTTCTCATAAAAAACAAGCATAAGTCCGACATAGGCTATGACATTAACAAACTCAATAGGGGTTGTAAATTTACAACCCCCTTGATCTAATACTGGATAAATGATGTGCTACTTCACATAGAGACGAGAAAAATTCCACATTCAATCATGATTTTAAAATTTCTGTCCATTAGGGGCGTTAAATTAACAACCCCTGCATCTTATAAAAGATAAACGACATGCTACTTCTCATAGAAACAAGCCTTATTCAGTTTAGGAGATAAGCGGCCATGAATTGTGCTATTCTGAGAAGAGTTATAAAACAATATGCATTAGCGTTACTCATGCACAGAATTTGTCACTGAATTTAATATAACTGAGGTCTCTGTCCGTGTATGTTCTGACGCAATGTCTCCGCAATTAGTTGGTCGTCTTATACTCGTGCATGTATACAACTTCGAGTTTCTTCTCCAAAACTCGAATCTGAAAATATAATAAGAATTCATCCTATTACTTATACCCTTTTATAAAACGGCCTAGTTTTCACATCTTAAATTTTCGAGAGGAACAAGAAAGTATTTAAAATCTAAGTTACTATGAATTGTCATTTTAACTCGTGCGAGTGTTTCATACACGTAACTTGCTTTCCTCAAAATAGTCAACAAATAGAGGGACTATCAGGTACGTCATGTCGAAATTATTTTTAGAAAATGCATACTTGTATTTGAATTAATTTTGTTAATGTAAAATTTGTGGAAAAGCATCAAGGAAACAAGAGGGTCATGATGGCCCTATATCGCTCCACTGGACTTTAGACTTTTAGACTAAGAAATTCTTCAAGGAATACAATAGAGATCTATCCACAGAAGATTCACGCTACACCACAATGAAATCCAATAAGTGGTTATGGAAGAGAAATGTTTTTTTTTAATTTTCTTAAAATTACACTATTTCTCATATAGCGAAAAAAAGCCCGGCACACAGCGTCCATGTTTTTCATCCGATCGAATTTTTTCATAGAATAATTATACTGTAGTGCACATTGAAAATTTAGGCTAAGTTGCAATGAAATCCAATTAAGGCGTTTTGGAGAAGATTTTTAATATTATTATTATTTTTCTTTTGGAAAAATTGAGTTCATTAATTTCATCGAAAGTTAAGTTCTGCGCATATTTTTGAGGATTAGGAAAAGAATCATGCAGGGAAGATTCCTATGTAGTTTTGTTGAAATTGGTCGAGTAGTCTTGGAGAAGAAGGTTGTTAAAGATTTTTCGAAAATTTGATTTCATAAGTTTAATTAAAATTTTTGTCCTGCACGATTTTTTATGGAATTTAGAATAGATTCATGCAAGGACGATTCCTTTGAAGTATGGTTAAAATTGGTCCAGTAGTTTTGGAGAAGAAGATTTTTAAAAATTTTCGAAAATTTGATTTAATCAAAATTTCAGTTCTACACGGAATTGATCTATTATCATTATTCTTGAATGAATTTTGAAGAGATTCATACAAGAAAGATTCCTGTGAAGTTTGGTTGAAAATGATCCAGTAGGTTTGAAGAAGATGTTTGAACGCACGAGCGGACGGACGCACGCAAGGACGCACGACGGACACAGGGCCATGACATAAGCCCCACTGGCCTTTGGCTAGTCGAGCTGAAATTATCAGAATGAGCAATAATGATTTTTCTCCCTTTATGTGTTATTCATCATTAATTGCATAAAAAATGATCACTTACAGGTTTACTGATAGGTATATTTATTTGCCTCTACAGCTTCAAATTATTCGGTAGAAAAGAGCATCATCCTTCTTCTGTTTTCTTCTCTGTTCACATACAATCTGTAATACATCATGAATATTATGAATATAATTAGATTAACGAAAATTTTAAATGTCCACAAACAAGTGTTGATGCAGAGTATTCGACATTTTCTTCTCTGGCCACAATACCCTCTGTGCCACTGTATTCTTAATCAGAGTATATATTCAACGGCACCAATTTTGTCATCTTTCCAGTTGTAACAGTATTTTTGTCGGTTTGGAAAAGGTTTAGTAAATATTATTCTGCAGTGTATCCCATAGATTTTTTTTTTTCTTAATTCAATCAATGCTGTCTATCGCAAACTATGGCGTTGAAATGAAATGTGTAAAATTGTGCCATTTTGGTAAATGGTAAAATACACCCGCCTCTTTTGATTCAATAGTTTCCCAAACCTTTTGTTAGGGACGTCAAAACCAGGTTTTGTTTGAGAAAAGAATATAAAGGTGAAATCTTTTTCCTTCCATCAACATGGCCGATTAATTTCACGATTTCATCGACCTATCTGCGTGTGGTCGAAGATGGCTTAGGAAACAAGCAATTTCTTCGTTTTCCACAATATTTTCTATCCTTAAAGTTAAAGAAAAATTTCTTCGATCTTCAACATCTTTGAAATTTAACTATCCTAAGCCTTTCCCAACAATGACTTCTTTTGACGAAATGTAAAACCAAAGTATAGACTGGCATTTCATATTTTGCATCTATATTTTCTATATTTTACGCATGTTCGTTCTTTTAAAAACATCTATTTGTCGTCTACGGTAAGCTGCTTTGATACTAGATCTGTCCGGATCTGTCATTTTGGATGCTTAAGTTGGGAAGAGAATTTCATCAGTTGGTTTAGATAAAGCTGTTTATCGTTGGTTACGTTCGAAAATGGCGTAACAACAGGTTGATCAAGTTATTTTTATTATTTATATTATTTTTATAGTGAACAAAGATATGACTTTAAAAAATCTATAATTGAAATTGCCATTTTCTCGGACGAAATCTCTTTCCCAAACAACACAATTTTGGGGTGATCCAACTTAAACCCTTTCCTAAACAAGACCTGCTTTTGGCAACCCTAACCGATATTGGTTTGGAAAACATAGAGAAAGAAGACGAAAATGCTGATAATCAGCATTTTCTCCTTTTGCCTCAATTTCATTTTTGCTAAATTATACATTAGTACAAACTACATACATCCATTTTGCAGTCTGCAGCAGCTTTTATAAATGTTGACACCCATCTGCCGTTCGTATTAGTGCATTAATATTTTTTCTTATATAGCCTAAGCATACATCTTTTTTTTCTGAGGACTTAAAATTTAACCCTTTCCCAAAACGGCAGGATTTTAATGTGTTCTGATGCAAAAGCTGTTTATGACGATAAAATTGATGCCTATATAGGCCATAAAGATTGAATTTGTGTATGAAATTGAATATATCTTAGAAAATATTGAGACAAAATTAAAGGAGGAAATGCTGATATTTAGCATTTTCTTCTTTTGTTTCAATGTTTAAAAAAACTTTCTTTTATGGACGTGAATAACAACTGAGTGTTTTTTTGGAAAAGGATTAAAACTATCAAACTTTGTGCCGTTTGTGAAAGGGTTAAACTGATTACATTAAATTACAAAGCTTATTTTTTCTCGCTGTTTTTATAAAGGAACTGTGTGCATATTTTGCATGTTTTACAATTAATAGACAAATTCTAGTTAAACATGCCAAAATGGTAAACGAACCGGTAATGGTGTGATCCGAAACCGATTTCCTAACGTCTGTGTACTGACGTCCGAAACACAAAAGATTAACCTTTTTTTAAAATCTCTATTACACAGCAACAAATTTATTACATAAGAAACATCACGTGATCGTGTGAAATCGGGTAGCCGATTGTTGCATAGCAACGATTTACTGGTCTACATCCCACCCTTTCTTCTCTTTGCTTTCCCAAAACAAGAACTGGCTTGACAGGTTTCCTTGATGGAAAAGGCTTCGGAAACAATGAGGCAAAAGAAGAAAATGCTGATGATCAGCTTTTTCTCCATTCGCCTCAATATTTCCTTGACTATTACATTCACAATTCACATATCAATTCATACGAATTTTACCCTCTGCAACAACTTTAATTGGTCTAAAATTTCACTATTTATTAAAAATATATCATAGGTAACCGTTAACGCACACCCATTGCAAGTTTCTGGAAAAATAGGCCTACATAACGGATTTTGTAAATAAGATGCTAATTAATATATTCACATGTAATTACGCTTTTGACCCATCAACCGCATACTGGTTTTGGAAAACTATAGAAAATGAAGATTGCTTACAGCTGCAGATAATTCGTAATATCACACAATGTTTTCTATTGAAAAGTGCAAGACATGTAAAAAAAAATCCGTTTAAAAACTTATTGTAGTTTTTTCATCATTTTCCGAAATTATTTTGTTGTATTTTCTGAATATTTGGGAAGGAATACATTATGTGTTCTGTATAATCAAAAATATATTTATAATGTAAAAAAATATATATATATTTTATCCCTTTAACATTTTTTCTCTCTTCAGTAAATTTCTATAAAATGTACTTACAATAATTTTTCTCTAAGCCTTCGATTGATAATATTATTTCCTTTTCTAATTCCCACATAATTACGCCTTTTGACACTAAGCAAGATAAAGACAAGCAATCTCTCCATTTCCCACAATGTTAGTTTTTTACCAAGAATAACAAAAAAAATCATTCTTAATCTTTATTCTCATGCTATAAAATTTTAATAGTAAGTAAGTAAGTAAGTAAGTAAATCGTTTATTATAGTGACTTGTGCAAACAATTTAACAACAAACAATACAAATACAATAAAAAACACCCGGCCCCATGGGCCTATAAGTCACTTTTTAACAATACAATGTAATAATTATATACACACGTGAATGGAAATGGGGTCTTGTATGAAGGGAAGTAATTTGATTATCAGCATTTTCATAAATAAGAAAAGTAGAATTGAAAGTAGCATGTTGCAAAATTGCTTATTTGATACCCGACCTCTGACCATTATGTTAGTCTTTGGGCTTCTAGAATGATAGAAGGGTTGTCATTTGGTCAATTCACCACCCCTTGATAGAGGTATTGAATTGATCAAATGGCAAATCTATTGAAGCATGCTTAACCTATTCATTTTAAATTGTCGATCCAATAAAATTGGGGAAAACTCTAATATGTGTACTATATGAAGAAATAGGTAATTATCAAATGAAGTCTAAGACTGTAAGATTAAATTCAAAATATCAGAATGGCCCTTAGCGAAACGAAATATAAAGGCACTTTCAATTTCGTGATATCGTACCGCGTAATTTACGCTGGTAAGCAACAGAACTAGTAAGAGGAGACATATTCGTTCACACGAACCAATATCACTCCTCTGACAAGGTCAGAGTCAGATAAGATATTTGATATTCTACTTTCATGTATATGTTAAAGTCGAGCTGTGTGGACTGAGATCAGCTAGCCCGATTGTGCTAACCGATCTCATTCATCACCGTCGGCTCAAATGTCTGACTTATATACAATATATACAAATGCAATAAGGTAATAAATCGTGTTCCATGCAAGAAAACGTTATGTATAAAGAGTTTTGCGTCTCATGAGTAAAGCTTTTACAACAAATTTGGCCAATTTGCGTTCATGATTAGAAATAAGAATACTCAATTTTTCGTCTTGAGAAAGCCTTTGAAACCATCCATCAACTATGATTTCACCAAATATGTGATCTCGGATTCGACTATAATATGGGCATATGCATACAAAATGACTCTCGTTCTCAACCACATTATCATTGCAAAATATACAAAGGCGTTCATTCAAAGTTTCTCTTATGTAACGACCAGTTTCTATACGAAGGGGTAGAATACCACATCTTAATTGCGCAAGTACTGAGCGTTCATTTTTCTGTAAGTTTAATGTAACATATCGTTCAATCGACGGAGATCCCTTGAACAGCTTATAAGTTCGAAGTTTGGGTGAGTTTTCGACACCGACAGTCCATAGTTTTTTGTAATACTCTTTTAGTCTATTTTCAGCAATAACTAAGTCTACAGTACCCTTGTTATTAAACTCGTCGGATAAATCAATGATTTCAAAAATATGCTTGATTTCACTGGACCAATTATCTTTACACATTCTAAAGTCATGATTAAACAAAATCTTTGTTAAGCGATTATCATCCATGCGTACCAGTCTATTCCAATAGCGAATCATGTTCAACCACTGTCTGTATTGGCACGGTATCCAGTCTATATCGCCTATTAGCGCCAAAACCGGAGCGTATCTGTGAACTCCCATGAAGTAACGCATGGCCCTATTTTGAACGTTATCAAGGCACTTGAACGATTTAAACCCCCAGGTGGAAGATCCATAGTCTAAAATCGGCGTCACACAACTGAAGAATAGCTTTTCATATGCTTTAAAACCGAAATCTTTCGTTACACTTAGTTTCGATATGATACCGCCTAGGGCCCGACTTGCTCCTTTAGAGATAGCACTGCAATGGGATGTAAAGTCTAAATGTTCGTGAAAATAAACTCCCAGATATTTGTAACAATCAACCATGCCCAGCTCGTTCTGACCAATCATAAACTTATGCTCAGTCCGCCTGTGTCGTCGTGGCCGAAAGTGTATACACTTCGACTTATTAGTGTTTATGAGTACACGCCATTTGTTACACCATGCCGATAAAGTGTCTAACATTTTTTGGAGATTTTGTTCGGACGAAGCAATGAAGGCAATGTCGTATGCATATAACAGCAGAGAGAGTTTTCTATTATCAATTTGAACTCCAAGGTCAAGGTCATTGATTTCACTGACAAGGTCGTTGATAAAAATTGCGAACACTGTGGGTGAGATACAGTCTCCTTGTTTGGTACCTATTGAGCAGCTGAACCAATCTGTCATCGAGTTATTTAATCGAACGCACGATTCCGAACTAGCATAAATCGATTTCATTGAAAAGTACATTTTGCCGACGATACCGTTCAATAAGAGTTTATAAAGAAGCATATCTCTGTCTACGAAGTCGAAAGCTTTCTGTAGATCTATAAAAGCAGTGTAAATGTTTTTATTATTTCGAACGATTCCATTTAGTGTAAATACGTGGTCTTCACAAGATCTGTCTGATCTAAATCCATTTTGTTCATCGGCCAGTATATTATTACGTTCTAAGTGTTTCATAATACGTTTGTTCATGACCGCACTATACAGCTTACTAACACAAGAAAGCAAACTTATACCTCGATAATTCAATGGTATGCGATTGTCTGAGTTTTGATCCTTTAATAATGGGCAGATAACTGATTTTCTCCACTCTGTAGGTATTATGCTGGTATCAAAAATAAGTTGAAATAAACATTGAAGCACAGCGATAACGGGTGGAAATTTCAATGCAGCATATGGTATATTGTCTATTCCGGTTGCCGATTTTGATCTTGCTGCCATAACAACTCTGGTGACCTCCTCTATAGTAATATTGGTATTCAATTGTTCGTTGTGGTTATACAAAGGATCCATCATGTTTAATTCAAGAGTTTCTTTGTGTGATTTTGCCCTAGTATAATGTAAATTGTCAAAGTTCGAATCGTCTGTGTTAAGCCCATTATAAAGATTCGAAAATTCTTGCCTCCATACTTCGAATACGCGATTCGGATCCGAATTAGCACTTCCGTCATTTTCGACAATTTCAATGGGAATACTACGAGATTTTCTCGGACCAAGACCTTTGATCTTAGCCCAGAATTCGTTCGGATTATTAGAGGCCATATTCTCTATATCCGATGCGATCGACCGTCTGTACGTACGCTCTGATTTACGTAGAAGTTTGTCAAAGGAATCTCTAGCGCATTTGAACTCAAACCTTTTCCTGGAACGCAAGTTATTATTGCCTTTACAATTCTGAAACGCTTTCTCTTTTTCTCGCATTGTATTCCATTTTTCCTGAAGTCCCTCGTTCCAATAAGGCTTTTTGTGTTTAAATCGTCTGTTCATTTTTCGAGATGAACTATATGTGGGAACACATTTATCCATTTCGTCTAAGATCGAATTTGTCAGTTTTGAATAGACGCTATCAATTGCATCTTGCGTTTCACGGCTAAGATCAATGGCACTTATTAGTTCCTGTAAAGCTCGTGCTGCTGTCGCACTTGTCATAAAGTCTAACGGGATTTTACCGAGTTTGTACTGTTTGTTGTTACAGGGAGCGCTGTTAATCGTTTGATCGGTACCGTTTATACACGAGCCACTCACTATTATGCCTGTTATTATAACGGCATGATCCGGTATACGTGATCTTTCCCCCAGGAGTCCGTGCAAACCGAGCTGATCTATGACCTTTTGAACTTCGACTACTCTAAATTTTTCACACTGATTAAAAACGTCTTGTGGAGCACAAATGTAGTCGACGACAGATTTTCCTTTGGTTGTTACAGAAGTATAGTTATCGTTTGGGAATCTGCCATTTAAAACACAAAAGCGGGACTCAGTCAAGAACTCTATGAATTCATTTCCATGTTGATTTTTAACAGAATCCAAAATGACACGGGGTGGGATAGAGTCTATATCGTCCATAATATCTTGCATGTTGCCTATTCGCGAGTTTAAATCTCCGGCTAGTAGCATAAAATCACAGTCGTTATGAGTGTAAATCAATGAAAGAACATGAGCAAAGAAGCCCTGTGCATCTCGGCCCCATGTTGAGTTCTCCGGGGGAAGATAACAAGTTAATAGAAGTATAGTATATCCCGAACTACGGTTAACGAGTTTCAATGCTAATATTCCGTCGTAACACTTATCTACTATTTCTATGCTATAATCCAAAGTAACCCAAGATTTCACCAAGAAACCAACACCACCCGAACCCTTTTGTGCTCTAACGTGCAGCTCCGACCTATTGAACCCAAACCACTTATAACCGTCAAATTCGATCACATTTTGTCCTGTTAAATGACTCTCATTTATCGATATTACGTCCACGGCGAGTCCATTAATTAATTCACATCGCAATGCATGATTACTATTTGTCCATCCACAAACATTTAAATGCGCAAACTTGATCGTATGAGACCGGGTAGGTTCCTATTGCTCATCGGTGGTATTATTACCTTGGTTTCGCTTTTGCTTTTCTTTGATCCTGCCATTTGAATCGACGATCAGGTTATGGCCTGGCGGAAGCTTACGAAGTAGCATTTTTGCATTAAGCTCAATTAGTCTTTCGGCATGTGATTTACTGCTTTTGATATGGACATCTTTGTATGCCTCAGAATCTCGGAGTGAAGACTTTTTCCTTAGAACAGCTACCTTTTCGGCCCTGTTTAAGAAACTGATTTTAACAAGACCAGGTGTATTCGCGATACGGCTTTCTAATCTACAAGCTCCAGATATATGCACATTCGAATAAACAGCGTATCCAAGAGCCCGAATGAGATCATCGGCTTTATCCATAATGAGCTCGTCTTCACTATAGGGAATCCCGCTAGCTATAACCGTTATATCCGGGTCATTCAATGGGTCGGCTGTACTGGGTAAATGTCCCTCATTCATAACGGTATCATTCGATTCTATTGTATCCATGCGCGACTGCAAATCTTGAACACTTTTCAAAAGACCATCAATTCTATTGCTTTCACGCTTGAGGTCAAAATTTATGTCTTTTTTCAAACCCGAAATCTTAGAGTCTATGTCCTTAATGAGATCTGATCTTAGTCTATCAATTTTCTGTTCTAGAGATATTCGTAACTCATCCTGATTCTTTTTTACATCTTCAATCGCATTTAAAATACGATCAATTTTTGATGAAAATTCCTTTTCAGACGCCATTTTCAAATTGGGGCTCTTTGGGGGATTGACCGTACTTATCTGTTCTGGTGATGAGACTGCAGGCTGATCTGCAGCTGAAGCTTCAAGTACGGTATTGTCCGATGAAGATCTATCTACGTCTGTTAATATAGTGTTTGTTTGCGTAAATATGTTCGCAATATCTCCTATAGTGAGTTCTGTAGATTCCCCATTGGAGCCCGCCTTTTTCTGCAATTTCTTTTGTCTTGCACAGGTAGAGTTTAAATCCTGGTCAGAACCACTACTTTTCCTGCGCTTTTTCTTTTTCTTATCACCCATGCGCAAGCTATAGATGATACACTATTAATCCATCAAAACTTTTTCCAAAATCTTTCAATATTCCATTAATTACACTTGATTTTTATCCATTTCAATCACAGGTGAAAAACCTTGACCGCCATCTTGACCAGTCACGTGTCTTCATTAATATTACATAAGGTCGGTTGCGTCCGAGAGCGCTATAACTAGATCTACAAGTTGTTTTCAAACCGGGGCAACGACGTTTTCAGGCGTAGAAGAGGATAACTCGAACCCGGCCTTACGGTAGAACGCATGGAAAGAAAGGAAGAACATATTTTAACCCTTTCCAAAATAGCGACGTAATTAGACGCCGTAGACAATAACAGCTTTTAACAAGCGGTTTCTTCATTTCCACATTATTCTCTATGCCAACAATTTAACTTTCAAAATTTCTTTACATTGAAAGTGTCGTCTGCAACACCTTTCAATTTGGAGCAGTCCAAATTCTTGCCATTTGGGAAAGGGTTAAGCAAGAGGTTTATCCCTTTCTCTCAACATTTTCTATCCGTACCTTTGCACATTTTTATCCCAGGTTTAAAAAAGATACGATTCCAATTTTTCTGCATTTATGTATTCAATCCATAATTAGCACCAAAGAGTCAAAGGCGAAATTTGAAAAGCGCATGCCAATAATTCCTAAACCGTGTTACATTTCCATTCCAAATACAAGCATAAGCATTTCGCATGGTTTAGCATTTTGAATTAATGCATACTTATGGAAATATTTGACAAAAAATGTTCCAAATTACCCCTCTTGCATAGGAATATATCTAGTAAGATAATATTTGTAAATTATTTTCTTCTTGAAGCATAATTCTTGAAAGCTGGCGCGGTGAATAAACTTATGTGAAGTGTATGTACAAGTGTGTGTTATTGGATGCATTTCGTATAGCTAGAAAGTGGTGTTTTTAATTAGGTAAATGAAATACTTCTGTTGACTTTCCAACACTTTTCGTTTTCCCAAATGACAGATAAATTTTGGAATAGGCCTTTCTCGTGAAAAAAGATGAAATTTGCAGAAGGGTTACCTTGTAGATGACAAGATCGACAAGATTGCTGTAATCTTAACCCTTTCCCAAACGACAAAAGTTTAGGGCGGTCCAAATTGAAATCATCTGCACGAAACAAAACATATGTTGATAAAGGTAAGTTTTGTGTAACATATAGCTCAGAAAATATTGACACAAAAATAGAAACAGCTGATGATCAGCAGTTTCTTCTTTTGTCTCAATATTTTCCCAAGCCATTTCGATTAGGGACGTCAAAACCAGGTCTTGATGGGAAAGGGTTAAATGCCTCTTACTTTTGTCACCTGGGCGTAAAGGGTTGTTCCGAATCAACATCAAGGCCGCGGCATTCCAATCAGTAGGCAAAGGGAAGACACGTGTTACACAGCCGAATACACATTTTCTTGTGTAACTTTGATTTCAGTTTAAATGGCTACTGTATACGGGACTTACTGTATACAGACGGACGTATTTTGATGAGGTATTTATCGCTTCGTTTATTTAGATTTTTCACGCAACTAAACATAATTTTGAAACAATTACATTTTCATTATTTCAGCCTTTTTTGCTAAAATCAAACAGAAAAAAAACATACATCTACCCTTTAACCCTCTCCCAAACAAGACCTGTTTTTGACGTCCCTAATAGAAAATGCTTGGGAAAACATTGAAACAAAAGAAGAAACTGCTGATAACCAGCAGTTTCTCCTTTTGTCTCAATATTTCCTGTGCCATATTTTATACAAATCGTAATTTTAATAACATCCATTTTGTGGCAGTTTTTGAAGTGGATCGCCCTAAAATTTTGTCGTTTGGGAAAGGGTTAACTCCTTTCCTTCACAATTTTCAGTGAATTTTATTTATTTATTTATTTTTTTTTTTTTTTTTTTTTTTTGTTTAAACAAGAACTAACCCATTAGGCCTACCAGACGACAGAATTCAAAAAATGTTGCATAATTAAGAAAATTAAAAGTAAAACGAATTTTTACATTTCTGGATCTTTCTGTGTAGAAAATAATTTGTGAAATGAAAAAATCGCATGTTATAAGCAATTTGTTTCTTTTCCGCAACGTTCTTGTGAGGCGTCACTGTGTAGTAAGGGTTAACATTTTCCCATAGGCAAAATTTCAGGGTAGTCCAATTTCAAAGGAGATGCTGAGCCCGATGACAAAATGGATTGCTAAAGGGTATGAATTTGCGTAAAAAAGGACAGAAAATATCGAGGCAAAAGGAGAAAATGCATGCTTATCATCAGCCTTTTCTTGTTTTGTCTCATTGTTTTCCCAAATCTAATCTATTAGGGATGTCAAAATAAAGTCTTGTTTGTGGAAAGGGTTAAATAATAAGTACAAACAAAATATCTGTCAATTTGACATTGTGGATAAACGAAACTGTTTACCAACAGCTTTTGCTGATTCAATCAGTTAACCCTTTCCCAAACAACAAAATGCGAACGACTAGTTTATGCCAATGCTACCAGATCTGAATGCTACTTGTATACATTATATACAAAATATTCAGAAAAAAGCATAGTTTTTTCTTTTTGTCTCAATGCTTTCTTAAAGCTTTTTAGGGCGTCAAAACCAGGCCTTGTTTCGGAAGAGTTTATTTCAATTTTAATGATGGCAACCTAATGGCCAAAAAGATGTTTTATGTCAGGAATACTAAAATAATTCCAAAAGAGGAAACCTATATTTTTCACATAATTCGAACAATGAGTCACAGAACTATGGACAAAGAGTTAAACATAGTTTTCCAAACAGCAGATATTTGCATTTCAGTGAATTTTTGCATGACAGCTGTTAATGGGAAATGTCACAAAGTCGAAATTTGTGTATTGAATAGAAAATTAAAAAAAATCTATAAACATAACGTCAAGAGCAAGGGTTAACTTTTCATCATGATTTTATGAAATACCGATACCTTTTCGCGAATTTATTGAACACACAGTCACAATATCATATGATATAATAATGTTATAATAATTATACTATTATTAATCCAAATAAGACAAAGGCTATGATTATTTCACCAACAAACCAAGTTTTCAACAATGAAAGTTTAACATTACTTCTACAAAATCAAATAATACAATTTTCAGAAGTAGAAAAATTGCTTGGTGTTCAAGTAGACCATAACCTCTCATGGAGAACCCAAGTGGAAAATTTGTTGAAAAAATGTAATTCTTTGTTATACCTTCTTTTAAGAATCAAAAGATATCTTAATATTCATGCAAGAAAATTGTTTTTCAATGCTTATATCCTACCTCACATTGACTACTGTTGTATTATCTGGGGAAATTGTAACTCAAAATGGTTAGATAAACTCCACAAATTTCAAAAAAGGGCTGCACGAATAATTCTTGATAAAAATATTGATACTCCCAGTGAAGAATTATTTCAAGAGCTCAAGTGGCTTACTATCCATGAACGTATTGTATTCAAGAAGTCTATTTTCATGTACAAATCTACAAATGGCAAACTTCCAGAGTATATATCAAATCTCTTTACTGAAACAGCAAATACAAATCTAAGATCTAATGCAAACTCAGCTCTAAAAATTCCAAAGCCAAGAATTGAATTTTTCAGAAAATCAATTTCATATTCTGGTCCAAAAATTTGGAATCAAATACCCCTATACATCAGAAATGTGGATAATGTAAAAAAGTTTAAAGCTGCTTATTTACAATGGTGGTACACAGGTGGGAGAAACACCCTGGATGTACACAATATTTCTTAGTCAAACAGGAAAATGTAAATAGATCTAATCTCGTATTTTATACAAAGAGTGGCAAAATCAAAGTATGTGTATATTATAGTAGTCAGTAGATATTAATCCTAAATCTCAAATCCAAACAATATAATTGTACATGTTAAATAACAAATAATATGCGTTGTCAGAATTTTACTAAAACTACAAAGTGAAGCTGATCCATAATCTTTATGTACATGATAGAATATATCTCGACAACATTTCAAAATTAAAGTTGAGGAATTATTTTCTAACCATTTTTCTTATTTTACCTCAAGGCAGTGAAAACTAGCTTAGGGCTCAGGTAAAAAACTATTGTAATTATTAATTCATATACTCTTGCAATTGTTACAGTCTTGTACAACATCCTTATAAAGTAAGAATACAGAATGATTCTTTTTCTGATGATGAATTGATTTTATGATAAATTATAATATTTGATATGCTTACAAATGCTGCAGTATTATTTGTGCTGCTTTTTACACATTACTAAATTTTGACTACCTCTGTAGAGTTCTATAAGTGCTGACAGCAAGGAAGAAAATACTGATTATGATTACCAGTATTTTCCTTCTTTTTTCAGTTTTTTCCTACTTTATAAATCATAACACACAAAGATTTTGTCTGTTTAGCAACTATTTTGTCATCTGTGCTATATTCCAATTTGGATTAGCATATAATTTTGTCATGTGAGAAAGGATTAATGCATAATTTACACAGACTGTTGATATTTGTTATTTTGCTTTGTTGTATATACATGCACTGGTTTTGTAAATATTTGTAGAGGCCCACAGGGAAGACTGGGTTTATCCCAACTGTGCTGCCTCGTTAAATAAAGTCTTTATTATTATTATTATTATTATTATTATTATTATTATTATTATTATTATTATTATTATTATTATTATTATTATTATTATTATTATTAAGAAGTATATTTTCATCTTTAGTTTGTCAAGAGAATGGCAACATTTTAAAAGAATCATCACATTGTATTAAGGTCGTGGCTGAATTAGGCTTGTTTTATACGAGAAGCAGCACACTATTCATCCAATATTATTCGCAGGGGGGTTGTAAATTTACAACCCCTGATGACCAGAAATGTTAAAATCGAAACTTGTGGAATTAGGCTTATTTCTATGCGAAGCAGCATGTCATTTATCCAATATTTTTCGCAGGGGGGTTGTAAATTTACAACCCCTATGACTTGAAATTTTAAAATCAAAACTTATGAAACTAGGCTTGTTTTTATACGAGAAGCAGCACAATATTCATCCAATATTATTCGCAGGGGTTGTAAATTTACAACCCCTGATGACCAGAAATGTTAAAATCGAAAGTTATGGAATAAGGCTTGTTTTTAGAAGAAACAGCACAACATTTATCCAATATTATTCGCAGGGGGGTTGTAAATTTACTACCCCTGATGACCTGGAATTTTAAAATCTAAACTTATTGAATTATGCTTTTTTTAAATGAGAAACAGCTCATCATTTATCCAATATTATTTGAAGGGGGTTGTAAATTTACAACCCCTTTGATGTAAAACTGACTTGTAGTATATATGTATTTACATTAAAAAATGAAATACTGACTAAATGTTGCTGTTTTTTATTGGTCATTTCTGCAGAGAATTGCCGTCTAACTACCCACAAAAGTGATACCAAAATAGTGCATTTCATAATAAAATCAGATTTTAAATAATAACGAGTTATATGCCATTGTGTAAACATGAATGAGACTTTAATAAATAAACATATCTATCTGACACATGAGTATGCACACAATGAGAGAAGAACGAGGTGAGCGAGAGGGACAGATTAAAAGACTCTAGATATACATAAAAGACAGTGACGCAGATAGCAAGACAGAAATAGACAGACATACAGGTAAATAGAGAGAGAGAGGGGGGGACAGAAAATATAATGATAGAGAGAGAATATGTACACATATAAGTCAAACATGAAGTTGTTAACTGAATTTACAACACAAATATTATTCCCAAACAGCAAACTTTAGATTGGTTTTGCAGACGACAAATATATATATATAGATATTTATAGCTCGACAATATTTACAGAAAATGATGAATCGCTGGTCGTCAGCAATTTCTCACTTTCTATAAACATTCTCCTAAACTGGTTTTTTTTTTGTTTTTTTTCCTGGACGTCAAAATCAGGCAATGTTTACAAATGGGTTAATCACACCATTATCGATTGATAGGCCTACTTATAATTTGATTTTGGTAGAGTGTGAATCGCTTTGAGATATTTGTCCTCAGCGAAATCGAAAGGGGACAACATTTCTCAACGAGTCACAATCTCGATTGTACATATAAGTATGTTCAGATTTTCAAAGTTTTGTTATTTCAACTAGAAATTGTGCATTAATTTTAAGGAAATCAAGGTATCTGTCACGATCCACGTAACGAAATAAATTTTCGTCCATGGCTCCCAGCAAATACCTTATCATTCCTTCACGGTCACTTTCCTCTATAAAGCTACGTAGTGCTACTGAAAACATCGTTTGCAAAGATCTGAAATATCTGTGTTTTGTCATCAAAATATTGTCATTTCTACAGTCATAAATTAAATGACTCAGCATATTATCTATTTCACTGTCACACCTAATACATATTGCAGTTTCTGATCGGGGAACACAACAAAGTCTTGCAATTGTTTTCATCACTGGTAAGAGGGGCGGGTCTTTCAGAGCGACGTACCAGTAAGTCGCTGGTACCAGTGTCTGGTGGATTACGGCAAAACGTCCAAAATCATCACCATTGTTTAGTCTTTCACGCCATTTTATCTCTTCGTACTTAAGAACTGATGATTTGCATATCCGTTTCCACACTAATTTGGAGGAAAAGGTGGTCTTATTTAGGAATTCTGTGAGATAGGCCGAAAGATCGTATTTGTTTAAAATGTACATGATGTCTTTTACAAATCCGGTGTTTTGCTCGGTTAGTCTATTTTTGAACTGAAATATTCTTGTTATGAGCAGTTTATAGGCTATATCACTCGCGTTTAAACGACAGATTGAGCCGAGAAAATACAGTTTTTGTAGGTCTATGTATGCCTCGATTGATGTAAATCCTAACAGTCCTTTAGCCATGTCTGATCTTGTGCGCTTTGGGAGACCTTGAATATACTTAAGACAAAAATGGTGGGTGCTTTCTAGATGTCTTAAATCGGTTTGGTTTAAATTGTTCCATAGTTCACACCCGAAAAACGCTCTTGGTATCACGACCGATGTGTATAATTTGGCTAACGTGATCGGATTTGTAGTATTTGGGCTGATCCCCGTATTCACAAAACTGAATAGTGTTCCTCTGGCTACCTGTCTAATTGTATCGACATTTGCTGGTTTACGTCGCGATGTACATTGAATTACGCCTAAGTGTTTGTATTCTGTCACTTCGTTTAGCTCGGTATTGTCTAATTTTATCTTTATATTACCGGGATAACTCTTTTTGTTAGGGGGCATAACTGCGCATTTACTGGCATTGTATGAGTATCTCCACTTTTTCGAATATGCGGCACATATTTTCAATAGTTCATTCATGCCATTTCTACTTAGTGATAAAAGTACCATATCGTCAGCTTGAGTAGGTGCACTTAACGTAAGGGTGTTCAGCATTATTATCATTTTTATTGCCATTTCAGCGATTAGATTAATTTGTATTTATTAAAATATGTATCATATATATACTTTTCAGTATTTTTTTTTTCTTTTTTTTTCTTCTCTCATTAAATAATCTTAATTGTTTTTGGGTTTTTTTTTTTTTGTTTTTTTGTTTTTTGTTTGTACAAAAAGCAATTGAATTTAAAAAAAATGCACATCATTATAATATTTAAATGCCATTTTAATTTCACCGTCTTAAATTCTTAAATCTCTTTTTAATATCGATGCGGTAATTACTTGTAATTTCCCCCGTATCGCACCCCCTAATCCCCTATAGGTAAGAAAATTGACTCGACGTTCCGGGAACACATCAATTTGACCCCTCTAATCAGCAGTTCAATAATTAATTCAGATCACAATATTACGTAAATGTTACGCTCATTTATCATACTGAACCATCTTAATCATAATTGACCTTATATGACAATTGGTATTGAGAGCACGTGTACTTGGTGTCAGGAATTATTGGTTGTACTGCCCTCTCTGTTTTCCGCTTGACCAACATCGATAAGTTGGTCGATTATTTCCTTTTCAATCTCTAAAAATGAAAGGTTTTGCTGGTTCTTTAAAAAAACACCACTTACTTAATTTAGGAGTGTGTACTATAACACGAGAACGAGAAAATGGGAAACTGTTCTTCTGTTAATGTCCTTATATTTATGTTCTATTTCTCGTACGTGGCTTTCAAAACTTTTCCGGCGTAGGTATGTCATCAAATGCAAGTTTTGTTTGAGAGGTTTTGAATCCTTACATTGAATCTTCGTTAGTCAGTTTAAGCTCACCAGAACAAAATCCTTTAATGGAGGTAAAAGTTGGCAAAATATTGTCTCTCATTTCAAAAGACCTTGTTTTTCCAAGAAAGAGTAGATAATTAGCGACAATAAAAATATCTTGGACATATTTACTGTACTGCACCTAGATTTAAGCACAGAGATAAAACGGAATTTTGTCAGTACTTAACTGCAAAAGATCAAAGACCACCGTTTTCTGATTGGCATTTTGAAATGTTTTAAAACTGGAATCATTTTGCAATAATTTGTTATGTTGATGGGAAACAGTTTTCTTTATTACGGCCTTATTATGACCCAGACATATGAATTATTTCTTCCAAGCCTTTCAGCCCTAATCGATCCCTTGTTTTGATGTCCATATCTGTAAGAGACCTTTGACAAAATTTGCGTGAAAACAATGAAAACGGCAGACTGTTTTCCGGCGTTTTAAGGTAAATCAAAACAGAATTGATATAGTAATATTTTTGTTGGATTCGATATTAAATAAAAGACACTTTGTCGGCAACCGTTTACGAAGTTTGCGATCCTAAAGGCATGGGCATTCCTTTTTAGGGATTTCGTGACATGCAAACCGAACATTTAGACCTAATGAATTGTGTACTAAGAAAGCGGATACGGGTCATGCACATTTTACACCTCCGGTTTAGTAAATCGCTGCTTTTCAACAAAAATCTCGTAACTGCAGCTTGGTTTAAGCTGCAGTTACAAGATTTTTGTTGTAAATCGACGAAACACTTTAATTGCTTCATCGAAATTGAAAGTAGAAAGGAAATTATAGCGACTTGGTGACAGAATTTGCGTGCAAACATGGAGAACAGCGATGTGTCGCAATGGCTTTATCGTAATGCACTGAAGAAACTGTTGCATTATGAATTATTACTAAGTGATTTCTTCCTTATCAAAGGTGGTTAAGTGTTATGGCTATTTGATATCATCGCATGCATGTTAAAGGAACATTTCATCCCCATTTCATTTTTTTAAAATATGTCTTGATGCCAGGATTGGTTATTCTATTGTCCAGCAAGATTAACCCGGGACATCTGCATATGTAATGACCCTACTTCGGCAATGTTTTGTTAAGACGCTCAAAATTAAGTTGTCCCTGGTTAATTTGGGTGGACAATAATTGGTGTAAATGCTATCAGTTTTTTGAAGTTGTTGATAATAAGCGATAGCCTAAGCACGCCTTTAAAGTTTAGACAGAAACGACAAATTCTATATACATCTAAACTGTTGTGGACAACAATTTGTTTAATTTTAACACAAAAATATATATTTCTCGTAAACGGCGCAATTTTTTGGCTAGAAATTTTCAGAATTTTCATAAGAAAATATACTATTTTAGATGAAAATGAAAGTGAACTTTATGAGAAAAAAATCTGAAATGTCACTTTAAATGTTTTTTGTAATCAATTTAAAGCGAGCTACGAAGGTCGCATCCTTCAGAACTCTGAGCTGTAATTGCGGATGTACTTCCATACTCAAAACATGTACATTTTATAATTCCGATGTAGCAAATATTTATTTCCTTGACTTGAAATTTAAGTAAACAGAAATTGGTATTATATATTAGCCATTTGTATTACCGAATTTGCGTGCAAATGTGGAGAAAAGCGAAGCGTCACAATAACTTTATAACATTGCACCCAAGATAACGATGCACTATGAATTATTATTACTAAGTAATTTTGTGTCTATTAAAGTGGTTTAAAAATGTTATCGCTCTTTGATGCTATTACATAAACTTGTTGTGGTAATTAAGGGAAGCTATGATCTATTGTTTCACTGTTATTTTATGATGTCATTATGTGGTAGATGAATGGATGCACAAGGATGCACTGAAATCCCCACATTACCATACTTTCCATCATCTCTGTTGTATTTTCTTAACCCTTTTCCGAACACCAAATTTTAGGGTCCAATTCTAGCCATTGTAGCTGATTTCCTATCAGATATATTTATCATACTCTGATTCGAGACTTTGGTCAAAACAGTACTAAGAGTTGTTAGTTATTGTCTACCATAATGCTAGCCATTGTAGCTGATTTCCTATCAAGTATCATACACTGAATCCAGACTTTGGTCAAAACAGTACTAAGAGTTGTTAGTTAATGTCTACCACAATTTTAGTCAATGCAGCTGATTTACCATCAGGTATCATACACTGAATCCAGACTTTGGTCAAAACAGTACTAAGAGTTGATAGTTATTGTCTACCACAATTCTAGCCATTGTAGCTGATATCCTATCGGATATCATACTCTGAATTCAGAGTTTGGTAAAAACAGTACTAAGATGTGTTAGTTATTGTTTACCATAATTCTAGCCTTTGAATCTGATTTCCTATCAGATATCATATTCTGAATCCAGATTTGGGTCAAAACAGTAGTAAGAGTTTTTAGTTATTGTCTACCATTATTCTAGCCATTGTAGCTGATTTCCAATCAGTTAGCATAATCTGAATCCAGACTTTGGTCTAAAGAGTACTCAGAGTTCTTATTTATTGTCTGCCGTATGTCTAGCCATTATAGGTTATTTCCTAACAGATATCATAATCTGAATCCAGAGCCACGTTCTTTAGAGCGAGATTTGTTGAGATATCTTGAGATTTCTTAAGATGTTTTAGGATAAAGCGTTCTTCTTAGCAAGATTTTTAGACGATCACTGGGAGCAGCCATTGCTCCATACCTCTTTCGGAACACCTCGGTAAATTCTGTAGAATTTATATTGAAGAGAATTGACCGAGTTGTTCCGAATGCTCAATGATTCACAGACCGCGGAGTTCCGAATGCTCCATATTTCATACAATTGACGTCATGCTGACGTCATTTGTGTGAAGTATTGAACATTCGGAACACCTCGCTTAAAATCTCGGTCTCAAAAACGCTGTACCAAAGACATCTTAAGAAATCTTAAAAAATCTCGCTCTAAAGAACGCACATCTGATTTCGGTCAAAACAGTACCAAGAGTTGTTAGTTACGGTCTACCATAATTCTAGCCACATTAGCTGATTTCCTATCAGATACGAGGGACGGTCGGAAAGTAGTTGGACTATTCGTGCTACTGTCTCTCCATTTGCAACTGTATAAACACATTATATATTGGTGGAATCTGCAACCATTTGTCAATAATGTGTTCAGTTTATTTTCAAAGATAGTTGTATATATACAATATTCTGTCCACTTATATGTGATAGGTGTTTCATATATCATAGGCCATTTGTTAGAGGAACAATGAGGGTAATCAAAACAAAAGAACATTCTAGTCATTTTAATCGCGAAGGAGTTAAGTTTTTGAACTACATTATCACTGAAGATTAAATAAGGGTTCATAATTCCGAAATTGGGATAAAAAAATCAGTCAAAGCAGTCATTGAAATGAGCTCGTTCCCCACCTCTGAAAAGATTAAGCTGTTACCTTCGGTTGGTAGCCATGTTTGTTGCTTTTGGGGATTCACGAGGATTGATAGTTACTCATTTCATGTCAAATGGTAAAAACTGTCAATGTCAAGTACAATTCTGAAGTAGTTCAGAAAAATCTAAGAATAAATGCTGAAGTAAACGCGTCCCAGATTAGCAAAGATAAATGTCTTCTACTTCATGATAAGGCATGCTACCATATCACCGCATCTACAGTGGATGTTATCTACTATTACAGATGACAATAGTTATTTTACTCTTCTTATAACCCAGACCTTGTCCCACGTGACTTTTATTTGTGTCTAGAACTGAAGAAATGCTTGCTGGGAAAAATTTTGAGACCATGATGCCTTTGATACTGCCTGTTACACCGTACCTAATACAGTGGGTCTACGTCATGGTTAATAGTGGGAATAATAAAGCTCCTGTGAATATTGCAGAAATGCATAGACATAGATGGACAATTTGTTCAATCAGTGTAGAAAGAATTTTGTTAAAAAGTTGAATGGTTTTAGAGAACTAGTCAAAAGTCCAACTACTTTCCGACCGTCCCTCGTATCTTACTCTGATTCCAGATTTTTGTCAAAACAGTAAAAAGAGTTGTTAGTTTTTGTCTACCATAATTCTAGCCTTTGAATCTGATTTCCTATCAGATATGATACTCTGAATCCAGATTTTGTCAAAAACAGTACTAAATGTTGTTAGTTATTGTCTACCATAATTCTAGCCATTGTTGCTGATTTCGCATCTGATATCATAACCTGAATCCAGATTTTGGTGAATCAGTCAAAAGGATTGTTAGTTATTGTCTACCATAATTTTAGCCACATTAGGTGATTTCCTATCAGATATCATACTCTGAATCCAGATTTTGGCAAAAACAGTACTCAAACATTTTAGTTATTGTCTACCATAAGTCTCGCCACTTTAGCTGAATGCTAGCCATAGATTCTGATTTCTTATCGGATATCATATTCTGAATCCAGATTTTGGTCAAAATAGTACTAAGAGTTGTTTTGTATTGTCTACCATAATTCTAGCCATTGTAGCCATTGTAGCTGATTTCCTATCAAGTATCATACACTGAATCCAGACTTTGGTCAAAACTGTACTAAGAGTTGTTGGTTATTGTCTACCATAATTCTAGTAATTGTAGCTGATTTCCCATCAGGTATCATACACTGAATTCAGATTTTGGTCAATACTGTACTAAGAGTATTTAGTAATTGTCACCCATAATTCTCGCCATTGTATCTGTTTTCCTATCAGATATCATACTCTGAATCCAGATTTCTGACTAAACAGTACTAAGAGTTGTTAGTTATTGTCTGCCGTATGTCTAGCTATTGTAGCTGATTTCCTATCAGATATCATAATCTGAATCCAGATTTTGGTAAAAACAGTACTAAGAGTTGTTAGTTACTGTCTACCATAATTTTACCCACATTAGGTGATTTCCTGTCAGATATCATACTCTGATTCCAGATTATTCTCAAAACAGTAAAAAGAGTTGTTTGTTATTGTCTGCCATAATTCTAGCCACATTAGGCGAATTTCTATCATATATCATACTCTAAATCCAGATTTTGGTCAAAACAGTACTAAGAGTTGTTAGTTCTTGTCTACCATAGTTCTAGCCATTGTAGCTGATTGTCTAACAAATATCATAATCTGAATTCAGAGTTTGGTCAAAACAGCACTAAGAGATGTTAGTTATTGTCTACCATAATTTTAGCCACATTAGCTGATTTCCTATCAGATATCATACTCTGAATCTAGACTTTGGTCAACACAGTACTAAGAGTTGTTAGTTATTGTCTACCATAGTTTTAGCCATTGTAGCTGATTTCCTATTAGGTATCAAACTCTGTTATGGCCTTTTTCGTCCGTCCGTCTGTCCGTCCGTCTATCTGTCCGTCCGATAGCAGTTTCTTATGAGCGCAACTCCTCCTAAAATTTTTTATCAAACTTGCCACAATGAACCTCCATGGTGTCTAGTTGTGAACATCGCTTACGTTAATAAGATACCTTATTTTGTTCTTGAATTATCTGCCCTTGAATTATAGAAATGCCCATTTCCTTGTGTGCGCAAAGCCTCCTACAATTTTGATCAGAATTTTATCAAACATGCCACAATCACTCCCCATGGGGTGTTGTTGTGCGCATCGTTTACGGAATTTAGATAACTCCTTTCGTTCTTGAATTAGCTGCCCTTGAATTTAAGGAAAATGTCCAGTTTCTCAAAAATACCCATTTACTCGTGTGCGCAACTTAAACGGTTTCTACTAGGATTTAATCAAACTAGCCACTATGAATCTCTAAGGTGTCTGCTTGTTCAAACAAAATTTTGATAGCTTTTCATGTTTGAATTATCTACCCTTGAATCGAAAAAATGGCCAATTTTACCGACGAGCCCCTCTTGGACGTATGTGCGCCACTATGTGAAGCTCTTGCTTGAAATTATGTCTTGATCTCAAGATTGTTTATTCTAATGTATAAAAACGCTATCCGATTTTTGAAGTTGTTGCTTATAAGCGAAGTATATGCCTTTAAAATTGAGACAGAAAAAACAAATTCCATATAAATCTCAACTGTTGTCCAAATCAAATCAAATCGTAAACAGTGCAATATTTTGGCTTGAAATTTTCGGAATTTTCATGAAAATATATGCTCTTTCAGGTAAAAATAAAAGTAAAATATCACTTCAAAGTTTAAGCCAAAAGAAATACCAAATCTGATATTTGATTGAGACGACATTTCGAGTTCAATGCAGCGCAATTACAACCGAGCGATTATCATATCAATATGGTCCTGTCAAATGCCATAACGAGTGTTCTTCATTTGAATTTTTGTTTTCTTTATTGAGACGTTAATAATTTCCGCGTGGGAAGTTTGTTATGTAATTTGTGTGTCACCACGATGATTGATTATATCATTCATAACGAGATGGATTTGCATTTTGTCAGTTATTTTAAAAAAACATTGAACAGGGAAGACATTTCTGAATATGACAGAAAAGTCGATAAACTGCATGGACCTATCCGACTAAAGGACATTGCGTTGTAAAAAAAATACCGTTACAATCTGGTTGACATAACATTTTCAAGTCCATGGAACGCAATTCTAAATAGTACCAACACATTTAAAGACCATGTGGTCCAGGCAAATGCCATAACCAATGTTCATATCGAAAATGATTTTCATTTTGTTTACGTATTTTAGAATATACAAAAGGGAATACGATTTACCATTCTTCTTTTCTATAAAATAAATCAATCAATCTCTCAAGAACAATGATTTTACTATAATTCCATATCATTACAATTGTTATTTTTTATGCAAGACATTGGTTCAATTCAGAAATCTGGCAAACGAAAACGTCATAAATACTCATCATGCCGTAATGTTTAGTAAGAGGCTTAAACTAATGTTAAAGTAACAGAATTTGAATCTACAATTACAAGACTCTAATTACACACCTAGTGCCCTTCCTTTTGCAGTCAATTTATCTCCTATTAGCCATTTCCAAAATATTGAAAGGGCTAGGTTCACAAATAATTCAAAATGGCCTTGCAGATTGGCATTTTTAAAAAGTTTCAAAATCTAATTGATGACAGCATTTTTGTACAATATGTAACACCCTATTATCAACCACATAACAGATGTTTTCTGAATCTCTTTAATTTGTCCATAAAATGACCTTGAATACCCCCCCCCCCCCTTTTACGCCAAAATAACACATTTATACTGAATTTTGCTTAAAATTGATCCTAAATATTATGTTCGCATGCATGCGACACCACAAATATTCTGTATATATGGTAGATTATGCTCATTGGCATCTGTGGTAAAAATATCTAGGTGTCGCATGTGTGCGAAAATAGTTTCAGGGGCTTTCTAAGACAAAAAACATGTCAAAATGAGCCATTTTAGCACAAAAATGGGGTATTTGGACGCATTTTCTGGAATAGTTAAAGATGTTCACAAAACAATTACAATGTGGTTGATAAGAGGAAAGAACTTGTTGTACAAAAAAGTTGCCGTCAAAGAGATATTCAAACATTTTCAAAACATTATTCCGCAGGGCCATTTCAGCTATTAGTGACCCTAGCCCTTTTATGGTAATAAAATATAAAAGCTGTTATCTTGTGCTGATTTTAAATCAAAGTGCTGAGAGCACTGTAATTGGACGTCTCTGATTGATTGAGCGGGATTGTACATGAACGAAAGATATTTTATTCATTATTCCGTGTTTAATTCTATAAGATCGGTTTCGGACATACGAAATCGGCTTTATTACCAGAAAACCCTTCTCATAATTTAAATTGATTTGATTGCCGTTTCAAGACAACTGATTTGTCTCTATGAATAATCACTAAATTAATTTCATTACCCAATTCAATTAAGGCCATGTGATTGTTTTGGTTAACTATGAGTATTTTCGTCAGTTACACATTTTGTTGATTTTATAAAGGACGATACAAAGCAATTTATTCAAAATGTAAGCCAACGCGCTACATAAATGAAAGCCGCGATAGCTCACTTGGCAGAGCACTCACCTTGTACTTTCTACACATGTCTATATCTGGAAGGCCCTGGGTTCGAATTCTACTCAGACATTGTTCTTTTTATCATCCTTTTTTACTTTTATCTCCACCATCGTTAGTGAAAAAACGACCGCAGTGATTTGGAATCGATCTAAACACAAATTCAACGACATAAAGAAATGAAACGCCGATCATTTACATACAATTCCGCCCAATCAATCAGAGACGTCTAAATATAGCGTTCCGAGCACTTTGATTTTTATTCGTGTTTAGAGTAAAAAAAAACAAAACAAAAACAAAAAAAAACAAAAAAACACGGTAGCAGTTTTCCCTGGTTGTGGTTACAAAACAAATTCAATACATACTTTTCCTGAAACAAAATACCAGATGAATTGGAGCACCTAACCATGGATTCCTCATACCAGTGCTACCGCAGCATCCTTACATCTACAGATGTGCATACAAAGAAGAAATTGGGAACGTGCCGTCGGGAAAATGGCAGTGAGTACAATACGCAATTAAAATCTTCATATCATTATCAACAAAAAAATTGAGAATAGCAATGTCTCTATCTGTAAACATATTCATACGATCATCCAGGTACCATCGTCACGGGTGGTAAACTTTGGAACGACCTCCAAAAAGAGGTAGTGAATTTCTGTTCCCATAGCACATCCGGGAACCCGCGAGGTCGGTCCAATGGCTAAAAACGTGTAAACAAAGGTAGGTGACGGTGGTACTTTTGATCGTTTTCGAGGTTTCTAGCAAAAAATGGATAATTATGGCAATGCTATGTCGTGTAAAAATGACTTGTCGACGCACACGGCCCAAAACTGCAGTCGAAACCGAAGTAATTTCCGATGGATCGTTTTTAAAAGTTCGAACACGATATTGCTTTTTCACAACAGTTTGTCAACAACTGTCACCTTTTTGTATAATTTGTGGTCTTCCGCGAAGAATACAGCTCCGGTACGTTCGTCCTGGGGGAAACGAGTACTCTGTATCACATATCCTGTTAAAAACGGCAACGGGGCGCATTATTTAAGAAAATGATTGAGAAAATTCCAGTAGAGGTCGTTCCAATAAGGTAGAGCTTGTTCCAATTTGAATGAGCTCGTTCCCAGTGCTCTCCTGTTTTATACAATGAAATAATACCTGAGATATCAGACCAGCCAAACTAAGACCAAAATTCATGATGGCGTTTGAAATATCAGAATTAGCGTCATATCAGAGGCGTCGTTTTGTCTTGTGTGGTGACTTTGTTTTACATGAAAGTCTGTTTCTGATGTTTCTTAAACTCTACGCATGGATCTCTTGAAATGCACTTTTAGCTCACCTGAGCACGAAGTGCTCGAGGTGCACTATTGTGGTCACTTTTTGTCAGTCGTTCTTCCGTCTGTCTATCTGTCTGTCTACATTCTAGCATCTGCAAGCTTTATAAGCCAATCTTAAACAAACTTGGTCAAAATAATGATGGTCGTAAGGTCTTGGATGAGTTCGATTATGGGCCTGATCGAACCAGAATGTACTGAGTGATCTGCCTTTGAATGTCAAAAAGGCTGTTTTTGACTTTGTTTACACTTAAGCATCTACAAATATTGATCAATCAAGACAAGAATTGGACAGAAAAGTTGATGATAATAATATCTTGGGCAGGTTTAATTTTCAGCCTGATTGAAAATGCACCTCTGGAGTTATCTGCCCTTGATTTTACAAAATTGCCATTTTCGACCTTGTTTCCGCTCTAGCATCCACAAATATTTATCAATCAACACATAACTTGGACAGAATATTGTTGAAAATAAGATCTTGTATAGGTAAACTTTTCAGCCTGATTAGAAAGATACATCTTGAGTAATCTGCCCTCGAATTTAACAAAATTGCGATTTTCGACTTTACTTTCACTCTTCAACATTCACAGTTTCTTTCAATCAAAATTATATCCAAAGAAATAAGATCTTGAGAGAATAAGATATTACTTAAAAGAAAATTTAAGCCTAATCAGAATGCATCTTGAGCTATCTGCTTTTGATTTTGATAAAATTGCCATTTTCGACTTTGTTTTCACTAGTCTAGCTACTACAAATATTTTTCAATTAAGAAAATAAACTTGGACTGAATATTGTTGGCCATAGGATCTTGCATAGGTAAAACTTTCATCCTGATAAGAATGATACATCTTGAGTTATCTGCCCTCGAATTTGACAAAACTGCAATTTTCGACTTTACTTTCACTCTTCAACATTCACTATTTCTTCGAACTCATCCAAGAACTTATGTGATCATCATTATTTTGACCAAGTTTGTTTAAGATTGGCTTATAAAGCTTGCGGATGCTAGAGTGTAGACGGACAGACAGACAGACGGATGGAGGACTGACAATAAGTGACCACAATAGTGCACCTCGAGCACTTCGTGCTCAGGTGAGCTAAAAGTGCATTTCAAGAGATCCATGCGTAGAGTTTAAGAAACATCAGAAACAGACTTTCATGTAAAACAAAGTCACCACACAAGACAAAACGACGCCTTTGATATGACGCTAATTCTGATATTTCAAACGCCATCATTAATTTTTGTCTTAGTTTGGCTGGTCTGATATCACAGGCATTATTTCATTGTATAAAACAGGAGAGCACTGGGGAGCACTGGGAAACGATCTCATTCAAATTGGAACAAGCTCTGCCTTATTGGAACGACCTCTACTGGAATTTTCTCAATCATTTTCTTAAATAATGCGCCCCGTTGTCGTTTTTAACAGGATATGTGATGCAGAATACTAGTTTCCCCAGGACGATCGTTCCGGGGCTGTATTCTTCGCGGAAAACCACAAATTATGCAAAAAGGTGACAGTTGTTGACAAACTGTTGTGAAAAAGCAATATCGACTTCGAACTTTTAAAAACGATCCAGCGGAAATTACTTCGGTTTCGCCTGCAGTTTTGGGCCGTGTGCGCCGATAAGTCATTTTTACACGACATAGCATTGCCATAATTATCCATTTTTTGCTAGAAACCTCGAAAACAATCAAAAGAACCACCGACACCTACCTTTGTTTACACGTTTTTAGCTATTGGACCGACCTCGCGAGTTCCCGGATGTGCTATGAGAACAGAAATTCACTACCTCTTTTTGGAGGTCGTTCCAAAGTTTACCACCCGTGCATCGTCACTGTTGCAGATCTATTGCTTCATCTTCTTAGCTCAATACACGTAAACGGTTCACTTAAACGTAAAAAATACAGATCGCTGTCACTCGATCATAGACTAGTAATAATCATTGTTGTCATGATCATTGATCAGTATGTAAATAGGTCATGATACTGTCGAATATCAGTGATACAGATGCTGGAGAAAAAATAAAACTCGTAAGAGCAACTATTTTTCTGAATAGGTAGATATCACTAGCGTCTCATCTGAGGCTGTTCAGATGGAACCCCGATTTGCCATCGAGTTGAACCCGAGTTGCGAAATGAACTCACTCCCCGATAATCAATTTTAAAACCCTGTTTCCAAAATACGTCTCGTGGAAACCCCGTTCCTTTAAATATGTCAAAGACTTAAACAACAATGATCAAAGAAAAAGAATTTGTCATACACAATACCTGCATTAAATTAAGTAATCATCCTAAAATGTCTGTTTTCAGTAAACACATCAAGAAAAACAAACGTTTTAACAAACTTTATACAGACTCTGAAGAAATAATCCGAACTGGTTTCGAACCAACGGCGTCCCAAATTTCATACTGAAAAAAGCTTGCGATGTTAATCCTTTCCCGTTTGAGCTTTCGCTGCTGATGATGATATAGGGCGTTTGTTTACTTTATAAACATAGTGTATGCATGTATCGCTTTCTAAAGATCTTGCCCTTTACACAATATTACGAAAGTCAAATCACTACAAGAAAATGGTTAAATCGAAAAAAGATCGTAAAGTTGGTTAAGACGTGGCATGAATTGGATCGGCCAATGAATCTTATAGTGTTTGTTAGAGAACACATAGAAGGCAGGAAAAGATACGACAGTTTTCCTGTATGGTCGCAAAATCTGTTTTGAATTTTGGTCAACTGGCAATTGAGTCTGAGAAAGGGTTTTTAGGTAATGAAAACCCATTTCGCCTGTCGAAAAGTGGTTATAAGAATTGGACGTCCTTTCGGACGTCCAATTAAAAAAGGGCTCTGTGTGAAAAAAAGCACACATGGTATTAAGACAAAAGAAGAGAAAATACTTGTTTAGACATAATTTGGTAGTTTTCATTTGCCTCAATACTTTTCGAAGCACTTTCTTTGAAGGACGTGAAAAGCAGGCCTATTCTGGGAAAGGGTTAATTACGAAAGAAAGTCATTTGTCACAAGACATAATACGACTTGGCAAATATTACTGATATCTGACCGGTACCCAGCGAAGAAGAGCAGCGCCCATTTGTCTGGACCGTCTATCACAATCGGGTCGTTTGGGAAAGGGTTAAAGGACGTGAAAACCGGACCTATTCTGGGAAAGGGTTAATTACGAAAGAAAGTCATTTGTCACAAGACATAATACGTCTTGGCAAATATTACTGATATCTGACCGGTACGCATCGGAGAAGAGCAGCACCCAATAGCACGGTGGATAATCACGTGATACAATATTTTCAAAAAATCTTCAATAATTTTGTAAATATTGGACCGATTTAAATTCTGTTTGAAGCAGAGAATTTAGACTGACGTCACGCATTAGATGGATGTGGTTGCTTTTTATGAAAAATCAACTGATGAAAAAGTTATTGAAGATAAACCAAAATTTTGGTTTATCTTCAATAACTTTTTTATCACTGGATTTTGCGAAAATCTAACAGGTCCAGCTTATTCCTGGCATTTTCCCACCTTCTCTGCTTTAAACCGAATTCAGATTGGTCAAGTATTGAAAAAGATATTGAAGATTATCGAAAATTATGAGTCACGTTATTATATACCGTGATTAGCCTGGACTGTCTATCACAATCAGGTCATATACAGTCAAGAAACGATATAAGGACACATGTTTACAAAATTTAACGATGTAAACAATGTAAAAACGTTTATGGTCACATTTGGCATGTCTTGAAGTTTACAGGTGTCTTGAGAAATAATTAAAAAGAGAAAATTGGGATTGAAGATATGCGAGAACCATATCCTTAAATTGAAAATGTGGTTTTGCAGACATTCTTAATATTTTACCATGGTATCAATTTGCATACTTGGCGTTGAAAAAATGCACGAATGACATAAATATGCGTACTGTTGAAACTCTTTCTGAAGAGACGTCTTTTTCTCTCGAGATAGCAGGCCCCGGTTTCTCGAAAAAAAAAATAAGTATAATTCTCGTGAGAACATGCTCAACTTCAAAGGGATACTCTCCAACGTTGAAGGGTATTCGATTGAAGTTCACGTAGATTTCGTGCGATTTGAGCACAGTGCTCAGATTTGAGCATGAGAACGTACTTAAGTTTTTTCGAGAAACCGGGGCCTGGATGCATCAATAGGAGTATTTATTCGTCCTCGATAAAAGTATTATCTTTTTTTCTGTTTTCATTTTACTTTGTGCAGCTTTATAGATCTATCTCTTATTATCAAACCCTACAATAGTTCAGTAATATTTGCTTGCATAAATTTTATATTTACAGATCTATGACCTATGCGATGTCGAAATGAAGAATGTCAACTATATTTCCAATGGTATTTCAGTTTTGGAAAAAAACATGGATCGTTCGAAAATGGACTGACATGCTTGGAACAAATTATATGTTTGAGCCAGGATCTGGAAAAACGTCCCTTAGAGCATTTGAGAAAAACATGGTTCCAGATCAGCCTGCGTTTACACGTAGTCTGACCAGGAACCATACTGTTCTCAAATAGCTACCTCATGGTCTTTAGCAACCATTTAGGAGTAAAATTGATGCTTGCTAGACTGCATTTGGGCATAGCGTGATCTTGAGACCTAGCTGTGTCAAATGCTATAAGGGACGTTTTTTCCAGATACTGGCTCATTTATATGTTATTATGGCTGTATGTCCCGACAACATAACATATTTATTACAAAATAATTCCACTTGGAATGTAATTGAACATTTAAAAAGCCCAATCAGATGTCCACGCCCTTTGATCATTTGCAATGAGTATTTTGTTTCATCTCCGTGTATATTACTAAGTGCTAGACAGTAATAATGTCCAAACTTTTCTATTGTTGCCAATTATCCATCTTTCTAGAAAAAATATAGTTTATATAATGAAAGTCTCGCAACTCCAGCTTTTTCAAACTGCAGTTGTGAAGTTTTGACCTTCCATTAACGACATTGCATTGCTTTTTTTACATTTTTAAACGAGGTGTAAGTAAGAGGTTTTTTTATAAAAATCAGTGCGTTGCAGTTGATGTATTATGATAGAAAAGTTTGTAAAGTCGTAAGAGAAATAATATTAACAGGGTGTTTATCATTTTCCATATTATCGTCCAATTCTTAGCAAACACATTCTACTACACTTAATACTAAATGTGTGTCTTTTGCACCACCGTTGGAAATGAATTAGAGTAAACCGTTGTTGGAAAGGGTTAAGGAGTCAATTGACCAACTAATCGATGTTGGTCAAGCGAAAAGCGGAGAGGTTAGAACAGCCAATAACTCCTGACACTATGTGCACGTGCTCTGAATACCAATTGTCATATAAGGTCAGTTATGATAAAGATGGTTCGGTATGATTAATGAGCTTAACATTTATGTAATGTTGTGGTCGGAATTCTTATGGAGCTGCTAACAAGAGGGGTCAGAATGTGTCATATTCATGGAATTGTAAGATCAATGATACCAAGTCACAGAAGCAAATTTAGGGTTACTCTTTGGCCAACCTCATTCACGAAATAACATTTTAAAGCAAGTAACGGACACCCTAACCTTGATATACTTAAACGTGACACGTTTTCACGCACGTAACAGAAGATTAATAATTATTCAGAATTTGTTTATTTTTATTCTTTTCTCTACTTCTAATGTTGTATTTTTCTTCTGTTATTTTTATAATATGCTGGAACCATTCGATGCATTGAACAATGACATACGCATAAACGCATAAATACCAGTAGTGTGAACGGACTACAACCTCAAGACTTCTTTCGAAGTGTGCATTTCGAGTCCAAATATTCCTATACGCAGGATTTCGGATTGGTCTGAAATGACCACAAAAGGTCAAATGTCTTTTTTCTCCAATATTGACGGGCTAACTTATTGAATGATGTCCTCTCCTGGAAATTGGTCAGATATTGTTAATAGATGTCAGACCTTCTACTGTTTTGTGACAGTTAACCCGAGTTAGGCTATTTATAGAAACGTTATTGACAGCACGGGAAATCGGAACAATATGTGTGCGAAGAATAGGATATTAATACCTTGGTATATTCTGTTTTTATTCGGGAGACAGGGCGGAGCCTAGTAAACGGTTCATTACATTTAAGCTTGAGGAGAAACAGCCTTCTCGATTAGCGGTAAATTGTCGGTATTATTGCAAAACATTATAACTACAAAGTGAACCAAGCTGTTGTTACGAGGTTTTATAACAACACATTAAAATTTTTTTATATAACAACACATTTTACAATCGCACATTCTTTCAATTTCGAAATGTGTTCATGCTCGTGCCAATCTATCGAGAAGTAAACTCGTCGAATAACATCTTTGCTTAGCCACACCCTGAAAGGTGAATAAAAACGGAATATAGAACTATGCCCTTTCATATTTAGGATTTTACACACATTCTTCAAGTATAAAGTAAAGACAAAACACTAATACATGAGCCATGTTTCTGTTTGTGGAACGTGTAGTACAAATATTCCATTTCAATTTCAGGCAATATTTATGTGTAATTGATTTGAAACGCTATATTAATTCTAAAACTACTTTCCTCCGGTCTGTTTTGACAGTAACACTAAGTCCTGTTTGGTGTCGTTGGCATAAATAAAACGCTTATTTCAAAACAAAATATATAATCATCCGCTCCAAAGTATATTTTGTCACGTATTAGAAAACGACGTAAACGCAAACCCATAGCATATGTAATAAGGAAAGGAAAATCGTGTTATTTTCTTACTATTTATTAGTTTTATCGGAGTGTCACATACGGCGTCATGTTAGGTCAAGATATACTTTCTTTCAAATAGAATGATTTATTACAACTGTACTGTACCATACGTATGGCATTGATAATTTTAAAGCGAATTCTCATAATGAATGGATGTTTTCTCTAATGTTTTGTTCACTATTCTGCTTTTTGCTGTATCTAATTTTCTGTCAAATCAGGAAGATCGTTTTTATTCCTGGTTTTCGAAAATAACTGACAAAATGCAAATCTGTCTCGTTATGAATGGTGTAATCAATCATAGTGGTGACACATACATTACATAACAAACTTCCCACGCGGAAATTATTAACGTCTCAATAATGAAAACAAAATTCAAATGAAGAACACACGTCATGGCATTTGACAGACCATATTGATATGGAAATATTTTTGTGCTAATTTGAAACGTGCTCCAGCATATATAATGATATGTCAACCAGTTTTGTCTGTCATATGAATTTTTGTACAAGATTTTGAGTAAAAGTTAATATGCATGTAATTTCAGAAAAACACAATTTCATTATTACTTTTCAATCAATTTTCAAAAGGTACACCATTATATTTTAGCAGGTAACTGTTTACAATCCTTAAAGCGTTAAGAATATTTAAACCAGAACTGTCGCAAAGCGGACAAATACCCCCCACTAGCGCGTTGTCACTGAAAAAAGTGCTAAAGTTCAAAGTAGCGTAACTCTGAAACTACTGACTGGATCAAATTGAAAATTGCAGGTTAGGAAACAACCTGGTAAAATTTTAGCAAAATCGGTCAAAAACTGTGGGAGGAGAAGAGGACAAAAAAATTGTGTCTACAGACGGACGGACAGACGGACGGATGGCCGGACGGACAGACGAACGAACGAACGGACGGACGGACAACCTGATTCCAGTATACCCCCCATAACTTTGTTGTGGGGTATAAAAATAAATAAACAATAGAAGAATGCCATTTAATATTATACATGTAATTGTATTTTAAATTCTGCAAAGGGGTAGCTGAAATAACGTTTTGGGAACCGATAGTCTAGGAGGTAGATGAGGTTTAATTGCGGTAAAAGCACCATACAACTTTTAGACTGATTCTTGTAGCAAATTGTCTCAGGAGTTCGGAAATGCGCGTCTGACGCGCATCCGCCTAGATATAAGGGGAGAAAATTGAGGTTCAAGTTGTCTGCCCTTGGATTTTTAAGCCAAAAATGGAAATATTACTAGTCATTTCTTTTAAGGCATTGAGATATTACAAATGGTTTAAAATTGGTAAATATATGCACATATCATCTCCATACATATTATAATGATGTTTAATGAATGTTTTTTGTCCATAAAAATCCAAGATGGCCGCCAGAATGTCTATTTTTAGTAACAAAAAGGTGTCTTTTTTAAAAATAAGATTTTTTCTGGGATGCATAATACGCTGATATGAATTTTTATGCATGTGTTTCATAACTAAAAACTAGGAAATTGTCTCAGGAGTTCGGAAACGCGCGTCTGACACGCATCCGCCTAGGTATAAGGGGAGAAAATTGAAGTCAAAGTTGTCTACCCTTGGATTTTAAGCCAAAATGGAAATCTTCCTAGGCATTTCTTTTAAAACATTGATGTATTACAAATGGTTTTTAATTGGGAAATATATGCACAATTCATCTCCATACATATTTTAAAGATGTTTCATAAAAGTTTTCGATTCATAAAAATCCAAGATGGCCGCCAGAATGTCTATTTTCAGTAACAAAATAGTCTTTTTTGTAATAAGTTTTTTTTTCTGGGACACATGTATGTTGATATGAATTTTTATGCACGTATTTAATAAATATTGACCAATTAAAACTTAGCAAATTAGGGAAAAAAGTTTTGGATAGTTTTGAAACAGATTTTTAAGCTTAAATTGCATTTTCATGTCCTGAGAATTTTGCGAAAAGCATTTCGATGCATTCCTTTTAAGGCATTGATTCATTACAACTGGCATTTAATTGCGAAAATATGCATATATCATCCCCATTCATATTTCAATGATGTTTAATGAAAGTTTTTGGTCCATAAAAATCCAAGATGGCCGCCATAATATCTATTTTTAGTAACAAAAAGGCCTTTTTTGAAATAAGATTTTTTTCTGAGACACATATATATGCTAATATGAATTTTTATGAATGTACTTGATAAATATTGACTTGTTGTAACATAGAAAAGTAAGGTAAATAAGTTTTGGATGGTAGAAAAATAAGTTTCGGATAGTGTTCTAACCAAAGTTTTATGCTTAAATTGCATCCACATAATCCTGAGGATTTTGCCAAAAGTTTTTCGAGCCATAGATTTAACACATTTACAAAACAGAATTATTCTTTTCAATATACATGTGTATTATACATTGTATATGCATTTCACATACTCACTTAGTACGGATACTTATAACCATCAAGAATTATGTAAAGCTAACATGAATGCCAAGATGGCCACCAGTTCATGAATTCTGTTGTATAAACGGGCTTACTCACGGGAAGTTTTCCTAATCATACAAAATCACATTTTGTTGATGCAGGTCTGCATGTTATTTTTTCATTATCTGGATCACAATTACAAACAACAAATTCGAGAAGCAATGAATCCGATAGAATTCTGTATTTGTTACACAGAACCTTGGTATATTACCTTTTCCAGGATGTGGCCCTTATGAAATTTTAAAATATACACTGTATCCTATAACCTTTATAGCATTATTTCTCTCTATTTCCAAGGTACACACGATAACTGATATAATGCTGTAAAATTTGAAAGACATAAAAGGAGGTCAACATGTCAAGAATTGAAACCTTACATATTGTCCAAAAATCATGACCTGGGGAAGTGAAATCCTTTGATGAAAATACCTGATTAAAAGCATAAACATGTGTGTCACTTAGATAGTCCAAAGCTTGTTTCAGCCTGTCAACCGATTCCTATATTTTCCTTTAAAACTCCTAAATTTTGGACACAAGTCCTATACTTTCAAGTACCTCGTATACTCCTATATGCAATTCTCCAATATTTAGAAAATATTTCCTACATTTTTTGGTAAAAGTATTGTCAATGAATGATAAGATGCTATTTGCTACTTTATTTTTAAGGTAAGAGAATTTCTGTCTTCCATTATAGCATTAACATACTGTATAATGTTATGGTGTTTCCGTCCGTTCATCACCACTGGTTCGGTTACCTACAAGGTAATTGAATAGGACACATACCTTTGAGGTGCCAATACAGATGATGATGATCATGCTATGATGTATAATAGCCTTCTTTCTGGATTGTGATGCCGTGGAACTTTATTAGCTCACCTTAGCATAAAGTGCTTAGGGTGAGGTATCGTGATCACGCGTCATCCGTCGTCCGCCTGCCTGTTCACAAGTAAAATACTATCCTCCTATGGGTTAGGTCTAGAGTGTCTATGGAATTGTCTTATGGCACCCCCTAAAGTACTTCAAATCATTATGTTATAATGAAGATTGGCCCTGTGTTGTTAGTATTAGATTACATGAAGAGACAAAAAATCTAGGCTTATTTTTACTCCGGCCTTCGAGGGCTTTCAATTTTGGAGTGCTGAATTGTCTGAAAGACCTCTGCCAAAATGCTTTTAATTATTGTGAAACAATTAAATTGGGTCCTATGTTGTTAAATATCATTTCCTAGATATGGACGGAGGAGCAAATCCCCGACAATCTTCCACTTCCTATATGTTTGACCTACAGCTTTGAAATTTGGTTCGTATAATTGTCTTATGGTCTTTAATCTAAATACTTGAAAGTTTCGTGGTGCAATGAAAATTGGCCCTTTGTTGTGGGATATTGTATTACATATGGCGGCCAAGAATGAAATCTTTTACAATCCTCTGACAAATGTTTGCCTGAAATGAAAATTGGCTGGAAGTTGTTGGTCTGGGGTGTGGCAGAAGGTATCTGATACAAACAATCTCCTCTAAACCTCAGTGTTGTTCTCGACTTTCTTGTCTAGATTAAACACAAATGCATTAACATTCAACAAACTACACTGGGTAAGAACTGTTGGTATAACACAAAGCTGTCAGTGGAATTATGGCCATGGCTGTAATATTTCTTTGGCTTATTATATTATATAATATCTTTAATGAGATTTTAAGCCAAAATGGGCCTCTCAGAGCGCATTCAAATTGATTCTAAGGACATTTAGATTGTCAAAATTTTCTTGGGGGAGGGCATTCATCCCCCTATGTTCAGAGATGACGTCTCTCACGTGCTCTCCCCCACTTGTACCTTTTGCGCTTGTTTGAATCAGCATTTTCAATGCTGCACCACTTTCAATAATAGTTTTAAAGCCCATGTGAATGCTTGAGACAAAACTACTTTACTTTAAATCTCCTATATTTAAACTCAAAATTGGCTAAAAGCTCTATAATTTTCTTGGAAAATATTCCTATTACAACTTCTTTTTTCAGAAGACTTGGTTGACAGCCTGTAGTTCCTCTAAGCATGTCTCAATTCTCAATTCCCAGACTTGTTTGATGATACCATGGGATATCACGTCAGTTGTTACAGCAACTTCACTGCCACAAGGGGTTCTACAGGACAACCTGTAGATGAGTCGAAATACACAATTTGCTCTAATGAACAAGGGAAAGCTGGTCCATAGAGTACATCTGGTATATTCCCTGCAACCTTTGTATTTTGTGACTATCCTGCGAAATTGAAAGGCCATTTCAAAAAGGAATATCCGGGGAAATGTGAAACTGAAGATGCAGCAAATGTCATTACATATGAATTAGGTGTGATAAAAGATGATAAAAACTAATAGAAAAAATCAGTGACATTGGCATGATAGCAAAAGAAGTCAAGCACCACCAAAGCTGAAAAGAAATCTGCATCATGGCAAGGGTCTGGTTGAGGAAGCCTACAAGTATCTAATGGACAAATCACCTTCAGCTGATGATCATACTGTTAATTTACTATAGAATCTCATTCAGGAATCACTAGTAGAGTGCGATGGAGCTAAATTCTTGGCATCTCTGCACAAACTTTACATCAGCTTCTTGGATGATGAAGCTCAACAAATACATGTTACCAGTCTTGGAGTAAGAATCAGTAAGTGTTGCCCTGATTTACTACTTAAGAGGTTTAGTGAAGGATTTAGAGAAAGACCACAAGGACCTATCTGAACCTGTAACAGTGGAAGCCCTTGCCAAATGCCAAGCAGATCCCCCAGGAAATTTAATTAGGTTCTTCAATGTGCTTTACACATGGTCAAAGGGTACCCTTAGAGTTTAAAATTGCTAGAGCCTAACCACCCTACAATTTTGTCATTTAGGAAAGGGTTAAATAATAGGGCTGCTTTAAGACTAAACCCCCTAAGTAGTAGGTTGTTTCAACAATTGAGCTGTGATCAAAGTCAAAACTAGAAGGATTAGCTTTTTTTGGCACATCGTAGTGCATTGTGTATGATTTCGACTCACCTACAGTGTTAGATTGCCTGTAGAATCCCTTATGGCAGTGAAGTTGCTGTAGCAACTGATGTGATATATTGTGGTATCATCAACCGAGTCTGGGAGAATAATCGAGGCATAATTGGAGGAACTACCTCTGGACAGTCTAACAGACGCACATGTTTGTGCTTTTAACCAGGTATTTTCGTCAAATGGTTTCACTTCCCCAGGCCAGAAGTTTTGGCCAATGTATAAAGTATAATTCCTTGACATGTTGACCTCCTTTTCGTCTCTAAATGTAATTTATGATTGTGATTCAGCCAGATATGAAGCAATAACATGCAGATTTGAATCTACAAGAAGCCATTTTGTATTTTCTATGAGTTAGCCCATTTTTTTTTCAACAGAATTCATCATGTAATTCTAAATTAACCAAAATGGTGGCCATCTTGGCATCCATATTGGCTTTAGAATTTTTTCCGGGTGGTTATGAATATCCATTTACAATAATTGATAATGCGAAATGCATATTCAATGTATAATATACATGCATATTGAAAAGAATAAATCTGTTTGAAAAAAACCTAATCTTAATCTACCTATCGAAAAGCTTTTCGCAGAATTATCGGGATTATATATAATGAAAATACAATTTGAGCTTAGAATTTGTTTAGAATACTATCCGAAACTTATTTTCCCTAGTTTTCTATGTTCCAATAAGTTAATATTTATTAAATACATGTACATTCTTAAAGATTCATATTAGCATAATATATAAGCGTCCAGAAAAAATCTTATTTAAAAAAAACAACACCTTTTTGTTACTAAAAATAGATATTATGGCGGCCATTTTGGATTTTTATGGATCAAAAAGATTCATTAAACATCATTAAAATATGTATGCAGATAATATGTGCATATATTTGCCAATTAAACACTATTTGGAATGAATCAATGCCCGAAAAGAAATGCATCGAAACGCTTTTCTCAAAATTCTCAGGACATGAAAATGCAATTTGAGCTTAAAAATTTGTTTCAAATACTATCCAAAACTTATTTTTCCTAATTTGCTAAGTTCCATTTGGTTAATATTTATTAAATACGTGCATAAAAATTCATATCAACCTACATGTGTCCCAGAAAAAAAAACTTATTACAAAAAAGACCATTTTGTTACTAAAAATAGACATTCTGGCGGCCATCTTGGATTTTTATGAATCAAAAACTTTCATAAAACATCTTTGAAATATGTATGGAGATGAATTGTGCAAATATTTCCCAATTAAAAACTATTTGTAATGAATCGATGTCTTAAAAGTAATGCCTAGTAAGATTTCCATTTTGGCTTAAAATCCAAGGGTAGACAACTTTGACCTCAATTTTCTCCCCTTATACCTAGGCGTATGCGTGTCAGACGCGCGTTTCCGAACTCCTGAGACATTTTCCTAGTTTTTATTTATGAAACACATGCATAAAAATTCATATCAGCGTATTATGCATCCCAGAAAAAATCTTATTTTTAAAAAAGACACCTTTTTGTTACTAAAAATAGACATTCTGGTGGCCATCTTGGATTTTTATGGATCAAAAACATTCATTAAACATCATAAAAATATGTATGGAGATGATATGTGCATATATTTACCAATTTTAAACCATTTGTAATAACTCGATGCCTTAAAAGAAATGACTAGCAAGATTTCCATTTTTGGCTTAAAAATCCAAAGGCAGACAACTTGAACCTCAATTTTCTCCCCTTATATCTAGGCGGATGCGCGTCAGACGCGCATTTCCGAACTCCTGAGACAATTTGCTACAAGAATCAGTCTTAAAGTTGTATGGTGCTTTTACCGCAATTAAACCTCATCTACCTCCTAGACTACGATGAAAGATTTCTCGCCATAAGGCTGTATTACACTGCCAGAAACCAAGCGCATTTTATGCCGATGTTCTCCAAATGGTTGCATGTACTCGATTGCAAGCCACCACGAATCTTGGTTTTGAACGTCTTTTGCCAAGTACGCCATAGTTATCCATTTACGAAATCGAACTTGGTGCGATTGGCATGTATGTATTGTTTCAAAAAGCTGCTAATGAAGAATATAATGTTTGTGTTTGAATCGTCATACAAGTACTTGAACATTTATTTCATACACAATACTTTATTCTTATGAGAGCATGCATATTGGCTACATCTAAAAAACGATTAAGAGGGAAAAGACACGCAATGGTCGTCAACAGTGTCTAAAAACATTTTATTTTGACTTTTGTTAGAAATTAAGAGTCATTGTGCATTTAATATTAGCTCGTTGCCTTTACGTACAACTTTCAGAATGTGTTATTCAATCCTGAATACAGCAGGACATATAACTATTATATCTTCGCGCACATTGTTCCGATTTCCCGTGCTGTCAATAACGTTTCTATAAATAGCCTAACTCGGGTTAACTGTCACAAAACAGTAGAAGGTCTGACATCTATTAACAATATCTGACCAATTTCCAGCAGAGAATGTCATTCAATAAGCTAGCCCGTCAATATCGGAGAAAAAGACGTGTTACCTTTCTGACCAAAACATTTTATATGCCGGGATGTGGATATAAGATCTTTACGGTATTCTAGACCACTATGGACCCAGTTCCATTTGCACCCTAAAACAGTTTGCTCATGATCCATATTACTCGTGTCGAGGTCCTTCAGATATTGAAATTGCTTTTAGAGAACAAGAATTTTGATCTTTATTTTGCACGGTTGTTGATGTCAAATTCAAAATTACAATGCATTTTTTCCAGATCTTGGCTTAGACTTATTACAGTGACTTTGGACATTTTGTGATTTGATCGCAGAATCTTGAAGTTGATGATTCTAGTCACGTTCACATACAAAGCAATACGAGTGTGCAATGCATCGATCGTAGCCTAGTTAAAAGATAAACAGAAATAACAAACAAAGTGTATCAGTATTACATTGTACATACGTAAAAGTTCTGTAGCAGTTCTGATTTATGTAAATATGTGCCATTTCGGTCAGTCCAGCACAGGGTGACAGGAACTTGCTTTAATAAAATTGTATCCCGCTTAATTAAATTTCTCTGATTAAGAACATTGCGACCTTGATGATAGGTGTCTTTATATTCTTGGTCTAACATTCCCCTAAATTTGACATAATTTGACCATCTAGTCAGCAGTTCAATAATAAATTCAGATCACAATGTTACGTAAATGGTATGCTCATTTATCATACCGAAGCATCTTAATCATAATTGACCTTACATGACAATTGGTATTCAGAGCACGCGCATGTAGTGTCAGGAATTATTGGTTGTACTGCCCTCTCTGTTTTCCGCTTGACCAACATCGATAAGTTGGTCGATTAATTCCTTTTCACTCGCTAAAAAAGAAAAGTTTTGCTGTTTCTTTTTTACTTTTTTTAAACGTATCAAATTTAGGAGTGTGTACTATGACATGAAAACAGAAAATGGGAAACTATTTTTCTGTTAATGTTCTTTATATTAATGTTCTATTTCTCGTGACTTTCCAAACTTTTCCGGCGTGGGTATGTCATCAAATGCAAGTTTTACTTGAGAAGTTTTTTATCCTTACATTGAATCTTCGTTGGTAAGTTTAAGCTCGCCAGAACAAAATCATTTAATGGAAGTAAAAGTTGCCAAAATATTGTCTCTCATTTCAAAAGACCTTGTTTTTCCATGAAAGAGTAGATAATTAGCGACAATAAAAATATCATTGACATATTTATTGTACTGCACCTAGATTTATGCACAGAGTTGAAACGGAATTTTGTCAGTACTTACATGTAACTGCAAAAGATCAAAGACCACCGTTTTCAGATTGGCATTTTAAAATGTTTTAAAACTGGAATTATTTTGCAATAATATGAAATAAATTTGTTCTGTTGACGGGAAACAGTTTTCTTTATTACGGCCGTATTATGACCCAGACATATGAATTATTTCTTCCAAGCCTTTCAGCCCTAATCGATCCCTTGTTTTGATGTCCATATCTGAAAAAGACCTTCGACAAAATTTGCGTGAAAACAATGAAAACAGCAGACTGTTTCCGGCGTTCTAAGGTATATCAAAACAGAATTTATATAGTAATATATTGTTGCATTCGGTATTGAATAAAAGACACTTTGTCGGCAATCTTTTAGAATAGCTTACGATCCTAAAGGCATGTGCATTCCGTTTTTGGGATTTCGTGACATGCAAACCGAACAAGTACACCTAGTGAATTGTGTACTAAGAAAGCGGATACGGGTCTGTGCTCAAAACATGCACATTCTACACCTCCGGTTTAGTAAATCGCTGCTTTTCAACAAAAATCTCGTAACTGCAGCTTGGTTTAAGCTACAGTTACAATATTTTTGTTGTAAATCGACGAAACACTTAAATTGCTTTGTCGAAATTCAAAGTAGAAAGGAAATTATAGCGGCTTGCTGACAGAATTTGGGTGCAAACATGGAGAACGACGATGTGTCGCAATGGCTTTATCGTAATGCACTGACGAAACTGTTGCATTATGAATTATTACTAAGTGATTTCATCATTATCAAAGGTGGTTAAAGTGACATTTCACATTTATTTCATTTTTTAAAAGTATGTCTTGATGCAAAGATTGTTTATTCTTATGTGTAGAATACTATCAGTTTTTTTAAGTTGATATCTATAAGCGAAAAATACGCATTTAAAGTTGAGATGGAAATGACAAATTCTATATAAATCTGAACTGTTGTCCACAACAATTTGTTTAATATTACCACAAAAATATATGTTTCTCGTGAACGGTTCAATATTTTGGCTTGAAATTTTCAGAATTCCGTAAGAAAATGTGCACTTTCAGATAAAATAAAAGTAAAATTTATGAAAAAAAATATTGTGAAATGTCACTTTAAGTGTTATGGCTATTTGTTGTCATCACATGCATGTTAAATGTTTTGGTAATTCATTTAAAGCGAGCCACGAAGGTCGCATCCTTCAGAACTCTGAGCTGTAATTGCGGATCTAGTTCCATACTCAAAACATGTACATTTTATAATTCCGGTGTAGCAAATAAGCGTCACAATAACTTCATAACATGGCACCCAAGATAACGATGCATTATGAATTATTATTAGTATGTAATTTTGTGTCTATCAAAGTGGTTTAAAAATGTTATCGCTCTTTGATGCCATTACATAAACTTGTTGTGGTAATTAATGGAAGCTATGATCTATTGTTTCACTGTTATTTTATGATGTCATTATGTGTTAGATGAATGGATGCACAAGGATGCACTGAAATCCCCACATTACCATACTTTCCATCATCTCTGTTGTATTTTCTTAACCCTTTTCCGAACACCAAATTTTAGGGTCCAATTCTAGCCATTGTAGCTGATTTCCTATCAGATATATTTATCATACTCTGATTCGAGACTTTGGTCAAAACAGTACTAAGAGTTGTTAGTTATTGTCTACCATAATGCTAGCCATTGTAGCTGATTTCCTATCAAGTATCATACACTGAATCCAGACTTTGGTCAAAACAGTACTAAGAGTTGTTAGTTAATGTCTACCACAATTTTAGTCAATGCAGCTGATTTACCATCAGGTATCATACACTGAATCCAGACTTTGGTCAAAACAGTACTAAGAGTTGATAGTTATTGTCTACCACAATTCTAGCCATTGTAGCTGATATCCTATCGGATATCATACTCTGAATTCAGATTTTGGTAAAAACAGTACTAAGATATGTTAGTTATTGTTTACCATAATTCTAGCCTTTGAATCTGATTTCCTATCAGATATCATATTCTGAATCCAGATTTGGGTCAAAACAGTAGTAAGAGTTTTTAGTTATTGTCTACCATTATTCTAGCCATTGTAGCTGATTTCCAATCAGTTAGCATAATCTGAATCCAGATTTTGGTCTAAAGAGTACTCAGAGTTCTTATTTATTGTCTGCCGTATGTCTAGCCATTATAGGTTATTTCCTAACGGATATCATAATCTGAATCCAGAGCCACGTTCTTTAGAGCGAGATTTGTTGAGATATCTTGAGATTTCTTAAGATGTTTTAGGATAAAGCGTTCTTCTTAGCAAGATTTTTAGACGATCACTGGGAGCAGCCATTGCTCCATACCTCTTTCGGAACACCTCGGTAAATTCTGTAGAATCTATATTGAAGAGAATTGACCGAGTTGTTCCGAATGCTCAATGATTCACAGACCGCGGAGTTCCGAATGCTCCATATTTCATACAATTGACGTCATGCTGACGTCATTTGTGTGAAGTATTGAACATTCGGAACACCTCGCTTAAAATCTCGGTCTCAAAAACGCTGTACCAAAGACATCTTAAGAAATCTTAAAAAATCTCGCTCTAAAGAACGCACATCTGATTTCGGTCAAAACAGTACCAAGAGTTGTTAGTTACGGTCTACCATAATTCTAGCCACATTAGCTGATTTCCTATCAGATATCTTACTCTGATTCCAGATTTTTGTCAAAACAGTAAAAAGAGTTGTTAGTTTTTGTCTACCATAATTCTAGCCTTTGAATCTGATTTCCTATCAGATATGATACTCTGAATCAAGATTTTGTCAAAAACAGTACTAAATGTTGTTAGTTATTGTCTACCATAATTCTAGCCATTGTTGCTGATTTCGCATCTGATATCATAACCTGAATCCAGATTTTGGTGAATCAGTCAAAAGGATTGTTAGTTATTATCTACCATAATTTTAGCCACATTAGGTGATTTCCTATCAGATATCATACTCTGAATCCAGATTTTGGCAAAAACAGTACTCAAACATTTTAGTTATTGTCTACCATAAGTCTCGCCACTTTAGCTGAATGCTAGCCATAGATTCTGATTTCTTATCGGATATCATATTCTGAATCCAGATTTTGGTCAAAATAGTACTAAGAGTTGTTTTGTATTGTCTACCATAATTCTAGCCATTGTAGCCATTGTAGCTGATTTCCTATCAAGTATCATACACTGAATCCAGACTTTGGTCAAAACAGTACTAAGAGTTGTTGGTTATTGTATACCATAATTCTAGTAATTGTAGCTGATTTCCCATCAGGTATCATACACTGAATTCAGATTTTGGTCAATACTGTACTAAGAGTATTTAGTAATTGTCACCCATAATTCTCGCCATTGTATCTGTTTTCCTATCAGATATCATACTCTGAATCCAGATTTCTGACTAAACAGTACTAAGAGTTGTTAGTTATTGTCTGCCGTATGTCTAGCTATTGTAGCTGATTTCCTATCAGATATCATAATCTGAATCCAGATTTTGGTAAAAACAGTACTAAGAGTTGTTAGTTACTGTCTACCATAATTTTACCCACATTAGGTGATTTCCTATCAGATATCATACTCTGATTCCAGATTATTCTCAAAACAGTAAAAAGAGTTGTTTGTTATTGTCTGCCATAATTCTAGCCACATTAGGCGAATTTCTATCATATATCATACTCTAAATCCAGATTTTGGTCAAAACAGTACTAAGAGTTCTTGTCTACCATAGTTCTAGCCATTGTAGCTGATTGTCTAACAAATATCATAATCTGAATTCAGAGTTTGGTCAAAACAGCACTAAGAGATGTTAGTTATTGTCTACCATAATTTTAGCCACATTAGCTGATTTCCTATCAGATATCATACTCTGAATCTAGACTTTGGTCAACACAGTACTAAGAGTTGTTAGTTATTGTCTACCATAGTTTTAGCCATTGTAGCTGATTTCCTATTAGGTATCAAACTCTGTTATGGCCTTTTTCGTCCGTCCGTCTGTCCGTCCGTCTATCTGTCCGTCCGATAGCAGTTTCTTATGAGCGCAACTCCTCCTAAAATTTTTTATCAAACTTGCCACAATGAATCTCCATGGTGTCTAGTTGTGCACATCGCTTACGTTAATAAGATAACTTATTTTGTTCTTGAATTATCTGCCCTTGAATTATAGAAATGCCCATTTCCTTGTGTGCGCAAAGCCTCCTACAATTTTGATCAGAATTTTATCAAACATGCCACAATCACTCCCGATGGGGTGTTGTTGTGCGCATCGTTTACGGAATTTAGATAACTCCTTTCGTTCTTGAATTAGCTGCCCTTGAATTTAAGGAAAATGTCCAGTTTCTCAAAAATACCCATTTACTCGTGTGCGCAACTTAAACGGTTTCTACTAGGATTTAATCAAACTAGCCACTATGAATCTCTAAGGTGTCTGCTTGTTCAAACAAAATTTTGATAGCTTTTCATGTTTGAATTATCTACCCTTGAATCGAAAAAATGGCCAATTTTACCGACGAGCCCCTCTTGGACGTATGTGCGCCACTATGTGAAGCTCTTGCTTGAAATTATGTCTTGATCTCAAGATTGTTTATTCTAATGTATATAAACGCTATCCGATTTTTGAAGTTGTTGCTTATAAGCGAAGTATATGCCTTTAAAATTGAGACAGAAAAAACAAATTCCATATAAATCTCAACTGTTGTCCAAATCAAATCAAATCGTAAACAGTGCAATATTTTGGCTTGAAATTTTCGGAATTTTCATGAAAATATATGCTCTTTCAGGTAAAAATAAAAGTAAAATATCACTTCAAAGTTTAAGCCAAAAGAAATACCAAATCTGATATTTGATTGAGACGACATTTCGAGTTCAATGCAGCGCAATTACAACCGAGCGATCATCATATCAATATGGTCCTGTCAAATGCCATAACGAGTGTTCTTCATTTGAATTTTTGTTTTCTTTATTGAGACGTTAATAATTTCCGCGTGGGAAGTTTGTTATGTAATTTGTGTGTCACCACGATGATTGAGTATATCATTCATAACGAGATGGATTTGCATTTTGTCAGTTATTTTAAAAAAACATTGAACAGGGAAGACATTTCTGAATATGACAGAAAAGTCGATAAACTGCATGGACCTATCCGACTAAAGGACATTGCGTTGTAAAAAAAAATACCGTTACAATCTGGTTGACATAACATTTTCAAGTCCATGGAACGCAATTCTAAATAGTACCAACACATTTAAAGACCATGTGGTCCAGGCAAATGCCATAACCAATGTTCATATCGAAAATGATTTTCATTTTGTTTACGTATTTTAGAATATACAAAAGGGAATACGATTTACCATTCTTCTTTTCTATAAAATAAATCAATCAATCTCTCAAGAACAATGATTTTACTATAATTCCATATCATTACAATTCTTATTTTTTCATGCAAGACATTGGTTCAATTCAGAAATCTGGCAAACGAAAACGTCATAAATACTCATCATGCCGTAATGTTTAGTAAGAGGCTTAAACTAATGTTAAAGTAACAGAATTTGAATCTACAATTACAAGACTCTAATTACACACCTAGTGCCCTTCCTTTTGCAGTCAATTTATCTCCTATTAGCCATTTCCAAAATATTGAAAGGGCTAGGTTCACAAATAATTCAAAATGGCCTTGCAGATTGGCATTTTTAAAAAGTTTCAAAATCTAATTGATGACAGCATTTTTGTACAATATGTAACACCCTATTATCAACCACATAACAGATGTTTTCTGAATCTCTTTAATTTGTCCATAAAATGACCTTGAATACCCCCCTTTTACGCCAAAATAACACATTTATACTGAATTTTGCTTAAAATTGATCCTAAATATTATGTTCGCATGCATGCGACACCACAAATATTCTGTATATATGGTAGATTATGCTCATTGGCATCTGTGGTAAAAATATCTAGGTGTCGCATGTGTGCGAAAATAGTTTCAGGGGCTTTCTAAGACAAAAAACATGTCAAAATGAGCCATTTTAGCACAAAAATGGGGTATTTGGACGCATTTTCTGGAATAGTTAAAGATGTTCACAAAACAATTACAATGTGGTTGATAAGAGGAAAGAACTTGTTGTACAAAAAAGTTGCCGTCAAAGAGATATTCAAACATTTTCAAAACATTATTCCGCAGGGCCATTTCAGCTATTAGTGACCCTAGCCCTTTTATGGTATTAAAATATAAAAGCTGTTATCTGGTGCTGATTTTAAATCAAAGTGCTGAGAGCACTGTAATTGGACGTCTCTGATTGATTGAGCGGGATTGTACATGAACGAAAGATATTTTATTCATTATTCCGTGTTTAATTCTATAAGATCGGTTTCGGACATACGAAATCGGCTTTATTACCAGAAAACCCTTCTCATAATTTAAATTGATTTGATTGCCGTTTCAAGACAACTGATTTGTCTCTATGAATAATCACTAAATTAATTTCATTACCCAATTCAATTAAGGCCATGTGATTGTTTTGGTTAACTATGAGTATTTTCGTCAGTTACACATTTTGTTGATTTTATAAAGGACGATACAAAGCAATTTATTCAAAATGTAAGCCAACGCGCTACATAAATGAAAGCCGCGATAGCTCACTTGGCAGAGCACTCACCTTGTACTCTCTACACATGTCTATATCTGGAAGGCCCTGGGTTCGAATTCTACTCAGACATTGTTCTTTTTATCATCCTTTTTTACTTTTATCTCCACCATCGTTAGTGAAAAAACGACCGCAGTGATTTGGAATCGATCTAAACACAAATTCAACGACATAAAGAAATTAAACGCCGATCATTTACATACAATTCCGCCCAATCAATCAGAGACGTCTAAATATAGCGTTCCGAGCACTTTGATTTTTATTCGTGTTTAGAGTAAAAAAAAAACAAAACAAAAACAAAACAAAACAAAAAAACACGGTAGCAGTTTTCCCTGGTTGTGGTTACAAAACAAATTCAATACATACTTTTCCTGAAACAAAATACCAGATGAATTGGAGCACCTAACCATGGATTCCTCATACCAGTGCTACCGCAGCATCCTTACATCTACAGATGTGCATACAAAGAAGAAATTGGGAACGTGCCGTCGGGAAAATGGCAGTGAGTACAATACGCAATTAAAATCTTCATATCATTATCAACAAAAAATTTGAGAATAGCAATGTCTCAGGTGAGCTAAAAGTGCATTTCAAGAGATCCATGCGTAGAGTTTAAGAAACATCAGAAACAGACTTTCATGTAAAACAAAGTCACCACACAAGACAAAACGACGCCTTTGATATGACGCTAATTCTGATATTTCAAACGCCATCATTAATTTTTGTCTTAGTTTGGCTGGTCTGATATCACAGGCATTATTTCATTGTATAAAACAGGAGAGCACTGGGGAGCACTGGGAACGATCTCATTCAAATTGGAACAAGCTCTGCCTTATTGGAACGACCTCTACTGGAATTTTCTCAATCATTTTCTTAAATAATGCGCCCCGTTGCCGTTTTTAACAGGATATGTGATGCAGAATACTAGTTTCCCCAGGACGATCGTTCCGGGGCTGTATTCTTCGCGGAAAACCACAAATTATGCAAAAAGGTGACAGTTGTTGACAAACTGTTGTGAAAAAGCAATATCGACTTCGAACTTTTAAAAACGATCCAGCGGAAATTACTTCGGTTTCGCCTGCAGTTTTGGGCCGTGTGCGCCGATAAGTCATTTTTACACGACATAGCATTGCCATAATTATCCATTTTTTGCTAGAAACCTCGAAAACAATCAAAAGAACCACCGACACCTACCTTTGTTTACACGTTTTTAGCTATTGGACCGACCTCGCGAGTTCCCGGATGTGCTATGAGAACAGAAATTCACTACCTCTTTTTGGAGGTCGTTCCAAAGTTTACCACCCGTGCATCGTCACTGTTGCAGATCTATTGCTTCATCTTCTTAGCTCAATACACGTAAACGGTTCACTTAAACGTAAAAAATACAGATCGCTGTCACTCGATCATAGACTAGTAATAATCATTGTTGTCATGATCATTGATCAGTATGTAAATAGGTCATGATACTGTCGAATATCAGTGATACAGATGCTGGAGAAAAAATAAAACTCGTAAGAGCAACTATTTTTCTGAATAGGTAGATATCACTAGCGTCTCATCTGAGGCTGTTCAGATGGAACCCCGATTTGCCATCGAGTTGAACCCGAGTTGCGAAATGAACTCACTCCCCGATAATCAATTTTAAAACCCTGTTTCCAAAATACGTCTCGTGGAAACCCCGTTCCTTTAAATATGTCAAAGACTTAAACAACAATGATCAAAGAAAAAGAATTTGTCATACACAATACCTGCATTAAATTAAGTAATCATCCTAAAATGTCTGTTTTCAGTAAACACATCAAGAAAAACAAACGTTTTAACAAACTTTATACAGACTCTGAAGAAATAATCCGAACTGGTTTCGAACCAACGGCGTCCCAAATTTCATACTGAAAAAAGGTTGCGATGTTAATCCTTTCCCGTTTGAGCTTTCGCTGCTGATGATGATATAGGGCGTTTGTTTACTTTATAAACATAGTGTATGCATGTATCGCTTTCTAAAGATCTTGCCCTTTACACAATATTACGAAAGTCAAATCACTACAAGAAAATGGTTAAATCGAAAAAAGATCGTAAAGTTGGTTAAGACGTGGCATGAATTGGATCGGCCAATGAATCTTATAGTGTTTGTTAGAGAACACATAGAAGGCAGGAAAAGATACGACAGTTTTCCTGTATGGTCGCAAAATCTGTTTTGAATTTTGGTCAACTGGCAATTGAGTCTGAGAAAGGGCTTTTTGGTAATGAAAACCCATTTCGCCTGTCGAAAAGTGGTTATATGAATTGGACGTCCTTTCGGACGTCCAATTAAAAAAGGGCTCTGTGTGAAAAAAAGCACACATGGTATTAAGACAAAAGAAGAGAAAATACTTGTTTAGACATAATTTGGTAGTTTTCATTTGCCTCAATACTTTTCGAAGCACTTTCTTTGAAGGACGTGAAAAGCAGGCCTATTCTGGGAAAGGGTTAATTACGAAAGAAAGTCATTTGTCACAAGACATAATACGACTTGGCAAATATTACTGATATCTGACCGGTACCCAGCGGAGAAGAGCAGCGCCCATTTGTCTGGACTGTCTATCACAATCGGGTCGTTTGGGAAAGGGTTAAAGGACGTGAAAACCGGACCTATTCTGGGAAAGGGTTAATTACGAAAGAAAGTCATTTGTCACAAGACATAATACGTCTTGGCAAATATTACTGATATCTGACCGGTACGCATCGGAGAAGAGCAGCACCCAATAGCACGGTGGATAATCACGTGATACAATATTTTCAAAAAATCTTCAATAATTTTGTAAATATTGGACCGATTTAAATTCTGTTTGAAGCAGAGAATTTAGACTGACGTCACGCATTAGATGGATGTGGTTGCTTTTTTGAAAAATCAACTGATGAAAAAGTTATTGAAGATAAACCAAAATTTTGGTTTATCTTCAATAACTTTTTTATCACTGGATTTTGCGAAAATCTAACAGGTCCAGCTTATTCCTGGCATTTTCCCACCTTCTCTGCTTTAAACCGAATTCAGATTGGTCAAGTATTGAAAAAGATATTGAAGATTATCGAAAATTATGAGTCACGTTATTATATACCGTGATTAGCCTGGACTGTCTATCACAATCAGGTCATATACAGTCAGGTCACGATATAAGGGCACATGTTTACAAAGTTTACCGATGTAAACAATGTAAAAACGTTTATGGTCACATTTGGCATGTCTTGAAGTTTACAGGTGTCTTGAGAAATAGTTAAAAAGAGAAAATTGAGATTGAATATATGCGAGAACCATATCCTTAAATTGAAAATGTGGTTTTGCAGACATTCTTAAAAGATTACCATATCAATTTGCATACTTGGCATTGAAAACATGCACGAATGATATAAAAAGCGTACAGTTGAAACTCGTTCTGAAGAGACGTCTTTTTCTCTCGCGATATCTGGATGCATCAAGTATTAGCAATCTGGAGTATTTATTCATTCTCGATAAAAGTATATCTTTTTTTCTGTTTCTATTTTACTTGGTTCAGCTTTATATCTCTTATTCTCAAACCCAACAATAATTCAGTAATAGTTCTAGCATAATTTTTATATTAACAGTTCTATGACCTAGGCGATGTCGGTAGGAAGAATGTCAACTATATTTTCAATGTTATTTCAGTTTTGGAAAAAACATGGATACTTTGAAAATGGACTGACATGCTTGGAACAAATTATATGTTTGAGCCAGGATCTGGAAAAACGTCCCATAGAGCATTTGAGAAAAACATGGTTCCAGATGAGCCTGCGTTTACACGCAGTCTGACCAGGAACCATATTGTTCTCCAATAACTTCCTCATGGTCTGTAGCAACCATTTGAGAGTAAAATTGATGCTGGCAAGACTGCATCTAGGCATAGCCTGATCTTTAAACATGGCTGTGTCAAATGCTATAAGGGACGTTTTTCCAGTTCCTGGCTCATTTATATGTTATTATGGCTGTATGTCCCGACAACATAACATATTTATTACAAAATAATTCCACTTGGAAAGTAATTGAACATTTCAAAAGCCCAATCAGATGTCCATGCCCTTTGATCATTTGCGATGAATTAGTGAGTATTTTGTTTCATCTCCGTGTAAATTACTAAGTGCTAGACAGTAAAAATGTCCAAACATTTCCATTGTTGCCATTTATCCATCTTTCTAGAAAAAAATATAGCTTATATAATAGAAGTCTCCCAGCTCCAGCTTTTTAGCGAGCCGGGACTTTATGTCCGGGGAGTTGATGTCACAGCCCTAGTGTCGGCGTCGGCGTCCCGTTCCGTACCGTCCCGTCTCGTCGCGTCTTCACTTGAAAAACTTTAACCTGGTCTTTATCTCAGGCACTATTAGAGATACAGCCTTGATATTTCATACATAGATACATCTCGACAAGACCTTTCATTTGGGACCATGATCTTTGACCTAGTGACCATGACCTTGGAGTTTGACCTACTTTTGAAAAACTTTAACCTGGCCCATATCTTAGGCACTATTAGAGATACAGCCTTAACATTTCATACATAGATACATCTCGACAAGACCTTTCATTTGGGACCATTACCCTTGACCTTGTGACCTTGACCTTGGAGTTTGACCTACTTTAAAAAAAAAATTGATGTTTTTGTGACAAGCTCCCGTATAGGCGAGCTACGTTGTCCGCGGACAACTCTTGTTCAAACTGCAATTATGAGGTTTTGACCTTCCATTAACGACATTGCATTGCTTTCTTTACATTTATTCGATGGTTTGTGTGATAAGTTCGACCTATCGCTTACCAAAGAAGAAGCATTCAAAACTTCAATATTTTCCCAATGAATCGTTGGTTGTTTCCAACAAAAACCACGTATCTACATATTTAACAGAGGTGTAGGTACGAGGTTTTTGATAAAAAAAAGCAGTGTGTTGCTGTTGTTGTTTTATTATAGAAAAGTTGTAAAGTCGTAAGAGAAATAGTATTAACAGGATATTTATCATTTTCTATGTTCTCGTCCAATTCTTTGCAAACACATCTACTACATTTAATACTAAATGTGTGTCTTTTGCTTCACCCTTGGAAATGGATTAGGATAAACATTTGTTGGAAAGGGTTAAGGAATTAACCCTTTCCCAAACAAGACCTGGTTTTGAATAATAGAAAAGGCTTGAGAAAACATTGAAACAAAAGAAGAAACTGCTGATAACCAGCAGTTTCTCCTTTTGTCTCGATATTTTCTATGCAATATTTTACACAAATTGTATCTTTGCTAACTTCCATTTTCTTGTTTGTGGCAGTTTTTGAAGAGGATCACCCTAAAAGTTTGTCGTTTGGGAAAGGGTTAAATAACCAACTTATTTATGTTGGTCAAGCGAAAAGCAGAGAGGTTAGAACAGCCAATAATTCCTGACACTATGTGCACGTGCTCTGAATACCAATTGTCATATAAGGCCAGTTATGATAAAGATGGTTAGGTATGATAAATGAGCTTAACATTTATGTAATGTTGTGGTCGGAATTCTTATGGAGCTGCTAACTAGAGGGGTCAGAATGTGTCATATTTATGGAATTGTAAGATCAATGATACCAAGTCACAGAAACCAATTCAAGGTTTTACTTTGGCCAACCTAATTCACGAAATAACATTTTAAAGCAAGTAACGGACACCCTAACCTTGATATACTTAAACGTGACACGTTTTCACGCGCGTAACAGAAGATTACTAATTATTCAGAATTTGTTTATTTTCATTCTTTTCTCTACATGTACTTCTAATGTTGTATTTTTCTTCTGTTATTTTTATAATATGCTGGAACCATTCGATGCATTGAACAATGACATACGCATAAACGCATAAATACCAGTAGTGTGAACGAACTACAACCTCACGACTTCTTTCGAAGTGTGCATTTCGAGTCCAAATATTCCTATACGCAGGATTTCGGATTGGTCTGAAATGATCACAAAAGATCAAATGTCTGTTTTCTCCAATATTGACGGTCTATCTTATTGAATGACGTCCTCTGCTGGAAATTGGTCAGATATTGTTAATAGATGTCAGACCTTCTACTGTTTTGTGACAGTTAACCCGAGTTAGGCTATTTATAGAAACGTTATCGACAGCACGGGAAATCGGAACAATGTGTACGAAGGACAGGATATTACTTGCTTGGAGCTTCTATGCACTTTTATATTTAGGATTTACACACATTCTTCAAGTATTACTTAAGGACAAAACATTAATACATGATCCATGTTTCTGTTTTGTGGAACATGTTGTATAAATATTCCATTTCAATTTCAGGCAATATTAACGTGTAATTGATTTGAAACGCTATATTAATCCTAAAACTACTTTCCTCTGGTCTCTTTTGTCAGTAACACTAGGTCCTGTTCGGTGTCGTTGGTATAAATAAAACTTTTATTTCAAAACAAAATATATGTTCCGCGCAAAGTAAGAATTCGTACAATTCCGGAATTATCCTGCGCAAAATAGGAATTCTAACTTTGTCGGACGAAGTAAGAACACCTAAATTGCGCGGACAATTCTAGAATTGGCCGTGCGCAAAGTAAGAATCGGGACAAAGTAAGAATCGATTATCGATTTTTACTGCCTGCGCAATCTAAGAATGGTGGGTACAAAGTAAGAATATTTTATCACTTACAATAAATAATACGTATTTGTAATTGGAAAACATTTGATTGCATATAATTATTATAAAATAGTTTTGAGCGGTAAAATGTATGGAATGAATGACGAATATACGTGTAACTATGTTGAATTAAGGAGACATTTCCGTATTACATTCCAAGATCTTTTTGACGTTCATCTTAAAAGCTGTGACAAACTACTCGTATAAAGATTGAGAAGTTTGCGATAGCGTTGTTACAAAATTTAATCCGAAGATAGATATTAAATACTTAAACCCTTATTCAAAAGTTCACGGTTCGATGTCCCTTACAGAAAGAACCTGACAGAACTTTGAGGCAATAGACAAAAGTGCTTATCACCAGCATCTTCTTCCTACTTCGCTTTATTGTACATAATCTATATTTCAATTGTTGACAAAAAGTATAATAATTATAGCTTTAGCAATAATAAAAAACACTACAACAGACCGAGCAAAGGGAAGAAATGTACGTAAAAATCATTGATTTATTTTATTGCTGATTACTCAAAAAGTAACAACAGACTATTGTTTTCACTGAAATGCATCCGATTTAACATTTAAAAAATTCGTACTTTGCGCCCAGAACAAAGTAGGAATGCAACAACGCGATTTACAAGCCCTGCGCAATTCTAGAATTGTCCGGTACAATTCCGGAATCGGCGGACAAAGTAAGAATTCTTACTTTGCGCAGGACAATTCTAGAATTGTACTAATTCCTACTTTGCGCAGAACATATATAATTATCCGCTCCAAAGTATATTTTGTCACGTATTGGAAAACGACTTGTAAACGCAAATCATAGCATTTGTTATAAGGAAAGAAAAATAGTGTTATTGTCTTACTATTTATTAGTTTTGTTGGAGTGTCAAATACGGCGTCATGATAGGTCAAGATAGACTTTCTTTCAAATAGAATGATTTATTACTGTACTGTACTGTACCATTCGTAAGGCATCAATAATTTTAAAGCGAATTCTCATAGTGAATGGATGTTTTCTCCAATGTTTTGTTAACTATTCTGCCATTTGCTGTATCTAATTTTCTGTCAAATCAGGAAGATCGTTTTTATTCCTGGTTTTCGAAAATAACTGACAAAATGCAAATCTGTCTCGTTATGAATGGTGAAATCAATCATAGTGGTGACGCACACATTACATAACAAACTTCCCACGCGGAAATTATTAACGTCTCAATAAAGAAAACAAAAATTTAAATGAAGAACACACGTCATGGCATTTGACAGACCATATTGATATGGAAATATTTTGGTGCTAATTGGAAACGTGCTCAATCATATATAATGAAATGTCAACCAGTTTTGTCTATCAGATGATTTTTTTAAACCTTTATTCACATTCAAAGTTACATATGCATTCAGATACAATGACTGTTTGACAATATAATTAAGCATTTAGAAACAATTGCAATTCGAAAAAAAAAATATACAGCACAGTTGACACTCTCTATTTCCAATTCTATACGCCAAACTTCCACCAAAATCCACATTAAGGTTAGGTCTCTTTCTTATATACTTATAACCATTTAGGTTTTATCCTTTTTAATTTCATTTTTTTTTTTTTTGAAAAAAATAGAATAAAATATAAAAAAAATATCTGTTCGACGGATAGCAGTAGAAACAATTAGAAACAATTATAATGCCCAATGGAAATTTATCATATTTCCAGAAAGCATGATATTAGAAGTATCAAAGAAATACTTCGATATAAAGAGTGTTGACTGTGCAGTACAATTACCTTGCGTGTCTCAACCATTTCCCAGGCATGATTTGCGTTTGACGTCCCTAATCAATTATGATTTCTAAATTGACAAATCGTTACATTTGAATCCCAAAACCCGGAAATGCACATTGATTTATGCAGCTGCTACAAGATTTGTGTTGAATAGCGACGAAATGCTGTCTACCAGTTTTTTTTGTTGTTTTTTTTTCTACATTGTCGACTTTGTCATTTGCATGAGATATTGAATGGGACCTATCAGATGAATTTTTGTGCAAGATCTTGAGTAAAAGTTAATATGCATGTAAGTTCAGAAAAACACAATTTCATTTTTTTTTCTTTTTAATCAATTTTCAAAAGATACATCATTATATTTCTTGCAGATAACTAGTTACAATCTTTGAAGCTTTAAGAACATTTTTTTAAAAAATAGACAATAGAAGAATGCCATTTAGTATTAGAATTGTATATTAAATTCTGCAAAGGGGTAGCTGAAATAACGTTTTGGGAACCGATAGGAGATTTCTCGCCATAACGCTGTCTGCCAGAAGCCAGTCGCATTTTATGCCGATGTCCTCCAAATGATTGCATGTACTCGATTGCAAACCACCACGAACCTTGGTTTAAAACGTCTTTTGCCAAGTACTTTCATAGTTATCCATTCACGGAATCGATCTTGGTGCGATTGACATGTATCTATTGCTTCAAAAGCTGCTTATGAAGAATATAATGTTTGTGTTTGAATCGCCATACCAGTATCTGAACATTTAATTCATACACAATATTTTATTCTTATGAGAGCATGCATATTGGCTACATCTAAAAAACGTGATTAAGAAGGAAAAGAAACGCAATGTTCGTCAACATTGCCTAAAAGTAAAACATGATATTTTGACTTTTTGTTAGGAATTAAGAGTCATGGTGCATTTAATATTAGCCCGTTGCCTTTACGTACAACTGTAAGAATGCGTTATTAAATCCTGAATACAGCAGGACATATAACTAATATATCTTCGCACACATTGTTCCGATTTCCCGTGCTGTCAATAACGTTTCTATAAATAGCCTAACTCGGGTTAACTGTCACAAAAAAGTAGAAGGTCTGACATCTATTAACAATATCTGACCAATTTCCAGCAGAGAACGTCATACAATAAGCTAGCCCGTCAATATTGGAGAAAAAGACGTTCGACCTTTCTGACCAAACATTTTATAGGCCGGGATGTGGAAATAAGGTCTTTACGGTATTCTAGACCATGATGGACCCAGTTCAATTTGCACCCTAAAACAGTTTGCTCATGATCTATATTGGTCATGGCTAGGTCTTTCAGATATTGAAAACAAGAATTTAAATCTTTATTGTGCATGGCTGTTGATGTCAAATTCAAAATTACAATGCATTTTGCCAGATCATAGCTTAACTTAATACAGTGACTTTGGACACTTTGTGACTTGATCGCAGAATCTTGAAGCCGGTGATCCGTTGAGTCGTTCACGTCGAAAGCATTACGGGTGTGAAATACATCACAGCCTAGTTAAAACATAAACTAAAACAGGAATAGAAACAACACTCGAAGTATATCAATATTACATTGTACATATAGTTAAAAGTAATTTGTGGCATTTCGGTCAGTCCAGAACAGGGTGACAGGAACTTGCTTTATTAAAATGTTATCTCGCTCAATTAAATCAGTCTGAATAAGGACATTATGACCTTGATGATCTATGTCTTGATATTCTTGGTCTAACATTCCCCCTAATATGACACAATTTGACCCCTCTAGTCAGCAATTCAGATCACAGTACTGCGTAAATTTTGGACTCATTTATCATACCGAACCATCTTAATCATAATTGACCTTATATGACAATTGGTATTCAGAGCACGTGCACATGGTGTCAGGAATTATTGGTTGTACTGTCCTCTCTGTTTTCCGCCTGACCAACATCGCTAAGTTGGTCGATTAATTCCTTTTCTCTCGCTAAATAAAAAAATGTTTTGCCTGGTCATTTTTTAAAAAACCATCCCGTTACTAATTTTATGAGTGTGTACTATAACATGAAAACACGAAAATGGGAAACTATTCTTCTGTTAATGTTCTTTATATTAATGTTCTTTTTCTCGTTGCTGTCCAAAATTTTCCACCATATGTATGTCATGAAATGTAAGCTTTGCTTGAAAAGTTTTGGATCCTTACATTTTCTGTTGAATCGTCGTTGGTAAGTTTAATTAAGCTCACCCGAACACAAAAAAATCATGTAATGGAAATAAAGGTTAGCAAAATAGTGTCTCTCATTTCCAAATACCTTGTTTTTCCAAGAAAGAGTAGATAATTAGCGACAATAAAAGTATCTTGGACATATTTACTGTACTGCACCTAGATTTATGCACAGAGATAAAACGGAATATTGTTAGTACTTAACTGCAAAAGATCAAAGTCCACCGTTTTCTAATTGGCATTTTAAAATGTTTTAAAACTGGAATTATTTTGTAATAATATGAAATAAATTTGTTATGTTGACGAGAAACAGTTTTCTTTATTACGACTGTATTATGACCCTGACATATGAATTAATTTTTCCAAGCCTTTCAGCCCTAATCGATCCCTTGTTTTGATGTCCATATCTGAAAGAGACCTTCGACAAAATTTGCGTGAAAACAATGAAAACAGCAGACTGTTTTCCGGCGTTCCGGAGCGATCTGTCGATTGGCGTTTTGTCAATTGCGGATGTAGTTCCATACTCAAAACATGTACATTTTATAATTCCGATGTAGCAAATGTTTATTTGTTTTTATTACTTGACCAATATGAATTCGGTTTGAAGCAGAGAAGGTGGGAAAATCCATGGAATAAGCTGGCGTGTTGGATTTTTGTAAAATCAACTTATAAAAAAGTTATTGAAGATAAACCAAAATTTTGGTTTATCTTCACTAACTTTTTTATCATTTGATTTTACAAAAATCAACCACATCCATCTAGTGCGTGACGTCTGTCCACATTCTCTGCTTCAAACCGAATTCAAATCGGTCCAGTATTTACAAAATTATTGAAGATTTTCTGAAAATATTGTATCACGTGATTATCCACCGCGATCAATAGGAGTTTTTATTGATTCTCGATAAAAGTATATCTTTCTCTGTTTTTATTTTACATGGTGCATATTGATATTTCTTATTATCAAACGTATTTTCCCTACAATAGTTCGGTAATAGGTTCTAGCATAAATTTTATATTTATGTACAGTCCTATGACCTAGGCGATGTAGGAATGAAGAATGTCACTATATTTTAAATGGTATTTCCACCGGTGGTGAACTCGGCCAAAGCGATGGGCGTTTTTTCGCGATCATTGTATTCCGTCGGTGTTGTTATAAAATATCGTAACTACGGCTTTATCGAAGCCGTACTTACGAGATTTTATAACAACACCGACAGTTTGTCAATACAAAACGGTAAACCCGATCTATTTTAAGAACAAGTCCATTGTCATTAGAAAAGAATCCATAAACTCACATTTGAACGCAAAATATCTATACCTTGTTGTAGCGAAAATTGTTTTAGTTCACCACCAGTGATTTCAGTTTTGGATATTTTGAAAATGGACTGACAGACTTGGAAGAAATTATTTATATATCTGAGTTATTATGACTGTATTAAAGTAAAACAAAAGTATGACCCGACAACATAACATGTTTATTACAAAATAATTCCATTGTAAAAGTAATTGGGCAATTCGAAGCCCAATCAGATGTCCACGCTCTTTGATCACTTGCAGTGAATTACTAAGTGTTTTGTTTCATCTCTGTGATTATTACTAGGTGCTAGACAGTAATAACGTCCAAACAGTTCTATTGTTGCCAATTATCCATCTTTCTAGAAAAAATATAGCTTACATAATTAAAGCCTCGCAATTCCAGCTTTTTCAAACTGCAGTTACATGTATGAGGTTTTGACCTTCCATTTACAATATTGATTTGCTTTCTTTTCATTTATTCGATTGTTTTTGTGATAGGTTGGACCTATCGGTTACCAAAGAAGAAGCACTCAAAAGTGCAGTATTTTCTCAACGAATCGTTGGATGTTTCCACCAAAAACCGAGGTGGTGCAGTGGTAACACGCTGGACTTGTAACACAGGGGTCGCTGGTTCGACCCCCCCCCGCTTCTCTAGTCTTCCGGATGAGACTTTAAACCGAGGTCCCATCTCCATATGACCTAAGCTGATGAGTGGGACGTAAAATTCCATACAATTCAACAAAAACACGTTTCTACATTTTTAAACGAGGTGTAGGTACGAGGTTTTTGATAAAGAGCAGTGCGTTGCAGTTGATGTATTGTGATAGAAAAGCTTGTAAAGTCGTAAGAGAAATGATATTAACAGGATATTTATCATTTTTCCATGTTGTCGTCCACACGGTGTATAATCACGTGATACAAGAATTTTGGAAATCTTCAATAACTTTGTTAATACGGGACCGATTTGAATTCGGTTTGAAGCAGAGAATGTGGACAGACGTCACGCATTAGATAGGCGTGGTTGATTTTTGAAAAATCAACTGATAAAGAAGTTGTTGAAGATAAACCAAAATTTTGGTTTATCTTCAATATTTTTTTTATCAGTTGATTTTTTAAAAATCCATTACGTTCATGTTATTCCTGACACTTTTCTACCTTCTTTGCTTCAAACCGAATTCAGATTGGTAAAGTATTAAAAAAGATATTGAAGATTATCGGAAATTTTTAGTCACGTGATTATACACCGTGTCCCAATGCTTAGAAAACACATCTACTACATTTAATCCTAAATGTTTGTCTTTTGCACCACCCTTGAAAATGGAATAGGCTAAACCTTTGTTGGAAGGGGTTAAGGAATAAATTGACCAACTTATCGATGTTGGTCAAGCGAACAACAGAGAGGTTAGAACAGCCAATAATTCCTGACACTATGTACATGTGCCTTGAATACCAATTGTCATATAAGGTCAATTATGATAAAGATGGTTCGGTATGATAAATGAGCTTAACATTTATGTGATGTTGTGGTCGGAATTCTTATGGAGCTGCTAACTAGAGGGGTCAGAATGTGTCATATTTATGGAATTGTAAGATCAATGATACCAAGTCACAGAAGCCAATTCAAGGTTACATTTTGGACAACTTAATTCACGAAATAAAATTTTAAAGCAAGTAACGGAACCCTAACTTTGATATACTGAAACGCGACACGATTTAACGCACGTAACAGAAGATTAATATTTAGATTTTGTTTATTTTCATTCTTTTCTCTACTTCTAATTTTGTTTCTTCTTCTGTTATTTTAAAAATATGCTGGAACCATTCGATGCATTGACCAATGACATACGCATAGATACCAGTGGTGTGAACGGACTACAAACTCAAGACTTCTTTCGAAGTGTGCATTTCAAGTCCAAATATTCCGCTACGCAGGATTTCGGATTGGTCTGAAATGATTACAAAAGGTCAAATGTCTTTTTTTTCTCCAATATTGACGGGCTAGCTTATTGAATGACGTCCTCTGCTGGAAATTGGTCAGATATTGTTAATAGATGTCAGACCTTCTACTGTTTTGTGACAGTAAACTGAGTTATGCTATTTATAGAAACTTTAATTGACAGCACAGGAAATCAGAACAATGTGTGCGAGGAATTGGATATGAATAACTTGGTAGAACAATGTCCTTCCATATTTAGGATTTCACGCACATTCTTCAAGTATTACGTAAAAACACTAATACATGAGCCATGTTTCTATTTTGTGGAACGTGTAGTACACGTAGATCTATTCCATTTCAATTTCAGGCAATATTTATGTTTGATTCATTTGATACGCTATATTAATCCTAAAACTACTTTCCCCTGGTCTCTTTTGTCTGTAACACTAAGTCCGTTATGGTGTCGTTGATATAGATAAAACGTTTATTTTAAAACAAAACATAATTATAATCATTCGCTCAAATCAGGTACATGTATTGGAAAACGACTTGTAAACGCAAATCCATAGCATTTACAATAAGATAAGAAAACGCGTGTTAGTTTCTTTCTATATGTTTATTTGTTTTATTGGAGTGTCATACACGGCGTCATGTTAGGTCAAGATAGACTTTCTTTCAAATAGAATGATCTATTACAACTGTACTGTACCATACGTAAGGCATCAATAATTTTAAAGCGAATTCTCAAAAGGAATGGATGTTTTCTCCGATGTTTTTTTTAACTATTCTGATATTTTCTGTATCTAATTTTCTGTCAAATCAGGAAGATCGTTTTTATTCCTGGGTTTTGAAAATAACTGACAAAATGCAAATCTTTCTCGTTATGAATCGTGTAATCAATCATCGTGGTGACACACACATTACATAACAAACTTCCCACGCGGAAATTATTAACGTCCCAATAATGAAAACAAAATTCAAATGAAGATCACACGTCATGGCATTTGACAGACCATATTGATATGGAAATATTTTGGTGCTAATTGGAAAACGTGCTCCAGCATATATAATGAAATGTCAACCAGTTTTGTCTTTTAGATGAATTTATGTGCAAGATATTGAGTGAAAGTTAATATGTATGTAAGTTCAGAAAAACACAATTTATCATTTCTTTTCGATCACTTTTCAAAAAATACATCATCATATTTCGAGCAGATAGCTGTTTACAATCATTAAGGCTTCAAGAATATAAAAAAAAATAAAAAGACAATAAAAATGCCATTTAGTATTAAAATTGTATATTACATTCTCCAAGGGGGTAGCTGAAATAACGTTTTGGGAACCGATGAGAGATTTCTCGCCATAACGCTGTATTACACTACCAGAAGCCAAGCGCATTTTATGCCGATGTCCGCCAAATGGTTGCATGTACTCGATTGCAAACCACCACGAACCTTAGATTTAAACGTCTTTTGCCAAGTACTTCCATAGTTGTCCATTTACGAAATCGATCTTGGTGCGATTGGCATGTATGTATTGTTTCAAAAAGCTGCTTATGCAGAATATAGTGTTTGTGTTTGAATCGTCATACAAGTACCTGAAAAAAAGAAAATCAATGTTCGTCAGCATTGCCTAAAAGTAAAACATGATATTTTGACTTTTGTTAGAAATTAACAGTCATGAATAGAATAGAAATTAATATTAGCCCGTTGCCTTTACGTACAACTTTCAGAATGTGTTATTCAATCCTGAATACAGCAGTACATAGAACTATTATATCTTCGCACACATTGTTCCGATTTCCCGTGCTGTCAATAACGTTTCTATAGATAGGCTTACTCGGGTTAACTGTCACAAAACAGTAGAAGGTCTGACATCTATTAACAATATCTGACCAATTTCCAGCGGAGAACGTCATTCTATCAGTAAGCCCGTCAATATCGGAGAAAAAGACGTGTGACCTTTCTGACCAAACCATTTTATAGGCTGGGATGTGGAAATAAGGTTTTTTATGGTATTATAGACCACGATGGACCCAGTTCAATTTGCAGCCTAAAACAGTTTGCTCGTGATCTATATTGGTCATGGCGAGGTCTTTCAGATATTGAAAGCAAGAATTTTGAGATTTATTGTGCACGGTTGTTGGTGTTAAATTCAAGTTTACATAGCATTTTTTCCAGAGCATGGCTTAAACTTATTACAGTGACTTTGGACACTTTGTGACTTGATCGCAGAATCTTGAAGTTGATGATTCTAGTCATGATCACATCGAAAGCAATACGGATGTGCAATGCATCGCAGCCTTGTTAAAAAAAATAAACAAAAACAGAAACAGAAATTACAATCAAAGTATATCAATATTACATTGTACACACGTTAAAGTTATGTAGCAGTTCTGATTTATGTAAATATGTGGCATTTCGGTCAGTCCAGGACAGGGTGACAGGAACTTGCTTTATTAAAATTGTATCCCGCTTAATTAAATTGGTCTGATTAAGACCATTGTGACCTTGGTGATAGTGTCTTTAAATCCTTGGTCTAACATTCCCCCAAATTTGATACAATTTGACCTATCTAATCAGCAGTTCAATAATGAATTCCGATCACAATAGTACGTAAATGTTATGCTCATTTATCATACCGAAACATCTTAATCATAATTGACACAATTTGTATTCAGAGCACGTGTACTTGGTGTCAGGAATTATTGGTTGTACTGCCCTCTCTGATTTGCGCTTGACCAACATCGATAAGTTGGTCGATTAATTCCTTTTCACTCGCTAAAAAAGAAAGGTTTTGCTGGTTCTTTAAAAAAACACTTACTTAATTTAGGAGTGTGTACAATAACATGAGAACGAGAAAATGGGAAACTCTCCTTCTGTTAATGTTCTTTATATCAATGTTATATTTCTCGTGGCTTTCCAAACTTTTCAAGCGTAGGTATTTCATCAAACGCAAGTTTTGCTTGAGATGTTTTGAATCCTTACATTAAAACTTCGTTAGTAAGTTTAAGCTCACCAGAACAAAATTATGTAATGGAAGTAAAGTTTGGCAAAATATTGTCTCTCAATTCAAAAGACCTTGTTTTTCCAAGAAAGAGTAGATAATTAGCGGCAATAAAAATATCTTGGACATATTTACTGTACTGCACCTAGATTTATGCACAGAGATGAAACAGAATATTATTAGTACTTAAATATAAAAGATCAAAGAACACCGTTTTCTGATTGGCATTTTAGAATGTTTTAAAGCTACAATTATTTTTCAATAAGTTGTAATAAATTTGTTATGTTGACAGAAAACATTTTTCTTTATTACGGCCATGTTATGACCCAGAGATACGAATTATGTACAAAGCTTTTCAACCCCTTTCCGACGCGATCGCTAGTGTTCTTGCCAATTACTGAAACAAGGAAAGCATCGAACAGTTTTCCTGCTTTCTTGGGCAATTCAAAGCAGAACCGATAGTTATAATTTTTGGTTGGATCCGCTGATATATAATAAACACTTTGTCTGCAATCATTAATGATGCTAACGATCCATATACAATGTACAGACATAGAAATTCTTTAAAGGGATTTCTATGCATGCAAATCGAACAAGCAATGAATTGCGTACTAAGAACGTGGCTACAGGTCTGCTTTCGAAACATCGTCACTTTAATTGCTTCATCAAATTCCAAAGTAGAAAGGAAATTGCAGCGATTGGTTGACAGAATTTGCGTGCAAACATGGAGAATGGTAATGCGCCACAATCGTTTATCGTTATGCACTAAAATACTATTATATTATGAATTATTACTGCGTGATTTCGTGTTTGATAAAGGTGGTAAAATGTTATTGCTATTTGATGTCATCATATGCATGTAAACTGGTATGGCAATTAATAGAAATTGAGATCCACTGTTCAAAATCAAGCCCTAAAATTCGCATTTTTGATATACTATCAATTCTGAATTACTGTAATTGTGGATGTGGTTCTGGACTCAAAACATGCGCATTTTACACCTCCGATAAAGCATAATTTCAATCTCTCGACTTAAGATTAAAAGTAAAAAGGAAATTGGTATTCTATAACAGCCATTTGTTTTACCGAATTCGCGTGCAAATGTGGAGAATAGCAAAGCGTCACAATAACTTTATAACATTGCACCCATGATAACGATGCATTATTAGTTATTATTACTATGTAATTTTGTGTCTATCAAAGTGGTTTAAAAATGTTATAGCTCTTTGATTCCATTACATAAATTTGTTATGGTAATTAATGGGAGCTATGATCTATGGTTTCACTGTTATTTTATGATACCATTATGTGTTAGATTAATGGAGGCACAAGAATGCACTGATACTTTCCATTATATCCATTGTATTTTCTAAATGCACTTTTACCCAAACTGCTACGCAATAGTATAGAAGTCCAAAATTGGATCGACTGTCAGGTGATCAGATGATTTTTACTATGTTTTAAAATTTAAGTCTCACAATCAATGAAAGAAATGGGCAAATCATAGTTCCTCAGCATTTAAGTATAGTATAACTGTATTTATAAAAATAGTATTTACATAATTATTTATATTGAAATAATATCTCTACTTGGTTCTAAATACGACATTGTTAAAAGTATTCATGAAGATGTTTATTCCATTTTCTGTACTGTAACATCTTTTTCTCCCGAGATATCTGGATGAATCAATAGGAGTATTTATTCATTCTCGATAAAAGTATATCTTTTCCTATTTTCATTTTACTTGGTGCAGCTTTATATCTCTTATTATCAAACCCTACAATAGTTCAGTAATTGAAGGCCGGCTCTTGAAGCCGGCCTTCTTTGGAATGCTTTTTCGATTTAGACATGTAGGATGTGGGAGGCTAACAATTAGAACATTTTCGACATATTGGTGTAAAACTGACTGATTTGTAAGTCAATAATTGACGTTCACCTTGCAAGTTATATTTTTTCAATATTTTCTCCTTTGCGAGCAAAAATATCGCAAAATTGATCGCATTTGTATATCGTTCCAATTCCAATAACTGACCGCCCCCGATCACGTGACTATCAGATTAACCACGGTCCACAGAAGTACTGGAATGCACAAAAACCGAGACGCACATAGAACGTCGATATATTATCTATTAAACGTTATCGGCAAGCTTTGAAAGTTATCGAAACGCGTATCAAATCCGGCATTTAACCCAATCCCAGGTGAACGTCTCTGTTGAAAGCATCCGATCATGAAATACTCATGCGTTTCGGTATTTCTATGAACCCGATATACTGGGTTACCGCCCCTTGAAGGACCCGATAAATGAGTTGTAATTTGTTCAGACCTTCAACCGAACGCCGTAGCTCAATCGGTTAGCCGCTCGTACATTCAGTCTTTGTTGTATTCTACGGTGTGGGTTCAAAACCCACTGTCGCTTGTATTAACTTTTTCTCAAATACTTTTTTGAAAGGAACTTTTTTCTTTTGTTATATACCATGTAAAAAAAAGTTTAGCAACACTGACTTTGTTAATTGAAATCATATATTTTCTGTGATATTTATTTCACCACCATTATATATATTTTAGCATAGGCATTCACACACAACATTCAAAGGATGCTTTGTGGAAACGTTAAATACTGTCTGAGAAACAGCGTCTTAACGTAGGTGAGGGTGGTCAAAACAAGAAGTCACAATAAAATTCGATTTCGGTTATGAGGTCATTTTTAGCAAGAACAGCATTGAGACGTTTTCTAATCCACTTAAAAAGTTTGTACCCAGTATCAACATTCACCGCTATATAAAGAGACTGAACGTCATTCACGTCATAAGGATCACGTTAACGTATTCCCTCAAATGCGCCATATGAGCTCTATTGGTGATAAATCAAACAGAATGGTGGTAATGAGAGAAAATCAACGTTGTTTACGCTTACAGCATTTAGGACTCTATGCCAGTAAGGTCTGGTACGTTCATGGTGTAGCGTCAGGGAAATTACAACGTATAGTCAACGTCTAGTAACCCTTCGTCTGTGCAGACGATCATGGATGGTAAATGAGGATACTCTATTTTGGTATTGCTGTTGAAGCCACTCAAAGCTTTGGTGAGAATATGGAACATCTTTGCCTTGACGTTACGAAATTATGACGGTCATCGTCTCGTGGCGTTTTTCTCCGATGTCCTTGACCGGGACTATCTCAAACCACAAACATTGGCTCATATAGCACCCTCAAACAGTTACTCATGCTTTGAGATACGTAAAATTTAAAAATACATCTTTCTTGCCGGTTCCGCCAAGTAGGAACACATTGGCGATATAACGTCCTTCTAACGTAGGTCCATGACGTAGTCAAACAGCGTTGCATAAAAGTCTTTTTAGTGGCCTTTTTCATTCTGGGCAAAGACGAGCATGTTCACGCCTAAATGTTTTCTAGAATTATGCTCCAAACACATGAATACCATGGCAGACATGAAAACCGGAAATGCGCACCCGGAGTGCAAGACGCACGCGATGGCGATATAAAATTCATTTGTTTGTGTTTTCTAGCTATAATCTATCGTGTAAACGTTTGATTTTATGTTAAAACAAAAATATTTTGGCTACTAAAGATATTTACATTTTGTTGCTAAACTTATTTTACTATGTATATACTCCTCACAAAAAGGTAAGCAACAAAGATGCTTTTCTTTCTCAAATGTGTTTTATCACATCTAATGATCTATGTTTTATACAATACAAAGTTGGGGTCTTGTTACACAAATTACGTTAAATGATTGGGAAAATCATCAACCAATAACAAAGTTACAGATCCTCGAAAACCGTCCCGACGAAACAATGGTGCAAAACGTCACTCGCCAGCTGTTCAGAATTTGTAAAAAGTTGTTTTCCGGCCGCTTCAGGCCATGATCGAGCATCAAGTACCTGGTATGACCCCTACGATGGTCAACACACGCCCGAACACACCTTGGCATCCTGCAGATTTGTCTGTCTAATATCCGTTGTGGATTGATCCTCCATTCTGTCTGCAATACATATTGCAGTTCATCCAGAGCCTGTGGGCGAACATGCTGACCATGGACACGCCCTCAAAGAATGTCCTATGTATGTTCTATCGAATTAAGGTCTAGAGACGTAGCAGGCCAGTCTATATGTCTGATGTTGTTGGTCCACAGAACTTCAGTCACAATTCCAGAACGATAGGGACGGGCATTACCATCCATTAACATAACAGTTGGATCTGTTAAGTGTGCCAGAAGGATGATAACAGGCGTGATGATCACGTAAATGCACCTTATACCAGTCATTGAACCTCGTCTGATGACAACCAGCTCTGTTCTCTGGCAAACACTGATACCTCTCCAGACCATCAAACTCCCACGTTCATATTGGTCGTGTTCAGCGATGTTACAGTCGGCAAACCGTTCATTACCGTTTCTCCACACTCGTGTCATGCCATCATTAGAACCAATGCAGAATCTTGACGAGTCAGTTAAGAGTTTGTGACGCCAACGAGTGACCCTTTGTTTTGATGTTGATGTTCCAATATTAATCTTTGCCGTCGATGATTTGGGGTAAGTTGGATCCGTTGATGTGGTATCCTGGATCTTAGACCTTCTGTGTGAAACATGTTCCTCACGGTTTGGATGGAAAGTCTGTTTCCTGACACCCTCTGAATGTCATTTTACAGCGATCTGGCCGTTGTAAGCCAGTTCCTATGGACTAAGGTTGCAACATAACGGTCTTCACAAGGTGTTGTTACTCTTAGACGACCTGAACGTGGTCTCTCTGACATCTGTCCAGTTTGATTATATCGGGTTATTGCTATTCAGTCAATACTGCGATGAAATTTAAAGTGAATGTCAGCAGCAGTCTTGGTTGCCCCACCCTGTAGCATTCCAACAATTTGAGCCACTTCAATTGGAGTAAAGTGACGTATTGGCATGATTCAAATGTTGATGACATCAAAGTTGTCAAATTGACGCGTTTTAAGCACATACGGGGCTTATGCCATGTTTGAAATCCGTATATGCGACACATTTTGCATGCATGTTTTGGGGGTGAGTGTGTTCTAATCACGCGATAGCTGTTTTAGGAGACGATAACATTCAGCATTCTTTTAAGTGTGTTTAAGCATAGATATGGCTGTCCGAATAACAAATCTGTGCAAAATTTCCGCTTGTATAAAAAGAATATGGAGAGAATTACTTTTGTTGCTTAACTTTTTGTGAGGAGTATATATACATGTATTTTAGTTAGGTATCCAATCTGATTTCTTTTTGTGTGTGTTTATTTTTCTAATATGTTTTTGCATTTAAAGCGTTTAACTTTTTTGCTATCATTTTCTTTTCATTATGATAAAAATCACACATGAAAACAGCCTGATTTGATAGAATGTCAATAGATGGCTGAGAACAACGTTCTCCAACAAAGGGAATTAACTCTGACAGCACGAGTCAACAGTGACCAGGATTAATTTTTTGGCTGCATCAATTTAAAGTTGAAGTTTACAAATTGTTTAAAAAATTATAAATAAACACTTTCATCTCGCAATGAAAATGACTATTATGGCCTTATTACGAAGTTGCTGTATTTTTATAGATAAATCATACTATCTGTAATTAGTCAGTAAAATACAAATATTGCATTGTATTAAAGCTGCAGTCCCTCGCTTGGTCAAATTGCAAAAAACAAAAACCGGAAAAAATGGAATGAAACGCACAATTTTTAAAATGACCACCTTTGGATTAGTAACGGAAGGCGGTTCAGACAAACAATGAACCTAAAATAAGATAGTTATTGCCGAATTTAAGGGAAATCCGTGGAAAAAGTGAAAGGCGTTTGTCACGTTTTTCAAATCTATTTTCCTCGCTGTTTACATTTTGCTCAGAGGTAAACACAACATTTTTGTATAAAACACAATAAAACTCTTATAAAGTAATGACGTAGATACGGGTACAATTTAGGTAGAGTGATTGAACGGTATGTGTGCTGTACTGGACATCCGAGTTCTATCCTAGGTCTCGGCGATTCTTTTACTCTCTTTTTTTCTTTTATTTTCTTTTTGTCCATCATTTATAATTTTACACAAAATACAAGCTGCCATCTGCCTAGCAAATGAAATTTTGTAGCTAATAGCCATTGAAGACGAAGAAAAAAGTATAAAAAATCTGCAGACAACTGGATTCGAACTCGGGGCTCCATAATTGAAAACTGACCGCTCTACCTATCAACCTAAATTTTCTTAGTCATTACGCCACTAAATATAAAAAAAAAATGTATTGTTTTATCCATGTGCCAAAGGATCTTGCGCGAACTATATAAGAAATCAAAATCCAAACGACAGGAGATTTAGATCCAAGCCTATCTTTATCGGGGATCAAACAGAGCGATGGAAAGGTGAAAGGATAGGCCTAATCGAAGCTGACACGAAGCGAATCGTATTGCCAAAACGCTGATCGATGCATCAATAGTGGTCACGTGAGAAGACGCTTGGCTGGGTGTCTGAGAATGACATCATCAAAGTCCTGCGAAATACTTTTTCTATCAAATTAATAGCGGTAAATTGTGGAAAAACCTCTCCGGCATTTCGTTTTAAAGGAGAATTTCATTGAATTGGAGTATAGTAGAGCTTGAAAGGTGTATTGTTTAAAAAATATTATTAATGACCCGGCGAATGACCACCAAATGGTTTTAAAGTTGATTTTTCGAAGAAAAATCGAGATAGAGCACCTTTAAATATCTACAATTCTACATCAAACAATGAAACAGTTGAAAAAAATAGAAAAAAACACGGATTTACTGAAGAACATGTCAGTAACGTGAACAAAATATCCATTTCTTTGAAGTAAAGCAATGAAAAATTTTTCATTTAGGTTCAGAACAATAGGTTTTAATTTTGTTGTTAAAAATTCGGTATTTTTAAGTTAATCATGAGCTGGTATTTGTTTTAAGTTAACCATAGTAATGTGAACTTGTGTAGTTGGTGCAGGACCATTCGCTGAGAAATCTAAAGGCAGCATAGTCTATTATTGCACTTGAGGTCACCCAGATGAGCAAATATGGCAATTTGCGGGACTTGCAGAATGTATACATTTTAAAAGTAGAAGTCACTTGAACTGCAAATAAACAATACGCTATCAGATAATTGCTACTGCAAGTCCACGATAATTCCTTTGGGGTCTTGATACTGTGAGTTCAACAAGAAAAGGAAAGATATAATTAACATGACATGGTTGAAATATATCACTTCAGCAAAATTTTCATGGATGGCTATCAAAAAATTGCCGGCCTCTTTGATGCTATGCGTCAAAATTTTGTCTTGTATTTTCTTGCATACGTTTTATATTTACAGTTATATGACCTAGGCTATGTTGGTATGAAGAATGTCAACAATATTTTCAATGGTATTTCCATCGGTGGTGAACTCGGCCATAGCGATGGACGTTTTTTCGCGATCAATGTATTCCGGCGGTGTTGTTATAAAATATCGTAACTACGGCTTTATCAAAGCCGTAGTTACGAGATTTTATAGCAACACCGACAGTTTGTCAATACAAAACGGTAAACCCCGACTGTTTAACCCTTTCCCAAACAAGACCTGGTTTTGACGTCCCTTATAGGATTAATTTGGGAAAACATGGAGACAAAAGAAGAAACTGCTGATAACCAGCAGTTTCTCCTTTTGTCTCAATATTTTCTTGGCTATAACATAACATTTTGGCCTTTTGTGATCATTTACTTTGTCGTCTGCAGCAGCTTTCAAATACGGCCACCGTAAAATTTTGTCATTTGGGAAAGGGTTAAGAAAAAGTCCATTGTCATTAGAAAACAAATCTACACTTACCACATAAAGTAACGCAATATTTTCAAATTTCAATAAATCTGTTTCAAACAAACCATGATCAAAAATGGTATTTTCTATAGTTTGCAAGGAAGGGTTATTTTTGATAAAATATTTAAATTTCCAATGAACATGCCAGAATTACGTCCCTTTATTATCTGGCGTTAAATTCGTCCTAACGTCTTGCAAGTTAAAACACAATCCTTATAGATAGTTTTACTGATAGTATGTTGTCCGTTACACAGTAAAAACACGACAAATTGTCACTCTGCGCACTAAGCGTCATGTCATAACTTCCGGAAAACATATCACTTGAATGTTGCGTTCTGAAAATTCAATTGGCAGGGACAAAAAAGTTTGGCGTCCAAATTATCTACAATTTCAAGGTTGTTGTACCATTTTATTGCAGACGCCAGTGTGCAGGATCGACCTAGATCATCGACTGGACCAGTTACAATCAATCGGTAGGGTATTAGCCATTTAGCCATGAACATTTTTAAAAGATTCTTAATAACAGCAGATTCCACATAAATGAACAATGGCATACATGTATAAGCCATCGCAAGTGAATGATTCGACCAGAAGTAACCAGTTTTATATCTGCAATTGCCTAAATTTTGGGATAACTTTCGCTATTTAACACAACTTATCCACTCAAAGACGGTCTGATCCAGTTTAAGAGCTGCAGGTCTGTGGTCTGGATGTCCGCCCAAAGTCATGGAACTCACCCCAATGCCCAGGCAGGCGGGCTGGGACAAACATTTAAAATGTCAAAGTCGATACTCGTATGGACATTGACAATGTGTTGTTTTTTGTTTTCCCTGGTATCATGTAGGAAGAGTCAATGGTATGTTGCAACAGGGCGGTATTCCTGCACACACTGCTGCTTCGGCACGACAGTTGTGCAGCAAAACAAGGTAACTGCCCTTATTCCATGGTAGGTCTTCTATCGAACAGTTTTGGGATAATCTGAATTGGCGCGTTCGTGGTTTTCATAATCCTCAAACAAACTTGTTTCGCGATTGAACAACCTTTCAGTGTGAGTGAACTAAGTTCCTATTACACCAAAAGGCTTCAAAAATGGTGTCAATGAGACCAAGATGTCACTTGTTGATGAATACAAGGGTTGATTATAACCATAAATTTGTTTGTGACTTTTTAATTTATACCAGGTGTCTTTGGGTTGAAATGTTTGTCTGTAAATGTCTTAGCATTCTTATGATGTTTCGTTTGATGAAATATTACTTATGATGTCAAAACAAAAATATCCTTAGATTTATTGATACGTTTTGAGATAATTGATATTGAATGAGTGTTGCGTTTCTTTTTGTGGTAAGTGTATAAACTTATATCTAAACGCAAAATATCTATACCTTGTTGTAGCGAAAATTGTTTTAGTTCACCACCAATGATTTCAGTTTTGGAAAAAAAACATGGATCGATTGACAATGGACTGATTTGCTTAGAACAAATTATTTATATGTCTGAGTTATTATGACTGTATGTCCCGACAACATAACATATTTATTACAAAATAATTCCACTACAAAAGTAATTGAACATTTCAAAAGCCGAATCAGATGTCCACGCTCTTTGATCAATTGCAATGAATTACTAAGTATTTTGTTTCATCTCTGTGATTATTACTAAGTGCTAGACAGTAAAAATGTCCAAACTTTTCTATTGTTGCCAATTTTCCATCCTTCTTGAAAAAATATAGTTTATATAATGAAAGTCTCGCAACTCCAGCTTTTTCAAACTGCAGTTGTGAAGTTTTGACCTTCCATTAACGACATTGCATTGCTTTTTTTACATTTTTAAACGAGGTGTAAGTAAGAGGTTTTTTATAAAAATCAGTGCGTTGCAGTTGATGTATTATGATAGAAAAGTTTGTAAAGTCGTAAGAGAAATAATATTAACAGGGTGTTTATCATTTTCCATATTATCGTCCAATTCTTAGCAAACACATTCTACTACACTTAATACTAAATGTGTGTCTTTTGCACCACCGTTGGAAATGAATTAGGGTAAACCGTTGTTGGAAAGGGTTAAGGAGTCAATTGACCAACTAATCGATGTTGGTCAAGCGAAAAGCGGAGAGGTTAGAACAGCCAATAACTCCTGACACTATGTGCACGTGCTCTGAATACCAATTGTCATATAAGGTCAGTTATGATAAAGATGGTTCGGTATGATTAATGAGCTTAACATTTATGTAATGTTGTGGTCGGAATTCTTATGGAGCTGCTAACAAGAGGGGTCAGAATGTGTCATATTCATGGAATTGTAAGATCAATGATACCAAGTCACAGAAGCAAATTTAGGGTTACTCTTTGGCCAACCTCATTCACGAAATAACATTTTAAAGCAAGTAACGGACACCCTAACCTTGATATACTTAAACGTGACACGTTTTCACGCACGTAACAGAAGATTAATAATTATTCAGAATTTGTTTATTTTTATTCTTTTCTCTACTTCTAATGTTGTATTTTTCTTCTGTTATTTTTATAATATGCTGGAACCATTCGATGCATTGAACAATGACATACGCATAAACGCATAAATACCAGTAGTGTGAACGGACTACAACCTCAAGACTTCTTTCGAAGTGTGCATTTCGAGTCCAAATATTCCTATACGCAGGATTTCGGATTGGTCTGAAATGACCACAAAAGGTCAAATGTCTTTTTTCTCCAATATTGACGGGCTAACTTATTGAATGATGTCCTCTCCTGGAAATTGGTCAGATATCGTTAATAGATGTCAGACCTTCTACTGTTTTGTGACAGTTAACCCGAGTTAGGCTATTTATAGAAACGTTATTGACAGCACGGGAAATCGGAACAATATGTGTGCGAAGAATAGGATATTAATACCTTGGTATATTCTGTTTTTATTCGGGAGACAGGGCGGAGCCTAGTAAACGGTTCATTACATTTAAGCTTGAGGAGAAACAGCCTTCTCGATTAGCGGTAAATTGTCGGTATTATTGCAAAACATTATAACTACAAAGTGAACCAAGCTGTTGTTACGAGGTTTTATAACAACACATTAAAATTTTTTTATATAACAACACATTTTACAATCGCACATTCTTTCAATTTCGAAATGTGTTCATGCTCGTGCCAATCTATCGAGAAGTAAACTCGTCGAATAACATCTTTGCTTAGCCACACCCTGAAAGGTGAATAAAAATGGAATATAGAACTATGCCCTTTCATATTTAGGATTTTACACACATTCTTCAAGTATAAAGTAAAGACAAAACACTAATACATGAGCCATGTTTCTGTTTGTGGAACGTGTAGTACAAATATTCCATTTCAATTTCAGGCAATATTTATGTGTAATTGATTTGAAACGCTATATTAATTCTAAAACTACTTTCCTCCGGTCTGTTTTGTCAGTAACACTAAGTCCTGTTTGGTGTCGTTGGCATAAATAAAACGCTTATTTCAAAACAAAATATATAATCATCCGCTCCAAAGTATATTTTGTCACGTATTAGAAAACGACGTAAACGCAAACCCATAGCATATGTAATAAGGAAAGGAAAATCGTGTTATTTTCTTACTATTTATTAGTTTTATCGGAGTGTCACATACGGCGTCATGTTAGGTCAAGATATACTTTCTTTCAAATAGAATGATTTATTACAACTGTACTGTACCATACGTATGGCATTGATAATTTTAAAGCGAATTCTCATAATGAATGGATGTTTTCTCTAATGTTTTGTTCACTATTCTGCTTTTTGCTGTATCTAATTTTCTGTCAAATCAGGAAGATCGTTTTTATTCCTGGTTTTCGAAAATAACTGACAAAATGCAAATCTGTCTCGTTATGAATGGTGTAATCAATCATAGTGGTGACACATACATTACATAACAAACTTCCCACGCGGAAATTATTAAAACGTCTCAATAATGAAAACAAAATTCAAATGAAGAACACACGTCATGGCATTTGACAGACCATATTGATATGGAAATATTTTTGTGCTAATTTGAAACGTGCTCCAGCATATATAATGATATGTCAACCAGTTTTGTCTGTCATATGAATTTTTGTACAAAATTTTGAGTAAAAGTTAATATGCATGTAATTTCAGAAAAACACAATTTCATTATTACTTTTCAATCAATTTTCAAAAGGTACACCATTATATTTTAGCAGGTAACTGTTTACAATCCTTAAAGCGTTAAGAATATTTAAACCAGAACTGTCGCAAAGCGGACAAATACCCCCCACTAGCGCGTTGTCACTGAAAAAAGTGCTAAAGTTCAAAGTAGCGTAACTCTGAAACTACTGACTGGATCAAATTGAAAATTGCAGGTTAGGAAACAACCTGGTAAAATTTTAGCAAAATCGGTCAAAAACTGTGGGAGGAGAAGAGGACAAAAAAATTGTGTCTACAGACGGACGGACAGACGGACGGATGGCCGGACGGACAGACGAACGAACGAACGGACGGACGGACAACCTGATTCCAGTATACCCCCCATAACTTTGTTGTGGGGTATAAAAATAAATAAACAATAGAAGAATGCCATTTAATATTATACATGTAATTGTATTTTAAATTCTGCAAAGGGGTAGCTGAAATAACGTTTTGGGAACCGATAGTCTAGGAGGTAGATGAGGTTTAATTGCGGTAAAAGCACCATACAACTTTTAGACTGATTCTTGTAGCAAATTGTCTCAGGAGTTCGGAAATGCGCGTCTGACGCGCATCCGCCTAGATATAAGGGGAGAAAATTGAGGTTCAAGTTGTCTGCCCTTGGATTTTTAAGCCAAAAATGGAAATATTACTAGTCATTTCTTTTAAGGCATTGAGATATTACAAATGGTTTAAAATTGGTAAATATATGCACATATCATCTCCATACATATTATAATGATGTTTAATGAATGTTTTTTGTCCATAAAAATCCAAGATGGCCGCCAGAATGTCTATTTTTAGTAACAAAAAGGTGTCTTTTTTAAAAATAAGATTTTTTCTGGGATGCATAATACGCTGATATGAATTTTTATGCATGTGTTTCATAACTAAAAACTAGGAAATTGTCTCAGGAGTTCGGAAACGCGCGTCTGACACGCATCCGCCTAGGTATAAGGGGAGAAAATTGAAGTCAAAGTTGTCTACCCTTGGATTTTAAGCCAAAATGGAAATCTTCCTAGGCATTTCTTTTAAAACATTGATGTATTACAAATGGTTTTTAATTGGGAAATATATGCACAATTCATCTCCATACATATTTTAAAGATGTTTCATAAAAGTTTTCGATTCATAAAAATCCAAGATGGCCGCCAGAATGTCTATTTTCAGTAACAAAATGGTCTTTTTTGTAATAAGTTTTTTTTCTGGGACACATGTATGTTGATATGAATTTTTATGCACGTATTTAATAAATATTGACCAATTAAAACTTAGCAAATTAGGGAAAAAAGTTTTGGATAGTTTTGAAACAGATTTTCAAGCTTAAATTGCATTTTCATGTCCTGAGAATTTTGCGAAAAGCATTTCGATGCATTCCTTTTAAGGCATTGATTCATTACAACTGGCATTTAATTGCGAAAATATGCATATATCATCCCCATTCATATTTCAATGATGTTTAATGAAAGTTTTTGGTCCATAAAAATCCAAGATGGCCGCCATAATATCTATTTTTAGTAACAAAAAGGCCTTTTTTGAAATAAGATTTTTTTCTGAGACACATATATATGCTAATATGAATTTTTATGAATGTACTTGATAAATATTGACTTGTTGTAACATAGAAAAGTAAGGAAAATAAGTTTTGGATGGTAGAAAAATAAGTTTCGGATAGTGTTCTAACCAAAGTTTTATGCTTAAATTGCATCCACATTATCCTGAGGATTTTGCCAAAAGTTTTTCGAGCCATAGATTTAACACATTTACAAAACAGAATTATTCTTTTCAATATACATGTGTATTATACATTGTATATGCATTTCACATACTCACTTAGTACGGATACTTATAACCATCAAGAATTATGTAAAGCTAACATGAATGCCAAGATGGCCACCAGTTCATGAATTCTGTTGTATAAACGGGCTTACTCACGGGAAGTTTTCCTAATCATACAAAATCACATTTTGTTGATGCAGGTCTGCATGTTATTTTTTCATTATCTGGATCACAATTACAAACAACAAATTCGAGAAGCAATGAATCCGATAGAATTCTGTATTTGTTACACAGAACCTTGGTATATTACCTTTTCCAGGATGTGGCCCTTATGAAATTTTAAAATATACACTGTATCCTATAACCTTTATAGCATTATTTCTCTCTATTTCCAAGGTACACACGATAACTGATATAATGCTGTAAAATTTGAAAGACATAAAAGGAGGTCAACATGTCAAGAATTGAAACCTTACATATTGTCCAAAAATCATGACCTGGGGAAGTGAAATCCTTTGATGAAAATACCTGATTAAAAGCATAAACATGTGTGTCACTTAGATAGTCCAAAGCTTGTTTCAGCCTGTCAACCGATTCCTATATTTTCCTTTAAAACTCCTAAATTTTGGACACAAGTCCTATACTTTCAAGTACCTCGTATACTCCTATATGCAATTCTCCAATATTTAGAAAATATTTCCTACATTTTTTGGTAAAAGTATTGTCAATGAATGATAAGATGCTATTTGCTACTTTATTTTTAAGGTAAGAGAATTTCTGTCTTCCATTATAGCATTAACATACTGTATAATGTTATGGTGTTTCCGTCCGTTCATCACCACTGGTTCGGTTACCTACAAGGTAATTGAATAGGACACATACCTTTGAGGTGCCAATACAGATGATGATGATCATGCTATGATGTATAATAGCCTTCTTTCTGGATTGTGATGCTGTGGAACTTTATTAGCTCACCTTAGCATAAAGTGCTTAGGGTGAGGTATCGTGATCACGCGTCATCCGTCGTCCGCCTGCCTGTTCACAAGTAAAATACTATCCTCCTATGGGTTAGGTCTAGAGTTTTGCAATTTTGTATGTAAAATCTCATTGTATGAAGGTCCTCTACCAAAATGTTTCAAGTGATTGTGGTACAATGAAATTAAACTATATGTTGTGAGACATGTATCAAAATTCATATAGACAAAGAAAGAATGAAATCCTGTACAATCTACTACACTCGAATGGTTTGACCTAGGGCTTTGAAATTTGGTCTATGGAATTGTCTTATGGCACCCCCTAAAGTACTTCAAATCATTATGTTATAATGAAGATTGGCCCTGTGTTGTTAGTATTAGATTACATGAAGAGACAAAAAATCTAGGCTTATTTTTACTCCGGCCTTCGAGGGCTTTCAATTTTGGAGTGCTGAATTGTCTGAAAGACCTCTGCCAAAATGCTTTTAATTATTGTGAAACAATTAAATTGGGTCCTATGTTGTTAAATATCATTTCCTAGATATGGACGGAGGAGCAAATCCCCGACAATCTTCCACTTCCTATATGTTTGACCTACAGCTTTGAAATTTGGTTCGTATAATTGTCTTATGGTCTTTAATCTAAATACTTGAAAGTTTCGTGGTGCAATGAAAATTGGCCCTTTGTTGTGGGATATTGTATTACATATGGCGGCCAAGAATGAAATCTTTTACAATCCTCTGACAAATGTTTGCCTGAAATGAAAATTGGCTGGAAGTTGTTGGTCTGGGGTGTGGCAGAAGGTATCTGATACAAGCAATCTCCTCTAAACCTCAGTGTTGTTCTCGACTTTCTTGTCTAGATTAAACACAAATGCATTAACATTCAACAAACTACACTGGGTAAGAACTGTTGGTATAACACAAAGCTGTCAGTGGAATTATGGCCATGGCTGTAATATTTCTTTGGCTTATTATATTATATAATATCTTTAATGAGATTTTAAGCCAAAATGGGCCTCTCAGAGCGCATTCAAATTGATTCTAAGGACATTTAGATTGTCAAAATTTTCTTGGGGGAGGGCATTCATCCCCCTATGTTCAGAGATGACGTCTCTCACGTGCTCTCCCCCACTTGTACCTTTTGCGCTTGTTTGAATCAGCATTTTCAATGCTGCACCACTTTCAATAATAGTTTTAAAGCCCATGTGAATGCTTGAGACAAAACTACTTTACTTTAAATCTCCTATATTTAAACTCAAAATTGGCTAAAAGCTCTATAATTTTCTTGGAAAATATTCCTATTACAACTTCTTTTTTCAGAAGACTTGGTTGACAGCCTGTAGTTCCTCTAAGCATGTCTCAATTCTCAATTCCCAGACTTGTTTGATGATACCATGGGATATCACGTCAGTTGTTACAGCAACTTCACTGCCACAAGGGGTTCTACAGGACAACCTGTAGATGAGTCGAAATACACAATTTGCTCTAATGAACAAGGGAAAGCTGGTCCATAGAGTACATCTGGTATATTCCCTGCAACCTTTGTATTTTGTGACTATCCTGCGAAATTGAAAGGCCATTTCAAAAAGGAATATCCGGGGAAATGTGAAACTGAAGATGCAGCAAATGTCATTACATATGAATTAGGTGTGATAAAAGATGATAAAAACTAATAGAAAAAATCAGTGACATTGGCATGATAGCAAAAGAAGTCAAGCACCACCAAAGCTGAAAAGAAATCTGCATCATGGCAAGGGTCTGGTTGAGGAAGCCTACAAGTATCTAATGGACAAATCACCTTCAGCTGATGATCATACTGTTAATTTACTATAGAATCTCATTCAGGAATCACTAGTAGAGTGCGATGGAGCTAAATTCTTGGCATCTCTGCACAAACTTTACATCAGCTTCTTGGATGATGAAGCTCAACAAATACATGTTACCAGTCTTGGAGTAAGAATCAGTAAGTGTTGCCCTGATTTACTACTTAAGAGGTTTAGTGAAGGATTTAGAGAAAGACCACAAGGACCTATCTGAACCTGTAACAGTGGAAGCCCTTGCCAAATGCCAAGCAGATCCCCCAGGAAATTTAATTAGGTTCTTCAATGTGCTTTACACATGGTCAAAGGGTACCCTTAGAGTTTAAAATTGCTAGAGCCTAACCACCCTACAATTTTGTCATTTAGGAAAGGGTTAAATAATAGGGCTGCTTTAAGACTAAACCCCCTAAGTAGTAGGTTGTTTCAACAATTGAGCTGTGATCAAAGTCAAAACTAGAAGGATTAGCTTTTTTTGGCACATCGTAGTGCATTGTGTATGATTTCGACTCACCTACAGTGTTAGATTGCCTGTAGAATCCCTTATGGCAGTGAAGTTGCTGTAGCAACTGATGTGATATATTGTGGTATCATCAACCGAGTCTGGGAGAATAATCGAGGCATAATTGGAGGAACTACCTCTGGACAGTCTAACAGACGCACATGTTTGTGCTTTTAACCAGGTATTTTCGTCAAATGGTTTCACTTCCCCAGGCCAGAAGTTTTGGCCAATGTATAAAGTATAATTCCTTGACATGTTGACCTCCTTTTCGTCTCTAAATGTAATTTATGATTGTGATTCAGCCAGATATGAAGCAATAACATGCAGATTTGAATCTACAAGAAGCCATTTTGTATGATTAGGAAAATTTCCTATGAGTTAGCCCATTTTTTTTCAACAGAATTCATCATGTAATTCTAAATTAACCAAAATGGTGGCCATCTTGGCATCCATATTGGCTTTAGAATTTTTTCCGGGTGGTTATGAATATCCATTTACAATAATTGATAATGCGAAATGCATATTCAATGTATAATATACATGCATATTGAAAAGAATAAATCTGTTTGAAAAAAACCTAATCTTAATCTACCTATCGAAAAGCTTTTCGCAGAATTATCGGGATTATATATAATGAAAATACAATTTGAGCTTAGAATTTGTTTAGAATACTATCCGAAACTTATTTTCCCTAGTTTTCTATGTTCCAATAAGTTAATATTTATTAAATACATGTACATTCTTAAAGATTCATATTAGCATAATATATAAGCGTCCAGAAAAAATCTTATTTAAAAAAAACAACACCTTTTTGTTACTAAAAATAGATATTATGGCGGCCATTTTGGATTTTTATGGATCAAAAAGATTCATTAAACATCATTAAAATATGTATGCAGATAATATGTGCATATATTTGCCAATTAAACACTATTTGGAATGAATCAATGCCCGAAAATAAATGCATCGAAACGCTTTTCTCAAAATTCTCAGGACATGAAAATGCCATTTGAGCTTAAAAATTTGTTTCAAATACTATCCAAAACTTATTTTTCCTAATTTGCTAAGTTCCATTTGGTTAATATTTATTAAATACGTGCATAAAAATTCATATCAACCTACATGTGTCCCAGAAAAAAAAACTTATTACAAAAAAGACCATTTTGTTACTAAAAATAGACATTCTGGCGGCCATCTTGGATTTTTATGAATCAAAAACTTTCATAAAACATCTTTGAAATATGTATGGAGATGAATTGTGCAAATATTTCCCAATTAAAAACTATTTGTAATGAATCGATGTCTTAAAAGTAATGCCTAGTAAGATTTCCATTTTGGCTTAAAATCCAAGGGTAGACAACTTTGACCTCAATTTTCTCCCCTTATACCTAGGCGTATGCGTGTCAGACGCGCGTTTCCGAACTCCTGAGACATTTTCCTAGTTTTTATTTATGAAACACATGCATAAAAATTCATATCAGCGTATTATGCATCCCAGAAAAAATCTTATTTTTAAAAAAGACACCTTTTTGTTACTAAAAATAGACATTCTGGTGGCCATCTTGGATTTTTATGGATCAAAAACATTCATTAAACATCATAAAAATATGTATGGAGATGATATGTGCATATATTTACCAATTTTAAACCATTTGTAATAACTCGATGCCTTAAAAGAAATGACTAGCAAGATTTCCATTTTTGGCTTAAAAATCCAAAGGCAGACAACTTGAACCTCAATTTTCTCCCCTTATATCTAGGCGGATGCGCGTCAGACGCGCATTTCCGAACTCCTGAGACAATTTGCTACAAGAATCAGTCTTAAAGTTGTATGGTGCTTTTACCGCAATTAAACCTCATCTACCTCCTAGACTACGATGAAAGATTTCTCGCCATAAGGCTGTATTACACTGCCAGAAACCAAGCGCATTTTATGCCGATGTTCTCCAAATGGTTGCATGTACTCGATTGCAAGCCACCACGAATCTTGGTTTTGAACGTCTTTTGCCAAGTACGCCATAGTTATCCATTTACGAAATCGAACTTGGTGCGATTGGCATGTATGTATTGTTTCAAAAAGCTGCTAATGAAGAATATAATGTTTGTGTTTGAATCGTCATACAAGTACTTGAACATTTATTTCATACACAATACTTTATTCTTATGAGAGCATGCATATTGGCTACATCTAAAAAACGATTAAGAGGGAAAAGACACGCAATGGTCGTCAACAGTGTCTAAAAAACATTTTATTTTGACTTTTGTTAGAAATTAAGAGTCATTGTGCATTTAATATTAGCTCGTTGCCTTTACGTACAACTTTCAGAATGTGTTATTCAATCCTGAATACAGCAGGACATATAACTATTATATCTTCGCGCACATTGTTCCGATTTCCCGTGCTGTCAATAACGTTTCTATAAATAGCCTAACTCGGGTTAACTGTCACAAAACAGTAGAAGGTCTGACATCTATTAACAATATCTGACCAATTTCCAGCAGAGAATGTCATTCAATAAGCTAGCCCGTCAATATCGGAGAAAAAGACGTGTTACCTTTCTGACCAAAACATTTTATATGCCGGGATGTGGATATAAGATCTTTACGGTATTCTAGACCACTATGGACCCAGTTCCATTTGCACCCTAAAACAGTTTGCTCATGATCCATATTACTCGTGTCGAGGTCCTTCAGATATTGAAATTGCTTTTAGAGAACAAGAATTTTGATCTTTATTTTGCACGGTTGTTGATGTCAAATTCAAAATTACAATGCATTTTTTCCAGATCTTGGCTTAGACTTATTACAGTGACTTTGGACATTTTGTGATTTGATCGCAGAATCTTGAAGTTGATGATTCTAGTCACGTTCACATACAAAGCAATACGAGTGTGCAATGCATCGATCGTAGCCTAGTTAAAAGATAAACAGAAATAACAAACAAAGTGTATCAGTATTACATTGTACATACGTAAAAGTTCTGTAGCAGTTCTGATTTATGTAAATATGTGCCATTTCGGTCAGTCCAGCACAGGGTGACAGGAACTTGCTTTAATAAAATTGTATCCCGCTTAATTAAATTTCTCTGATTAAGAACATTGCGACCTTGATGATAGGTGTCTTTATATTCTTGGTCTAACATTCCCCTAAATTTGACATAATTTGACCATCTAGTCAGCAGTTCAATAATAAATTCAGATCACAATGTTACGTAAATGGTATGCTCATTTATCATACCGAAGCATCTTAATCATAATTGACCTTACATGACAATTGGTATTCAGAGCACGCGCATGTAGTGTCAGGAATTATTGGTTGTACTGCCCTCTCTGTTTTCCGCTTGACCAACATCGATAAGTTGGTCGATTAATTCCTTTTCACTCGCTAAAAAAGAAAAGTTTTGCTGTTTCTTTTTTACTTTTTTTAAACGTATCAAATTTAGGAGTGTGTACTATGACATGAAAACAGAAAATGGGAAACTATTTTTCTGTTAATGTTCTTTATATTAATGTTCTATTTCTCGTGACTTTCCAAACTTTTCCGGCGTGGGTATGTCATCAAATGCAAGTTTTACTTGAGAAGTTTTTTATCCTTACATTGAATCTTCGTTGGTAAGTTTAAGCTCGCCAGAACAAAATCATTTAATGGAAGTAAAAGTTGCCAAAATATTGTCTCTCATTTCAAAAGACCTTGTTTTTCCATGAAAGAGTAGATAATTAGCGACAATAAAAATATCATTGACATATTTATTGTACTGCACCTAGATTTATGCACAGAGTTGAAACGGAATTTTGTCAGTACTTACATGTAACTGCAAAAGATCAAAGACCACCGTTTTCAGATTGGCATTTTAAAATGTTTTAAAACTGGAATTATTTTGCAATAATATGAAATAAATTTGTTCTGTTGACGGGAAACAGTTTTCTTTATTACGGCCGTATTATGACCCAGACATATGAATTATTTCTTCCAAGCCTTTCAGCCCTAATCGATCCCTTGTTTTGATGTCCATATCTGAAAAAGACCTTCGACAAAATTTGCGTGAAAACAATGAAAACAGCAGACTGTTTCCGGCGTTCTAAGGTATATCAAAACAGAATTTATATAGTAATATATTGTTGCATTCGGTATTGAATAAAAGACACTTTGTCGGCAATCTTTTAGAATAGCTTACGATCCTAAAGGCATGTGCATTCCGTTTTTGGGATTTCGTGACATGCAAACCGAACAAGTACACCTAGTGAATTGTGTACTAAGAAAGCGGATACGGGTCTGTGCTCAAAACATGCACATTTTACACCTCCGGTTTAGTAAATCGCTGCTTTTCAACAAAAATCTCGTAACTGCAGCTTGATTTAAGCTGCAGTTACAAGATTTTTGTTGTACATCGACGAAACACTTTAATTGCTTCATCGAAATTCAAAGTAGAAGGGAAATTATAGCGACTTGCTGACAGAATTTGCGTGCAAACATGGAGAACGAGGATATGTCGCAATGGCTTTATCGTAATGCACCGAAAAAACTGTTGCATTATGAATTATTACTAAGTGATGTCATCCTTATCAAAGGTGGTTAAGTGTTATGTCTATATGATATCATCACGTGCATGTTAAATGTTTGGTTATTAATTTAAAGCGAGCCACGAAGGTCGCATCCTTCAGAACTCTGAGCTGTCATTGCGGGTGTGGTTTCATACTCAATACATGTACATTTTATGATTCCAATGTAGCAAATATTTATTTTCTTGGCTTAAAATTTAAGTAAACAGGAATTTGTATTACATAACAGCCATTTGTTTTACCGAATTTACGTTCAAATGTGGAGAATAGCGAAGCGTCACAATAACTTTATAACATTGCACCCAAGATAACGATGCATTATAAATCATTATTACTATGTAATTTTGTGTCTATTAAAGTGGTTTAAAAATGTTATAGCTCTTTGATTCCATTACATAAATTTGTTGTGGTAATTAATGGGAGTTATGATCTATTGTTTCACTGTTATTTTATGATGCCATTATGTGTTAAAATGGAGGCACGAGAATGCACTGATACTTTCCATTATCTCCGTTGTATTTTCTTAACCCATTACCACACAGTGACTTTTTTTGACACCCCACAAGAAAATGGCTTTGCTTTGGAAAACATTGTGAAAAAATGAAGAATTTGCTTGTGACAAGCAATTTCTTCATTTTCCACAATATTTTGTACATAAAAAGAACAAGAAATAAAAAAAATATTCGGTTTTAATTGTTGTCTGCAGCATCTTTGAATTTGGAGGAGTCTAAGAGTTTGTCGTTTGGTAATGGGTTAATGCATTTTTACCCCAACAGCTACACAATTGTATAGAAGTCCAAAATTGGATCGACTGTCAGGCTATCAGATGATTTTTACTATGTTTTAAAATTTAAGTCTCAAAATCGATGAAAGAAATGGGAAAATCATAGTTCATCAGCATTTAAGTATAGTATAACTGTATTATTTTATAAAAAAAATAAAGTATTTACATAATTTATATTCAAAGCGTATCTCTGCCTGGTTCTAAATAAGCCATTGTTAAAAGTATTAATGAAGATGTTAATTCCATTTTCTGTGCTGTAACAATGTTTATATTCAGTCTGTCACAAACACTATTTTCGTCTTTAACAAGGTCACACGTGTGTTTATATTTGTCTACACGTGATGGATCACGTGAATGACTTAATCAGCACAACTAACGAGAACCGCGGCTTTCTGCTTTTTATATCATCTAATGGATTAATGAAATATGTCTCGGCATCTAAAAGTTTATTATGATTTTCGAAGTCTCATTGAATGTCGTTTAGTGCGTTGCATTAAGGGTTCAAAATGGATTTTCTTTAAATTCGGGATTGATAGGGTTACTGTGGGTGGCACAAGAAGCAAATTTTTACTTTGAAGTCAAATAACGCTTTCTAAATTTATCAAATCAAAATGAATTTTGAACGTTTCCCGTACTTTCAAAGGACAAAGCCTGGAATAAATTGTGTTATATTATGGTGTATCTTAAAAGCAAAATCTTTGATTGATAGAAGTAGTACTTAGTAGTAGTATTTCTTTATTTCCTCCATACATGAAGAGTACATACATTTTAATAATAAACAATACATGAAGAGCATACTGGGAAACAAAACATCGAAATATACAACAATAGAAGATATATCGTCGCCTTTCTACGAAAACCACGTATCCGCAGCTTGTTTTAGGCTGTAGATACGCGGCTTTGGCAGAGAGGCAGCGATATATAACAAACAGTTATCTATACATTTTATACAGTTGAAATTTGAGTGTTCAAATCGTTATCATATCCGACCTTGTCGAAAACGAAAGTTCAAGGATGGATATAGACGATTGATAGAAGATTACTGTTTCCAATTCAGTTACCTTTTGGGTAAAAGGGGTCCTGAATGTGCGTGCGTGTGTGCGTGCGTGCGTGCGTGTGAGTGCATGAGAAGCGTACGTGTGGTCTGTGTGTGCTTGTGAAGCGTACGTATGTGACTGCGTGTATGATCCATGTGTGCGTATGGTCCGTTCATGTATGTGAAGCGTACATGTGTACGACCGTGGCGTGCCAAACAGTGCAAAGCATGTGTGCATACGTTCACGTGTGCATGACTTGTGTGCGAACGTTAAGTGGGGGTACGATCTTGCATGCTATGCGAGAGCGAGTTTCTTTACACGTTGGTTTATGCGTAGGTTTGTGTGTTTACATTCGTGAGAACGTGAATTAGTTTTGTTTGTTTCTGCTTTATGGTACTAATTATTCAGACTAACGTAATTATAATAAGAATTACTAGTGTCATATTAAACACATACAACAGAACACTTTTGAATCAAGGTATTCTAATGTTAGTTAATGATTTGTAGCACAATAAATGGATGTACTTTACACTGGTTTTGAAGTATCTGACTCTTGCTGTGTCGTCCAAGTTAAAGGAACTAAACCCTGATAATATTTCAACTATTTGTTCTGTTGGGCTTCTTGCAATCAATTTATAGTACTTGTCTGTGCCCATTTCATCAGACAACATATTCCAGCATTCTTCACGGACATGTTCGTTTGTTGGGCAATACATCATTAAATGTGCTGCTAAGCATGGAACAGTCTCTCTACAGGACATACACTGGGTGTCGAACTTTCTAGATAGCAGCCGAGACATTACGTTTATAGCCGTAAAGCAATGTTTTAGATGCGCTCTATAAAGTCTACCAAAATACCATATGTGGGACGGTATTACACTGTTACCTAAGAGTTTACAAACATTTAAATTCTGATTACATATTCTATAGGATACCGTACATTTTATGATGACTTCGAGTCTCAGAAATATAATTATAGAGTTATACATTACTCATTTTCGTCAAGGCAAGGGAATGGCTCAATATCATAGGAACATAATATGAGATCTGTCTTGGGAAAGGGGACATTAACCCTATTCCGGACTTTTGGGGTCCATTGGACCCCAAGGGGTATTTTGGGTATATCTACGGTGTCATTTAAAAAGCTACAGCATTTATATTTTAGGTAATCTATACCAGTCCATCGATGGTTCTTGGCACAAAATATTTTCCATGTACACTGAAGGGTTTTCATACTATAGCCAAAAAGAAGCCTGGGGTCCATTGGACCCCAGTTGGGGTCCACTGGACCCCAAATAGAATTATATAGGCAATATTGAAGAAATGACGATATTTTCAATTGTAACTGAACTAGGAATGTACTCTGTTGTACACATTATTAAAATAAGTTGTATTTGAACTGGTGTTTTACTTACCTAAATGGTGTAGAGATAGTTTCGTAAAGTTAGTACATCAAAAATAAGCAAAATCTGAGATTGGCGGAAGAACGAATACAGAAAATCAAAAAACTGATATATATATGAATAATGATTCCTAAAATGTATTATCCTTGGTCCATTAAATGTACATGCGAAATTTCATCTTGATCTGATCAATACAGAAACAGTTATTCAACTTCAAAGTAAAAATTTGCTTCTCGTGTCAATTTACCCCACCCACTTTGTTAGCCATTATCTTCAAAAATAAGCCCTCTTCAGAATTTTTACACGTACAAATTCATGATATTATGTAAACCTGTCAATGCACAGAATTTAAAGAAAATCTAATTTTGAGTCCTTGTTGCAACCCATCCTTTCAAGACTATAGGCCTTGTGGTTTGGGAGAAAATGACTTTTTTTGTAATTTTGAACAGACGGGTAGGTGAACAGATGGACAGACAGACAGACAAATGACATTGTACGATCACAGTACATTATCCTCGGCACTTTGTGCTAAGGTAAGCTAATAAATCAATGTAATTTAACAATTCACATTGACACATTATTTGCATTTTGCATGCATTTTTGTAGTGGGGTCCAGTGGACCCCAATTGACCTTTAACGTAAGTTTAAGTCACTGACCGGAATATGGTTAAAGGTAAAAAATAATACAAATAAAAGTATCAGGTTGTTCAAATTTAAATTAAATTTAACGGAGCCTTTAAGTTAATGTAAAACGACACTGCTCGTCATTTTTAGCGAGCCGGGACTTTATGTCCGGGGAGCTAATGTCACAGCCATAGTGTCGGCGTCGCGTGCCGTCCCGTCGCGTCTTCACTTGAAAAATTTTAACCTGGTAATATTAAAGATACAGCATTGATATTTCATACATGGATACCTCCTGCCAAGACCTTTCATTTGGGACCATGACCCTTGACCTTGTGACCTTGACCTTGGAGTTTGACCTACTTTTAAAAATAAGCTGTTTTTGTGATAAGCTCCCGTATAGGCGAGCTACGTTGTCCGCGGACAAGTCTTGTTTGCACTCAACACTGCTAGACGTTTCCAACTGATATTTTCCTTGAAACTACGGGACTAAAAGTTGTTCTTTACGTAGTTAGAGGACACGACCATGGTTTAAGTATGTAATTGTCAAACATACATAATTATATCTACGGCTTTTGTTAAAAACATATTGGAAGAATAGATACTTTCTTACCCTTGAATATAATTATGATACGTAGCCATAAATACTTAACATTGTTCAGTTACTCGTTTTAGTATTTTTATTTTTATTCTATTTTTTAAAAAATTTTTATTCATTTATTTATCTATTTATTTTTTTGAAAAAATAGAGGTCACTGTATTTATCTTGTCAAACGCCCTGTTTTTATATCTATGCAAGCCGTATCTTTCTATCAGACAATTTAATTGTTTTCGATATGGAAGCTCAGTGCTTGAAATCCGTTTTTCAAAATTTCAAAAGAAATCAATGTTAAACGGTTTACTTGCTATAACGATTGACTGTTTATAGGTTTATTTATTAGGTTTGTATCATTAGATTGGTGTTTCATTCCCTTCCAAAGGCTTGGAAAATGAAGAGATAATGTAGGACCGGTGCCTCGGATTAAAGTCTACGATCATCAAACATTCCTTAAAGAAAGATCACTTTAATATCAACTTCGTCTGTTAAGTTGAAACAACAGTATCTGCTGCTTATATGTTTTCTTTAATGCAATTTCCGACACAAATGGATTAATATGTCTAAGATATCGTCGCTTTACAACAAAACTATCTTAACTGCAGTTTGTTTTAAGCTACAGTTACGAGGCTTTCGTTGAAAAGCAGAGATATATTCCGACAATTGGTGAGACATGACCTGTAGTCTAAGTGGGGTGAATATTAAATCATTACACAACGATTCACGTCATGTTGCTAGATAATAAACAGAGGCTATCTGGTATTTGGTTGGAGGTAGATAGTAAATAGATCATCAATTGTGATTTTCGCTATTTTTATCTATAGCTCGCGATAAATTACCTGCCAGAGCATTCATACCTATTAGCTAGGGGTGCTCTGCCAGGTCATTCATCGTGAGATATACTTAATCTGTTGGACTGACCGACACGTATGTCCATTGATGGCCATACCGTTCAAGATCCCTTCTAAAAAGTTAATTTGAGGGTAGATTCTGAATAAAAAATAGACCAGTCAACTTCAAATATCAATGTTTAAGCTATTTTAGCCAGTTTCGAATTGGCTTATACATATACTGGGTCCCATAATATTTCAGCAATATCGAAATTGCTTATTTTCAAGTTTGCATAAGACAAAGGCTATGTGCTAGCTTATGAAATATGCTCTTCTAGATAGTTGGATGTGAAATATTTCCTTCATCTACTACTTGATGTGAGGTTAATATGAAATCATTAAAAAATCATTCACGTCACGGGGCTAGATAATAAACAGGGGTAATCTGGAATTTTATTGCAGCTTGATAACGCTGCTTTTCTTCAAAATCTAAAGACTACATCTGATACGAAGTTTTATCAGAAAACGACGATATCTAACCCCTGTAATTATTTACTATTTATATTGTACATACCCACGGTATACCTCACGATAAATGACCTGACAGAGCAGCCCATGCTAGTCGAATGGAATGCTCTGCCAGGTCATTTTTCTTCCACTATACGGAAACCACAGAGACGGAACCACTTGATGGCTACATAAAAGATCAAAGTGCTGAGAGCACTGTAATTGGACGTCCTTGGTTGATTGAGCGGAATTGTACATGAACGATAGATATTTTATTCATTCTTCTGTTAGACGTTTAACGTTTAATTCTATAAGATCGGTTTCGGACATTCGAAATCGGCTTTATTGCTAAAACCCCCTCTCACACTTCAAATTGATTTGATTGTCGTTTCAAGACAACTGATTTGTCTCTATGAATAATCACTATTAATCCGATTACCCAATTCAATTAATGGCTTTTAATGCCATGTGATTAGCAATTGTTTCGGTTTAATTATGAGTTTTGTCGTCAGCTACACATTTCGTTGATTTTACAATGGACGATACAAAGCAATGTCCTTAAAATGTAAGCCAACGCGCTACATAAATGATAGCCGCGATAGCTCACTTGGCAGAGCACTCACCTTGTACTCTATACACATGTCTATATCTGGAAGGCCCTGGGTTCGAATTCTACTTAGACATTGTTCTTTTTATCATCTTTCTTTCGACTTTTATCTCCACTATCGTTAGGGAAAAACAATCGCAGTGATTTAGAATCGATCTAAACACAAGTTCAACGAAATGAAGTAATGAAACGCCGATCATTTGCATACAATTCCACTCAATGAATCAGAGACGTCTAAATACAGTGCTCCAATCACTGTGATTTTTATTAGTGTTTAGAGTAAAAAAAAACAATTTTCCCTGGTTGTGGTTACAAAACAATCAAATTCAATACATAATTTTACTGAAATAAAATACAAGATGAATTGGAGCACCTAGAACAATGGATTCCTCATACCAGTACTACCGCACCATCCTCACATCTACAGATGTGCACACAAAGCAGAAAATGGGAACATGCCGTCGGGAAAATGGCAGTGGAGTACAATACGCAATTTAAATCTTCATATCATTATCAACGAGCATTTGAGAATAGCAATTTCCCTATCTGTACACATATTCATCCGATCATCCAGGTACCATTGTGACTGTTCCAGATCCAATGCTTCATCTTCTTAGCACAATACACGTAAACGGGTCACTTAAACGTAATAAATACAGATCGATGTCACTCGATCTTATACTAGTAATAATAATTGCTGTCATAATCATTGATCAGTATGTACATAGGCCATGATACTGTCGAATATCAGTGATACAGATGCTGGAGAAAAAAAAATAAATAAAACTCGTAAGAGTACCTATTTTCCTAAATAGGCGGATATCACTAGCATCTCATCTGAGGCTGTTCAGATGGAACCCCGATTTGCCGTCGAGTCGAACCCGAGTTGCGAAATGAACTCACTCCCCGATAATCAATTTTAAAACCCTGATTCCAAAATACGTCGCGTGGAAACCCGTTTCTTTAAATATGCCAAAGACTTAAACAACAATGAGCAAAGAAAAAGAATTTGTCATACACAATACGTGCATTAAATTGAGTAATCATCCTAAAATGTCTGTTCAGTAAACACATATAAAGAAAAACAAACGTTTTAACAAAATGTTATACAGACGAAATGGTCCGAACTGGTTTCGAACCAACGGCGTTTTAAAGGCGATGCGAATCCTTTCCCGTTTGAGCTATCGCTGCTGTTGATGATAAAGGGCGCGTGTTAACTTTATTGATATACTATATGCTTGTATCGCTTTCTAAAGATCTTACCCTTTACACAATATCACGAAAGTCAATCACTACAAGAAAATGGTTAAATCGTAAAAAGATCGTAAAGTTGGTAAAGACGTGGCATGAATTGAATCGGGCAATGAATCCTATAGTGTTTGTTAGAGAACTCATGGAAAGCAGGAAAAGATACGATAGTTTTCCTGTATGGTCACAAAATCTTTTTTGAATTTTGACCAACTGGCAAATGAGTCTGAGAAGGGTTTTTTGGTAATGAAAACCCATAACGCCTGTCGAAAAGTGGTTATAAGAATTGGACGTCCGAAAGACGTCCAATTAAAAATTGATCTTCTGAGGAACAGAAGGATCATGTACATTTTCCACATTGTTGTCCCACTAGTAGTAGTATATGAACGCGAAAAAAGAAATCATCATGCTCCATGCTCCGTTATTACGACCATTTATGTGCTTGTTCTAGTTCTGCCACAGGGTTTTCACCTGATCATTGTTGTCATGAGTCGACCTACAGGGAGCCAGTCCACAGTGACTTATCCGACATGAAAAACTGCTTACGTTTTGATTTGGCTCATTATTTTCTAGTTATTGTGAGCTTGGACGAGTTTCTGTTATCGGAAGTAGCTCTATAAAAGCGTATGATATGTATGGTAAGCTTTAATTTAAATTGGCTTATTTAGCGTTTAGACATAAGCTTACTCTTTATGTAAACACGAAACGTCTCATCGGGCCAATTCACGACAACAACAATGACATGGAAACCCAGCCTAATTTGAAGCCCATGATTATTATATGTATTCTTTTTATTTGTTTTTTTTATGCTCCCCGAAAAAATTCGGGGGAGCATATAGTCGCCATGCTGTCCGTCCGTCCGTCCGTCCGTGTGTCCGTCCGTCCACAGCCAGATCTCAGCAACCCTTGGGCCAAATTCAATGAAACTTCACATGTGAACTCCCTGGGATAATCCCTAGGGACCTTTTTCTCCGTTTCTTGATTTGAGGCTGCGTCATGGAAAAAGGGGCCTAAATGTAAAAATTAGTTTTTCTCTAATTTCTCTTCATCTAATGGGCAGAATGTAATGAAATTTTGCAATTATGTGATGAATGAGATGTCCAAGACCATATTCTAAAAATAATGTGTGTACAAAATAATCTGTCATGGGAAAAGGGGGCTTATTGTATGATAGTTTTTATTTTGTGACAAACACTTATTCGGGGAGCATAATACGTCTGTGACGGCTCTTGTTTTAAGTTTTATGTTGTTGTTTATAAAACCTTTGTGAAACAACATAGTGAAAGGTTTCTTACTCTAACTACAAAAAATGTTGGAATGGCCTATTGCCAAGGAAATACGCAATTTTGTCATGTTTTTAACGACGTGGTTTACATTATCGTCACTTCAATATTTTTTCTCTTGTTTTCTTCTTTCCCCAAAAACTCCTCAACTAATAACAAACCCAGTTTCTCGCCTGTCAATCAAGGAAACAAATGATTTGGGAATTAAAGCTCTGGGGACGAGTGTATTCAAGACATGTCCGTCTTCGAGGCTAAAAATCAGTGATGTAACGTTACTTCCTTTCCAAAATATAAAAGAAAGTATAGATTGTTCGAAAATGAAAGCTGCTGCAGACAACGAAATAATCATTCATATATGCGTTGACCACATTGAGCCAGCATAGAGTGACAGATCCGCCATAAAAATGTTCAAATTTTGATTTGGCATTATGACCTTAGAAGGATTCCTGTTATCGAGAGTAGTCCTTGATTAGCATATATTAGATGTATTGGTGGCAGTATCAGTGGTGGTGAACTCGGCCAAAGCGAGGGAAGTTTTTTCGCGATCAATGTATTCCGTCGGTGTTGTTATAAAATATCGTAACTACGGCTTTATCGAAGCCGTAGTTACGAGATTTTATAACAACACCGACAGTTTGTCAATACAAAACGGTAAACCCGGTCTGTTTTAGAACAAGCTCATTGTCATTTGAAAAAAATCTATAAGCTCACATTTGAACGCAAAATATCTATACCTTGTTGTAGCGAAAATTGTTTCAATTCACCACCAGTGAGTATGAAAATCCTGCCGACTTTGAAGACCACGCATGCATTCTTTTTTAGAATCATCTTTTTTTGCATTTTGTTGTTCGGTTCAAGAAGTGTTGTTGTAAGTTTATGTTGTTATTAATAAAACCAATGTGAAACAACACTGTTTAAGGTTTCTTATTCCAACAACAAAATGTGTTGGAATGGCCTATTGCCAAGGAATTACGCGATTTTGTCATGTTTTTAACGACGTGGTTTACATTATCGTCACTTCAATGGTTTTCTCATGTTTTCTTCTTTCCCCAAACCCTCCTCAACTAATAACAAACCCAGTTTCTCGCCTGTCAATCAAGGAAACAAAACGTGATTTGGGAATTAAAGTTCTGGAGACGAGAGTATTCAAGACATGTCCGTCTTCGAGTGCAAAAATCAGTGATTTCCCGTTACTTCATTTCCAAAATATAAAATAAATCTCAGATATTTCGAAATAGAAAGCTGCTGCAGACAACAAAATAATCATTGATATAGGCGTTGACCACATTGAGCCAGCCTAGAGTGACAGATCCGACATAAAAATGTTCACATTTTGGTTTGGCATTATGACCTTTGAAGGATTCCTGTTATCGAGAGTACGTAGTCCTCGATTAGCAAAGATGTATTGGCGGCAGTATGAAAATCCTGCCGACTTTGAAGACCACGCATGTATTCTTTTTTAGAATCACCTCTGTTTCATTTTGTTGTTTGGTTCAAGAAGTGTTGTTGTAAGTTTATGTTGTTATTAATGAAACCAATGTGAAACAACACTGTTTAAGGTTTCTTATTCCAACGACAAAATGTGTTGGAATGGCATTTTGCCAAGGAATTGTACAATGGCAATGAATTTTGTGCTATAAATATATAGACTCGGCTTACCGTTATGTCTTGATAAACTGTCGGTGTTGTTATAAAATCTCGTAACTACGGCTTAAACCAAGCCGTCGTTACGAGATTTTATAACAACATCCACGAAAGACTCTTTGTTTGTCCGAAATTTCGTCACGGCTAAACGGATAAAATCGTTCCCTATTAAGTCGTGTTGTTTTTACGACGTGGTTCACATTATCGTCTCTTCATTGTTTTTCTCTTGCTTTCTTCTTTACCCCAAACCTCCTCAACTAATTACAAACCCAGTTCCTCGCCTGTCAATCAAGGAAACAAAACGTGATTTGGGAATTAAAACTCTGGAGACGAGTGTATTCAAGTCATGTCCGTCTTCGAGGGCAAAAATCAGTGATTTCCCCTTACTTCCTTTCCAAAATATAAAAAAAAAATCAGATCGATCGAAATGGAAAGCTGCTTCAGACAAGGAAAGAGACGTTGATATAGGCAAAGAATTACATGTAGTAGCCTTAGATGCATATTATAAGTTTATGACTTATCAGCATTTTCTCTTTTGCCTCCTTATTTGACGTCAACGTTCTTGTTGAGGAAAAGGATAAACAATCAAGATTCCGGCGTCTTTAAATGTTTTTTTCTCTGTCTGTTGAAGGCTTAATATGAAACTAATTTGAATTTGTTCGAATCTGCGGTATGAAAGAACATGAAACATGAAATGGGATTTTCGTCGCAAATGGAAATGATTTCGTTAAACCATTATGCGATTTCGTCGTGGGTTTTTCGGAGACGTGGTTTGACTTTATTGTCATTTCAACTTGCTTGTAGTTCTCCCCTCAAAAGCCACCAAAACTAATAATGAATCCACTTTCTCGCTTGTCAATCATTCAAAAAAACGTGATTTGGGAATCAAAATCTCTGGCGATGAGTGAAATCAGTGTACCGCTGTTTTTCATTGAAAATCACGAAACTGCAGCTTAAAACGAGCTGCAGTTTCGAGGTTTTCGAAAAAAAGGGAAATCGTTGTATACAGCAGTCTTAAAGAACAACAATCACTGAATTCACAAATATCTCTCGTTCCTCCTATCACTGTGTTGTAAGCTGTCCCGTAAATTTGTGCAGTCTGGACAAGTTTGTGCAGTCAGTTTGACTATCTTTGCAATATGATAAAATACGATTGGACAACTCTGCTACGGTGCTATACAGAGTGTCCCAAAAAAAACGGAACCCTATTTAAAAGTCAAATATTTTAAAGCGAAAGCATAGAATCTAATTTTTGAATTTGCAGTAGTAAAGATACATTATTTTTGCATATGTGTTCTAAATTTCACTTCAAAATATGTATTGGTTCAAAAGTTATATGAAATTTAATAAAGACACTAAAAAACCGTTTTAACACGAAATCGATTTTTGCGTCTTGTTTGTTCGTAAAAGCGCACTGACGGTCAACATTGAGTTCTTAACCGTTGTACAAATTTTCTCAAAATTTATTAATATAAAATTGCCGCATGTGCAAATTGAGTCCGTAAGGTGGTTCTTTGAAATAATTTTAACCCTTTCCCAGACCACAAAAAGTTAGAGTGGACTGGATTGAAAGCTGTTGCTGATGACAAAATTGACGCTGATAATGACAGAATTTGCGTAAAATACTGCACAGAAAATATAAAGGCAAAAGGAGAAAATGCTAGTGACCATTATTTTCTTCTTTTGTCGAAATACTTTCTCCAAATAATTCTCTCATGGATGTCAAAACCAGGTCTTGTTTGGGAAAAGGATAAAGTACTTGGCATTTGAGGCTTACGAGCATTTTGTAGAGTAATAAAATAACTGCATATGATTACATGTATTATGAATCTTTGATACACTTTGATATTTTGTTTGTATTCATTTTTTGTTTTGGTTGCATCGCAGCTCTACTTTAACAGTTTAAGAAGAAACGAATTTGCACTATTGTAAGTAAAATGTTTCAATATCACTTTTGTATTGTATTAAACAATTGTGAAGAGTCAAGTGTACTATGTAGGCGTGCGCTGCGAACGGAAAGATCGATATCGTGTTAAAATGGGTTTCCGGGTGCATTCATTTGAATGCCAATATTTTCGGAATTAATAAACATTTTTCAATCAAATTTTAAATGCTGATAGAAAACTGTCGTTTCTATTGCATATTCAAATTTGGTGGAGATATATCACTTAATACATGAGCAATTCACTTTCAAAAATGGGTTCCGTTTTTATTGGGACACTCTGTATAACGCCGGGTATAGGTATACATTTCGCTTGTAAATTGATACGAGTATCAATGCAAGATACTGCCATTTGATTAAGGTAATTACCAGTGAAAAGCATCCAAACAGTTAAAAAGACATTTCACAATAATTCTTACATACATTTTACTTTCATTTTATCTGAAAGAGCATATTTTCTTATGTAAATTTTGAAAATTTCAAGCCAAAATATAAACCTTTTACGAGAAATATATATCTTTGTTCTAAAATTAAACAAATTAAACAAATTAAACAAATTGTTGTGGACAACAGTTCAGATTTATATAGAATTTTTCATGTCTGTCTCAACTTTAAAGGCGTATTTGGCGCTTATAAATAACAACGCCATCTTGGAATGACTGCACAAATCTACCGTACAGTATAGAGTCTAAAGCAGGCAGCAAAACAAGTGGAACTATTGTCGGTCCACATTTTTTCATTACATTGTACTAAGGCCTCAATAATGATCAGAAAACGTGGCCATAAAAAAGGTTTGGGAAAAGATTGAGACAAAAGGAGAGCAGTTTCTCCTTTTGTCTCAATATTTTCTTTGCCATATTTTACACAAATCCTAACATCCGTTTTGTCATTTGTGGCAGTTTTTTAAGTAGATCATCCTAAAATTTTGCCGTTTGGGAAGGGTTACCAAACGGCAAATTAATAGAATTGTCCAAACCCAAGATAGGCCTATTCCAGACGGAAATTTTAAGGAAATTGAATTTTACATTTTTACGTGTTTCGGTCTGTTACGGAGGAAAGTATTGTGGAAAATGCAGAAATTGCTTGTCACAAGCAATTTCTTCATTTTCCACAATGTTTTCCTTTCCAAAGTTATTATCTTTACATGATTCAAAAGAAGTCATTGTGTTGGAATGAGTTAAAGTCGTTATATAGGTCATGACGAGTCTATTTATAAAACAACGACATGTATCAATGTTTGCCTCGAATGTTACGTGGGTCCTTTTCCTATAAACCGACTAAACTCAACTGAAAAACCCATGTTTTCGCCTGTCAAGCCTGATTCCGGGAAGCTGAAAGGGCAAAACATTGCTGCTAGAAACGACGGCGCGAAAAAAAAAATCAAATGGACTTTTTTGCCAAATCTTGAATAAACTGAAGAATCCACGATCTCGCCTGTCAATCATACAAACAAAACCTGATTTTGGGAATTTATTTTTACCCATTTCTACACAGTGACGCTCTTAAACGCCACTCTACAAGAATGGCTCTAAAAGCATTGTCGAAAATGAAGAAGATACTTGTGACAAGCAATATCTTCATTTGCCACAATCTTTTCTAACCCAAAATGGAAAGATTATTAAAATTTCGCCATCTTAAAATTGTCGTCCGCAGCACCTTTCAAATTGGAACTGAGTAAACTTTTGACGTCTGGTAATGGGTCAAAAACTCAGGCGCGGAGTCTGAAGGGGTAAAACAACGGTGTCGTGGAAGAATAAGTTTTAGCCATATGAGTAGTATAGTCAATGCATTTGAGTACGTTTAGGATGCTCGGATGCTCCAAAAATGGGCGTGGTTAATCATTAACCATGACGCAGTGGGCGTGGCTAATCATTGACCATGACGTTAGTAGGCGTGGTTGACCATTGACCCGTTACATCAGAGGTCAGCCACGCCCAAGCCACGCCCATTTCCGGGGAAATTCCCAGTGACATCATACCGGACGTGACATCACGGTGAACCACGACCGAACCACGTCCATTCGCGGGGTTTTCCAGTCTATTTTTAGTTCTATCAAGAATACCATAGGCTGGCTGACCACTGACGTCAATTCAGGGGACTCAGAGCCGAAGCAACGTCATAGGTCGGAGCAACGTTCTAGGTCGGAGCAACGTTACGGATCGAAGGTGAGCCACGCCTATTTCGGGTTTTTCCTAGGGTTTATTTTCAAGACACACCCATTTTCGGGTTTTCCCCACGGTCTATTTTTAGTTCTAACTAGAACGCCATAGGCCGTTTCACCGCTGACGTCGTATCACGAAAGGGATTACTGCTATCAGCATTTTCTTTTGTCTCAATGTTTTTCTTTCTTGTTTCAATGTTTTCTGTTTCAATGTTTTCTTTCTTGTTTCAATGGGTTTTTTTTGTTTGTCTCAATGTTTTCTTTTGTCTCAATGTATTCTTTTGTCTCAATGTTTTCTTCTTTGTTTCAATGTTTATTGTTTTCTCAATGTTTATTGTTTTCTCTCAATGTTTTCTCACACGTCACGATCAGACTAGATCTCGTTTGGAAAAGGATTATCTAGGTCGGACTAACGACAAATTTTAATCCCTCCAACACCGTCGATGCGCAGTTTTAATCCCTTTTAATCTCCTAAAATGATATTTTGATCGAGTAATTGATCGAATTAGTCAGTCTCCGCAAAGGAACATCCGTTCATTTAAGTAACAATAGAAATATCGGATAATCTTACGGTACTCGGATAATAACCCTTTTGTGTCCGAGTAATTGAATGTTGCGCAACTAAGCAAATCTTAGGATCGATTTAATCGTTTGTTCTATACCACATACCCCTACTTCGAAAAACTGCACAATTTCACGCACCTGTCCAAGGTCACTAAATCGCCTATAAAAAGCTGTATATTCATCGTTTAGTCCCGAAATTTAAATTTAAAGTAACGTCTTTCATTTAATAAGAACGGAAAACCCAAAATATGTGCTTTTATAAACGCGTATATGTAGAAAACATCATGCTCACGTGTTCGATTAGATCAACGAAGCTGGAGCGTTTTATGTCAAAATTTACATTTTTTGGAAAATATTTCAAGTTCTACTTAATAGAATTTGATAAAACTCCCTTATTTTATTAAGCGACATGACCTGATAATAATTCAAAAAATGTATAGGTCAACGCACTTATTAGTGAATTGCAGCAAGTTTTATCAGCTACACACGGATAAAATGTCGCAAAACAGTGGTAACTGCATGTACACTTACGACTGTCTTGCTCTAAATAATCCATTTCCATCTTGAGGAAATCAGTTTCGCATAATGAATACACTTTTTCCGTCGAAAATTGTAAATTGAAATAACGCGTTATATTATCGAAAATATGATAGCGAAACGTATTGGTACGAAACATTTAATTTACTACAGTAATGACCGAGTGTTCCGAAAAACTGGAGCAATCCCCCTTAATCGATAATATAGTCCTTATTGTCTAAACTGCCTCGAAAGCGAGGTCGAATATTAATCGTTGATCTTTTTCGCGGGCTTTAAAATAGATTACTGCCTTCATATCGAGAAAAAGATCGGAATTGCGAAATAACTCAAATAGGGTTTTCAAACCGATCTTACCTCGCATATAAAAAGTACATTCCGACGCTTGAACTATCCAAACGCAAACCATAAACGAGATGATCATTATAGACCTTAATTAACGTTGAACTGTAATGGTTGACTCTAAGTCATCGCCTATTAAAAGCACTGTATGGCGATAATGGGCTGTCCAGGTGATTAAAATGAACCTGGTGCTTAATACCTATTATTTCGCTAACAATAGAAGTTCACGGACAATGGAAAGTTAACTCGTTATTGATACACTATCTAAACATACACCGTAAACAAGATGTCCCTTTTAACCCTTAATTAAGAGTTCAGACAATGCCTGGGACGTAATACCTATTATTCCGCTAACAATAGAAGTTCACGGACAATGGAAAGTTAATTCGTTATTGATAAAACTATCTAAACATACACAATAAACAAGATATCCCTTTTAACCCTTAATTAAGAGTTCAGACAATACCTGGGACGTAATACCCATTATTCCGCTAACAATAGAAGTTCACGGACAATGGAAAATTAACTCGTTATTGATAAAACTATCTAAACATACACAATAAACAAGATATCCCTTTTAACCCTTAACTAAGAGTTCAGACAATACCTGGGACGTAAAATCCATTATTCCGCTAACAATAGAAGTAAACGGACAATGGAAATTTAACTCGTTATTGATAAAACTATCTAAACATACACCATAAACAAGATATCCCTTTTAACCCTTAATTAAGAGTTCGTAAAAATTTAGGATTGACGATGGTCTTTTGTTACAAAATTTAGGATTAACAATGGTCATTTCCTGTCGTAGAACTGAGATCATCGGAAATTTTCAGTGATGTCAAGGGCGCATAAAATTCCGCGAACACAAAAAGGAAAAAAGGTAAGGATTAGGCGGGACATTTAGAATATGCGGAAAATATAGAATCAACCACATTCATTTTGTTAATATAGGGTCTTTATATATTTGCGGACGATTTCGCGAAAACAAAGTCAAAAGTGCGTTTTATTAATTTTCAAGGCGCCTAACTCAACGTGTACGGATCCAATAAGGCCGAAAATATCATCGATCTTAGGATCTTGAGAGTTTATACGCAGAGTATTAATCAACGCGTGTTGATGCGAGAGTGAAAACGAAGAACAACAATTTTGTTCAATCCGAAGGCATTCAACTGAATCAGTTAAGGATATATATATGCGTGTCCGGGATATAACTCTGAACTATACAGGATTTTTATATCAACAGTACTATGACCAAATGTTGTCTCGATCGGTACATATGCGTGTCTACTAGATTTAAACCGAAAACGACCAATTTATCGACTTAAGATCGGGTTACTCGGAATAAACAAATTCCGATTGAAAATAGCGCAAATTTAAGATATCTTAAAAACATTTTGTCCAAATTGATTGGCAATCTCCGCCAATGGCTGACTGTGAAACAACTGGCGCATCCCATTGATGAGTCAATCGTTGAGGCGAGGACCTACTGGAAAACATTAAGACGCATGCGTTAGAATTCAAACTATAAATAGAAATGACTTTTGATTGGTTGAAATTAACCGTTATAAATAGGGAATTTGAATCGCAGGCTCATTCGCGTTTAGATCACCATGACGAACAGACTGAATTCGAGATACTCTCAACACCTAGGGAAGGAGTGTTACCTATTCGATAGTAAATTCGAAGGAAATACATACATTCACATCAGGGAATTAATTTTCAAAGACGGCCAGTCCGTTCCCACTTTAAAAGGAATAACGCTGACGTTATCCAGGTGTAACGAACTGTACTCCCTCCTGAATGAAATCGGATTTCACGTGGATGAATGGAATCGAGATCAGCTGTCAGAGACATTTCGCAAGCATCTAGGGGGAAATTGGTTCGTAAGCGTTAACCCCGGGTTTCCCTGCGTGGATATACGAAAATTTTGGTTACCAGAAGGGGCTTCAGAGGTCTGCGCCACCCGAAAGGGGATATCATTGACTTTCCAACAATACGACGAATTGAAAAACGGATTAAGAATGATTCCCTCCGCAGTTCCGGAATTGTACGACGTTCTACCTTGCTACCTACAACCGAATCACGTTAGGGACCAATGCGAGGAGTGCTCGCCCAATACGAAGAAAAAAGTATGACTAATTAGTGTATTGAGCTATATGTTTAAACGCGCCGTTATAGTTTGTGTAACGTTTGTTCGTTATAGAGTTTGTGTAACGTTTGTTCGTTAGAATTTGTGTAACGTTTGTTCGTTAGAGTTTGTGTAACGTTTGTTCGTTAGAGTTTGTGTAACGTTTGTTCGTTGTTGTTGTTGTTGTTGTTTGTAAAGTCGTCGTTGTTGTTGTTATCACGTAATAACGTTTTTAATAAAAAGATACGTATATGTAATTTCGTCTTCATTTTATATTTCTACGTGAACGAGTACACACCATGTATATAACCAATACCGTATACACTGCCTCGCTGAACTGCGACATCGATTTAAGAGAGTTATGCTCTCAGTTGGTTAACGTGAGATACGATCCTAAAACGTTTAACGGTCTTATATGGCAACATCGTCGTATCGGAGGAAATTGTCTGGTATTTAGAAACGGAAAACTCAATTCCAACGGAATGTCGCGTTCATTCCAAGATGGCCGTCGAAGAATAAGACGCTACGCGAGAGTTCTACAGAAACTAGGTTATCCCGTTAAATTAACGTCGGTGAAAATGATTACGTCGTCAGCATTTCACACCTTGTCGACGCCCTTGAATATCCCCGAACTATGTCGAACGTTTAAATCAACGTACGAACCCGAAATTTTTCCGGTAGTTACGTTGAGAAAAGATAACGTTCACTTTTCCTGTTATCATAATGGAAAGGTTATTATCACCGGAATCAAATCTTCCTTAGACGTCGAGGCGACGGTATACCCGACCCTTATTGAATTGGAATTGTTTACGTTATAAAAGGAAATTTCATTGTATGTGCTGAATATTACGTTGTATTTTTGAATAAAAATGTCCAAACCTATTATTAGTTTTCATCTTTTGTATACATATATTTACAATGATACTGTTATTCGTTTTTGAAAGATAAACGAATACGTCTATGTCCTTGTTGTAACAGATAAATTGTTTCTCCTAAATCGTGATATGATACGAAATATTTGACATTTTCTCTAAACGGACCCTTCACTACCGAGCACGTTGAAATTAATCAAGCTCGTCAAAATTGGCTTATTGTTAAGAGAGAAGATTATAAACGTAAAACGTTTACTCACGAACGGCGCGCGACGGACACAACACCATCATAATGACTCAATGACTTTCAGAATTATGAAAGTGATCGAGAAAAATTGATACCAGTAAAATTTGCATTCCGGATTCATATCAAGGAAAAGTTTATAACAGCCCCTAATTGAAATGAATACAATATCAGCATTTTCTCCTTTTCTCTCAATGTTTCCCAAACGTATTCTTGACGAGGACGTCAAAATTAGTCAATACTTAATTAGTCAATTTCTTCTTTTCTCTCAATGCTTTCCCCAATGTTAAGGAAGACGTCAAAATCAGTCAATACAATATCAGCATTTTCTCCTTTTCTCTCAATGTTTCCAAAACGTTTTCTTGACGAGGACGTCAAAATTAGTCAATACTTTATTAGTCAATTTCTTCTTTTCTCTCAATGCTTTCCCCAATGTTAAGGAAGACGTCAAAATCAGTCAATACAATATCAGCATTTTCTCCTTTTCTCTCTATGTTTTCACGAACATTAAATTACGGAGGCGTCATAATCAGTCAAAACATTATTAGCAACTTCTCTTTTTCTCTCAATGTTTTCACATACTATTTCATATGCTGACCTGCTCGCTCTGTGCAAGGGAATATTATTTGGAATCAAGATTCGATGACGAAAAGGCATACATATGCTACTTACATCAGTATATCGGAATATTGTTGTAAATAACATACATCATGCTCTTTTGATTTCAAGGATGAATAAGACCAAAACGGATTCATTTTATGTTCTTTTCTTTTCTTTTCAAACTACATGAGAAGCATAAAACAAGAGACATAAAACAAAAGAAGTGTAAAAAATCAAAGGACTGAAGTGATGAAAGTTGACATAAAGACTATGTCTATGTAATGATTATCATAAAACCTATCAAAGGCCTGGTCATATACACCATTCCGCGTCCGCATAAAGCCCAGAGGCCGTCTAAAACAAGCGGAGACGTGTAGTAATAATTTGGACGCGAAGTGGACGCGGAATCGCATGTGACCAAGCCTTATGAGATTGAGTGGTTGACATTCTCATAGCAAAATGTTCAGTTTCTTTGATCAATACATTTCATACATATATATATAGTAACAGTATGTACATCACGTAAAATTTGTGAATAATATGGTACAGAAAACATTAAGGTAAAAGGAGAAAATGCTGATGATCAACAATTTTTCCTTTTGTCTCATTGTTTTTCAAAACCTGCCCTACATGTAACGTGAAAAAACGTGTCGTGCTTGTGAAAGGGTTAAAATGCATGATTATCTCTATATGTAATTTTCGGTATAAATCTTACTTTGTTTGACCCGAAGTCTATAAACGAACCATCATAATGCTATAAACCACCTTTGTAGTTCATTTTTAACAGACCTGGGAATGACATTGGACCTTTAAATAAATACGGTAAAGTAATGAAGCTAGTACATTTTTACAGTCGTTTGAACCCGAAATCACAGCGAGATAAGTAGAATATTTTTTCAAATTTATTCGACTCTATTAGCTTCAGATTAATCAATCGAAAGTATCATTCAGATAATATTCCAACATTTATTCAGTTACACCGAAGCTGTTCAATGCTATTATCAAGATCCTAAATTAATTCGATAATGATCCACTGGTACATTGGGGCTTTGGAATTGTTTGTCAATTCGAATCAAATACATAGTGATATATTAAGGTATCCAACCCCTCATTAGCACCAAAGAGCCAGAGGCGAAACTTGATTTGAAAGTGCCGGTAATTCCTAAACTGTGTTACATTTCCACTCCAAATACAAACATAAGCATTTTGTACGGTTTAGAATTTAAAATCAATGCATACTTATGGAAATATTTGAAAAAAATATTCAAAATTACCTCCCTTGCATATAAATATAGAGAAAAATAAATGTTTCAATAATTTTCTTCTTGAAGCATAATCTTGAAATCCGGCACGGTGAATCAACTTATGCGAAGTTTATTAACAAATGCGTGTAATTTTATGCATTTCGTACGGCTAGAAAGTGGTGCTTTTAATGAGGGGCTGTAAACCTTAACGGAACACAAATGATACTCGATATGTTATCAAACCGAGTTATTTGTTGGCAAGCTCATTTAGATTCAAATATAATGCCAATTGCACGAATATATTAAAGGAATACGTTTTCCTGCTCTCTCACAACGATGTGTCTAATTAATGTTTTATGTCAAAATTCGGGATAACAGGAAGGATAACGGGAATTTAATTACATCTTCAAGACAAAATCATGCAGATCGATAAGGATCGCGTCGAAATAAACTTATTGTATCGAGTCAACTTTATACAACTCTTAATGAGTAATATTCATAAAGCCTTCTACTTAATGTCCCTGGACTCTAATTGGAACAAACACTTCGAGCATATAGGTCTCTATGAAAGTTGGATATGTTGTAGACATGGGTTAATAGAAATATTTTACCATCTTACTTTTTATACATCGCCGAAGACGGCCGTATATTTGCGTCATCTTCTCCGTCCGTCCGTTCCTCCGCACGTACGTACGTACGTACATCCACTTTTCTTGTGAGCTCAACTCATCCTAAGTTTCTGGCTGGAATTGTTTTTAAACTTGGTCAATGTTATCACCTCAATTGGTAGATGCGCTTGAGGGGAGGTTTGTATGATTCATTGATTTTTGCGTGAGTTACGCCCCCTTAAAACTTAGTCTCTGGGGCGGCGTATATTGTGACCAGGGCATTTTTGTTTTAAATTTTGTGAATCCAATAGGAGATAATTGCTTTACAGTTTGCATTGAAGTCAACGAAAAAATATCTAGAAAATATCTACTCTATCAGTATTTTCAAAATGAGACAAGTTTCCAAAACAAATTAAATGGTAGAAAGCTATCAAATCCTATTTCTCTCATTGACATACAATAAAATTGTATGTTAACTATCCACATTTTCTTTTTGAAAATTGATTTTTTATGAATCAGGGGAAGATAATCAAGAGAAAATTTATATAATAGGAGTGGGGGAAATAACACATTATTGAAAAGTCAGGAACATTTACTTATCATACATCACTCACATCATGATATATGTCAATTACAGTTTTGTCATATACACAATTGATATTTGATATCAAACGCTATAAAATATACATATTATGTAGCTAAAATTCGATAAAATTACAACCAGTACAGTTCCAGAATCTTAAAAATTGAGTTATCCGCTTCAAAGATGCGCTTGAATAATTCATTGTGTGGCGAACAAAGTATCTTATAGGCGAAGTACCTTCCACATAAAACGTTAATATAATGTTACATGTATACCGAAAATTCTTAACCGCTTAAATTTAATTGATTTTGATATATTGAAAGAATCCTTATTACGATAATAACAAATCTCGATGAAAACAAAGACAAAGTCTGACGTCCAAAATGACAAAGTTGGACAGAAAAAATGACAAAGTCTGGTTTGTTCAATAACGGAGTTGGTTTCATAACAAAACAAAGTCTGATTGAATTTTCCTACTGTATTTCTATATAGAATGACAAAGTCTACTCGGTTTGTAGACAAAGTCTGTTTTATTCAACGTCAAAGTCTGCGTAAAAAATGTACAAAGTAGATAAACAAAATTAGCAAAACCGGTCCAGAAAAATGACAAAGTCGGCGTCATAACCAAAAGTGTAGGTTGTACACCCAAAGCCGGCTACTTCGCATACTGGTCGGTTGAATATAGCTCAGATGTCAAATATCAAAGCAACATCAAATTTCTGAGTAACGCTTTCTTTGTTAACGTGACATATTTTACGATAACATTTGGTGACGTCAAAAGATGTACGCCGTATTTGATGACGTCACAAATTTGTGTTGTTTTGATGGCGTCACAAATATACCTGCATACATACCTATAAGCGGATAAATTAGCATTTTACTGTTTTGTTTATACATCCACAATGGGTAATTACTTCGCACACTAGTCGGATGCATATAGCTCTGATGACAAATCCACGCCATATTACGTGTATAGCGAAAAATCCTTGACCGCCTTACTTTATTAATTTGATTTAGATGTCTTAAAAGGAATCATAATAATAGTAAACACAAATCGATGTAAAAAAATGACAAAGTCAATGACGCGACTTTGACGTTGAACAAAACAGACTTGTCCGCAAACCAAGTAGACTTTGTCATTCTATATAGAAATACAGTAGGAAAATTCAATCAGACTTTGTTTTGTTATGAAACCAACTCCGTTATTGAACAAACAGACTTTGTCATTTTTTCTGTCCAACTTTGTCATTTTGGCTTTTCTCTGGACCGGTTTTGCTAATTTTGTTTATCTACTTTGTATATTTTTTACGCAGACTTTGATGTTGATAAACAGACTTTGTCCGCAAACCAAGTAGACTTTGTCATTCTATATAGAAATACAGTAGGAAAATTCAATCAGACTTTGTTTTGTTATGAAACCAACTCGTTATTGAACAAAACAGACTTTGTAATTTTTTCTGTCCAACTTTGTCATTTTGGCAGTCAGACTTTGTCATTTTTTTACATCGATTTGTGTTACTATATTATGATTCCTTTAAGACATCTAAATCAAATTAATAAAGTAAGGCGGGTCAAGGATTTTTCGCTATACACGTAATATGGCG